>BRZM01000008.1:3346733-3946733 GCA_033238685.1 Lates japonicus
CATTCCTGAGCCCAAATGTCCCTCCTCTGTGCCTGTATGGGTGCCAGTGGTTGTGGGAATCATCGGTTTACTGGCTGGTATTACTGGCGCCTGGCTACTTCTCTCCTGCAGTCAACGTCGGAAAAACAAAGTAGAGAGGGGACAAGAAATGGAAGGAACTGGTTTTTAATGCAGCTGTTCTTATTGCCAACAGCATACTTAAAGCTGCGTCAAGCAATTTTTGAACACCCGAGGACAGAAAGTAGATTCCAAAATTAACACCCAGCATAAACAACAACATTCTCTCTAGCCACCTGTTGCATGCAAATCCCATATCCAGTTGCACTGTAGCCCTGGTTTGGTCCAGCAGTTCTTGGCAAAAAGATCAGAGTCTCTTTGTTTTGCTAGACGTTTGACTTTCTTCACCATCTGCTTGTTCACTGTTTGTTGGTTCAAGCTAGACAAGCAGTGAACAGTCAGCTTGTCTGATTTTCTGTGGTGGGAGCAGCTGTTCACAGTTATATTTGAGGTGCCAGGGTGAGCCACTGTAGCTAAGCACTGACAAAATGATATCTAGGACCAATAAACCAGAATAATAAAACCTGCAAAGAGCAGCAGACTGGGACATAGCTTTTCACCATTTCACATTACAGGTACTGAAATAATTAAATGCTACTTTTAAACAGGTATACATATAAATATTTGTAATTTTTCGTACTGCACAGAAATTGTTATATATTCCATGTGTAATTGATGAATCTTCAAGTTTTGTACATTTCTCTTTAGTCATTTTTTTTTTATTTATTGACAAAATAAAATTGCTACAATATTCAAGTGAGTTGATGTTCTTCTGAGGAAAAAAACCCAAAACGATCGAACCAAGTGAAACAAAGAGGAGTCCTCTCTGTACAGTCACTAGCTTTTTCTTTTCTTTTCTTTCCTTTTATCAAACTGCAAATTGTAAATGTACCTTCCACCCCCGTTGATGCCCTGGATGGTCCATAATATCACCCTCTATGTGTCTACATGGGAAGGCTCCGCTCCTTTGAGCCTACAAGTCGATATCCAGGGACAATTTTGCCCAGTACCCTGTCTGCGTGAGCATGAGAAACATGGCGGAAAGCGAGTTGAACGTTGACAGCCTCATCTCTCGATTACTGGAAGGTAGGGGAGCATGATGATATGATATCATTCTGTGAGCTTTATCGAGAAAACGACTGTCTTGTACGTTCAAGTTTGTAACCAGTAACTTTACATGTTAAAAATCATACTGCCGTCTTGCATCCTTGGCTCTCTGTGTTGATCATCAGCGACCCGTGCAGCTAACCGTTGCGTTAAAATCTCTCCTTCAGGAGTAATGTAAACGTTATAGTGATGTCATAGTTTGTAGGCGCTACCTATTCGCTAATATCGGAATGCTAAAAACCATTAATCTCGACTTTGCGCGTAAAATGGGAGATAGGTGGAAATATCCCTTGCTGCTGTCCGAGAAAGAGAGCTAACTACGTTCAGTTGTAATATAACTTAACGTTATGACAATTAAACCACCCGAATAGCAGAGCCAGGTTAGTGTTTTCTCTCTTATTAAAAACGGAATGTAATGGAACGAGAAAGAATCGTGGAATGTTTTGGTTGCTAAGTAACGTTAAGTGTTCTCGTTGGTATGGCAGGTAGCTAGCAAATCGGCCGGACACACCCCCTTACATAGGACATCACTAAAACCTCCATAAGTTAGAAATTTCAGTGAAATGTAGTTATTGAAAATCTGTGTGTATTAACCTCTACAAATTAATTGTGCCTAAAGTGGCTCACATTTCATTTAATTTGAAGATCCATTCATATTTACTTATTATTTATTTATTGTATTGTTTATTTTGCTTTATTTACAACTTGTATACTCTGCTTAATTTTCTGCTCTTTGATAATTTTATTTTAATCATGTAGATTTTTTCCCATCAACAACTTGGCTTGTTATTTGTAATTTTATTGTTCAAATAAAAAACAAACTACTACAACTTTTTAAAAAAAAAAAGTGAATCAATAATATCCCATCAATATTTCCAGTGTTGGTTCGTTTTTTCTCGCTTTTTTCTTTTGCCACCATGCCATGGTGATACTGCTATTTGAAAATGAAAAAGTTTTTAAAGGAAAATCAGGATGGTCTGAGCTAAAACATTAGTCAACAAGCTTGTTGTTTATTCTTTATACATGACACTGCCCTATAGACTTTGTGTCCTTCCTGGACACTACTGCCCCCTTTCACACACTTCCAGCTGAGCTAACAAGCTGTTCATTCCTGTACTTGCCAGTTCATAACAACCCGTGTTGACAGGAGTAAATGGCATGTCTGCCCAGGACCAAAGCAAATGCAATAGTCAGCTCTCTTTAATGGCACACTGTGATGCAAATGTAAACAAAAGGGTAGCTAACCCCAGTGCTGAAAGACAAAGCATGACTAACACATGCTATCACTCTCCTAATAATTGGTAGGCATTTTAATATAAGTAGAGTATAACAGACTACATTTTTAGAAGATTTTTTAGAAATGTCAAAAACATTTGTTAACATTAGTAATGCTTGTAAACATCAGTGTGAAACAGGCTTAGTTTAGCTTTTGATCTGACAATGCACCTGACCATTTGTCATTACTGTATGTTGAATTTGATGCATGCATTTGATGTCTCACCCATCCCTGATTAAGGATCAGTCCATGTTGAGTGTTGACCTCTTTGCTGTTGCCTTGCAGTGCGAGGATGTCGTCCAGGGAAGATCGTACAGATGACAGAGGCTGAGGTGCGAGGGCTCTGCATCAAGTCCAGGGAGATTTTCCTCAGTCAGCCAATCCTGCTAGAACTGGAGGCTCCCCTCAAAATCTGTGGTGAGAATTTAGTGTTTTGTTTTTTTTAAACATTTGTTCCTGACTTATACAGTGGCAGATAATTGGATAATGCTAACTTGTGCTTTCAAGTGCACAATTACACACAAGATTATGGTACATTACTAAATAATAAGCAATTTTCATGGAAATTTGTAAATAATCCAATTTAATTTTAACCCATCTATTTTTACAAACATGATGTACAGTATTGAGATTGTGATGTCAACATATGTAATATCTGAACATATCATTCCAGGTGATATCCATGGACAGTACACAGACTTGCTGAGGTTATTCGAGTATGGAGGTTTTCCTCCAGAGGCCAACTATCTGTTCCTGGGGGATTACGTAGACAGAGGAAAACAGTCACTGGAGACCATCTGCCTGCTGCTCGCCTACAAGATCAAATACCCAGAAAATTTCTTCTTGCTCAGGGGGAACCACGAGTGTGCCTCCATCAATCGCATCTACGGCTTCTATGATGAGTGTAAGTTGGAGAACACAACTGTTTGTTGAGCACCTGCTACTCATGTATGTACTTCACCTCAAATGACCTCATGTTTTGAATTTGCAAACAAAATTCTTCCTGATTTATGAAAGTGAGAATCAAGTTTCCGATGGTTTTATAGCCTTAAGTTGTTTTTTTTTTTACATATGACAAAATTGATGTTTGTTCTTTATGTGCCACTTTTCTTTATTTTTTTCCTCAGGCAAGCGCAGGTTTAACATAAAGCTGTGGAAGACATTCACAGACTGTTTTAATTGCCTGCCCATTGCTGCCATCATCGATGAGAAAATCTTCTGTTGCCATGGAGGTTTGTCTAGTACTGAAAGACCTGAAATAACTGTAATGTTAAACCCCATTTTTTTCCCCCATGATATTATCTGGATGCTCTTACATTGTCATTTTTGTTTTAGGATTAATAAAAGTTGTGTTTCATATTTTTTCTTTACATACATTGTGATGCACATGGAATTTACTGTAGAGTATAATTCACATATAATTCAATCATCTGTTCTCCTCTCAGGGCTCTCACCTGATCTACAGTCCATGGAGCAAATTCGACGCATTATGAGACCCACTGATGTCCCAGATACAGGTCTGTTGTCCCATGTGTTTTCATTGTGAACTATAGAATTGACAAGCTGATTGCATCCTTGACATGCTGTCTACAGGAAAGCATGTGATAGTTATACACAGTATAGTAAGTTAAAGACAAACTCTATTTTAAGGAGCCTTTGGTTTGGACCGTTCAGCATTAAGGAGTTACTTGGAGTTTGTTAACAAGCAGTTGTTATCAGGTACTGACCTGTGACCATGATGTGTATTTGGCTTACTAATGTCTCTGGTTTGTTCCAGGCTTGCTGTGCGACCTGCTGTGGTCAGACCCAGACAAAGACGTTCAAGGATGGGGGGAGAACGATCGGGGAGTTTCCTTCACCTTCGGGGCCGACGTGGTCAGCAAGTTCCTCAACCGCCACGACCTGGATCTTATCTGCAGAGCACATCAGGTAACACTGCTGCTGCTGCTGCTGCTGGCGCTGCCTTGTGATTTCAGACTTTGAGAGTACATTATCAGCACATACAGAAACAGAAACACAGAGATACTGTTTTTAATCACTGAGCTCAGTTTAATGTTTCTGATTACATGTGATGAAAGAGTCAGTTATTTCAAGATTTGTACATTTGATACAGATTTACAATAAGTACATCAAATGCAGCATTAAAGTGAAGTCATTTAAAATGTACTATGTGTTTCTTTAAGATGGATGAATAATCATGATAAAATAACCAGATGGGAAAATCAGCTTTTGGCTAATCCAGTAAATTAAATACTTGGCTAATCAAGGTGCTTTATCACCAATAATACCATGAGGTATTGCAGAACTGTAGCCAATTTTTCCACATATTAGTGCTATGTACTTTTCTAATCCATGCTTGCTGGGACTCATGGGAAATTATAACTAATTAAAACTACTAATTAAAAATAATTTATCATCCTGCCTAGACCTGCAGCAGTTGCATTCATTATTAATCTGTTGATCCTATAAAATAAAAAAATATACATATATAATATATACATCAGAATTTCTTAATGCTCAAGTTGACATATTTAAATTGCTTGTTTTGTCTGACAAACAGTTCAAAATTCTAAAATGTTCAGTTTACTATCATAGAAGAGGAAGAAAATAAGCAGTCACATTTGCGAAGCCTGAATTTGTGGGTTTTTGCTTAAAAATGACTTAAAAATGCGATTAATTGGTTATAAAAGTTGTTGCTGATGATTTTCTCTAGATCCACTAATGATTTCAGCTCTAATCCTTCTACCTACAGGTTGTTGAAGACGGCTATGAGTTCTTTGCCAAGCGACAGCTGGTGACGCTGTTTTCTGCCCCCAACTACTGCGGGGAGTTTGACAACGCAGGCGGCATGATGAGCGTCGATGAGTCCCTCATGTGCTCCTTTCAGGTACAGAGAGCTCAGTGTTCGCCGTACCGGCACATTAATCCTGATCTATGTTCTGTCAGTGTATTTATCACTGCCGTCATCCTGTCTCCCAGATTCTGAAGCCGTCAGAAAAAAAAGCAAAATACCAGTACGGAGGGGTGAATTCAGGACGCCCAGTCACCCCGCCTCGCACCACTCAGGCACCTAAAAAGAGGTGAGCGGCTGGCCCTGACTCTCCTGCTCCTCCCCCCGGCTGGTCTCTGGCCCACGTCTCTGCAGGCTGCCTCAAACACTCCAGCCTTCTCTCAGTAAGCTTGTTCATGTGTAAACAGAAACTCCAGGAGTGTTTTTTGCTTGTTCTGTGGGTATTTTTATGAACACACGAGTGGTATTTTCTCCATTTTTTCAATGCCATGGTATGTATTAACTCAGTCCTCATTTCTACTGCTCAGTCCATTCAGCAATATTAAAACCAACCCCTTGTAGAACGGGCATAGTGTTAAGAAAAGATGCTTCTCTGCCTTCAGATTAATAACTTCCATTGTGATTTTGTGAATGCATGCACACTTGTGAGACTGAGATGGGTTCTTTGCCCTAGTTGATTTAAAACCCTCAACAACAGAGAAATTCTCCCAAACCACAGGCCCCTTCTATATTGGCCAAAGGTAAAAAAAAAGGAATAGTTTGACACTTTGGGAAATAAGCTAATTTGCTTTCTCTTCGACTCAAGAATGTTACTCCTCCACGTGGATATATCAATAAAATCCTGAGATTTTGATGATACAAAGTGCAATAAATAATGCAAGGAATCTTGCCAAATGCAAGCAAAAACATTTGTAAAGGCCATAGAAGCCTACTTAAACTTTAAAAAGCTGACACAGCCAACTCCTGCTGTACCTTTACTAGGACATTCATAAACAATAGATTATCTGCATTAGTGTTTCCAGCCTCAGCTCTGAACATTTTTCACCCCTCACCTCACTGAACGAGCATTTGTGGTTGTTGAAGAGCAGAATTTCCATTATCAGTATGAAGTAGGGAAAAAAGCAATGCAATAGCGTAAAAGGTTCCTTTATTGTTCTGATGTAAATTTAATGTATGTGGAAATGTTGGAACCAAACATCAGTGAGCACTTTGAGTTTGTGTCCTTTAGTCTGGTAAGTACAGTAGGTGTGTAGAAACGTAGAGGTGGATATGACTGCGCAAGAGAAGAAGGTATATAAGAGAAATGTCAAGAACTGACAACCAGTGCAGGACTAAATAACAGTTATCAGTATATTAATTTTTACAGCGTTAAAAGCTGTTAGTTCTTCACCGCAGTAGATGTCGACCTCTCTCACACTGAGAATTGTTGCACTTACAGTCATCGCATGACATTGTAAAGAGGTCAATACCATCAAGTCAAGATGATACCGTTTGTTGTTGGCATTATGCTAGTTATATTACATTGTTCCCACTTAGTGGTTATTGAATGAAGTACAGTAAATCATTTCCAACTCACTAATGAACATTTAACCTATGTAATTTTATTTATTTAAATCTTGCCTTTTGCCTTGTACATCTATTGGTCTTCAAGTTGGAAACAGTATGTTAAAGATGTTTTGAGATTTGTATGAGATCGTTTCAAACGAGTGAAATAAATGGAAGTGCTGTTGAGCCTGGTTTCTTTTTGTGTCTATTTAATTAAGCATGGTGAGTTGGTGAATCACACATGACCCAGCGTAATTCACTCTGCCCAGTGTGAGCCTGAAATCACCATGTTCAATCTTCAACAGGAGAATAAACAATGTATTGTTTATGTAACATTTAACAGTGTTGAAATCAGAAAGTTTTGAGTAAAAAGTGTAGATTTTTGTAAAAAATAGATTTTATGACATTCTCTGACACATAGGACCTCATCTATGGACGGATTTTAAAGCCCCTGCAGTGGAACATTAGTGTGTTTTCTGATTTAGACAGACCTCAGTCTGACTTGAGGGCTTGAAGCACTGACTGTGGTACTCTGCTGATGTAGTAGTCGTGGTTCCGTAATGTTGCGAGAACGCCAGCAGAATTCATGTGCTTGACGGTAGCATCATAGCGGTATGCATTGCCATGCATGTCAGTCAGTTTACCTGCAAAAGAAAAAATATTTATGTATTTATTTATTATTCATTATTATTTAGCAAACAAAGACCAGTTAAAAGTTTAACCTACAGATGCCCACCAATAAGACATATGGATAGTCCATTTTAAAAACGTCTTACAGTTTGTATATGAGGACATGTTTCTGTATTTGAATACTCCCAATGTGCTGAGGTATAAATTACAGTTTTTACCTCCAACTGTGTTCAGGATGGCCTCAGGAGCACAGGTGTCCCACTTCTTGCATCCTATGCTAGCGAAGACATAAGCAGACGCCTTTCCCTCAATGAGCTGGATAATCTGCAGAGAGATACACTAGTCATTCTTCACTCATCAGCAGGCTCTTTGCTTGGTGTTCTGCTAGCGTATTTGCTAAAATGTCTTTGTTTTGTTTATATACAGTCCCAAGTTTCCAGCGCAGATTCGCTTACAAGACGATGAAAGACTCCTGACTTTGCAGCAATAAAATCCCAGCCAACTGATTAATCCATTAACACAATAACATTAATTTACGAAGAGTACAAAACATTAGTCAGTTTGCCAACATTTGAGTGTCAAATGTTAGAATTGTTCATCAGAAGTGATCATAACTTTGAGAAACCAAAAATGACTACCAGGGTCTTGAAAAGTCTTAAAAAGCACTGACTTTAGGTTCCTAAAAAAAAATCTTCCAAGGTAAAAAGTCTCAAATTTAATTTACAAAAGTCTTCAATATTTCTTCTAGCCAGCAGAAATGTTAATATTGGTAATATTACGCTGCCACTAAAAGTGGGATTGTTTCAATAGTGGATAGTGAGATTCAGTTTGAGGTCAGGTCAGAAACCATTACTGCATTTGATAATTCATGATAATTCGTCTCTACTCATGACAGAGCTTTTGGTTGAACTGAAGGACCAAAATTCTACTTTACACTTTCACAAGCTCTGTGATAAATCTTTAAATCCATCTCACCTTGTTTCCAGCACCACCCACTCTTATAACCTCATGCGGCTCCATGGCGTCTACGCAGTCAGTCACCAGCTTGTTGCTATGGGAACGGGTGGTGGTGACGATTCGTCTGTCACCTGGGACTTCCTGCAGCTGAAATCCAAAGGCGCCCAGTCCCAGCATCCCCCACATGGTTCTTCCTAAATCTGCTCCTGCTCCAAGCTGACAAAGTCTGAATTAACCAGAATGTTGGGTTTTAAAACACAGTCGCAGGACGTCGTTTAGTTTGGTCTGTACCTGGTAGTTGTAGAAAGGCTGGTTGATGACACCTGCAATAGCTCTGCCTCCATAGGCAATACCAATAAGTACTGTCACATTATCCAAGAGCCCTGAAGTCAGAAAACAGCAGGATGTTAGCTGGAGGCCACGCACCAAAGCTGAAGCAAAACTGAATTTTATCGCTAAGCAAACGTGAAATTCTGCTGCAGCCAGTCTTCAGTTTATATATCAACTTTATACAGAGAACTTTTATATTCTGTTGTGGTCCAGAATAATTCATGTTTGACGCAGTCAGATCACTGTCACTATCTGTCACCCATACAGAGAGCTGTGCTGTGAAGCTGAGAGGTGTCCAACCCTTTGTGTGGTATCTGGACCTCAGTCTGGTGATGGAGACACCTCGACGCTGGGGCCAGCAGAGGCGAGTGAGAGAGAGCGCGAGTGAGTGAGAGAGAGAGAGAGGTAGACAGCAGAGGCAGAGACACACAAAGAAAGGAAAGGAAAAAGTGAAAGTGACAGTGAAGCTCTGAGAGCCGAGAGCCAGAAAGCAACCCAACAAACTGGAGCAGAGAAAGTATTCTGCAACCAATTAACAAGAGGAACTAAATGAATTCAGGTTTGCAGCCAGGTATCAAAATGTGACAGGGCTGAAATGATTAGTCAATTAAGTAACTGAATAATTGATTAATCAAAGTCACTTTTCAAGCAAAAATGCCTTATGCATTATTGTTAATTTGTTACATAAACTGATGATCATCACTTCATGAATGATTTTCATGAGTTATAACTTACAATGTAACAACACAGACTAACAGCAAAAAAGACAACAAAGGATAGTTTAAATAATGGTCAACCGCTAAGAAAAAGTACGGAACTGGAACTTATTTTGCCACACATACTGTTATCACAGCCAAGAATGAGCTTCCATGGTCTAATGTTAGTTTAGCTGCGGTGGTAGTGACAACATGCTGCAAGACCAGAATGTGCTCCTACTGTGTGTTTGTCTTTGATGTTTCCAGCATAAGCTGGTGGAGACACTGAGGTGCTTGTGTGCATGTGTTTGTTTAGTGAATTCCTGGATAGCTCACAATAAAGTCTCAGCCCACAGTGCAGCAAAACTTCAACAACAAAATTCAAGCATTCACACGCACACATATGTGGAGGCAGAATTCTTAAGAGGGATGTTTGAAGAGCCTACCTTCAGTGTACTCCTTTGTGCCATCAAGAGGATCAACCCACACAACAAGCTGAGATTAAGAAAGAAAACAAAAGAATAGAAATAAAAGAAAAGAGAATAAAAATGAACACCACAATATATTTATGCATTGATACAACTGAGCTGCAGCATTTTTTAAAACATGTATGATGTGTAGAAAATGCTGCTTTATTCAGTTCAGTTATTCAGTTATAGAAGATATACACTGCACTTCTTAATGTACTGGGGGTTACCTCCTCCTCTTTCAGCCCACTATATTCTGCTGGACAGCTCTTCTGAAGGATTTCCTCGGCCTGGCCATTCTCAATGAGCTCTTCCTTTATCTCCTCAGATGGAAGGTCCTGCAAGAACAAGAGATATGTGTAATCATCTGCCTTTTGCCTCACTGTCTGTCTAAAGCTCTAAATCAGAATAATATTGAAGGACTGGTTTCACTCACCTCCTCTCCAATGATGGTGATTTTTGGGAAGTGTCTGGACAGTGACACACAAATGCTCTGCTGTGCCAGTCTGTCTGCCAGTGTCTGCAGATCATTAGCTCCTGTCTGTGAATGGGCACACGGAGGAATCAGAGTTAAAACAATTACAGGTAATCTCACTCTGTAATGAACTTACAAGGCAAGGAGCATTATAGCTTGCCTTAAATCTCCACAGTATATGTTGTTTAATGTGTCGGTCTGGGACAGGCTTCTCTGGGATTTAAGAACTGAAAACAGCAGGGTCCTACCTTTTCCACAATGCCAAGTTCTCCACTGTGAAGGACCTTCCTCACAATGGCCCCGGCCTTTTGAGCCACACAGTATGCCGAGGCCACCAGCCGCATAACCACAGCAGGATTTCCAGACATGGCTGACTGACAGACACAGACAGTACACCTTTAACTGGCACATTCAAACACATTACTAATACCTACAGAGCCACAGCTGTGATAACTGAAAATGTTGCATCTATTTCTAAAAACTTTGAATGCAAGACTTTTATTTAGGGTGGGGTTTTGTCTCTTATATTGTGGTATTGCTTCTTTATTGTTAAGTTCAAACTCTCAGTACTCCTCCCACTAAATTTAATTGAACACTACTATCTTTGGTACGTTGTGCAAACATGATGATGTGTTTACTTTCCTTCGTTGATAAACTGCGATTTTAGATCATATTGTTATGAGCTTACAGGCTCTTTTTAATTTTTTAATCTCCCCAGCACAGTCCTTTTTTTATTCCAGTTAAATTTATTTATTTATTTTTGTTTATTAATTTACAAATAAACGAACGGAACTACACGTTTGGCTAATGTTTAGGTAATCACTGGATTCACATCGTTATTTAATTTGCAGCACAGCAAGTGTTACATCATACATTTGAATTTAATTGATGGAGAGTTAAAAACTGAGCAATGATGCTAGCAGTGTAAATAAAACAGCCTGTAAATTGTCCAAATGAACAGTTACTCTCGGCAGTTCATGCTAGTTTGCATGTATGCTGTTGATAGCTAACTGAATCTGAAATATTACGCCGCGAATGTCAAAATATCAAGTATAAAGTCGGATAAGTAGTGAACCGGAGGAGATACTTACTCAATCTATCACAGCCAGCCACCACTTTCTGCTAATTTGAAACCAGGGCAAACAGGAAATGCAGAACCTTTGACCTCCAAAGAGCCGCAATGAATTGTCAAGATTGTTATCTCCCCACACCGCAGCTAAATTGTCAGCTGGCAAGCAACTTCTACTGGCTAGGAACACGTTGCGCCCACATAAAAAGGGCGGTAACAAGGACTTTAACTTAACTGCGATCTTTAAAATACCGAGGGTGTGCCACTACTTCACGTCCTAGTTACTCAACTAAAACGATCAAACGTGATTGGCTGGTCGAGCGGCATTTAGGCAAACGTGAAAGCAGGCTGGGGGTGAACTATCTCGCTTTGTCTGTAAAACATGCACTCTCTGTACAAAATGTCCAGTGGGTCCAAGTGCCCGTCGTGTTTGATTTAAGAGAGGAAGACGAGCTCAAACTGACTTGCTTAACATGGTGTCTAATAAGCTTTCCTCTTAAGCTCAACTTTCATTACTTTTATCCAGAAACTTCCATCCCCAGTTTTAAATTAACATTTTAAAACCCTCACTTACTTTAACTATTTATTTTCCTGGTCAATTTCCCTGCCAAACAAGATGTAAAAATGTTCTACTCCCAAGAGACAAGACACTGGACTCTTCAAAATATTTTATTTAACTTTGACGGCCTTAAATTTCAAGTAATCAGCATTTCTATCAAATAAATTAACAGCAGCTTAACCTTTATATTGTCTCTGTATGTGAGTCAGGATCAGCTGTTGTCTTCATATTCACATTCCTAAACAGCTGCCCCACATTTATTTAGTACAGGAAAATGTCAAATGTTTAATGTTTAAAGACATCATGGAAAAAAAGGTGCAGCCCTACTTATGTCTCCAACTTTCTTTGACTTGCTTCAAAAGAGTGTAAGTGGACAACTCTCAATTTTATGTGTTATACAGACAGACAGTAATAAGCTGATATTACAGTTTTAAATCACCGTAAATTCTTTTAAAAATGATGTTTTGAAAAGAAAAAAAACCCTGATTATTTGATATAAATGTGCAAATCACAAGCACTTCATCTGTTAGCCAGAGGTCTGTAACCCATCTCTCCCTCCAGCTGCTCCGCAGTGAGGGTGCCCAGCAGAGGCTGACAGTCTGGGTTGAAGACAGAGTAAGCGCTCAGCTCTCCAGGCTCGTGGGCCGCCGGGCTACGGAGTCCCTCGTAAAGCCAGTAGAAGAGAGAGATGACGAAGAAGGGCAGGCCGAACTCCAGTTCAATAAACAGGCCGAGTAGCACCAGCCAAAGTAGCACTTTGAGCAAAATAAGGTTTGAGATGACAAACTTTCTTGATGCCAGCCATCTTCCCAGAGCAGAGTCCAACAGCCAATCACTGCGGTCCTGCAGAGAAGACATTGTAAACATCATAATCTGGCTCAGTGGTTCTGAGGGGTCACAAAATGATTCAGATTGATAAGAGAGAAAAATATATTTCTACTATACACAACCTCAGGTTTTTCTACAGAATATTTTTAAGGTTAAATAACAAATATTTTACCTCCTCAGGACTCTGGAACTAATAGCACTGAATAAACTAAGAGGAAATTTGGTCAGCTGCTCTGAGCTATTATTTCAAACACAACCCCTGACCTCTTCCTGAAGGGTTCTCACATCATATGAGAACTCATGCCTTTCAATACAGAGTGAAGCTGTTTCAGAGGCAGAGAATATCTACAATTTTTAGTTACTTATACATTAATTGGGTACTTATATTTTATATAAGTAGGTTAAGTATTTAAAATTAGCTCTACATTAACTAGCTTCAACAATAACATGTTGGTTAAACAGTAATGCAACAGTAAAATATTCCAATAATATATGTTGCCAACCTCTCACTTGACTCGTGGTTTATTTGTTAGTGATCTTACCTTGGTTTCTGAGCATGGAGGTGCAGCTCGGTTGTTTTCTGTCTGTCGCCTGTCAGCTGTTGATGTTGTTTCAGGCTCAGCAGCTTCAGTCGGTGCACTGTGCTGTGGATCGGCGTCCTGATCCTTTTTAACAGCATTTTCAGCCTGTCGTCGAGCTCTGAACTCAGCAAGCTTCTTCTCCATCGACACTAAATATTCACTTTCGTTGTAAGGTTTGCGTGTCAAAACAGCTGCTACGACAACTCATTCAAAACTTCTTGATATCAGCTTTGCTTCGGTTAAGCTTTAAAAACATCTAATTACATTTCTATTGTCTGTCTTTCTCCTTAAGTTACACTTATTGTGACATTTTGGAAAGATTGAATAAAGCTACTAGCTTGCAGAGAAGTTTGTTTACCTTTGCCGTCAGCGTCTACCGGAAAGAAGCATGTCATGTCGTAAAAAGCGTTCATCTGTCGTAAAAGGTGACGTTTTCTGGCTAAATTTCACAGCTCTGCTACAAGCTAGGTGATTTCCACCAGTGGTGAGTTTACAAACCTATATACATTAATGTCTCAGTAGCCAGTGAATCTTTTTAATGAATATTTGTGTTGTGGTTGCTGTCGGTAGCAGTCTCCTAAGCTAACATTAGATAACATCAGTTTCTAACCTGTCGATAGAGAAGGTAATCGATGAACGAACACCAACAATGTCCAGCTCATCATCACAACAACCCCAAATCTCCTTTATCCCGCCTTGTTACTATAAAATACTAGTTAACGTTTGGTTAACTAACCAAAACCAGTGGTGGAAGGAGTATTCAGATCCTTTACTGAAGTAAAAGTGGAGACACCACACTCAAATACTGAATTTTGTCTGCAGCAGTCCTGTGTTGCCTCAGCCATGTATAGCAGTTTCTTTCTTTCCTGTAAATATCTGGTTATTCCCTCTCTTCCCTCCTCAGACATGGCCTCGGCTCCAGCACAGCAGCCCACCCTGACTGTTGAACAGACCAGAGGTGAGGAGATCTGGTTTGGAGCCGTACACGTTACTTTTTGTAGCTTTCTCGCCATTTCTGCAGTGATCCTTGTTTCCATATACAGTTGGACAAAAAAGTGGATTCACAAGGATTTATTCCAGCAGATCTTTGGAATTTTTCTTTTGCTGTATTTAGAATAACACCCAGATGTGTTTAGGATACTGTCACTGTCACATTGTCTAATTAGTATGATTAGTTACTGTATACGTGTGTTTGTCATTTGTGTTGGTGTGATGATGTTACTTTGGTAGGTGGGTGTTTGCTCATTGGGTTCACTTGTAATGAAATAGGGTGGAGTGCATATATGCAGGACAACTACTGAGGTTTGTCTCATCTCACAGTGGTACTGAGCGAAGTGATTCAGGCCTTCTCGGTACCAGAAAATGCGGCTCGGATGGAGGAGGCTCGAGAGAGTGCCTGCAATGACATGGGAAAGATGCTGCAGCTTGTGCTCCCTGTGGCCACGCAGATACAACAAGAGGTCATCAAAGCCTATGGATTCAACAATGAAGGAGAGGGTAAGGCTCCATTTTCTAGCCCAAACATGTAGATTTAGACACTCATGCCTTGTACTTATGTTGCTTATGCTGATGTTTTAAGCAGAAAGGACACATACAGGTATGCATATACTGTAGTTGGCAGCTTTCTGGATTACAGATGTACTCTATGTGCACCGGACCAGTCCAGGAAACAGAATAAACTCTGACATCAAATAAGATTACTGAATCTTTCAGAGAATTTATCACAGCATTCACTAGAGCTGGGAAATATATATTTATGTAACTCTGATGCCTCAATTAGAATATCTTCTTGAATTTACTGAGCTGTTTATTGAGGTACAGTGAAATTAAGAGATGATTTTCTTTCTCTAAATGTTTTAGTATGTATCATTATCACCGGAAAGTGACAGAGGTCAACCAAACAATACTGTCACATTACTGTATTTTGTTAAAATTGCCACATGCTACTAATCAGAGACAGCACGTCATTCAGGGTAGATGCACGATTTATCATCTTAGCTCTGCTTCACTTTCAGGTGTCCTAAAATTTGCCAGACTGGTGAAAATGTACGAAACCCAGGACCCTGAAATTGCAGCCATGTCGGCTAAACTGAAGTCTCTCCTCCTGCCACCTCTGTCAACACCACCTATAGGTGGCGCCATTCCAGCTTCATAGGAACAATTTACATTCATCAACTGCAAGGTTACTTTCATTTAATGCTTTGGATCTGTGTCACCACACTGTAATTCCAAGATCAAGTCTAGAGATTATGGAAAAGTTAGCTCCAAACTCAATACACTAATGCACCCCAGCAAAGATTAAACACATACATTATCAACATTATGGTTTCATTTAAAGCTTCCTTGCAAAACTTGTTAAATTATTGCTTTTGAAATGTTTCAGTATTTGTTACATGTTACATGACCATTTTCTTATGTCATTGAACCATAAACATTTCCTTTAATGCCATCTTTTATACCATTTTTATATTCTGTCAAATGTATCAATGTCATTTTTGTTATATATTAAAATGAAAAATGTTTTCTGTGAATTTGTGTGTGTCGTATTAATGGATAAAATGTGGTGGAAAGAAAACAATAACTTACATTATACATAACTTTATTATTGCAATAAGGCTTTGTCAGCAACAGCTTCATATATTTACCATAGTTTTAAAAATACTGATGCGATTCCACACATTTACATATATACATTTCCTCAAAGGCAACTTTCCTCAGACAGTCTCTGTAGTTTTTAAGGTTAAAACATCACCATTACAGCATATAAAAATCTAGATTCATGTCTGCTCCCTTTTGCTCTGTAAGAGAGTTTTTGGTGCATGCAGACATGACAACACTGTATCATGGCAGGAGAAGTTTCTGACTAAAATATGTTTTTTTAACTAGTCAAGATAAATAAAACGGAAGTGCCCCAAATTCTGAAATCATCCACTTAAAAATACCAACACATTACATTAATCATAAAGTGCTCATTTTTCTAAAAAGGCAAACAGTGCAAAACCAGTGCACCCAGCACCCAGTAACAAATGTGAAAGGAACTGTTGAGCAGGTGATTAACCTGCTATGCTACTTATGTATTTTTAAATATTTTTGTGTCCTGTGTATATTTACCCATCATCCAGTGTGACTGCAATGTACAGTATGTAGAAAAATAAAAGTATTCCAAGGACAAAACACTGTTTAGTTTCTTTCATCTGGCTGTCAGCCAAAAGCCGTGTCTGTGAGAGGGGAGAGTGTATCGATAAATAAAATCATCTCATATCATAAAGTCAAATACTGAAATTCTGGCTGGCGAGCTCAGAGCTCCCTCTTGTGGTCAACAGCGTTTCAGTCCTTTAGCTCCAGTCACAATGATCGAGAAAGACCAAGAGCAAGATGAGGGAAAGATGACTTCACATCTCAAAGTGACGGAAAATGCTTTCGACATAACCCAGTACCCTCTGCCAGTCGGGCCCGTCGGCCTTCAGCATCTCCTCCACTGTCTGTTGCAAAGTTAACATGAAAAGATGAAGGAGGACATAGATACTGTGAACTGGGAGTTCTGAGTAAATCTTTCTGACAGGGCTGTCACAGTAAACCACACTTATACAGTAAGCTAATCATAAATCTCAAGCAAAATATTTTGGAAAACATGCACCATATAAGTACTGTCCAAAAAGTCTCTCACCAGTGTGGCTGTGATTCCCACACTCTCTCCTGTCTTAAAAGCAAGGTCCAGATTTTCCCTCTGTAAAAACACAGCATTCAAGTCAGAAGCAGTCTGACTGTGATCTCATGACCACAGCGATGATGTTAAAGTGAGTACAAGTGATCTATGGCCTTGTTTTATGATGCAGGAGATCATCGATATTTGTGTCTGTATAACTGATATCCTTTTCTGTCTCTGTAAAAGTTAGGGTTAGGGTTAAACCTGTGGTAATGGTCTTTGTGAATGAACTGAACACAGAGTATAGAAAATCTGCATGTTTCATGTTTCATTTTGTTTACCTTGTTTCCTGGGTTGAGGCTGTCATAGGGGATGTGACTTGGTAAATATGTGTGATAAACAGCACAGAACGCCAAACCATCCTCCCAGCTGCTGCTGAAGTTTGTAATCTCAATATGCTGTTACATTAAAACACATTAATGATTAATGATGAGAAGATCTGATTTGTAAAAAGGTATCTTTAAAAAAATCTCAATACTCCTCTCTAACCTTATAACCTTGTGTACGACTTTGGCACCAGCGCAGCAGGGAGTTTCTTCTGGAGCCGCCATGACGCCTCAGCAGAGCACTGAAACCATCCTGAGGTCTGGGAAGACGAGAAAACATTTCAGTTCACAGTAATTTGAGTAACAATGTTTAACATAGTTACGAAGCACTTAAACAAAGAGCATGAGAATCGGTTATAAAATGACACAGTGAAAAGTAAAACCACACATAATAAGATTTGAAACAATAGCATAATATAGTGCAGGAGATATAGAATCAGTAAGTTAGTTAAAAGCCAAGTTTAGCTTTAGTTTACAAACTGTTCACAGTTTAGGTATCATCTTTAGACTTAAGATCTGCAAGAAAAGATTTTTCTGCAGATTCAAGTGTGCTACGTTTGACCGGAGAATGTGGCCAGGGAAATGCTACTCAGTCTCACTCATGCTAAACATTCAGTTTCAGGGGCTGCTGACATGTCAGTATCAACAAATAAGAGGGTCTAATAGTGATCCAAGATGGGTTAAATCGAGGGCAGTTGGACTTGGCTATAGATACTTGAAGATATCCAAGAGGCTTCTTCAGTTATTAAGAAGTGTCTACAACCAAGTCCAACTGTCCTTGATTCAACCCTTCTTGGATAAATACGACCTGACTGATGAAGAATCTCCACAGACAGATGATTAACAGTGATTTACTTGATGGAATCCGAGCTTTGGTCTTCATCCTGTTTTCCTGCAAGATGTAAATGCAGTCAGAGTCACATAAATGTGCACTTACTAAGCTGTCAAAAAATGTAATGGTGGTTTGGTAAGTTTAAATTCACCCGTATAAAAGCTGGACCAACTGTCCTGCCGCTGTAAAATGCGATCCATCCTTCTCCCTTTTGTCGGCTCCTCTTTCTGTTGGAATAAAGAAATAATACACAGGCCAGCAACAATCATATCAACGCCTCCCAAGTCATTTAGACGGATTAGAGATAATCCTGATAAACATGTTCAGCAACTGTTGTACCTTGCATAGTGGCAATGTTGTGCTTGTGTTTTTTGAGGTCCCATTTTGACTGGAGGAGTCAGTTGGGAGTGGAAGACGAGATAAACTCCTGAAACACAAAAATGTCTATGTTTGATTTTCATGTAATTGTCATGTGTGGGGCGGGATGAACTTTCAGGTAGACTCACCACGATCTTTCAGACAGCATCGCAATCCTCCTTGGATCTCTCTGCCCATTCTTCTGTCCCTCTTCTTTCTTCTTCTCCAGCGCAGCTAAACTACGAAGGTATCCCTCTGCTACTCCCTTCCCTCTCAGCTGTGAGCTCCCTGATCCATTCACCTTCTCAGGATCATGAGCTGCACCTTTAGTTTCCACATCTGGATTTGCTTCATTCTCCTCCTCCTCCTGCTGCTGCTGCTGCTTCTCCAAATGTTCAGCTTCAATCTCTGCTTCAGCTTCCTCCAGAACTTTCTGGATTTCCTCTCCCTGCCCCTCCTCAGAGTCTTGTCTCTCTGCCTGTTTATCACCATCTGTTATGTCTTTCACCCTGCATGCGTTTCTCAGAGCATCCAGCTCGGCTCGCTCCTGCTGCTGCTGCAGGGCGAGTTCAGTCAGTTTGCGGCAGACGTCTCTGTGCTCAGCTCTCAGACTGTCCAGCTCTCTGTCCTTCTCCTGCTGTCTGCTCAGGGCCCGGGTCAGCTGATCCTCCACGGCCCTGTGGCTCTCCTGGAGCAAACCCAGGGCCTGCTCCGACTCGACCCGCAGCCGGTCGGCCACAGACACCGCGACCTGCAGGTCACACTGGAACTGATGCCACTCCAACCTCTCCTTCTGTAGGAGGAGAAAAGAAAGGAGCAATGAAAAAGAAACACTATTATCAGAATTTAAGAGACACTCCTCCTGAGAGAGGTTCAAGTAAACCTTTAAGGCCTAAGATTGCCATGTGACATGAAGTGACAACTCACCCTCAGTGTCTCCCTCAGTGTGTCCACCTCCTCAACCAGCTCCTCTCTCTCTGTGATCAAGCGCCTGAGCAGCTCTGACCGACAAGTCAGACAAAAAAAAAAAAAAAAGCACCCAGGTCTGATTAAGTCTGACAGCTATAATCAGTCATTATTTACAGGAGAGTAACACACAGCACTGCTTCATAAAAGGTTCAATAAAAGAGGAAAATGACCGGTTTAGTAACATTAATGATGGCTCTGTTCTATTTAGCCTTACCAGTGAGAAGGAGTGTGTAATACCAGGGTTGGCATCATCATACATAAATGGAATATAGCCATAACTGTTATTATTATTACTACTATTAAGAATATAAGCGGTGGTAGCAGTTGTTATACGTGTGTTTGAAAAGGAAGTTCAGTTTACTCATCAGTAGAAGTACTTCACAGTCTGTAAAAACAGTCTTTGTTGCTCTTTATAGAATCTGAGAAATGACCCTGATGCTGTTATTGTGATATCATCACATTTATCTCAGTCCTGGCTTGATGACTTCATTCTTTAATAGAAAGCTCATGCTACCAAAAGAGGCGTGGAGTTGGAAAGGCGTGGGCGTTTACCAGCAGGGTAGGCCTAACAAACGATGCATTATGGGAAATGTAGAATCCAGTGTTTTTGGAGCGTGATCCTGTAAAATTCAGGGTCTCTGGGTCTTTGCTGTTCCACTTGTGATTATTCTTTTAATTTAATGAGATGAATTCAAAGATCTCCTCCAAACATGTTTTGAGACGTGCTGTACAAAAATCCTCAGAGTAAATATTTGTCTGATCTTGTTTTTCCATAAACAAAGTTTCTTGCTGGGAGCAGGTGGTGGTGATGATCGATTACCAAGAGCTTCAGCCATCATTGCGTTTACAGTACAACAGGGGAGGGCAAGATGACCGCTAGAAGTAAATGATCTATGATCGCTACCCTCGATCCCCAGGAGAAAAAGGGACGCGCTAGCTTACGCAGCACCGTGTAAAACAGATGGGTATGGCCAAGTGATAGGTCCAAGTGGGGGAATTGGGATTGGGTCTTTACCACAACAACTACAACTACTTTAAGCAGAGGGAGAAGACAAACTCTGCTGCTTTTGCAATTTCTTCTGGTCTCCAACCAAAGTCAACAACAGCACCTTTAAAGAAGCAATAGAAAACAATGATGATAGAGGACCTACCTACTGCTCCTGTGGTCACATCAGTGTTGGGGGTCAGGCCTAGCGGGGCCCTGTAGTGCTCCATCAGACTGAGTAAAACCAGGGTCATCTCCTCTCCGGCTCTCTCTGCTGCAGGCTGCGGCTCCAGTCCGCTATCTCTCTCCTGCCAGCTCTGCTCTGACGGTGATCCTCTGGACGGAGGCAGAGACCCTGGGCTGCCCGGGCTGATTGCTGCCTTCCCGTGTCTCGCTGCTGCATCGCTCACGTTTGTCTCGGAGGGGACAATGCTGTCTACGCTGATCACAGCCCATTCAGAGGGAGCAGACAGTTTCTGTGTCCAGTCTGCGACTGGAGAGGTGGTGGAGGGGGTGGCGCTGCCGGCCGGTGATGGTGTCTGTGCCTTATTAGATGAAGCTGCAGAGGATAAGGCCATGGCAGTCAGCTCTGCCTCTGAGGGTGTGGTAGGAGGCGTGTGGAAGAAATCTAAAGGAGAACCTGAGAGGGGGAAATAAATAGTAAAACAGAAGAGGAGCAAAAAAAGAGAAAGGCATAGAAGTAAAAGAGAAAAACACCACTGCCCTGAGCTTTAAAATCATCTAATACAAGTTGAAAAATGTGCTGAATGCAAAGCCCCCCTCTTCTTTTCCTCGATGCAGATGTAAGCACTCCGTGTCCGCTCCCTTATTTACTCTCCTGGGCTGACTGATGCAGCAAAAAGCCTCTCCTGCCAATGTCTTGGCTGGCAAACACACACACACACACACATATTCCCCCATGTGGCTAGATCCAGGAAGAGAGGCAGTTTTACCCTGATCTACTATCTAACAGCTGCTCTCACTGCTACCACCAGGCGATTACATCCATCATCAGTGCTGCAGATATTTTCAGACATTTGGTAGTGAGTAATGTTGCTGCATTATTATCCGTTTGGCTTGGCTTCTAGATCATGACACATCCTCTTTAGTGTCACCGGTCTTTGACAACTAATGTTAGAGCTACATGAGTTCTGTATGATGCTTAAAGAATGCCGTTTAAGCAGTGCACTGAGACTTTGGCAGGCTACAGAGAGCTCCACCTGCTACGACTCAGATCTTTTCATGCTTCCCCTCCTTGTCCTTGTGTTGTACCGCAGGATTCTGCAGACTCATCATTTCCCTGGCAGCAGCATGATGTAGTCTGTTCGGCTACGGCAGTGGAGTTATTCTCATCCCCCGGTCTGAGCACACTCCCTGCATACTGACAGCCGAGAGATGAGAGCCAGGGGCAGCATTTTAAACAGCTGTAAGTGAGAATTTACCAGAGCGAGCGATTGACTGAATGTCTCCAGTTAGAAAACATGCCGTAAACAACGCCGCACAGGGGCAATTTTGCACATTAGCTGAGCCAACGACAGCTGTGATGCTTTGAAACTGAATGATACTTGAAGGAATGAGAGAAGCTAAAAGATCTGACGCTGCTGAATCCAACTTTCACTGAATCCTCTGAGATACAGCTCTGATTCATCACTTCCTGTGCCAAGAAATGTTTCAGTCATCATACAGTGCCTCGCACCAGAGTTTCATTTGGGGGAACATACAGAGAATCACTCAGTGGAATTGTGATTCTCATCTCATCCAGCCTCAGTTGATGATTCAGCCTTATACAGGTATACATTTACACAAAAAATATTGTAAAAACATTTGGTTGAATGAGGTAGTTTGGCTTTCCCTCTCTCCCCCCTGAGGGGCTTAAGTTCAAAATATACTTTCTGCTGCCTTTACAATGTCTGAATGCGCTTTCGGTAAACAACATGTTACAATAAATAGAATTTGTCTTTGCATTTTCTTGGAATTAGTGGAACGTACTGAAAAAAATCACTGCACTGTTGTTTACCTTAAAGCCAGCTAAATCTGCTATTCCAACTGAAAATAAACTGGTTCTTCAGAAGTTTACATTTTTTGTATTTATTCTAAATGTATGTATTCTGACTTTGTATTGCTTTCTAATGCAGAAGAGAAACAAGCACAAATATTTCAGCTGATGCCTCTCTCAGTGTAAGCAATCTTGTTGAATAAAAAATGTGAGAAGGCTTATCTTTTGATCCCAGTGCAAACCAGTTCAACACATAATGACACACAAACAAAAAAAAGTTGTGCTTTCTGTATTTGAAAAAAAAAAAAAAAAGAGACAGTGTCTATAAATAGTCAATCTTACAGTATAAGGATTAAAAAAAAGTCTCAGTTCAAGATTGGGAGAGAAAACTGGGCATGTGCAGTGCAGCAGATTAAAAACAGTGTTGTTCATCATCTGTCCTTTGAAAAGAATTTATAAAAAAGTGAAATGTTTCCATGATTGTAATCCAAAACAAAACCACCGTTTGTGCATCTGTGTTGCTGTGATACCTGTAGGGACATGGCTGTCTTTGCCAGCATGGTTACCCATGATCCAGCAGGGGTGGGTCTCTGGATTGTCCTTCACTGTGTCCTCTGCTGTTTGGAGAAGGGGGGATAAATATAAATATTTCATGAGTAAGACTCACTGCTGAACTTTTGATCAGCAGAACAAAAGGGATGCAAAATCTCCTTACCTTGGAGGTGGGAGCTTGCATATTTTCTGTGATAGACAATAGGGTCATAAAAACTGCAGTAATTACAATTGATGGGTTTTTAAAACTAAAACAAACTGCAGCACCAAAAAACACTGCCACTTGTGTCATGTACCTTGAGTTTTCACTGTCTGGCTGACAACAGCTGCCTGATTTCTATGAGACCTCCCCCTCAAAAAATTAAGAGCTGACCTTTACACATATGTGACATACACTTAACATGAAGTAACCCAATATGTGGTGTCTTAAAGAGCCACAGACGTGTTCAATGATCCTTTCTAAGAATGTGCTGGCACCTTCCCCGCAGTGCTGTGGGGTTATATCCTTTTTAACACATGGCCGACTCTGCTATGAAAAACCAACCAAACTCCATCGAACAATCTAGTGATTTAAGGTTGCCATGGTTATTGATTCAAGATCCAGACATTAAACGCAATAAATAAGGTTAGTAAGGCATTGGTGGTATCCCCAGACAAATTTGGCATGCACATGATTTCCTGTGATGCACAACATTTCACGATAATTTCATTTTTTTTTTACCCACGGCTGACTTCAGCCATCGCAGATTATTGTTAGGGGAGTATTAAAGGGTTCGGCTACAAAGAGAATTAGCTCTACAATCTAAATTGTCACTAAATCAAGGTGCAGCTTGGTGAATGATATGCCGTATTAAAGGGAACGCCCAGTTAATTTGTACAATGTCATTAAAATTTCCAATGCTAAATATTCCTGTTCTCAACCAGGAAGGCAACTTTAAACTGCCCGTTAGGTGAATGAAGTTTGGAGTTACGTTTTTTGTTTTTACAAAAAGAACCGTCCGTATCGGGGTTAAGTGATTGTGTTTTCTCAAACTGTTTTGGCTGTGACCTGCGTTGCATCTAATATATAACACACCGGTACCCTCCAGTTTCATTCATCCTACCTGCTCAGCCTGCCAGCTGGATGCCCTCCAGTCTGGTCCCCAGCTGTCCGGCGGGTTTCTTCTCCCGGCGTCTCGACCTCCTTGACGGAGGTGTACTGCGTCCCGTCTCCCAAATTCACCGGAGAACACGATTCGAGTTGCTGACAATCATTTTCCTCCAATATCCCATATCCACCATACAGCTACAGAGAGGCAGCCACCATCTATAAGTTGAATCCAATTCACAGTAACATGCAACTCTGCTTCTCCTTTAAATTCAATGCGACAAAAAGAGAAGGAGGCAGAAACAAACTGGCTGCGCAGCTGCTGCACGCTGGATCAACGACACAAAATGTTGTTAATGGCATATTAATGGCATTATTTAGAGCAACGTTTTCACAAAGTGGCCATTTAAAAGCCCAAATAGTGCCTGGTCTGTTGAATAAAATGCTGTTGCTGAGAAAAGCAAGCGATGAGAAAAGCAGCTGAAAGAAAGCAGTTCCACCTGCTGAAGGATAATTATCTTTTGTTAAATGCAGGTGTGGTTGGCAGCCAGGTAACAGGTCATAGCTTCACGAGGTATGAAGGTGTGTGATATCACACAGTACCTGTCATAGCTCACAACAAGTGAAACGAAAATAGCCCCGGGTAAGAGGGCACTGTCCCAACACTGAATGGAAAGCAAAGTCATTAGATTATTTTCACGAGTAGTGAAATTTCATTAATGTTTTCTCAACAGTGCACTTGTATTATTCGCCTTACTTTTAAGATCACGTTGTCAAGGAAATTATCTACATTACAGATGAGATTAACAAGACAGAGGTCAGCAGTGGTGGGGGAAGTATTTGATTCATTTACTTCTAAGTAAAAATAGCAAAAAATAAATAAATAATAAATATAAATAAAAATATGATATATATATATATATATATATATATATATATATATATTAATATGTGGTGTATTTTGTCAAGGTAGTATAAAATTGGCTATTTCATAATTTTGTACTTTAATCTTTAAGACATCATATTTTATGAACTAACATTTTTAGTATTTCAAATCTTAATCTGGAAAATAACTAAACTAACTATATCTGACAGATAAATGCAGTGGAGTAAAAACTACAATATCCATCCACCCATCCATCCAAAATGAAACAGGGCTGAATGGATGGAACACTGTAGTGGAATGGGTTGAAAAAGTATTGGGAAGAAGGTGAAGAAAAACAGGATGGACAAATACTACTCAGGGATCACTGTATTGGTAGAGAGATAGTAGTACTGCATGTTTCCCAGAAAGTGCAGATAATATTGTGGAAAACTAGAATGTAACTCAGTGGAGTACATACCTCCACCAGGGCCACACTGTCAAAACATGCCTGGATGTACCCCAAAATTGAATTGGTTCTTCCCTGGCCCACACCCCTGCTCTCCACCAAGTTTGGTGAAAATTGGTTCAGTAGTTTTTGCATAATCCTGCTGACAAACAAACATAGGTGAAAACATAACCTCTTTAGCAGGGGGTAACAAAACGATATTCAGGTTTGGTCTTGGCCATGTTATATACAACTAATGAAATCTGAATACAAACAAATGAAAAAGTGCTGCATTGAAAAAGACTGAAAATTAAGCATTTGAAATGCACTGCATTGCATCAGTCAATGTGTGTGTTTGTGTTCAGTTGAATTCAAAATGACAGAAAGAAAAAAAAGAGCACAGTGGGACAAACTGGAGTTAATTGTTTCAGCACCATGGACAGAGCCAATTAGTCTGTGAAGGAAATGTTTCAGCACCATGAGAGTGGCAGAGTTACACTCAGATTGTTGTGTATCATTATTGCCCTGTGTATAATTTTAATGCAGATTACTGTACATTTACATGTTTCAAGCACCAAGGACAGAGCACAGTAAAAAAAAAAAAGATATCTAAGGCCCTCTCCTGTCAAAACTCAATACTGCAAGAATAATAAAAATAATATTTGGGCTTAATCTTAAATTTGTCATCATTTTGTTTTTAATAAATGAAATCAATATTTTTAATTCTTGTGAAAACTAATATCAGTTGGATTACATAACATTTAGTGATGTAACTTGTCGAAGGCTCAATCACACTGTGGGCATTGACAGATTATGAGAAACTGGATACCTGGACACAGTAGGGACCCTGAGACTGCTCATTTTGTGTCACTCTGTGGTTGCGTTGCTCTTAACGGTCACTTTTGCATCTCTCTGTGGTGCTGTTAAGCACTTAACCAACTCTATGAGCTCTTTTATGCAAAAACAAGTATACTATCATTTTTGCTGTTTTCAACTCATGCTGCACTGTTCTTTCACCTTGCATATAATTCTTGTTAAATAAACCCATAACATTTCCATCTAAGTAAATCTACCCATGAGATCCATAACAGTGAACACTGCCTGTGTGTGTTATTTTTGCCATGGACTTGTTATCATTGTTTTGGCAATATTGTTGGTGCAGATTGATTTACATCAGTAAAATCCATTTGCCTCTGCAGCGTGAGCAAGAGAGTTCGAGATGCAGGCACTTTTCAGCCTCTGGCTATTTTATGCAGTGTAACCATTACGATTTCTCAGTGACCTATTCACCCCACTGCAACATCAGTTTCTTCATCAATCTCCATGCTTCTCCACACTAAATCCCACTCACTTTTTATGCCATAAATACTGTCTGCAAAGCTTAATACATCTTCTACAGTTATTTTCGAAGTCCATTTAAAAACAAACCTATAAACAACACTTTAATAATAATTAGTTTTATTATAATTTATTAACACTGAGAAGGGCAAGTGAAGGAGGAACTGATGAGTCTTTGGTTGAGTTCTGAGCTGATGTCTTGCATCTAAAGAAAAAACAAACAGAGAGGTAAAAGTAGATTTGACTGCTAAGTTACATTTCAGGGTGTGATTTGCTTCCTGGAATGTCAGCTATCATTTTATTTATTTACTTAATTTATTTAACCTTTATTTAACCAGGAAGTCCTTTACAGTCTCTTTTATAACACGCCTTAAGGAAATATGTGTTGATCTTTGGTAATACTGCTGATAACAACCCCCACCAGGAGCTGCACAGCAGTCTATCTACACTGGTCTGTAATGAAGCAATGGAGAAAAGTGCCTGTCTAAAGTTATATTTCGACAGCAGTCCCTGAAGGACACTGTGTAACATTCACGTCCCATAAACAGTTATTCGTGGTGAGATTTTCACAGATACAGACACATTTTTATCATCTGACTGCAGACAGTACTTTTTTATTCCTTTGCTTCTACTATAAAGCAATCTATAACTTTGTTTTTGAAGTTAAGGAACATGACATGGACTTGGACAGATATGAAATATATGTTTCATTTCTGTTGTTTTTTAAAACTCGAAGTGAGTAAATATTGGTACAGCAATATTTTTTCCTACATTTAGTTTGTCAAAATTTATACGCTTTTTTATGAGTAAAAGCCACGTCTACTCAACCACACATAACTGCCTTTTTTGGGTGAATTTTCAATTAAAATTATGAGATCATGATTACGCACATGAAGGACATTTATTATTCAAATTCTGATACCTACACAACATCGACAGAAATGAATGATTTAAACTTTTCACACTCTTTCCTGTTAAAGTTTGTACAGAAGCGTGTTTTTTGTTAGATTATATCAATACAAATGTGCTACTGTGGGTGCAGACTTTGTAAAAATGGCGTCTGATATAGACTGCCTTTATAGGCGCAGCTGTGCTATCACCGACCACAACATCAGCGCATTCTAAGTCATCTCCAAAGAATGAAGTCTGCCGCTGCATCGACTTGCGTTGGACAAGAAAACACAAATGCCGCCTTCATCATGGGAAACCATGGCCGCTCTGGCTGCAGATGTTTCAGCGAACAAGGCAAGGAACATCTTCACGGGATGCCAGGGACATGATCGTCACTTATTTATCGCCCGTTTACTATCGAAGAAGAAGTGACCTTCCTGAGGCGGAAGATGTCAGCGCCGAAAAGGTAGGAAGGAAGACGCACAGTGTCGTGTTTGTGCATGAAACCGAGCTCGCAGCGCTGCCTGTTATATTGTTGTTATTGAAGATTTGTCTCAAGTGGGTATTTCCCACATGGGGGTCTGACGGAGGCTTTGGATTTTGACCAGCTGAGAGCCGGGGTATAATCGCACCTGGCCGCGCAGACCCAAAGTGTGAATTTCAGAAACTGCCAGAAGTTCTGCGCAGCATGAATGAGTCACTCGCTGACTGATTATTGACTCGTCGTGGTGTTTCCTACACCTATCAATCAGCAGCGCTGAATGATGCATGGCGTGTGGGTGAGGTGTTGATGTGAGTGCATGTGTTTGGACGTGGAGGGAGGGTGGAGGTGTGTGCGTGTACGTGTGTGGGGAGAGGACTGAGGGCGGGGTATTTTTCTTGTGGTGAAAGCCATTGTGAATGGAGGGGACCCACAGCTTCTTCCCGCAAGTTTGTTCTGTCTGTACAAATGCCCACATGTTCCCATTGTGCTGCTCCCCTCCATTCAGTCAATGTGTGTGTGTGTGCCTGGAGGACTCAGCTGTATTGTACTATATCTGTCATCCATCTTTGCATAAAACAATTGTTAACTGGAAACCGTGAACTGTGTAATCTCATTGAAAAAATTCCTGCTGTATCCTGCCAGCTACGTCTGTGCAGTTTTACGTGTGTAGTTAGTGTATATGTATCCCCCTAGGGCTGCAAAGCCAGAAACAGACTCCTGTGGTTCTTGCTTACAAGGTGACAAAGGTGACAAGTGATTCCTGGCCAGACAAAGAGGCCACCACGGGGACGGAGGGTGTCGAAAATAACTGCGAAAAGGATCTTTCTGTCTTGGCAGAATGATGCAGTGCAGACCTGAACAGAGAGTCCCTACTGTATGGAGGCCAGGGCAATCCCTGTAGCAACAGGATTTCTAATCCTGAAGCTCTGCCCTGTCAATATGCAGCCTGCCTCTGTTTGAAGAGTAGATCCGCCCTTTGATTCATCGACCGCATCAGGTGGTTTTTGGGTGTTGGTTGCTGCCTGGTTTTGTCAGAGGAGCATGGTAATTAAGCTGGGGCCTGTGTAAACCGTTTGGGTGAACCTTTTTCCTTTTTTGCAGCCTTTTCAAAACTGCATTAATCGATTTTTTTGGGGCCACTCACAGTCAGCAGAACAAGTAAAAAAAGAAACACGCCATCTGATACGTTATCACCTTATTAAGCTGTTATGGAAAGCATATTAGCAGGTCTGCAGCTAACAATAATTCTTCATTACTGATTCATTTGCTAGTTATTTTCTCAAAAATAGTGAAAAATGCCCATCTCAACTTCCCAGAGCCAAAGCTGAAATACTTGCTTTGTCCAAACAACTGCTAAAACCAAAAGATGCTCAGTTTACTATCACAGAGGGCAAGGAAAACATGTAGTAGAAGCTGGAGCCATTTTTGCTTTAAGAAACTGATCAAATCTTAATTGTTGCTGATTAATTTTTGTAAATCAATTAACTGACTAATCATTACAGCTCTACATATTTGCAAACAGCTGCCGCTGTACACATCCAGCAGACATGGTGCAACATTTGTATTCATTTGATGCTGTGTTTCTGGCTAAGTCTAATATTCACTCTGTTCTTACCTCTGCTTTGGTCTCCACCAACTCCTGAGAAAAAGATTTCCCCTGAGAGAAAATATCTGGTTCTTTGGCTGCTAAAAACTCCACTCTGTTTACCAGCTAACTGTATCTGATGAGGAGGTAGTGAACAATATGTTTCTAGAGCTTTTTCACTGTAAACAGATGCCTGCTGATGAAAACAAGAGTGAACCAAAAAAGTAACTCTGCGAGTAGGACAGCTAAACTTGCTGAAGAGCTGAAACCTGCTACAAAGCTCCATAAAGCAGCAAGGAGCTTCAGTTTCAGATGATAAAGATCTGAACGTTCACAAGCACGAGCACAGTGTATCAGACTGTCATTTGATACGTTGTTATTCAAAAATATAGATTACAGCCTCTTTAAATGAATAAATGAGTAAAACAGATACCAGATGAAATCAGAAAATTGATACATGGAGCAAATATGTCCTCAGTTTGTTCTGAGGTCAGAATTGGCTTTATCGACCTATGTAGTTTTACTCGGTATGCCATCATGCGTGAAATTGATCTGAGTGTGTGTGTGTTCTCCCTAACAGCATATATAGTGAACATCTCCATAGCTGATAATAGGATATGCTGTGTGCAGGGTATGCCTGTAGAGAAGCAGGGTGGTAGCAGTCATCTCAGTCTGTTGCACTCTGGGGAGCGCTTATAGGATAAGTGCAAGTCGGGGCAGGAGAAAAGCTCTTTGTGTGTGTGTGCATGTGTGGATGCTAAGGTTAACACCACCACATGGGCTTGATCCTCGCCAATGCCATGGTACCTGCCGTGCGTTAATGGCCAGAGTGCTCTGACTCACGCAGGGCGGCGATGCCTGCCAGGTGGTACATGTCTACACGGGGAATTCAGAGTGCTAATACTAATGTGCTAAACCAGCGTCCAGTCAGGGACGGCGGGGGTAGCATGAGCGCCACTGACAGGATAAAACACCGGCAGGGCATGGCAGGGTGCAATGCTTATAGCTGCTTTACTCAGCAGGAAGCTCACACGCTCTCTGTCATGCTCTGTTTCTGTGTCATGGATGTAGACGTGTGAGCATACATGCACAGCTACAGAGGCTTGTTTTCAGGAAAAAGCGGTTTGCAGGTGTTCAGTCAAAACACAGGTGTGCAGGTGTTTAGAAAGAAGAAACAACAACTGGTTTGACACCTGCAAATAACTGCATTTTCTTGTCTAAACTTTACCACTTCTGTGATAAAGTGGAGCTTTATTTTTGAAAGGTTTCTGTCCTACGCTCACAGTAAGAACACTGTGTCCAACTTTTTTTTTTATAGTAGATTTCAAACAAAAACTGACTTTCCCCTCTTCAACCATTCTTTGAACTTTCAATTCACTTTGACAAATCCCTAACTAGCCTCTAATCAGGAGGCTCTGCCCACTTGGAAACAGCCAACGTAAGAGGTTTTTACTTGACTCTCGCAAACTGCTGGCATGCAGCACACTCAGCCTGGCCTGAACACCAAACCCTTGGCTCATTGGTACAACTTGAGCATGGAAGTGGAATATTAATAATGTTGGATATTCCACTCAATAGGGATCCATCAAGCCTCTCATGGATGGTTTCCCAGGGTCCTAAGTTCCTCCTCTTGTGTTCAGGTCTAACTTAACCCATTTCATATTAAGATATTTCATAAATATCCTTTACAAAATTGGAGCAAGGCTTCATTTGTTCCCTAAAGTGTAGGCCTATGATATTGAAAGCCATACTGCTACGCTGGGGAACAGAAAAACTCTTTGACAAGTTCCCTCAACAACCCATGCTACAGTAAGTGACAGAGCTGGGGAACATCTTTTTCAGGTTCCCATGAAGTGCCCTTTGGAGCTGGGGAACATAGGACGTTGGAAACATAGGAATGACCCCTTGTTTTTACTGCTGCTCTGTAGAGGCTTGGACTTGTGATGCAGTGCAACATTTCTACATATCTTCTGAAAACTGAACTGACAAACAGAGCCTTTCCAAATGTGTGCTGGCACATGACCGAAATCAAACCATTTAGTTCAAGCCCTTTTAGCAGCCTCAGCATTCACTAATCATTTTAATTGCATGGGATTAGATAGCTCTGTTTGTCACCACAGAAACACAAGGGGCTTTAAGATCGCGGCCTGTGCTCTGATGTGTCATGGCACACAGAGGTGAGAACACTGCTCAGCACAGTCTGGCACCCCGCTGGTGGTGACAGTTTAATTCAAAACTAATTAAGTGAAACTATGGAGCTTGTCTTGGAGTCTTCAGAAGAGTCTGCATGAGATGAAAAGTGTTGACATACGCCTTTCAGTGGTTAGGATCATGCTCCAGAGGAATCTTTACCACTGACTGCATTTTAAAATACTAATTACAGCTGCATGCTGTTACCTTCTCTGTAACAAGAGTTGCTGTAAAAAGTAAGGTTACTTTTGTAAAATAAAAAAGTTGAAGCCTTTTCCTCTAAGGTAATACGGCTACCACCAGAGGGCAACTCTACCACTAGTCTTGTCAAACCTTGCAAAAATTCTGACATAATCCAGAGGAAACAGTATAGATTTAGTCACAGAGAGTATTTGTCTGTCTGCAGGGCTTTTTGATTGATCACTTAAGAGGCTGGGCATGTGTGCTCTGTGTGTCATGCTGTGTGTTGAAAGGAAGGACCAGGAACAGGTAAAAGCACACACCTCCTCTAAAAGCCATTATTCTGTCAGCCCATTAAAACCAAAAAATCAAAGCTCTCTGCTCTCTGAATGAAGACACTATCTGTGTTGTGGTGCAGTACCATACCCCATGATCCCATTCAGGATTCTCAGGTGTAACATGTCAAATAGGGATAGCCAGCCAGTTTAAAAGCATCCACTTTATTACCTCCAAGAACTCCATAATGTTTTCTGTCCCTTTTGTCTGTCTGTCATTAGAAGAATCTCTCTAAAACTACTCACTTATACACAGGGACACACTGATTTGATATCTGAAATCTCAGCCATGAAATCCACATATTTTTGGCTGTACATTTTTGCTGAGATTTGTAAATTCGATAAAAGAGAGCTCTGGTATCAGATCGGTTCCAGGTACTAACAAATACTGGAAGAGGTGTGAAAAAGTAAGATTGGTACATCCCTGCCATTTATGAAACAACCCATGTTTTAACTCATTACTCCTTACTTTCTGCCATTTTTAAGATATTTTTTCTACAATGTTTCCTATAAAATTCATCCAATCCTCACAAAATTTGGCACAAAATATGTTTTTATTTTTCAAAATGCTGCTAAAATGTTTGCCAATTGCCAGTTTGAGTTATTTTTAACACATTCTGCAATTGCAAGTAAATTTAGACAAAACAAGCATATGTAGACTCTGCTCTCAGGATACACAAGTAATGTACAGTATGTCAGGTGGATACACACACTGATGTCAGATACTCTTACTGTCTGCTGGTTTTTGTGTTCTGCATTCCAGGCTCAGTTTCAGTAGTAGTATTTATTTGTTAAGGGGAAATGAAAATACATGAGCAGGTGATTCCTAATAAAATCTTATCTGGATCTGTCATATGAACTGCTGTTGAATTTTGTTTGCATGAAAAAAAGCAAAAAGCCCTGTGGAATTACACTGCATGCTCTTACTGAAAATCACATTACCAAATACAAGTCTTGCACTTGCTAAAATAATTTGGATGAATGTCTTAATGCCCTGTAGGGTTCTGATTTGCCTCTGTGTACGCGTTATCCATTCAGGCAGTTATCCCAGCACAAAACCCTTCACAACAGCAGTGCTACCACCCAAGGCACTCTGAAACCAGGACAAAAGCTTGCTATTGTGACTGCAGATGGGCATAATAAGAAATGTTGCTGTGTAAAATACCCAGTTTGGGCTTGTGTAATCTCCCTCAGCAGCATCTTTATTAAAATATTCTGTCACTGCAGTGTGCTCGTGGTGTCTTAAGGAGAGACAGCGTCTGTTGAATGTCGGATTGCTTTGACAAATCACACTTGAGAGCAAGAGCCACACTGCTGCTTGTGTATAGCAAAACACAGCTGATGGAAACACCCCAGCAGGACATCAAAATGGTTGCAATCAAAGAACAAAGTGAGAGAAAATGAAAGAGGTCAAGCCACTCCAAACTTTAAGCTAAAAGTAAATGGAGACTTGAAAAATAATGTTCAAAATCTCAGCGTCTGGAAGAGCTGTGTTTTTTACTGTAAAAATATGACGACTTGAGTTTACAAATTCAACTCAAGTCATCAGATAAATAAGATGAAAACAATTACTTTACAGATGAACAGAAATAAGTGAGAAAAAAAGAAGTGAATTTAAACTGCCAATTCTGATGCTTAAAAGTCCACAACCAGGGAATTTAAATGACCTGAATGACAAAGCACTTTCTCTACCTGCAAATCCATGGAGGGACTTACTCATATGGTGTTTAAAATACTGAGTTGTAGCCGGCAGCAATACCTAGCTGAAATTGAAACAGGTAACAGTCTGTCAGTCACCTGGCTGCGGTCTAAAACTCAAAGAAAACTCTCTGTTTTGACAGAAAAAGAAAAGAATTTTAGTTGTGATGGCTAAGGTTTGGTTTTCTTTCTTTCTGAAACACCACATCTACTTAGTGCAGCCTTGTGAAGAAAGGACCATTCAGTGATCTAAAATCTTTAGAAACCTACATAAGAATAACAATTGCCAGTGATTATCAGTGGAACACCCCACTGGCACTTGCCATGGTTTGTAAGCTGTAGGACAGAGATTTAACAGCAACACTGAATGAAGTAGTATCCCAGCAACTGGGCTACTACAGTTATAATACTGCATTACGGTTGTGCTTCCAGATGGCAGGTCTGTCACATCACACAGCTGATGATGATCAGATGCAAGATGATGAATAGTGCATTTATATACATGGTTTTGTGGTCCTATTAAACTATATGACTATGAACAATAAATGGAAATATAAGTTAATATAAATCTTGCCATGACATTTCACACAGCCAACTGTAAGCTCATTCAACAGAAGTGGGCTACTACAGCAAATAGCAGATATGTTTTGAAAGAAACATAGTGCTGCTAGATTTTGTTTTATTTTAACATAATGAGAAAATTTTCATTAACGTATTTGCCAAGTCCCAAAATGCTTCTACTGAATTTATCTGTTCACTGACAATTGATTTTCCTATAGTATCTAATTGTAGCAACTAAATTAAGGTTAAACTTTTTTATCATTATGTTTGTGTGCTCACAGTACTTGGTTAAGGGACTTGAAGTGTGAGACACAGTGTTTTTACTTTATTGACATTTAACCAAAATCACAATCTTTGCCCTTAGTCAACATGATTTTGCTTCCTAAACCTAAGCCACATGCAGAAGAACCCAGGTTATGAACCTCAGTCTGCAAGTGTAAAAGTCTGTGCCTTGTATGTTCATTCACTTGAATGGTCGTACTTGTGTACAGTAATATATAAACATAACGCCTATACATGAAAAATTGCTGCCAGGTAAAATAACCCAAGCATCAATTTTCTATGATTGCTTTCCGAGGGTTAGTGACATTCTACTGAGAATAACACAATGTACAGAACAGAAGAGCCTTAATGTGACATTCTGGTAGAAAAATGTGAAAATATATTAGCCAAGTAAGGACTTCTTCCAGCAAAGAGTACAAGCCAGAAATTGAGTTTTTGAGAGCCACAAATCTCAGCACCTGGCGAAGGTATTTATTTTTATCAATAATCCTATTGATCCTCCCACAGATATATTGAGGTCATTTTGTTCAATATAGGATGGCGCAAATCTATGTTGAGGTGGAGTTCAACAAAATGCAAAAGGGGGTTCTGTGTAGAGTACAGTAAAATGACATGACCTATAAATGTGTGATTATTTCATGTACATCTGCAAATATGATTTTTTTTTTCATTTTCCTGCAAATATAGCAGCTAAGGTGAATGAATCACAGTAGCTCAGAGGCACGTTGTTATGCTGAATGATTATCATCATTGGTTTCAGAAGTGCATAAATAAAATTGCATAGTCAGAGCTCAGCGTGGGCTTAAACTACAGCCACACACGTTCAGAAACTGATGGTCTACAGGGCGTAGACATCTGGTTACATTGAGAGGCTGAGGGTGGCTGAAGGAGACATCTTGTGTACATGATAAGACACTTGTTTTTGGAAACGGATTAAGAAGTGAGTAAATAAGCTAATAGTCATTTGGTGGCATGACAAAGTGTATTAGTTATTAGCCTGTGTGGTGCATTAAATGTATTATTCAAACAGTGTGGCTGGAGGGTGCAAGAGGGAAGGAGGAGAGAGTATGGCATCTTGTTTTGCCACAGTACCAGTCCCCTAACCACTTTACTTGCCCTTTTGGAAGATGGTTTCAATATAATTTGATGCTGTTACATTTTTTGTTTTACATTAATGTTGTTTATGAATCTTTGGGTAAAACAGGCCAGTGTTTTGCATAACCTAATTTCTAGGTCACACTCAAATGTGAATGTGCCCAACGTAAGATACTAAAATGATTTGGACTGGGCTTTTAAAACCATATAGAAACACCCTTCTGATTCCTGTTTTATTCATACTTAATACACCATGAAATCATTCATATTTCAACAAGGATGCTTTGTAGATTTAAAAGGCTGGTGTTATTCTAGATTTTCCACACGGTCAGCAAATCCCATTAAAAGACCTAATCCAACAATGTGTTAGTTTTTGTTTCAGGACTTTGTCTCTGAGCTGTAGGAATAGGAATACTGAAGTTGAAATCTTTAAAAACAGGTCACAAATATATCGTTTCAGTCTGTCAGCAACACTGACTCAGTCATTACCTACTCAGTCTTTGAAACTCAGTCATTGTGTTTTGGAATAAAAACCCAGTGTTTGGCCAGTGCTGCTGCAGTTACTACTGGTCCCCAATAGAGGTCATAAACCACTGAAGCAGTACCGTGTCCATCATTACTCTGCAAATACGTGAAGTATAATATACAGTCTCTTGTGAACTAAGTTGTGAAATACCTCAGAAGAAAATATGGATGGCCCCAAAACACACACATATATACTTTCACAAACACGCGCACTCACTTGCACATAAACCTTCCCCATGCTGCAACCCTCTGCTCTGTCCTCCATCCTGCCCCCCTCTACATGTAAAGCACTCTTTGCTCTCACTCTCCGCTCACTAAGCTCAGCTAAGTGTTGCTTTGAGATTAATACATGGGAGGCCCACTCTGCCAGATGATGTAATAATCATGGTGGTTTGCTGTTGCCTAGATACAGAGAGACAGCAGAGAAAACACTCAGCCAGGTCTTGCCATCTCTGTCACCAAGACCCTCAGGACCATTTGCGTCAATCAGAACAAAAGTGTTTTGCGATAGCTGCTGTTCACTTTTGGGGCCAGTATGTCAAAAAAAAAAGAAAAGAAAAAGAAAGAAAAGAAAAGGAAATGTCTGTCTTAAACATGCTGCACATTACACACAACTGCATGAGTACAAAAACTCATTCATTGTCTACTCTTCCAAAAATAAGATTTTATCATTTTCTTGAATGCACCCCAAGGTGTTGTTGCCTAAACTTGTTATGCCTCATCTTTGTACACAACATTAGTGCTCTGAGGATGCAAAATCTCCACTAGCAACAGACTCACTAACCCTTCAAACACCCCCTCTTCTGTTTTCCTCTCGTTGCTCTGGTTCCCTAGTGAAGGGCTGAAGGAGAACTCCAAGGGAACTCCAGTTGCCTGCTGAGATGCAGGTCACTATGTTTGAATCAGTGTGTATGTCTGTGTATGTGTGTGCGCCCATGTATGTGTGCACTAGGGAGGGAGGTGGTGACTAAGCCTTTGCTTCTGTAACAGTGTTGCATTAAGTGCATCTCCAGTCTGTTTTTAGCTCAGCAGAGCCAAATTCAATCTGCTCGTTGCTATAGCAATAAAGACTTCAATACTGAAACTTTTTGTGCCGTTAAGATGCATGAAGATGATCTGATGATCCTTGTTTATTAGCGAGAAGATGGAGTCTTGAATTCTGAGATGGATGGCAACAGAAAAGGGTCTTGTGCTCTGAGGGCTTTCTCAATCTGCGTTCTTGTCTGCACTTGTGTTCTTGTAACACGTCATTGGTCACTAACCCCAAGCACTGTTCTGATCTAAAGTCTGCATTTAGCCAAGTGTGGTTAAACTAAAATGTTCCTCTTCTGCAGATTTTATCAAAGATGCTGACTTGTGTGAACTTGGGGTAGACGAGTATCCCCTTTAAATCCAGTTTTGAGATTTTTTAAAGTGAGAAATGAACTGTTTTTTGGAATGTCAGGTTTATCTATAAAATAAACAGTACATAAAAATGCGGAGATGACTGCTCAGTGATTTCATTAGCTAGACCGACCTCCACGTCCATAATCATCCTGCAGAGAACAGACTTATAGTGGCAAACCATTTGGAAATTTAGTGGCACTGATATGGCATAAAATTTAATTCCTCTGGTGAATAAACTGGTCTCACAGCTGAAACTGGGTATTTGTTGCTGGCAAATGGTTTTGGCCAAAGGTGAAAGTTTAAGTTCATGTTATTTATTGGATAGTTGGCCAGTAGCACTGAATAAATGTGAGTATCCATTTACAGTATCTCACAGTCGAAGGTTAAGTAAACTTTAAAGTTAAGAGTATGTATTTTGTCTAATGTTTTAATGAATTAATTGAGAAAATAACTGGCAGATTAATTGGCAATGAAAATGAATGAATTCGGGCACTCTGTGTGCTCTGTGTTGTGAAAGTCTTTGACTTTTGGACTATTTCACCAGAAGGGAAAATACCTCTGCACTGAAAACAGTATGGGAACATTTCTATGAACCAACTCAAACCAGCAGACGGCCGAGTCCCCACAAGCTTTTTGCGACAGAGGACAGCCATATTTTCTCCTGGATGAGTAATGACGGGCCATCATTTCACCACCATCTGCTGCTCTGGTGCCAGTGCTCTCTGAGAGACTAGCTGTGACCTTGGGGAGAGGCTGGCCTGGCTAGGCCCGTCTGCATGACATGGACTCTCGCTGCCAGCTGTCCATTAGTTCTGGAGAAACACTGTGTGATGAGTCAGTGATGCCTCGCCTATGCTGCATCTACTGTAGATTTGGCTGCTAGATTGGCCATCATCGTGCATTTTTGCAGCTAAAAACGCATTTCAAGTGGATTCTGCCTCATTAGCTATGATGTTGAAAAGGCACGGGCGATGGCTCAGTCCTGCGGGTCTCTAGTGGACTCTTAAAATGTAGCCATTTTCAATGTGACAGCAGCATAGTTTGACATTTTTGACACTGTCATGTAAGGAGGAGCTGAGCTGGTTTCCAAGCTAAAAGTAGAACCTGTCACACTTCCATTTTTCACTTTCCTCACAAACCAGAGCCAAAACCCTTCATTGCAACTTGCCACCATAGTTAAACATGTTAGACTGCAGATGGGTGGTGGTGTGAAAGGCGCCATGTCTCATTGCTACATTTTAAAATCAGGACGCTGCCCTTCTAGCACCAGTGTGCACCAGACTGATTGATTCACATCACACTGTGTTTGGTTGATTGGTCACACAAGGCTTGTATTTTGCCTTGAGACACTAGAGGTGCAATTAAGTCTTGAATGTTTTTCAAAGATGGACATTTTAGTGGGACATTAACTAATCTAGCTCCCTCCATTAGACCACTGGGATTTGTGACACCACTAGCAGAACATCACTCCTCAGACTAGTCTCTCTCATTCCCTGCTTCCCTTCTCTTCAGCAACACTGTCCTGCACTTGACACAAACAATAAAAGTCAAACAGAGGTGAGTAAGGAAGCTAATTACAGCAGAGATTCAACAGAAACTACCACTACTGAAAAGGTAATACATCACCATCCTAAATACAGGAATAATAAAACTGCTTTGACAATTGCTTTTGTGTTGCAGTGGTGGTCACTTAGTCACGGCTGAAGAGTTAAAAAGCCGATATAGACAGAGGAATTAGTGGTAAAGGGCGCAGATTTCTTTTTTTAGCTTCCCTCTCAAATGGTAGAAATGGTGTCAGGAGACGGCTGAATGTCACCTCGAAAGATGACATTTCCCTCTGATAATGATGAGATTTGTTTTTGAGCAAGCTACTGTATGTGTGTGGAAGTATATTTTCCCATTCACGAGTAAGTGTACAGGCCTCTGGTTGCATGTACAGTATGTATATACATGTATGTGTGTGCCAGTGTGTGTGTTTTGGTATGTTTACTGCCTGGGGTAAAAGTCTCACATTACACAGTGCCCCAAGGCACATTTTTTACAGCAGAAGCAGAGACAGTTCAGGGTTTTTTTTGGCACTGCCATGAACAGAGTCACACACACATTGCTGCACTGATGCTCGAAGCCCACACAAAAAGTTACATGCCATCACTTTGTACTTCTTCTCTCCCTTTTTTTCTCCTCGCTGCTCTGTCCAATAAAGCAGAAACACCTTAAAAACAATAGATGTCAGCTTAGCAAACAGATGCATTACATCTATGGCCTTTTGATAGTGCTGTGTGTAATCCTAGTGTCCATCGCTGCTGTCTCATACAATGTCTTTTTTTCCCTCCTTGTGGGGGAGAGGAGGACTTCTCAGCTGACAGCCGAGGTCATCGCACTTGTTTTTATCTTGGCTGGTGCTGTGAGAGGCTTGTACTAAAATCCTGAAGATGAGGACTGTAGTCGAGTGAGAGGAAAAAGACACACACACACACAAACACACCACTGCCCTGCCCTTTGAGGTAGAGGCAATGGCATCTGAAACTTTAAATCCAAAGCAGATGCTATTTGATGTTGGAGAAAAAGATGTAATGCTTTGTTCCTCTGACCAATCCTAATACCAGGACCGATTTCATGCATGAAAAGTGGCTGGCCAAAGTTAAAGGCAGTAGTAAATGAAGATATGACGTACAGCGAGGTGTGTTTGATCATAAATGTCTGTGTCACCCTTTATGGTGCATTTAGCACTTTCTTATGGTTCAGTAATATGCCAGACGGCTCAGTGAACACTGTAGCAGCATGTGGTTTAATTATCAGGAGGAGCATAATCTGTCAAGATGACTGATTTGGACATGTGCTCCTTTTGCTGGATATATTTGCTACTTGCAAGCTGTAAAATTTACAGTTAATATATTGCTCTAATATGCTTTGAGTTGTATTTATATCTTTATCTCTTTCACTCTTCTCTTAATTTATGGGTGCTTCTTTCTCCTCTTAGGATAAGTGCAAAGTTGTAAGTGAGCTCTACCTTGCAAGCTGTCTCCCACCGACATATCTGGTGTTGCCTGGCAACCACTTAGCATTTTTGTGAAGGATACCCTTATACCCGTATTCAGAAAAAAAAAGAGACACAGTGAAGGCTAAGTTCCTTGAACTCCTGCTGTGGGTGTTTGAATACTGAATATGTTTCTCACCAAACACCAGGAGGAGCAGCACAGTCCTATTCTTGAGCCCACATCTCTGCCCTGGCATTTCCACGAAGGCTGCAAACTTTTTCTCACTAGCTGCACAAAGAAGGAGCAGAAAGTACAGGAGGAGATTACACACAGTTACAGTTATAGATAAACTTTTTCTTGCAGATCAATAGGCTATAATGTCTTGAGGGCGGTTTGAGAATGAAGCTGATACTTAAATGAAACCAAATGGCTGCTGTGTAACTGCAGGGTCATTGGTTTTCTTGTTTTCTTGGCTTGTATTGTTGTTGGAATTGCTGCAGGTTAAAACACAGGATTTGTGTTTTATCTATAAACTATGAGCAAGCCTACAACAGAAAGGTACTTCTCTCTCTGTAGCTGTGACATTCAAAATAACAGGCTGTTGAGAGTTTTAAAAATGCATTGGCTAATATATACATATTATTATATAAGATAAGAATCCTTTAAATTAGTTGTGACTAAGACATGTCGAGGGCAGGACATGTGACAGTGCACAACCAGGGTCATAAAGAACTATTTTCAGCAACAACGAGAACAAGGGGTACTACAGCAGATGTTATGACCCCCCCAGACCTGATCTCTGCATCATGGAGTCAGTCTGGGATTACATGTAGAGACACTGTGACAGCATTAATGAACTGTGTGACAAGTTCTCCAAGATGCTTCAAACAACCTGCCTGCCAAGTACCAAGTATGAAAAACTGTGCACTTAAGTGTACTGTGGAGAAAAGGTGCTGTTTTAAAGGGTAAGGGTGGTCACAACAAATATTGATTTGCACTTAATTTAGTAAATAGATAAATAAAAACTATTCAAGGCATTATTTTCAAAAGTATCTTCACTTTATTTTTAGTGCCAAAATATTTTGCTCAACAGTGTATGCTGATAGATGTATCTGCCATAAGCAAGTAATGGCTGATACTGTAAATCCATGGGCTCTTCTTTCCAGACAAAGCATGCTTCGCTATATAATAAAGACACGATAAATGATACAGCACAAGTTACAAACAATAACTTTGTCTTTAATAAAGTGAATTAAATAATTCACCAATTAGTAATCTAGCCTGCAATCATCACAGCAAACTGTGCAAACTAGTTTTGGTCTAAAATAGATAACAGACTCTATTGTATTATATCACTCATTGTTAAATACTATTTTATGTTATCAAAGTGAGAGCACCTACAGTGTCCTCACAGTGGATAACATATGGCTGCCATATTGATAACTTCATTATTTGTCATGAGGAAAATTTGCAAGAAGTCACCATCACAGCCAAATGACATGGTAATGGATTCAGAACAGCAGCTGATCTGCCTGTAACTGTAATTATCTCCACATCCTGCTTTTACTTTCATTAGCAGCCTGTCTCCATAGTGTGCTAACTGTGAGACAGCCAAATGAGAACAAATTAATAAGACTCTGGAACCGTCCCAACTCTCTCAGAGGAAAATGTCCAGCTTATTGTGGAAAAAGCACCATAACAACTGAAATAGTGATATAATAGTGCAACTGTGTTGTGTGGAGCAGAAAGACAAGATGTGGAAATCCTCTAATCTGAGGTTTTTGGCTTAATCTTATGTGCTGTGAGTTGCTAGATGTGTTGAGAGACATGAGAGAAGAGAAAACATATAACGTCAGCTTAAACTGCTTGTTTGAATCTTATTTAGGCTTAGGAATATACAGACATTATTGTGAACTGTTATCTTGGTCTTAAAAAAACTGAATACCACCGAAACATGTAAGCAACATCCCACTCAGTTTAAAAGGGCATGAGAGGAAGCAAACTTGGACTGAATTCAAGGTGGTGCCATTTTTGCAACATGTAAAAGAAATTTTCATTTTTTCCAGCAGCCCATTACATGTCATGACTTGTAAAACTCACCATTTGCGAGGACATTGTTTATATAATGGTGCAATTATGGAGGAACAGCTGAGATTCTTACAGACTTGAACCAAGAGACCTGGGTTTTCCAGTGGCGAGATCTAATTTGTCTCAATTATGAAACTATTGATGGTTCTTCATCTAAAAAGAACATTTAAGTAAAAAAAGGAACAGAAACTGAAAAGAACCTTGTGCTTCAGTTCGTCATTGTCTAGACTTTTGGGCTGTCTGTTATACACTGCTGTATCTGTCTACATTTAGTTTCCTGCGAGGATTATTTGCACACCGCAGGTATGGCATCAGTCTCTGTCATTTTTCAGCCATCTTGTTCCTCTCTGTTTTATTTCCAGAGTTCTTTATCACAAATAGGTTGTAGCTAATCCAGTCATCTCTAGAGTAGGAGTGTGTTCTTGTGTGCAAGTGTGTGTGTGAAATAAAGAGTAAGGGGACAAGTGGGGAGGATACGAGGGAAATCACTCACTGATACTTGTCTGTGAATGAGTGAGTGTATATGCAGTCTTAAAGGCAGAGAGAGGAGATTTACTCAATTAAATGGCAGCTGCTCTGCCTTATTATTTATGCACACTGTGTCCAGCATCCTTGAGTAATTCTGATAAATCACTTTCCCTGTGGTGAAATCAATACGTGTGGCATACACAACACTTCAGCCCAAAACAAACCCAGATAATGCCCCAGATATGGAGGCTGTGTTTTTTCCAACAGCCTGATGTGCATAGTATCAATTATATATATAAGAGTTTACAGGTTGTTTGTTTATTTCTGTAATCAAGTTACTTCTCACCTCACACTATGGCATCAATTAATCATTACACAGAACATAGGATTCTGGCTGACTTAGGTCAGTGTGTGAGACTGCAGGGACAAGGTAACATCTGGGGATTTAAAACAATTTTCAGGCATAATTGAACAAGAAAATGCCATGACACCTAGAAGGAGTTTAAAGCTGCACTTGGTAAGATTTTTTATGTCAAACAGAACAAAAGAACAGACGAAGAATGAGTAGTAAGACTTACCAGCATATCTACTGCTTCTCTACTGTGCCTGTGGCAGTCTTTGGTTTTCTTTTCTTTTTTAATTTTTGAACACATATAATTACCCAGCTGCAGGCATGACCTTTATGTGGACTGGCTAAATTTTGCTTCACATACATGCCTGTAATGTACTTTATTGGTAGAAAATAGGGAACTTAGGGAACCTGGGAAATATTTTCAGATGAACAAATCTCAAAATCTCAGCACATGAATGTCTGCGTGGCTAGATTCTGCTAGGTTTATGTGGGCATTTTTGAGATCTTAAAACACACCAAACTAGAAAAGGGACATCATTTGCCCATGGTGACATATTTGTGGCACGTTTTTTTTTTTTTTTTTTGCCTTTGAACTTAACACCACTGGGCAAGATCATTGATTTGCACATACACACTCTGCTATAACAATAAGTTCTTACAAGTTTATCGCATGCCGTGCTGTCAGACATGGGTCTAAGAAAAACCATGGCCGGGGAAACGAGGGCTACATGGAACTCTGAACTCTGTAGCATATCTATACTGTCAAATGCCTGTGAGATGGACAACTGAAAAGCAGGTCTGAAACACCTCGTTAGTTTGAGCGGGTGATATTATGCTAGCTTTGCACATGTGAGGTATTCTCATTGGTTGATTTGAAACTATGGTCATGTTCTGGTATTTTAGTCCAAAATGTTTTACACTAAATTTTGATATAGGCTGTTTTTGGCTCTAGATTGGCCGTCGGTGGACTTGTCTCGCTGTGTGATCTAGGACCACCATTGACTGACATCTAAAGATTTTGCCATGTTTCTCTCACGAGTGTCATCTTTCATTTGCCCAAAATCACACTTTAAAAACAGGCCTTTCTTCTCTGCCCTATCCATTACAAAACTGTCAGGACACTGCAGTGGAGAGAAAATTACTTGTGAAAGGAGATGAGAATCAGAATCAGAACTAATAAATTTATAGTCAGGGTGCTTATTTGCAATGCAGAATGTCAGCTGCCACGCCCGGTGTGTGCTGAGATTTGTGTGTTTTGCTCCATGCACCTTGATTAATGAAAATGATGCACATTTTTGCATACATTTACATACCAATATAAATAACCTACCCTACTGTGACTCCTCCATTCTATAGGACAGTTGGAAGTAGTTTATATTATTACTGGTCTTGCGTAATGTGACAATGAGTATGTTGATAGAAATACTTCCTAATTCATGAATAAATTAATAATAAAATATGCATACGTGGTTTCATTTGAATAATCACAGTGATCAAGTGCCTTCTGTTACTGGATAGCACAGTGCAGAATACGAGGAAACCTGAGCGAGAAGTCAAATCTGTAACAGTGGGAGCACACGCCACAATAAAACAGTCCTCAAGACTTTCTCCTCAAGGATCTGCTCTTGTTGACTCCACTGAACCACAGTGGTGAAGCCGTTATCCAGGGGATTCCCCGACATCTCAGTATTTCACTGTGGGAGCTCGGCTGCAGCATCACATTGTCATCACCTATAATGCAACCAGCAGAGATGTTTCAGCCCCCCTCCCCACTCACTCAAATCTCACCACCAGACCCCCTCCCACTCACTAAAAAGCTTTTTTTCCCCAAATGTCTTGCATCACAGCCTTGAAAAGTCAACGCAGACAAAAAAAAAAAGAAAACTGTGATCAAACGAACTGAGAACGAAAAACCCTCTAAGAGCTTTTCTTTGCATTTGTCACATCTGTGGTAGTGCTGTCGCTTTTATTTCAGACACAACCGGGAATAATGTCATGACAAATAGACAGTGCTAATAAATAATCTATAGGCTTCTTTTGTAAGCTTACTGGAAAGAGATTGCAATGAAAAAAAATCAATAATTGATGTTGTGCTGCATCCAGATTATTTTTCTTTTCCTCTTGTACTACCTACTGCACCATTCTGGATGTTTCTCATACCAAAAAGGTAATGGGAAAAAAACAAACACACAACCACAAACTGAATCTGTAAAAGAAAGAAAATGAATTCACATTTTGGCTTTCATGAGAAAATGCAACATAGCTGAGCGGAAACACAATTATACCCTCTAGATTAATTAGAGGTAACTGAACCTAATCAGTGGAAGAGCTCAAGGCTTCCTTCCTGGTTATAGAGTCCCTGGGAAATTGAGTAAAAAACTAGCACCATACAAGGAAGGCAAGCAAATTCCTTCATAATCTGACAGCTATCAGCACTCTGGAGTCTTGCAGTAGATAAGTAGCCTTATGGAGGGTAATATTTTTGAAACAAGTCTCATGTTACTCTGTCTAACTAATATCCTATTTGCATAGGACCAATACAACCCTGGTACAATAAGGGATTTGTGACCACACATTGTGATTACATGCCATTTAAACCCCTTGTGAATCTAATTTGAAAAGTAACTTTTACGTAAAAGCTTCAATTTGTGGTTTTATTAACCATAAAGTGATAGATTGTGTAATTCTGACCTCTTCAGATCATCATTTTTGCTGATTTCATTATCTGTTATAAATGCTTTTTAAGGTATTTTTTGTAACTCATTAATTATTTTGTCTATAAAATATTATAAATTGCTAAAAGAAATGACCATCACAATTTCCCAGAGATTTTTACATGAGAAGTTATTGAACATTTTAACCGATAAGTAAAATAAGGTGGAAACCAGCCCAAAACAGCTACTGCAGAAGACTTCCAGAATAAACAGATTATTAATTACTACTAATCAATATAATTAACCAATCATTTCAGCTCTAATTTGTTTGTCTAACAGACATTGAGGGATAATTCATCAGTTACATCAGTCAGCCATTTAAGATACTTACTGAGGTGTCTGCCATGAGACAGACATGTTTCTTTTTGAAAGCTATATGGTAAAATACTCTGTAGTTACGGTATGACTCATTTACCATAGTCTTTTACATCAGAGCGGTAGATGGTAACATGTACTGCGTAATCGACTAATGTAGTAAGTCTCACAAGGGACCTCTCAGGGTTGTTAACAGCTGTCTGCTCGACCAAGTGGAATGGACAGAACTGAAGATTTAAAAGCACCATGCTGACAGTCATGCAGGTGTTGCTGTAGTCACAGGAAGAAATGTCCAGAGGGGAATTTACAGCATTTCAGTATTTGTCTCTTGCCACTTCAGCTATAAACAACATTATCACTTACATAACAGAGGAGATGGGCACTGAGGTTTGCAGCTTGCCATTATAACTGAAGTTCTTCTGCACCCTCATTAACCCTCAGTAATGACTAAGTAGGTAATTAATCTGCAGTGAAATTTGTACAGAAACTGTCACATTTAAGGAGATTTTGAGGCTAAATTAAAACTTGAGACTTGCATTCTGTGACTCTCTGTGACACTCTTTCTTAGATTCAGACTTTTGTAAGAGTTGTTCAATAAACTGGTTTGTCATTTAGCTTTATGTTTAATATAGAAGAATATTGATTCAAAGATCCTACTTGAATGGGAGAGGAACCTCAGCGTAAGCAATGACAGTCGCTATGGCTGAACAGACAAAGAAAACGAACTTCAGTGTCATGCTGTTGAGGGACATGAACTCAGTTACCTCTTTGAAGTTTGCTCTGGACTGTAGCCTGTATTTTTATATGGATCCCAGGTAAATTCAATCAATGCATGAGCTCAGCCTCATACAGAGAATGCATATTTATCATCCAGCCTGACTTAAGACGACACTGCCAATCAATAAATGAGATTCTCTACTGGCAGGGAGTGCACAGCGATACTAAGGACAGCAGTAACTGACATGCTTATTTAGTTATAAAGTACAAGCAGAGGTATCTGGCTTGCTGAAGGCATTAGGCATATGGTAACATTGGTTAGTAAGAGAGTTTACTGTAAAATAAATACCCAGAGAAGAGTGTACACCTAGTTCAACCCCACAGTAAATGTGAAACAATGAATTAACAAATCAGTGGATGGAGATGTGAATAATTTAAACGACCAAATAAATTAATAACCACCAAACAGAACAATACTTTTTCTCGCAGATTAGCACAGTTTGCATCAGAAGTCCTGGAGTTGTTATTGTTATTGTATTGTGATGCTGAGAGACTGAAGTGTAACATCTGTGATCCTGGTGGTTATTTTATTGCTTGAGATTTAAGTTGTGATGAACCATGACTGTGGAAAAACATGTCTATAGAGGGTTTCTGAAGGGACTTTCAGATGTCTGGAGATTTTGGGTACTTCTTGCTGCAATGTTGTCTTGAACTAAGGAAATTTGGGGAAACCATGCTGAACCCCTGGAGATCTATCTAATAATATAAGTAACACAAAATGTAATATATTTTGGGAAATAACCTAAACCCCAACAAATTTGCATTTGTAGATATAAGTTGGGAGTCTCTCTTAATGACTTCTATACAGTTTGGATTTTGCAAGGATTGCAGGAACTACATCTAGAGGCTACATGCTGAAGTTGATGATATGTATTTTTAGGAGCAGATGGAGCCCCTGCAAGGTGCTGTTCTATAGTCTGTGATCTAGGTGAGCTTTAGCCTTCACAGTTGTCCAGATTTTGACTTCGTCACCTCTTCTGTCAAGGCAACACCAACAGAACAAACGTGGCATGTCTGTTGAAAGTGTTTACGCCTGTGCATACGTGTGTGTTTGACTTCATGTACATCAAGGTACAGTGCGTCCACTCTGAAGGTCACAGCACAGCATCAGTAATGAATCCTGGGACCTGGTGGTTGCAGGTTTCCCCTCAGCCAGCTCTCTGACAGTCTGAACTATCACCAGAGTGACAGATGGAGCGGCGTGGTGGCGCAGCACAGCACTGCTTTGTCTCACAGAGCAGAGTGCTGAGGTATTGCATCAATATTATTTGGGTAAGAAAATAAACATAAAACCGTTAAGGTAGAAAATTATAAATTAATAATAAATGAAAAATGTTTTGTAACTGGTTTTGGTTATTAAAAAAAAAACAAATTTAAACAAAAAGGAAAACAATAGCCTTCGTCTTTCCACACTACTTACACCTCACCACCATCTACGGACATTGATTTGTGTGTATAGTAACCAGAGCCAGGGAACAGATCTGTCTACCATTCCAACAAATGTGTCAGTTTCAAGTTCTTTCTGTTTTTCTCTTGCATGCATTGCAAAACAAATACACAAAAACCAGAAAATTTTATCTAACAATGTAGGTTTAAAAATTAGACAACTCTCATGACACAACTGACAATGTCAAAAAAAAAAAAATGTTGCCTCGTCAGATACACCATTCCCAAGATGCATCAAAATGTGCTCAATAATATCTGACAGTGCATAAGAATTAGCCTGACTTCTTGACAGTATTTCTGTTGATTATTGGGCATGCTCCCTATAAATAATAATAATTTGTTTTGTTAACATATTAAGGCTTTAAAGTTAATCAAATTGTTCCTTTTTGGGTCATTCTTTTTGGCTTTACAAAGCAGCCTTTCATTCCTCTGTCGTTGGATAGGTGGTTGCTACAGCAACAACCTTTATCCCACTATCTCTTGAGTGTTAGACAAATGGGGTGACCTGGTGTGGACATCTCTACAACACCCTCCTGTGACCTTAATGACCTGGCTGTAAATCTTTATTCAGAATAATTTACACTAATAAGAACAGAGCCATCTAATTAACCACACATTATACCCATGAAGTCCTACAAGCTTCAGAGGTAGACACGACTACAACCCAGTATATTTCTCCCAACAATCCATCTCCTCTGTACAGTATGTACTAGTTTAAAACATCTGAAGTTATGGTAGCACAGTAACTGTAGATGCTAATCTTACGCTCCTGTAATTCTGTAAACAGCCTCCTCTTCCATTGTTTACCTTACCAAGCATTGCTAGGTGGGGCAATCCTGCTGTTCAGGTTCTCTGCCAAGTATTACCTCCTTTACGCATCTTATTGTAAGACCCCTCTCACAGTTTCTCTCTGCGTCTGCTTAAGCAACGTGCAGGATCTTTTAATCTGTCTTCTGCACAGCCATCAGGAGGAGGGTCTGTCCTCCATATTTCATGTGCTTCACATTTGGTTAGCCATCATTAAAGCTCAACTTTTCACACTGGCTGCTTGACAATCTGGTGCAGGCTATACAGGTATTGAGGGAGGAGCTGTCCCCCACCCAACCCCTTCATCCCTTCTCTCACTCTCTCTTCCTTTCTCTCACTCTCTGCTGCAGTAGGCTCAAGACAGATGGAGCGGTACATGACAAAACAGCCTAATTAAGAGAGTAGTGCACCCCTGAATTCCCACACGTGGAAATCCTCTCCAGAACCATGACAGAACATGTTGGCAGCGAGGAAAGAAGAAAAAACATTTTTCAATTTGCATCATCCATCTTTGTCCTCAAAGTACTATGCTTTTTCCTACTACCTGGAAACCTTGCAAAAAGAGTGAGTAACAAATAGGCCATTAAAATATGCACTTTCTATGGTACATCAGCGGCAGTCGACGCAGAACGATAACATGAAAATCCTAATGAGCTACATGGCTGAATACATTTACAAGTTGAAGATGATTTAGACATGGATCAAAAAATGGCAAACTGTTAGACCTGCACACTAGTAGAGGGTGTAGTCTTTATTTTACTGTTTATTTGTGGACAACGGGGAAAAAAATGCAGCTCCTGAAGCTTCAGTTATAGCATTAAACAGCTGCTCACGTTGTCTTCATTATATTATACACATTTGTCTTTGCCATTGACATAAGGTATGAGTGTAGCTGAAACCATGAGTTGAGTTTTTAAGCAAAATTGCCAAACATCCAGCTTCATGTTGATGCCAAAAGTCAGCAGCTCAAACGTTGTAAATAGATCTGGTTTCTTTAAGGCAGCATTTACACAGACGAATATTAAACCATCTGGAGGACACTTTGATCCCAATAGCCTAATAGTATCTTCAGTTTAAGGGCTGTTATGAGAAAAAAAAAACAAACTCTCATGTACATGTTTTCTCTGTATTACTCTCACAGCAGTAATATCTAAGGTGTTATAAGAACACGCTCAATGAAATGCTGCATGAAACTTACATTTCAATGCCCTCCTGTGTATTATGCCTTGTATGCATTATCCTCTAAAGCCTGTATTTAGTGAGAAAAGCTGCTTTCATTATAGTGAAGAAAACTAAGACAGGAGAGCGCCAAGACAGTGAAGTAGTACCACAGAAACAGCTTCTAAGCAGCTATTTCAAAGATATATTTTTATGGTTTATGACAAATTAACTACTAAAAGGCACAATATTGCTGAAGACTAGGAAGTGATAATATAATAACTGTGGGACAATGTCTCACAAAGTAATAAAATGTTATGTTGTAGGGAGCTAATAAGTTTTTAGACACTGTAATCATATCTACTGGTATTGTAAGAAGAATCACAGTATCACAGATTTCTACAGGTACTGTATAAAAGGTTCAAATTTAATAATGACAAAAACAGTAATTGTTTTATTGTCACTTTGTGTTTTTGTGCCTTATGTGTGGGAAGACTGGATGACTGTGCTTAAATGATGTTGCTGCTGGCATAAATGTGAAAGTGTTGCAGAGAGTCACAGGGATAGTTTCATGCTTGTCCTTGCATGCGGCTATAAAAGCCAATGTGTGACACACAGGGGGTAGTGAGTTTTTGTGCAGATGTACTCGCTGCAGGCCAGGGCCAGTTGCACCACGCTGGTGTCTCTCCACATGCTGTATATCACTTTAACCGATGCTTCTAATTCAAGGTGTACATCTGAGATGTATTGTAAGAGTATTACCGCTCTATTGCTGCAGTGAAGCCCTGACAAAGTATCTGGTGAGAGCAGGCGTTCTGAATTAAACATCTGTTAAAACACAGTGAGGATGAAGGGCTGGCTTGTGCTTTAATATTGCAGTTGTTGCAGACAAAAGGTGCGGTTATCTCGACATTTTTTGGAAGAAGCTTATTTTTAATTCTGTTTCCAGCACAATGCATTTGGGATGAGCTTTTCCTTTAATGTGATTTCTTTTGTCCTTTTGTATTTTTCTCTCTTTCTGTGCAGGAAGGATGTTACAACACCTTTAATGTAATAATTAGAGATCAGTGGCATAATGTACTGCATTATCAGGAAACATTATTACAGTCATCTTGCCCGAATAATATTAGTCAACAGTATTTATAACAAGTTTAATAACACTTTCTAAACATTTAGAAAGGCAATGTGTTGCTACATACTGATTATTACAGTACGTTGTCTGTATTTTTGTATGTTATTGTAACCTTCTACAGTAGATTATATAAGCAGCCATTTTTTATTTTGATTGGAAAACACGAAGACACAACACATCTAACCTGTAATGCAAAACGCAACGCTGTTGTCCAACTTCAGTTCTGAACGTGTCTTGTCTGGCACATATCTAGCCAGTGTGACTGCCAGTGTTGTCGTTGCCACAGTTTGACTTCCCCGCACTTGATATCCACATCTTAGCTACTCAGTGTCTCTAGCCACAGCAGATGGTATATTTTCCAAAACGTCCCGAAAGCCATAACAGTTTTGTGCAAGCTTGTAAATTAAGGCGCTTGCAGACAGACAGATAATGCAGGAATACTGTACATGCTATTTATTTACTATTTCAATGACAAAAGTTTGGCTAGAAAAGATTTGCATATTTAAAAGGGATCTAAGTATCCTGCAAGTTACAGCTACTGAATTTTAAACTTCAACTTTGGTGAACTGAGCCCCTGATTGCCTGTGGTTAATAATAATTCTCACAAAAGATCCATCTGGACTGTGTGTGTATTTGAGTATATTCAGTGACTGTAAAGGATGATGTAGAGGCAGAAAACACACAAAGGATTTTGGACAGTGGGTCATTTCATACCAATTTGAAATTAAATTTGTGTCATTGTTGAGATAATTGCCTTTAAAAAATACAAACTGTTAAATATTTGTGTATTAATTCTGAATGCCAAACAAGCACCTGGGTCAGTAGCTATGGTCTGTCACAATTCATGGCTGCCATAGTATAAACATACAACACAACAGATGTAGACTAAAGCAGTACTCTCCATGTGGTCATACATTTCATAACAATATGTTGAGGTAAATGCTTTGTAGGCAGAGGCTTAAAAACATCCTACGCAACCAAGATGGCTCAAGTGTACCAGATGTCTCAATATTCAAACTCACACCAGCTGTACAAAGTGAGACTTGTGCAATGGATAAATACTGTACAGGAGCAGTTTCCATGGAAATGTGTCAACAGTTGATGTAAGACCTCAATGAGGAAAGGCAATTTGCCAAACCTACGTCTCCTACACCTGGATTTTTGTCGTCCCCCACCCCCCATATTTTATCATCAGCAGTGACATATTTTGGTATGTTGCTTGAAATGAGGAAAAGTACTTGATGAAAAGCAATGTTTCAGGTCATCTTACAGGGCTGCCTTCATGTGTTATACTTCAGATATAAAGTGGAACTCATAGTCTCAAAATAGATCATTGTCAGTGCATCTGACCTAAGATCACAAGGTCCTTGTTCCTTGTTACTTATTTGAGATCCAAGTCAATAACTTTGCTCTTCTTTTGAATGCTCTGTAATACAACTTACACATTATGTGCACAGTACATACATGTATGCAGCATACATAAACCCTGAGGGAAGGATATGTTTCAGCTCTATATAGGACCTTATCCTTTGTGTTAAATCAGAGTGATGTGGGAGGCTTTACAGGCTGCTGCACAGTGAGCAGTGATGGACTCTAAGCTCCCTATTTGGCGTTTTCTTCCGTTGAAGGGCGTAGAGAAGAGACTGAGGCTGTGTCCAGGGTGTGTGGCATCACTACAACATCAGCCAGCATCTGCCTACTGAGGAGAGAGCAGCAGCAGGGGGAGGGAGTGGGCGGATATCAAAAGGTGAAATGCAGCCTCTGCTGCAAAGCTACATCGAATTGAATATGATTTTGTCTCAGTTACAAGGTCTAACACTCCTTCCACTTATATAATGTTCCCTGTGTCTATGAGCAAAAACATGTTACCATTAAAGAACTGTCTCCATTTTGCTGTCTCTGCAGTACTGCAAAAGTGATAACACCTTTATTAACGGTAAGATGCAAAGCTTGAGTGCATTACATTCAAGCCCTTGTCAAACGAGTCCATGCAATGCTGATCAAGCCTTTCAGTGCCAGGTAAATCTCTCTGTATTTTGCAGCAAATCAGAATTTCAAATCTGGTGTCTGCAGCAACATTCCCGCGATAGCACACCAATAGTGCTGCATCTTATATCAACCAGCAATGAAATGGTGTTTACATGTGCAGTACATAAGCAGAATATTCTAAAAACTAGATCATAGCCAGGATATTCTACAAAGGCAACTTGGAGTTTTAGTTCAGCCATTCATCAAGGCATCATCACCTCGGTTTCCTCCCGCTGTCCACAGACTCTGAACTGACTACAGGTTTGAATGTCAGTGAGTAACTGTACTGGTGCACAGGCAACCTGTCTAAAATTGTCTGCCTGCCTCCCATCCAGTGCATGCTGGGACAGGCTCCAGACTCCTGTGACCCTGACTAGCAATTAGTGGGCAGAGAAAATGAATGAATACTATTATTTTGTCAAAAAAGAAGAGGGCGCTCAATGCTTCCATGATTTCTTTTTGGCAGGTTGTTCTAACCGTGGGCAGGACACCTCAGGTAGACAGGAATATCCTGTTAATTGGTTTATTTATGGCAACAGGGAGACCAAATCACAGGCTAAAGTACATGTAAACAGCTTAACTTTTAAAAGACTTCAAATGGAGTGTGGCCAACCACAAAAGTAGCCAACTATGTTAATACCACGCTGCATCTGTGTCTCACTTCTCCATTGTTATATTCAGGTTGCCATTTGAGGTTGGTTTATTGCCAGCCTTGTTTTTTTCCGATTAAGTAACCATTGGTAACACTTAATGGTTGAGACTCACTAGAGCATCTTGGCAAGTGTTTCACTTGGTAGAGTTTTGGTTATTTACAAACAAACCTTTATACATATTTATACATAATTACTTTGCTTGGTTACAATCACAAGACTGTGAGAAATCAAGGTTGATAAATGCTGGAAGTGCCTGTTAAAGATATTCATATTAAGTCCCTGCTTGTTTTTGCCCTCCAGTATAATTATTAACCTTTAGATTGATTAAATGTGAATCATGACCACGTCCGACAACTTTGTAACTGACCTGATTTTATTTGATTTGATTTGGTTTGTTTCCAAGTGGATGGTGGCTTGTTTTTCTCACCAAACATCTGAGGTCAGTGTTTGATTTAGAGGTCAGGGCTAGGGAACAATCTGGGCAAGTAATAACAATTGATTAAGAGAGGATGTTTTTGCTCAACACTGATCGATAAATTATCTCAAGGATGTTATTTTTCAACGGTGTGATTCATGCTCTACAGTTTGGCTGCCTGTTGCTCTGTTCTCCCCTGCGGCATTAGCTAGCTGTGCATTGGTGTGGAGGAGGAAGGCCTCATTTATTCCAAGTTATGCAACCATCTTGGGAAATGCTGGCCAGGCGCTGACTGTAGCATAGCGGCAGAGCTTAAACTTAGCAGCCAACAGCACACTGGTTTCCCAGAGAGCAGAGCAAGCAGAGAGGCTTTCCCCTATCTCTCTTTTTTCTCTTCCGCACTGGCCCAAATCTCTCCTCCCTCAGAGTGAGGGATCTTTGTCAGGAAAAAAAAATGTAATACAGGCTGCATCAGGTGCTGACAGAAGCACATTTAAGGTAGACAGGAAATAGCCTGTTGATCATGCACCACAATAGCTGTTGCATAAGCTCTCATCAATGTTTTATGTACTTGCAATGTGAGCTCTTAAAGAGCCAAGGGGGAGTAGTTGAATTTTTAGAACCTATTGTCTTACTGAAAAAAATCACAATTAATCATGACAGCTAAAAGCATTTTTTTACTCAGTATGTCAGATATATACAGAATTGATTGTCACCTTAATAAAAATGTTTTGTAAAATGCTTCATTTTCGCCTACAGTATATCAATGTGCACAGTTCAATTTACATTCACACTATGGCAGCATGTAATCTTCTCAACTATAAATGTGATCTTCTGAAATGTTTCCTTCACCCTAAAATGGAAACAAGCTTGCTTGCTTTTCTCAAAAGCCTTTCAGGAGCTTAATTCTCCCCCCACTGAAGTCCATCAATCTCTCCATCTCCACATGTTCTTTTTTTCCCTTCCTATCATGAGTTAATCAGACTATATTGTCTGATGCACGTGCAAATGTGCATGAGAGCACAGTTGCTATTTTCCACAAACACCCTGCTTTGCACCCTGAAGCTGCAAAACAGAACAATCTGTTGGCCACTGAGCAGTTTAGGGTTAAGCAGTTGCTCAAAGGCACCATAGTGGTAGTATTGGTGGAGCAGTAAATGCTGCTCTTTCACCTAACCTCTCCTAACCTTCCTGCAGATTTACTGACAGCATCAGTGCAGAAATGTGGTCAAAACTACTGGCTGACAAGGAAAAGACACACAAATACAAAAATATATACTGATCCTGTGAAAAATAAAGATTATGCCAACAGCAGTTGTACAGATCAGTCCATTCCAGAGAGATTCGTGGAGTTCTGCTGGTGACCACACTTGAGTACTCTCCTGTAGGACTGAAACTGGTGCAACTGCAGAATCAGAAGTATGAGTTGCATGGCCACATGGAAGTCTGTTAGAATAAGCACTTGACACACTCTATGGTTCACCTCAGGCAGATAAGCTGCAGGCTAAAGGTGCTCCATACTTGCATCAGCTCATCGTACGGAGAGTGGGTGGTATGGTCCAAGACAGAGCTGAGAACTCATCTTCCCCTCTGCTACTGCTGGCTGCAGGCTATCCAGACTCAGCCCTATGACACACTAGCTTTTCTTTTTTTTTCCTTCTTTTAAACCAGTTTGTTGAGCCTGCCGGCATCCCCTGCCTTGATGTCACCTCCCCCGCACATAGAGAACAGTGCACTGGCCACTATGTATTAGTAGAAGTTGCAGAGCAGTCTGTTGCAAATATTGGATGACACGAGCCTACTCAGACAGTCAGTGTTTGTTTATGTTGTCAGACTAGACCAAGTTGTTATATGATACGAACTCCCATAACTTGACTGCAGTACCTTCACATCCTCACTATGGATTGGTGGCAGGTGTCACTGGCCTCTTGCGCTGCCAGGAAAAAATCCTACAGGCTACTTCAGCTCACAATCATTTAATATGAAGAGTGGCTTGATATGAATCTTGAGCTTCACCGCAAAATTCTATGGTGTAAATTTCTGTTCTACAATACAGAGATTTAAAACTACAGAGGAGTTGTCAGTTGATTCACATTCACTCTCGGGACAAAAATGCTCCAAGAAGATAAAGTTATCTAAAATGTTGCCATTCAAAATGTTCCCAGACAAAAAGCATCAATCAGTTTGCCACAGCTTGACAAAGGCTGAAGAATGTCTGGAAAGGTTGCTCTATTTTTTGGAAGCTATTAGTATGGATCCTTTGTGTGATTTGTGCCTTGAGTAAAAGTTAGTTAACTTTTTGTAACTAAGTCATATTGGTTTTCAGCATTTGTTTCCACATGGTAAAACAGTTACAAAATCATTGCTTGATTTTTAACAATACAAAGCAAACATGAAACTAAAAATGAGCAACAACATTACATTACAAATAAACAAACAAATAAATTACATTAGCAACTGTAAGCCTGGAGAGGCTAGATGTATCTGTAGATCTAAAGTGGGGTAATAGTAAAGTAATTGTAGATAATTACACTGCAGCCATAATCTACCTCTGCTTAATGATTGATCGATAAGTAAAAACATTCTAGCACCTTCTTGGTAGTTTATTTTCTTCCTTCTTCTGTCTCTCCCTGGAAAATGATTTATGTCAAATTGGCACTACTTGAAATGAATTGGTTGATAGCTGGAGAGACCAATCTGGGTTGAAAGATTAGTCTCTAAACAGCTGATTATGTAGTAATCAAACCACCTCAAGAGAGTTTATATAATCAGAATCCTGGGGTGATTTCTGAGAGAAAATGCAGATCAGGCTGACAGTGATACAGACACCACTCAGTGGGAGCAAACAGATGTTTTGTGTCTTCTGAATGTGTATTTCATGTTGCCATGTAGCGATACATGAATGCTGAATTTGTCTGATTGTCTGACAATATAACATGACCATCTGTACAATATAGTGCCAAATACATCTTTATAAACTGTGGTCAGGGATACTGTATTGAACTACATTTGACTGCAGAGGTTTTCTTTCCTTTTTTCACTTTTTTCTTAGGAAGGACAGTCAAAAGAACATGATTCACCAGAGCAGCTGCAAATCAGTAGTTATTTGAAAGACTAGTATGGCTAGATTAACAGTGATGGTGGTTGAACAACTCAGTGGGCCATGGCACTCAGATGAAATTATTAACCGAACCAGCTGGGCCCAGCCAATGTAGCTTAGCCCGAGCAGGTACAATGTAGATATATGATGATTTAACAGCTTTGTACTTTATCTGCTCTTTCTCGAGAGGATAAGATCAAAGTTTAAAGGTGCATCCAGCCAGAGAGTGGTGTGAAGAAGTATCTGATAAGATTAGTGGAGACAGATAAGCAGAGATAGCAGCAGGGATGGCGGCTGGACTACTAAGCAAGCAATGGCATTCGGCTCAAACTGCTGAAGAAGACTGTGTGTAGAGTCGCTTGAACAGCCAATTCCAAGCTACCTGAAACTCAGTAACTCTAGCACTTCCAAAATTATTAATTTTAGAGGAAGGAAAAACAGATTATTGTCTTGAGAGAAAAAAGAATGGCCCCCAGTCAGGCACTAAGGCATTGGGACCACTCTAATTAGAAGACAAAGGTTTAAACCTGATGTCTCTAAAGTCTAACTGTGCTGTGACTATAAAAATGACACAGTTTAAGCCAACTAGATACTAAGCATAAAATGTTATGTTTGGTCTTTAAAGAGTACCACATGCAAGCTCCAGTTATTGTTCTCGTTTACTATGAGCAACAGATTCATTTTTTAATTGGCACTGTGGAAGCAAAACTGCATTTCGACAATATGCTGATGATCAGCTGTTCTGGTCAATGCAACCCACTATATATTGTATGTAAACATAATGACAATCTAAAAACTGCATCACTGTGTATTTGGAAATACATGCTTGGACATTGTACAGCAGAGCATGGCATGTGTACGTATGTACACACACACCATGTCTGTCTACACTCATTACTATTGTAAGCTTTAATTTGACACATTTTGTTGCCTTAGCAACTGGTCGATGTCATCTACTTCAATGTGGTAAATTTGAGAGATAGTGAGAGGGGACTTAGGGAGACAACAGAGAGCTATGATGATGGAAATGAGATAAAGAGTGGAGCACAGAAGGATTATTACAGTGATTATTACAATCATCCTCTACAACTCTACATCTACTGCTTCCTATAGTCACACACAAAAAATATATGAACTCTGCTAAAATAAAAACATAGATGAAATGTGAGAATTAATCACATAATATGGCTAATTACACCCTCTAATAAATAATAGTGGGTTTTAATGTCTTCTATTGTAGTTAAAACTAATTTTGAAGCAAGGCGAGGACATAAATCAAATGAAAACAATAATTACATCTGAGAAAGCTGTTGGTAAAAACCTGCTGCCCAACACATGCCACTGATGGTGGATTTAACGGGTTAGAGATTTTTAAAGTGTTCTGTTGCTAAAGCTGTATTAATTTCAAAGGGATTTTGTGTGGGATTTAAAATCTGAAAGCTATATTATGAGACATAGTTTAAGTCATATTCAAACTTTTAATTGTGTGTCTCCAAGCTAGTGCTTAAATCCATCATTCATTTGAACTGTACGAAATGTGGCTGCAGTTTTACTGGTGCACGAAACACAGTACACCATACAGCAAGTCAAGCTCCAAGTGTCTGTTACACATTACATACTGTATGTGTCTCTGTTCCCTGTTTTTTGAGACCAGGATCCACCCCAAACAACCTTGAAAATCCTATTACAGTTCCTAGGTTTTCAGCAGTGGTTGCCATGACAACTGTGCATTTTATTTCTGGCTCCTTTGAAATAGTGTGTGAGATCACAGATCCAAAACGTTATGTAAGACGAAGAGCGCCGTTCCAGACTGGGGTTTCCTGCTGAAGAGAACTTAAAGTAATTAATTACAGGGGAACGGCAGACACACTGAGCGCGCTCTGACATTGTTTCCCTGTTTACCTTGCAGCTTTTATCACATACTGGTAAGATGTAGGCTGTAATCATGCGCGAAGCTAAGCGTTGCTGACGGATGCTTTTAATAACACTGCTCATTTTGGCACATATTGTTGTTCTGTCTGTCCTCAAGAAGTCACGATCAAGATGTGTGGAAGGAAAATGGAAAATAATATTGGTAGTGCCTTTGACGAAAGAAAATTTATAATAAACAGGACTGGGAAATTATGGATTAATTTTAATGGGATTACAGGACAAACTGGCAACTGTGGCATCACGTTAGGATTTAAATATGTAGCTAATCACTTGTTGGATGAGGGCATGTGATTATTCAAGAATAGTCAAACATAATCTAACATGATTACACAATTTCACTGTGATCTAATGCAGTGAAAACTTGCTTGTCAAAAATATATATTTCATTTTTGGAATAATCTTCAAATAAAACCCTCTTTTCTCCCAGTTTTCAAGAACACGTTAATAAAGTCAAGAAAGGGGATTACTCTAGTTAATGTCACAAATATCTGAAGTAATAACTTCAGTAAATCTAGAGATGAAAACTAAGTACAGATTACTCGATATTTTCCCTGTGTTCAAACACAACACTCCAATAAGTCTGCTCATTCATTTGTGGTTTCTGAGTTTCAGAACATTACTGATAGGGTTTTACCAGCTGCACACACACAGAGCTCATCCTATTGACTCACAGTATCTCTCAGATATTAATTATGAAAGTCCTGCGTTTCATGCAGACACTTTGTCCTCAAAGCTTTTTCATTTTTTTTTTTTCAGAAAAAATTCAGTTTTTCATTTATCACAGATTGTAGTGCCCAGAGTATTAATCAGAGAAACTGGACAATTACACTCCCATTCTGTCAAACTACACAGTCTCCATGTTTACAGGCAATACAATAAGAAATGGTGCTATCATAATATCATGATGAGTGGAATGAATAAAGAGGAACTGCCTTGATTAGTGTGCACATTTTTCTTCTTCAACGGTTGATGTTGAGTATAATTGATGTTGGATATAATAAGCTGCAAGCTTGATATGAACACATTGTTTCAGAACTGTACAGTAGGAATATAACAGAGAAAATGTCATGGGAGCTTGAGCAGCATTCACCATTAAGCACCTTCCAGAGATTGGCAGAGCAAAAGCATTTTGGAGGCTATGCTGAACTTTTTAACCCCTCGTACAGAAGCTACTAAATGTTCTCATCTAAAAGTCTCTTTGAAGTCGAGCAAAATTTGTTGCTCTTTGTGATCACTGCTCAGTGATGTGCACGGCTCTCCTCAAAATAATTAGGCATATAGCTAATAACAACTGGTGCACCACCGCAGGGCTTGAGAAGTAACTTTTGTATAATAATACTTTTATCAAAGATTCCAGAGGAGAATCAGCTCCCTGCTACTTACAAGATTGCTGTGGGATATGTTTAGGACCCTGTTTTTTTTCTTATTGTATTTTTCTCCTGTGTAGAATTAGATATCGGCCACAATAGAAATGAAAACTTTTTGGCAGACATCTACCCTTGCATAGAATGATACAGTCAGCTGTGCAAAAAATAATATTCCAGGAGATTATTCAAGTCATAATAGCTTGAAGGAGATAATCAGTAATCTATGACAAATTTTACATTAGAAGTAAATTCTCTGTCACTGAGCCTTAAAACCTCCAAGCTATTTTGGGGGCAGAACTGGAGCAACTTCTTCTCAGATGAGATGGGATTTGACACATAGTGTGTCATTAAATCCAAGTACAAACCCTTTGCCTGTTGAAGAAGAGAAAGGATTTCTACCTAATGTCAAAGAGAAATGTATCTCTTGAGAAATATAGCTGTGCCTCCGTACTATATTAAAAGCAGTAGAGGGATTGTTGTCATGTTTGTCTACAGGTTGACCCACATTTCTGACATCAATAAGGAGTTAAACAAATTAATTTCAAAGTTCTTAAATTAAGATTTTTCATTCTTAGTTACATCATTCATTGTTATTATACTTGTATATGAACAGTGATGCTCAAATAACTTCTCACTTAAAATGGTCCTTTCTTTACAAGAGTGTTCACTTGTATTATAGGTCCCTTGGTGTATACTGTGCTGTAAAGGGCATAAAGTGGGAGGATGAAATATTTACATACATTCATATGTACATGCACAAAAAATGTCAGTGTGTCTGAGATAAAGAAATTTCTTGTCATTGAGAATGCTGCATGAATGCAAAGAGTATCCCATGGGGGTATTTATCTGTCATGTTCTTACTTGTAAGAAGGCCCACAATAGCAATTTCAAATCATGGGGCTTTGGGCAAGAAACTGAATAACTCCTCATGTTTGCTCAGAGCTACTCTCTCTGACTCAAGCTTTTCTTATGTCTTTGTTTTCTTCTTTCTTTCCCTATCTCTGTAACAGACCAGAAGTTTTCACCTTGGTCCCAGTCTCGAAAGTTCAATGAAGGCAGACGCCTCCCTCCGGCCAGGAACATGAAGGGCTTATCGGGCAGCCGTTCCCAGCACCAGATCCCTTTACCCCATGGCTTGGACTACGACCCCCACGTCCATGACCTCCATGCTCACCATGGCTCTGACTCCCGCCACTCGTCCTACCTGCTCAGCCCCACAGAGAGCTGCCCCATGGACTTCCACCACCGCTACTCGCCACGCAGTTCCATCCACTCTGACTGCATGATGATGTCCCCTGTCATGATGCCCCCAGTTGCTGCGTCTGACCACATCTCCAGCAGCACCTTCCCCAGAATGCACTACAGCTCTCAGTATTATGACTCAGCCACACGGGACGACTGTGCTGCCATCACAGCCTCTGCCACCTCCCCAGCTGTTGCTGCTGCTGCAGCCGCGGCGGCTGCCTCCTCCCACCATGCCGGCACCAAGAGCAACCGCCTTCCCGCTAACCTCCTGGACCAGTTTGAGAAACAACTGCCGCTACACCGCGATGGCTTCCACACATTACAGTACCAACGTACTTCCACCACCACTGAGCAACGCAGCGAGAGTCCTGGCCGCATCAGACACCTTGTTCATTCTGTCCAGAAGCTCTTCACCAAGTCTCACTCCCTGGAGGGATCATCCAAGATGAATGGCACAAAAGGTGATATTATAGGAGGCGGAGGAGGAGCAGGGGGTTATCACCATCATGGCCACCACTCCACTAAACATGGTAGCAAGAGGAGCAAGAGCAAAGAACGTAAGCACCGCTCTGGCGGCTGGTGGAGCTCTGACGACAATCTGGATAGTGACAGCACCTACCGCACGCCCAGTGTCATGTCGCGTCACCACGGGGAACATGTCAGCCACTGTTACCCAGATTCCATGCACAGCCACCACTTTGGAGACCTGTCTCTCAAGACCTCTAAGAGTAACAATGATGTCAAATGCTCGGCCTGTGAGAGCATGGCCATGGCGCCGGAGGGCAAATTCATGAAGAGGAGCTCTTGGTCGACATTGACAGTCAGCCAGGCTAAGGAGGCCTACAGGAAGTCATCGCTTAATCTAGAGAAACCCATGATGCACATGGACCTCAAGCCTTCATCGCGGACATGTCACTACCTGCAGGTAGGTGGTAGTTCACTTTATTCATGTTTTAAATGCCCAGAACATATCAATACTTGCTCTTGCTCAAATGCCTGTCAACATGTGCATCTTTGTGTATGCTACTTACTGGTACGTGTCACCATAAATAAATACTGCTTATGGATTTCACGTTAAATTAGGATTTAGACAGTTTAGAATTACTGTTTTTTGGGGGGTTTTTTTTTCATTTTAAAGAGATCATCTGTTAGTGTCTGTAAATTATATTAATAGGAATATCACTGAACTAAAGAGTTCATGTGAGCTCTTAAGTGCCAGTGCAACCTTAACATACAGTAATGATGTTACTGTTTGTTCAAAAGTTAAAATATGTAGCCTTCTTCCATGCTATTTACTAGGATTCTTGTCACTGTTAAATGCCTTCTAGTAATTCTAGTGACAGATTGAAAGGGCAGTAAATGCATAGGGACCCTGAGCATCACCTATCAGAAAATATAACAAACAATAATTGGGATCAATATCTACTAATCCCCATAGAGACCCCTCTGAATAAAATGCAGTGAATGATGTATTGATTAGAAATGCTGCTATGGAGGCCTTTTTGGATTTCACCTTTCTTTCTGTTACTCACTTGAGGGCAATTACAGTGTCCATGAGTGTGGGAAGCCAATATATCTAACCAGGATTCCCTTTTGTGTAGTCACCTCAGGGAGCTATTGTCTATTAAGATGTGGGAATCAATCGGGTGAATTGATGTCATGGTGGAAGACACTGAAAGAAAAAAAGGGCTACCTCCTGAGCTAGACTGCAATGTAAAAAAAAAAAAAAAAACACAGGTGTGATGTCGTAACAAAATATACTGACCACCAAAATAGAAATAATTTATGTTATACACAGTCTTTACTATACCATTGATGTGTTAAAAGAATTAACTAGTTTAGCCTCACACACTTGTTTCAAAAACACAGTCAAAAGCCAAGTGTTTGGGGTTTTGGCTATTTTTGATCATTTTTAATATTCGGCACTTAGCAAACGCTCTCATCCAGAGTGACTCACAGAGTGAAGCATTAAAATACTGTAAATTTGAAAAAAAAAAAAAAAAATTCCAGTTTTGAAACTGCTCAACATGAAAGTGATTTAAGATCAAAAAATAATGCCAACAAAGTGACAGGGATTTCAGGGCCTTCTAAACTGTGAATTAATTAAAAAAGGACTTAGTAATATATTCACAGGCTAGCTTTATGTTTGTGCTATGGAACTCTGCATCTCCCAATAACACTTTCCTCTAAGGAGAAGTTGGCCTGGACTCCCCTCTCAGTCCATTACGAAATGGTCTACTGCTTGTAATGGGGACGAGAAGAGCTGAAGAGATTGGTCATTATTAAAGCTCCCCCTACTGCCCCCCTGAAGATGATGTATGCCTTCTGCTAACACTGCATTCATCCTGCTCTAGCCTTTCATCACATTGTGCCCTGTTATGATTTTGCTTGTACCTCACACAATCACCAAAGATGCAAATGTTTGTTGGTGACACATGCATTTACACCTAAAAATTTTTTAAAAATTAAAAACTGAGTTTTTTACTGTCTGCCATGTTTTTTAGTAATGACAGCGGATTCGATGAGTTGCACTCATATAAAACCCGCAAATAGTTCTCTTAGGCTCTGGATGAGGTTGAGTCTTTGCCCAGTGCTTGCACTTTGATCCAATGTGGAGTGCACAGTTACACACAGACACACAAACTGCGGTTGTCTGTGTGCCATGGGGACAGACAGACTCTGTCAATACAGAGGCTCTCTCACTGGCATTTGACAAGCTTATGTGTCAGCAGGCAGAGACCCTGCAGCTGCCACATGAACACATTGAGCGTGTCCACACTGAGAGCTTTATTCAGTGGAATAAGTGAGGGAAGGTCTGTATACAGGCATCGTGGTCAACACTCTGTGTGCTCATCGGATTTTATCTGTTTGATGTGTCTGGGTCCTTTAGGTCCATGTTCACTTGTGATGAGGAGGACAGGTCTGCTTTGGGCAAGTTGTTGACATAATCTTGTTTCAGCAGGTGTCAAGTCTTTATGCTTGCCCTAAGCCAACAATCCCTGTTGTAGGGTGAAGCTTTTGTGAAACAAAATGACCGTTACATTGTGGAGAAAGAAAAAAAAGAACTAAACGTGATAGTGTAAATCTTAATAATCATCATGAAACTTCATCAGACAGATATAGAGAAGGTACAGGAATTAGCCTTCCAGTGAAGGATAAAGAATGCTGTGATAATTTTCAGATAAAAAGCATCATTTGTACCCTTTAAATGAGTTAAATGAGAATCAATTCAGACATTGTGTGGATTGTGAAAAAACTTTGATTGTGATTTGACAAATTACTATTTGAACTATTGTTTCTGGTAACTGATAATTTACGTCATATATAGACGGAATAAATGAATAAAATTTACATGTCTGCTACAACCACTTTAGGTCTTAAAAGCAGACTTGCAAAAACATTTTTCTTTCTTGTTTTTGGGTTTGTATTTCTTTTATTTCAAATTTCAATTCAATGTCTCCATGATTGAATTTTACTAATTATATAATATCTTCTATTGCTAATTTGGCGAGGTCTCCCGTGTTGAGAGAGATAATTGATATTTAACAGGACTGAACTGGGTAAACAGAGTAATGGTTTGGCTTGCCCCCAAGATTTTGAAGCATGCTCTAAAGGTGAGAAACAGTACTGAGTGTGCAGTAAAGGCAAATTGTACAAAGTTTCTGCAGTGTTCCATCAATCATATAGCTTCAATCAATCATATGTTTGTGCCCTTCATTGTCTGAAGTGTAGTCAGTGCACTACTTTCCCTTAAGTTTAATAATGGAATCTCTCAGGCGATGGCAGGGGATTTGAAAAGATTATCTGGGGAGGAGGTTGTCTCCCCTTGATGTCTCTATTATTTACTGTATGTACTGTAACAACCCTAAAGGTTAAGCCTGTATCCTCCCTATGATATAAAGTGGCCATTACAACAAATTATGTCTCTTGGGGGACTCTGCACTGAGACAGTGTGGTACTGTATGCCCAAATCAACCAACAGAGAATTTACCTATAACTACATGCTCCAGATAAAATTATGGAGACAGATTTGGGTAATAGTCTGGACTCCTGTCAAAGGGGGTTTAACATCCTGCTTATTTGCATTCACTTGCTCATTCCAGTCACTGTAATGAGTAGGTGACTAAACTGTCAAAGCCTTACTTCAGAATTCAGTAGACTGAGATCAATGTCACAAATCCCACACTTACCACTAGCATCCAACAACTTACTGTGTGGAACTGTGGGAGGAAATTTCAGCATTCATTCACTTTCAAACTTCAAATTGTTCTACCAGTTCTTATAGGTCAGTGTTTTTGTTCTTGGCATATGTTAACATCTGCTGCATGGTCTTATAAAACCACCTTCTGCAGTGAGAATGCTTTATCCCAAGGTTATTTTTGTACACAGTATTCTCAGTGTTTAGTAGTAACTAATGATGGTGTAAAGCTGCTTGTCTGTCTGGCTGCCTCAGAGGCACAGCTGAACATGTTCTTTCAGGTGTAGCATCAAATGAGCACAGAAATAAGGTAATGCTAATGAGCTAGCGCGGTGGCTCCATGAGTGATGGCTGCCTTGTTAACCAAAAAACCCAGACGATCAATGGTTGTGCATTAGGAGGAAAATTATTCTTTTGCTTTATTGCTGTCTTTAAGCCTGATTAATTTAGTTTCCAGACAATTGCTGCATTTTATTCCACTCATGTGGGGGAGAATAAATGTATGCATAGCAGATTAACATGCGTGATAGTTTTACTGATAGGTCTGTGAAGGAAGACATAAGCAAGCCAGCTAATTTTCATGTTACCTCCCTTCTCTTTTTCAAGCAGATGACACAAAGATGAAGCCTAATATCACAACATTAGCAAACTGAAGGATGATCTCCCATTTTCCTATGCTGAAATGTGCACGCTGCCCAAAAGTTCATTTGTTTAGGATTCAAAGGAGAGTTCCAGCAGCATATGGTCTAAATGCTTCAGATGCCTTTTCATCTTGACTACAAAAAACATTTGGGAAAAACATCTAAGTAAAACACACTTGATTAATGATGGTAAAAAGCAATGGGGACTATTATTAGCATCTCTAAATCTTTCTGCTTTTTCCCATTTGCCACCTCCCATAGAGGGGAAACATGTCCATGGTTTTCATGTAAGCGCCTTGTGCTGTCTCGTCCTTCACCTGTCTGCCCTGCTGAAGTGGGCCGTCAAGAGAGGATATTGGGTGTTAAAGAAAAGAGAGAGGGAAAGAGATGGCCGACAACAACAAGCAGCAAGAATAGAAAAAGCATTACTCTGCCTCTATTTGAAAAAAGGGGGTATGAGCTACTCTGCTTTCTGTGAAAACAGTTCAGTGACTGTGGCAGAGAAAAAGCCAAGCTATATGATTGGGTAAAGTGAGTAATTGGCAGAGCATTAAGGACAGCCCAGTGCCTGAGGCTGTTGTTTCAAGAGCTAAGGCTGCCTTGTCCACTGGGACAACTGCTACAGCTGAACCACACACTGACACAGTGTTGTACTTACTACATGGCTAATCAATATGGTGCCAGACCATGTAGCCTGTGACACATTGCCATCGTAAATCTCCATCTTTGGGAGGAGGAAACCACTATGTGTTTGGGGGGAGGGGTGGCATTGATTTAGATCCCATGAATAACTGGACTTGTCAATATTAGTTCAATCTTAGTAATGACAGATAAGCTTAAACATACACAGTGTATTCAATATGACAAACAAAAATATTGAGGGCAATTGCCTTTGAGGAGTTAAACTGAATGTACTCTACCTTGGTTTCTATCACATCAAAATCTAATTAAAACCTACTGGTTTTCAACACATGAGCACTTGGTTATATGTAGATATTTTGTACTCACAGTGTGTAATTACTGGCTCATAATCACTTAATCCTAATGCTGTTATGTTAACAGTCACCGTTTACAGTTATTAGATTAGATTAGAACATTTAAAGCTATTTATATTACATGATGTCATGGCAGAGATCATATACATTGTTGATTATTTCTGCAGTTTTTGATCACATTCTCTTGAGAATTGATTTTTAGGTACAGCAGGTCAAAAACATATGCTGTGATCCTTTGGCTGTCAGTCAAAGCTAAATTATGAGCTCCTATGTTTTTTGCAGTGACACCTTGCCATTATTGACAGTGTGCTGATTTAAAAGTAGCAGCCCTGGCCTTAGGGGTATAATTGGCAACTTTTGCTGTGCATGCATAAAAATACACAAACTGCATTACTGCCAAGAGTGAGGGAAATTCTATTAGTCCTTTTCTAAAAATCCTTGAATTAAATATGCTCATGCTTTGATTTGCAATATGAGTACTATTCTCAAAGGTTGTTTTTTTTTTTTTTTTTACCCTTCCCATTCAACTGGTTTGATGATCCTACAGATGTAAAGCAGGATTTGAGTTCCTTGTAAAAATGTGCTGATGAATCTCACCCAGTACTTCAGATTAATTTTCTCCCAAACCACCAACATGGACTCTATTAAACATTAATGAATGGAAGGGTAGATTGTGGACATTTTTTTTTAAAGTTTTATAGTTGTTGAAATGCTGACATACTGCTGACATACTGGCATATTGCTTTTGGTCAACCTGGAAAACTTGATATTGGTTAGAATTTAATAAAAGTTATACTAATGGATTCATAAGTGGGTCTAGCCCACTGTTAGGTATGTAGAGTGTCTAACAATATTTGGTTTAAAGTACAAAGTCATTTTTCTAAAGTTAGCATGTCTGGACTGTGCAGAGAAACACGAATGTCTGTCAGAGACCTGCAAACACTGCAAAAACATACTTATACTACATACAGTATGCCTTGCTGCTAAGGTCCTGCTTATAAGCCACAGCATTATCATTTTATCTCTCTGTATATATTATACCCACAGTACGTGACCAATTCCCTAATAGGATGCAGTGCTTCTTGTTATTACCACCCACTAGTGGAAACAGTACAGATAGGAAAGAGCCTTCACTTACAGCCCCCCCCCACACACTTCCAGCCAGCGTCAGGCTAATAAACAGTGGTTACCCAGTTTCTGTGTTTATGCCAGACAAACTGCTGCTGCTGCTGTCGAAAGCATAAAGCCCAGTGCTCTTAGTGCAGTGGAGGATTTTAACAAGAAAGAACCTCACTGACAAAAGGTGTTTAGAGCAGCAAATGGAGGAGCTTTAATGAACAGGGGCTAGCTTGAATCACTGTCAACATCGCACTGTAACTTCAATGCCTAGCCGCAATTCTTTTCTTTCTTTTTCCCACAGAAGTCTTCTCAGTAGTCTTTATTATTTGATCTGTCCAACTGCCTTTGTATTTCCCATGAGCTACCCACCCCCATGCACATACATGCACACAATTCCAACACTGTGATGCCTTGCGCCTTTTCCCCCTTTTTTTCCCTCTCAGAAAAGATGACATGGATGCTAGACATCTACAGTATAAGCCTCTATCGTGGATTTCTTTTTTCCTCCTCTGGGATTTCTCACTCAGAGGCAGACCTTATGGCCTTACGGCTTGAATGTTGACATCTGAGGTGCATAACACAGTGAAGTCAGATCTTACTACAGAGGATAGCCAAATTTACTTTTTTCTTCATGACCACAGGAAGTCAGTTGAAATTACTTTTAAACAGAGTTGTTTTTAATATCAAATGATCCTACATTTAATGCACAGATTTTATCTCTTAATGTTCAGTCATTTGTCAGTTTCTCTCTGTTTTTCATCAAAATGATGGTGCATGTGTTACTGTAATGTTACTATATGTGTGTTATAAAAGCTGAGACTCTGTACTGTCATTCCACTTCATCTGCCACCCTCATCACACATTTAAGCTGTTGAAAAAAGTCTTGGAAATGCAATGAATGAATAACCACAGCATAGGTTCAATTCCAGCTTAGTAAAAAACATATTTTGCCTTTGTAGGAGATTTATTCAGTTGAGCCATGGAAAACTGGCAAATGATCCTGAATATTTGAAAATTGGTGTTGAGTTGTGAAAGATATTATCACTGTAAAACATTAACAGATGTCTCTGTGGACTATCTTACCTGGCACTTGCAGCTGTGTGTTGTGTAAAGCCAGCTTTGTAACCAGTCATCTCAAGTTTATCTGACTGCTTAGCAGATACAATTTTCACACTTATTTGGCAAAGTCATCTAAACAGCTACACACAGCTCCATGTGTGCGTGCTTTATGGGATGAAAATATATGCTTTGGACTCTACATTTTCCCATTGTGGGAATTTTCTAGGTTATTACAAATTGCATTAATTTTACACTCTAGACATTCAGAATTTGGACTCCTCAATAAATTGTTGATGTACTAAGTAGCAAATATAGGCAATGATTTCAGACACAAGATAAACAGAGACTGCGTCTGAGTATTTCAGCACCATGGAGAGAGACAGAGACTGTGTTTGAATTTTTCAGAACCATGGGCAGAGCACAGTGAAGCACCTTTTTTTCTGGCCCTCCCAGTGCCACAAGCAGTAATATCAGGAATAATGACAGGAGGACAAATTGAGAACTTTGGCTGTTTCATTTTTGCTGCTAGATATGAGACATTATTACTCGTTATTACATATATACATTTTTATATTTTCAAGAAGTATGAAACAAATCAAAGTCAGATTTAAAGTAATAGTTCTATTGATTTAAATCAACTTGTTTAGCAAGTTTAAAGTTTCAACATTTTTCATCAATAAGCTTAACATAATCACTGAAATGAAACTGCTGTGTGTTTCATATGAATACAGTAACATGTTACCTTGTCATGTTTTATTTCCTACACTTGAGGTCCACACGAGTTGTGGCTCTTGCAGATATCAGCTACTCATTTAGTTCCATAGCTACAGATCATGATGCAGACAGGAACTTAGCTTAGCAAAACCCACTGGATCTGATCCTCATGGGTGGAGAAAGGTTAAGCATTGAGCTCGTTTAATTTGAGAACCCAGGCTTAGAGATGAATGAACAGAGGTGGAGCTTGAAACCAGGGATGTGAATCAGCTTAATTTTCTGTTTAGGGAAAAACCAGCCAGAGCTTATCCGACTACTTCTCTGATACAGTTCTCACACTTGTTTGGCTAATTGGGCCTCATTGTACTTGCAAATAATATCTCTGGTGTAGCTCACTGTACAAGCCTGATATTTTGTCTTGGAGCAGAACGACCCACTGTTATATCTGTACTCCACCATCATTTAACAAGTCACCACTGATACTGGTAGTGAAGTAATATCTTAGAGTATTATAACTATGTTATTATGATCATAATGTGTATATAGTGTTTAATGCAGGTGTGTTATCCCCCACAGGTGCCCCAGGATGAATGGAGTGGATACCCAGGCGACAAGGATGAGGAGATCCCGTGTCGGCGGATGCGCAGCAGTAGCTATGTCAAAGCTATGGGAGAGGTGGATGATGAAAGTGGTGACTCTGACACCAGCCCTAAGACCTCCCCACAGAAGGCCATTCGGCCTGATGCTCTTGTCCTCAAATCAGCCATGCAGAGACCCCATTTAGACTCCCACAGGTAGGTTTTGCACCTGGCTCATTATGTTCATACCAAAGCTCTGTGATGATTCAATTTCAATTCAGAAATTTAACTCAAGAAACTGGCATTCTTTAAATTATTATTTTATTTTAATTTTAAGAGGAATAGCTCAGGGATTGGTGGCTGCTTTAGGGTCAACAAAAACAGCTTTTTTCGTGAATTGTTAATTATTACAATATTACAATTATTACGTGCTTAGATTTTGTTGCAATTTGTGTCTTCTTAACTCTGATGACAGCGGTTGGATTTTGGCTCCAGTAACTGACAAAGATAGTGGTAAATGGTACATAGACTACACTTCGAGGTCAGTGCAAATGGTTAAGTGTCACTGTGTTCCACAACTACCCATGCACACAAGCACACACACAGACAATTATGGTGGAAAAGCTGTCATATAGGTTGTTGGCTCAGGAGTTGGCTTTCTCAAGCTTCAATACAGTTGGAAACTTGTGAGTAACATTGCCAATGCTATATCAATATTTTATGAGCCTTTGATCAGCACTTCAGTACATTTTAGTGAGCAATGATAGTGCATGTCAGTACTGCAGTAAGAGCTTTCTTCCAGCAGTGTATTCAAACTACTCCACACTAGTATTTTAAGGAATGAGGAATAACTTATGGGAGACGGATGCACAACTGAACATGCACTCAACTGCTGATTTCATGCAACTATAAAGGTCTCTGAAAAAATATGTTCAGTGCTGTAAGTGAGGGTTCCAAAGAAAAACATTTAACTTAGCTTGTATAAATTATAAACCTTATCTTCAATAAATGTTTTAATTCACAGCCTCAGCATTTTTTGTTTCTATAAATCTGACTCAATGCTTTGTTTACATGCTGTCCAAGTAAAAGTGCTGTTTGCTGATGCTGACTTTTGCTCAGCTGTTCTCCCTGAGAGATATGAAGAGGTTTAACATTATTTGGAGATTCCAAGTGAAGTTGCTTGGCAACAAAATGAAAGGACCAGGTTTTGTTATTGTTTCTTACATCATCTTACGCACGACTGGATTAACTGTATTAAGCTGTTATTGAGAGCTGGACTGTACTTAGTTGTTGGTTTGTTTTATCACAATGTTATTATCTTGCTCTTGAGCCCAGTTAGCTAAGTATTCGATCCCTGACTGTTTCATGAGATCAGTTAAAGTTTTGCTCTGCTGAGCGTTTCAGTACCTAATTGGATTTTTGTGACCTTTTTTGTGTACTCGTCCAATATTTGCTGAACATCTTACCCAGGCAATGTGGCTCATCTTATCACAGTGTTGTTGACAAGTCTGTAGAAAAACTGTCACATTTATACAATGTCAGACTCAAGAGAGCAGGCTTAAATGTGCGTGGGAATATTGCATGAGGGAAGCATTGACACATGGTTGAAGTTGCACTGTTTTGTTAAGGTATACTATATGATGAGAGCCCTACGGTACAATGTGTTTGATCAGTAATACATCAAAGTGTTGGGTATATTTCTAGGTATAAGAAATATACTCAACACTTTGATGTATTACTGATGATAATGATGTCTGTCATGAAAGTCATAATGTTCAGCTTTGGTTGAAACTGTAGGCATTTGTTGTTGCCTGGCATTGATTCAATTTTACTGTCATTTAATATGTTGTAGTTTGTGCTGCAGTTATTGTGCATTAACTGTATTGCATTATAGTAAGAGGTAGACAGGATTTATCAAAAATAATAAGAAAAATAAGTGTAAATATAGAAGTAACGTGTTGCAGTCTCTGCAGTGGTCGAGTAGACTGTGAAGCAGTAGAGATTAATAATTTAGAAGCATAACTACAGTGCCACAATATACTGTAGTTGGTGGCCACAACATTGTAGATCAGTGGATCCTTAACTGTTTTTCAAAAACAAATTTGACTTCTTGCGGTGCCCCATTTTTTCTTAATAACTTCCTAATCATCTCTCTGCAGTGACATGTATCTGTTCCCCAATAACTGTTTGTTTTCAAGCAGTGTGGCTTTCAGATATAGTCAAATTCTGTGAACCTGGGGAGGCGTCATGCATCCGTCATCCCTATTGCCGCTCAGTGCTATTTTTGTTACCATCATCTCAGCGGGGTTCTGATCACTTCTGCTTTTGTCCACAAACAAATTAGTCCTCTTGTTTTTAGCCTCTCGAAGAACATAATAATCTCATATTATTGCAGCTCCTAGCTCTAGTTGTTTCTCTAATAAGAACCAGAGACAAGCAGTACACACACTCTCAGTAGTTTTGGGATGAGAGAGTTACTGTTGTCTCATAGGACACTTGGAGCCAGACTAGAAGCTAACGACTCTAGTCATTAAAAATAGTGAAGTGTTGATCCCAAAAGTTCAGACAGTGTCATGAGGAGATGAGTCATTCAAGTAGTGATATTAACTTTGGACAGAAATATTTAACCGTATACCAAAGACACACCATGCCCATAGATGCTAACCCGCGGATAAATTACATACAGTATTATCCAGTGATGTTCCATGTGTGGCTTTTGAATTGTGCAATCGTGTCTATCCCTACCCCCTGTCCTTGTTCAGCCAGGGCTACCACTTGCAAACCACAAGAGATATGCGGCCCCACCCTAGTGTCACGCTGGACCCTGCCACCACCTTTCATCCCCCACCCTTCCGATCTCGCAACCAGAGCTACATGCGCGCCGTCAGCACCCTCAGTCAGGCTAGCTGCGTCAGCCAGGTGAGTCTAAAACACATGCATCGCACAGAGGCAACACTTGGAGACTTCAAAGAGAGATTATGTTATGTTGTCTTGTATGTAGTGGCTGTGTGTAGAGGGGCATTACAGAGACATAAAACATCAACACGTGTCCATACTGGAGGTCCACAGGTCTGTTTAGTAGATATAGCGTTTTCTGTCTCAGCTGAGTTCTTTTGAACTGGGAGTTGTTGTTTTAACTGAAACTGAAACTTTAAGCCTACCGCTGAATCAGCTCCAGACAGTCTACTGTTGTCTACAGTTTGTTTTTTTAAAGCGTTTTGTGCTACAAAGAAATGTAGAATTGTACATATTTGATAGACTAAGATATCAGTTTGACATCTCTCACTCTGTATCCTGATTTGGCCCTAGGATGGCTTGGAGTAGGCCACTTCTAAGCGATTCATCACTCTCCTGTTGTTGTGTCATGCCAGCTAGCTAGCTAGCTAACAGCGACTAAAGCAGCAGTTTGTTTTAGTTAACTGGGCTTGTTGTGATGTTTAGAAATAGAGACAACTACAGACACAACAACTTGTCTAACCTCACATCACACACCAACCGTTTCAAGTATCTCTCCTTTTTCATACCCAGCTGTGAAACTATACAGTTGGATCAATTGTGCAATTCTGTTTTGGACCTCCATGGTGGCACAAGATGTAGCTGCTACAGTAAGAAGATTTGTGACACAACCAGCAATCAAGCCTCTATAATTAGGAGTATCAAGAGTAAAGATTTTGTCTAAAAGAATACACTCCTGTGCTATCACCCAGCCAAATGCTAACAATATAATAATAGCAAGAGGTCGAGTGAAACCCAGCTCTCTTCTGTAACATAATTCAGAATTTTAAAGACTGAAGTAATAAGAAAAAAGGCAAGACTATGTTTATGTAATATTCTGCTACACAGACAGTTTTAAAGCACTTGATTATGTAAATTTCTTTTAACTTTGTTAAATATAAATGATGGTACAAAATTCTAATATTATACAGCTTACAAAGTGTACAGGATCTGTGAAGAGGACAGAACATTATAGAATACAACTGGACAGATAGCTTCTTTTTAATATTACACACTTTGCTGCATGATTTGACACCAACAAATGAATTCATCTTGTATCTGCTACAAGAATTTAGATTTTTCTTAGAGACTTGCTGTTACAGGATAAAGAACTGAAAATGCAGTGTTTTTCCTAGTTTCCATGTAGTAACATACAGCACAGTACATCTTTGTTTTTGGGTTTGTGGTAAATTGAATGCTCTTTAACGCATACTGAATATTTTTCTGATTGTTTTTTTGTTGTCATCTGCCCTTTTTCTCATTTGATCTTGACGTTTATTCAGTTTAAGGTCGGAAGTGACAGTGGCATTTCCTTATGCTAACACTCCTTCATATTTGCTGTGCAAAGGGGAAGAATCAAAGTGAGAAAGAGAAAGGAAGAGGAAAAATTAAGGACTGCTATTCCTGTTTTTGTCTCTCAGGTGAGTGAGACTGAGATCAATGGCCAGTTTGAGTCAGTTTGCGAGTCCGTTTTTAGTGAAGTAGAATCCCAGGCCATGGAGGCCTTGGACCTGCCTGGTTCGTTCCGCACTCGAAGCCACAGTTACCTCCGTGCAATTCAGGCTGGTTATTCCCAAGATGACGACTGCTTGCCTTCAATGACATCCTCCACTGTCACTTCAACTCTCAGATCCACAACAGGTAAAACAATCCCCCCCTAAATGAGAGAGGGCTTAGACTACATATCCTCATACATCCTATACATGCGCACAAACTTGACATACCTACATATGTACAGTGGGGAACCCTTGAGCTTCAGAGATGCCGGGCTGAATGATTCCAGTTATTTTCTTTGGAAGCTATGGTGTGCGTGTGTTTGTTTTTGCCTCTGCATACTCTCAATTGTTTAGATGGATCTGCTTGTGTGTTAGTTTGCACGATTCATGCATCATTAGCCAAGCTTCTGGTTGGTCACTTGTGGTGTTGCCAAGCTGTAGACTAGGATAAGGGTGGGAGGGCTGCATCTTAAACACTCAAGATGGCAACACATGCTCACGGCACACAATGTCATGACACAGCACAGCCACATCACATGGCATGCCTAAGAGGAACAGGCCCTACCCTAAGCATGTTAAACTGTGGTGTTATATATGTGTTGTGCAAAACATGTGAGTTACTTAGGAAGGGGTGAAGTCCGAAACGGGCCAGGGGTAGGGGAGCGGCAGGTTTTTGACATATTTGTGTTGAAAGGATACACCGGACAAGCCTTCCGCCTATCCTCCCCCTGCTCTGTTGCACCAACACATTAGCATATGCTTTGCAACTGACCTTGTAATTGATCTCATAAAATTAAAAAAAAAAGAAAACTTGTAAGCAATTTAAGGTAAGTCAACAAGCTTTAGAGACTAGAACACATGCACACACAAATGCTGGTTGCACAAAGGAACTGTCCACTGATGGTATACTCCTTGGATTGGAGAAATACAACCTTCATTTACTTGCAGTACTGTTGTATTGTGTGGCATGAAACTCAACCTTGTGAGCAGTGGTTTCATTCAAAGCCACTACTGAATGTTATGTAAATGTTATTTCAGGACTTCTTTAAGTTTTTGAAGTGTTATCATCTTCAACTGCAAGTTTCCAATTGATAAAACATAATTTATATTACATTGTTACAATTAGAAGTGGATGCAAACGGTTTTGAAACTGATTTTCTGAAATCAGTGCATTTTGTTTATGACTTAATTTGACATTTATCTGCACTACATTTTTAATGCAACATGCAAGGATTTCAAGGTTTTGTGCGACACAGTGCGAGCAATACATCCCTAAAATTAGTATTTCAGGTTCTTTGTGCAAGCAGAGTCTTTGCATTAACTCCCTCACTAAGTGCATTTGGTGTTTGCCTGCAAGAGTAAAGCTATGAACCCTATTGAAACTTTTTTCTTTAATTACGTGCATTTTTAAATATTATGACCTGGATTTTTATGTTTTTGTATACTTTTCTGTCTATTTAATATTGGAGACATTTGCACTTTTACTCATTTTGTGGGCTTTGTTTTCCTGTTCAATCTGGACTTTTGTTTTTGGAATCCTCTCATCTTCAATTGGGTTTCCATCTACAATTTCTTCGATGTGACAGAAGTACTGAGGATAAAGGAGTGTTCTCCAATCCCACCGTCTTATTTGCTGAACTCTATTCATATAGCTCTCTGCTCCAAATCTGTCAACTCTATATGGGCTAAAACAAGCGCTTGACTGTACAATATGTTGTGAAGTTTTATTTTCAAGATTGGCATGACGCTTCAATTACAGTTTGTCAGATAGGGTTATAGAAACCCAGAGGAAGGGTTCCCCGGATGGTGATTAGTTATATACAGTACTGTCACCTCCCAGTCAAGTCATACTGTAAATAATATTTCTCTTTTGGTGTACTCTGCACTGTTCTGGGGGAACAGTGGCCTTAAAATTAGATAAAGTAACTTTTCCAGGCTATCTTGGATAAGAAAAATATTGATTCCCGGAATCATGTTTTTATCTTAGTATTCAATACTAGTTTATAATTGAACTGTAAGCGGCTTATGAACCAAACCCCGTGTGAGGCTAGTGGGCCCTTGAGTGGGAAAAGGGATCCCATGATGCTCCATAGGGCAGACGAGCAGCAAACCCCTCTCCATTTGACCATCCATCTCTTGAAGGATAACCAGGGGGAAAGAACAACTGGAGGCATCAGTGATGATTGTTGCAGGTATTTTAATGTTGACACGCATACATATATCTATGTATATGTGTGTTTTTGCACTGCCTTCTCAGTAAAAATAATAGATACATAGAGTTTCTATATATAGTTGGTAGAAATATCTCATTATGTTATCATAGTAGCAAACACAGTCCCAAACAACTCACAAAACCTCAGACACTTTTTGATTTTTTTCTTTAAACTTTACTATTGATCACAATGATGAATGTGATGCTGGCTTTTGTGAGTTGTTTACCATGTCTCTATTTTAAGTGTTCTTAGACCACATTGTAAGTGTAAATGTATGAGAGATGTACTTCCCAAACTTTTCGGAATGTTTTCATATCGCAACCATAAAATAGCACTGAATGTTATCGCATTGCCACTGTCTCCAATCATTTGTGAGAGCAGCATCTGTCTGCTGTACATGTGTGAACTTTATTTTTTCTTTCCATGAAAATTTGACTTCTTTTAAAAAGTCTGACCCTTGGCATTGAGTCTGTCAGCTGTCTTTGACTGTGGGATTGCAGCCTCTCCCTGGTGCAGCCCTGACGGGGGGAGTGACCCCTCCCCTCATTGGGTTACTTACTCCATATGGTCTAATCAGCCACCTTGGACCTGATATGTTCAATAGGGTTCATATCTGCTTCTTGACCCAGTGGGTTGTGATTCCTCTACTCCCTTTACATCTTTTCTTTTGCACAAAATGGCACAAATTTCAAGTGACTGAGAAAAATTTTGATATGTTTTGAGAAAAGGGTTCTCAGAAAGTGGATTCATCATTTGATAATGATTGATGTATTTCATGTTTAATTCCACTCTTTGCTGTGCTGTGCAGTGAAAAGATGGAAAGAAGCCTCGAGATGACTGAGAAGGCAGTGTAAAAACATTGTGAAAAGCCTACAGTATGTGAGTTTAATGACAATCATTATTGAACCTATAAAAAGGTGTATAGTCTGTAGTGGCTCAGGCAGGAAGTAGCTTTATCACTTAGAACTGACCCTCTATCCGATTTTGGATTTTTTTGTAAAAAGTTCAACTTGAACACCACAAAATGTTCAAGTAAAGAGAGAAAAACTGTTACTGATGATAAGAAACTTTCAAAAACACGTTATGAATTCCACCATCAATATACTTATTGACCGAAAATGAACAGATGGTTTCTTCATAGTTGGAATTTTGTGATTTTATGATACTACTCAGTTACCTCCTGGTTTTGTACAACTCTGGTGCTCTAGCACAGACGTACTCACATTTGAACAGCACACTAGTCCATGGTGGGCGCCCATCCCTGATTTAAATCTTAAATCGTTAGAAGCAAATGGGAAATTTTGGGGTGTGATCTTTTTAACTTTGGAATTAACTACTACTCACATACTGTATGTTTTCCATAGATATGTGTTTATTTGCTAGGTCAGAATCCAAATCAAATCACACTCCAGCTGTTCCTTTCACTTTGAATGTCCTTCTGTTTGCATATTCAAATTTTTCTTCCAGAGGGATATGATGTTGTGGATGGGACCTCTTTGCTAAATGACGACATGATAGAGGATGATGATGGTGCTAGCTCCTCTGCCTATGCGGAGCTGGAAAGGCTGGAGAGAGAGACTGCTGCTGCTCGCAGCCAGCACAGTACTAGCTCCACTGTAACAGCCATCTCTGTCCCACCGGCATCCCCGCCTTCATACAGGGTCCCTACTGCCTCACCCATAGCCACATCTGAGCCGCCAGTCCCTCAGGCTATTCAGGCCTTTAAGGAGTCTGCTAACATGGTTGCTGCCTTTAATATGCAGTGGAAGGATGAAATCTCAGCAATGCGCTATGAGCTGGCGGAGCTGCGTAGAGATGTCTGTGGGGAATTGAAGACTTTCAACAGCAACTTCTTCAACTTTACTCAGTGCTACAATATGTGGACTTTGTGCCGGGAGCCTTGCAGCGACAGCACCACGCAAACAGACGACAGAGTGTCCATAGGAATTCAAGCAGGCTCAAGTTGGTCCGTTCGACAGAATACAGAGGACAAGTCAGTGATGTGCCAACCAGAGCCAGCACCTTTCAGCATAATGGATTTGATGGACCCACCCCGAATTGAGATTATAGAGGGAACCCCTGAAAGCACGCCAGAGGGGTCAGGCAGCCCTGCCAGCCCACTTCCAATTGAGGACTTCCCATGGGAGATCATCAAAAAGCAAAAGGCCCATAAGCAGGCGGACTCAGGTGGCCACACAGGTGGTCACAGAAGTGCCAGTTTAGAACTGTGGAGCAGAAAGTACACCAGTGGGCCCATGTCATATCTGTCTATGTCATTCTAATCATTCCCATTCTACGCATACTATAAAATGAGATGAGGAAGCCAGGGTTAAAACCTGACATTTACAGAGAAAGGAAGGGAAGTGCTGTTGTTAGATGTCCCTTTACTCTATGCAGACACAGAGTCTGTCATCTCTTGAACAGGTTACAGTGTTGTTCAAGCAATCTTTTAACAAGTGTCTTGCTTAGCCATGGAATAAATGAGAATGATTATGTTTTACACCAGAATAAGGTGACATAAGAATGTGGGAGAGAATGTGGCTGATGTTCAGATCCTCAAGTGCCAACAAGTGCAGCATTATCTTCCCTCCACTGTCTTAAATACCCAACCTTCAGAGAAAAAGTAAATTACAGCAAACTTGATTGGAAATGTGAGGGTCATCTAATGATAAAACTCAATAATCAGCCATTGTGAGGTGAGGCATACGTTGGTCTGTTTCTGCACATGAATTTGAATAGCTCAAGCTCATGTCCATTCCAGTTTCTCTTCATGTAGAAACATTCTCTTAAGCACCTGAGTATACTGAAAAAATACTGTGAATAACTTTATAACCCTAGTTTTTTAATAGATGCATTAAAGGATAAATACATTATTTATGAATATATTGATATATAATTTACTTTTTAGTTATTCTAATCAAAGCATTCCTCTGCCATGGCCTTCATCCATTTTGTAGCCAGTTCCAGTTGAAATGGGCATTCTGAAAATTTCCAACTTAAAAAAAAATTCTCAATGGCAAACTCGTGAACAACGCAGCATACAGAAATAAGTATAACAATTTAATAAACAACAGATGACAACAACTCATAATAAGCCCTAGAAAATTCATAAAAGCCTAATCCACTGGAATAATGTATGGATGACACTGTCTCAAGGCTTTATGGACTTAGTCCCTAGCTAAAGTTGTTTACGATGAATCATTTGTGACTGATTTCAAAGTCTAACAGCATGTAGAGGGGACAGTAAGGGGGATTCACAGCGATCATGAAGTATGAATGTATTGGCTTCAGTTCATTCCTGCACAAACTGCATTCATGTTCAAACTCTGTATATGTATATAAATGTACCATTTTGTATATAGAGAAACTTATATTCAATACTTGTACTGTTTGCAGTTCTAAACATACTGTGTTGACAGCACTGAGAGGGGTTAAAGCAGTAGTTGTGGTTCTAAACCAAACACAGCACTTTTTCCAGTCTTTGAGGTCTGCCTCCATTTATTTCATCATGTTCATCATCCAGCTGTTTGTGCACTTCATAAGAAAGTTGGTAGTTAATACCAGTGTTTCCCCTATTGTTTTTCGTGCAGTGGTGACAGGAGGTTCTTAAATGTTTGGTAAAGTGTCTTACCTATCCATTCATGTTTACTTTAGAGGAAATGGTCTAACAAGTATTGATTTGGATTTACTGTTCTAGTAAATTATCGTTAGAGATTTGGACTAAATTCTACCATATTCACCTTTTTTAAATGCCACATTTCTCTGGTAATGGTGGAATTTTTCATGCTGGGGTGGTTCATCACTGCTGAAAGATAACAGAGAAACATTGGTCCCTATGAGTAGACAATCAGAGCCGCTGAGGGCCTCTACCTCTCCGATATGTCCCCAGAGGTGCAGTATAGTACCACTGAATGTACTAACACCGCCTCACTAGTGATGGCTTAGCTGGGCTCCTGTCAAACCTTAATGGGTGGGAGCCCTCAATCATTTGCTATATTTGGCCAATTGCTCATTTTGTCTGTTACTCATAAAATAATAGTTGCTCATTAGCGTCTGGCATTCCCCTCAACCTCTCATCCGCTCCACTGTCCCATCGTACCAACATGGCGTACCAAAGTTAATACTGAGGCCCATGGAACTGAGGCCAACAACAAACATCTCCACGTTTGACAGCACTTATCTCTGGATGATCACTACAGCACAGGACCATGGGAGGCCTGTATGTATCAGACCCCTGACTGAAATGTGAACCTTGCAAAAGGACTTTTAATAAAGGAGAGGCTACATCTTTCACTTTATAAAGAGAGTGGATCTACTTCCCCTTTGCACGACCAAAAGATGACACTTGCAGAAAAAGTGGCATTTTGAAAAGATGATATTTAGAAAAAGGTTGTACTAGAGGTAAGATCGAAATTAAAGCCACAAAAGAAAAAAAAGGCAGACATTTCTTTTTCAGTTATTGCAGTAGCTCCACCCCAAACACCTGTTACAGCCACTCATTAAACCTGAGCTCAAATTCCGAGCTAAAAGATTCATTTGCCTTGATAATCTAATATATGTGTTACAGAGGAACACTATATTAAGGCATGTTGTGCTGATAATTTTTGGCAGCAACTCCATAACTCTGAACCTGAGGTTTTGGTACAAAGAATAAAAGGTAAGGAATAAGCTAAAATGTATTGTTGCCATTCTCCACTATTTGCAATACAGAATAAGCATTTTTTAAAAGCTTCTAACCTATTTATTATTGTTATAAACCCAAACAAAAGAACTTCACAAATCATCCAAAAACTGGTTTATCATAAATCATAAATGATTTCAGTGAAAGGCATATGACTGTGACAACATTTAGCCTATAATCATTTTAATATATAAATATATATACAGTATATATGAAAAAACACTTTGGAAAGGCTTGTATTCATATTTTTGCTTTTTGAGTGATTACGAGGGGATTGCAATGGCATTCCTTACTTACATTTATTCCCATTGTTTGGGGAATGCAAAGTAATTTAAAGGTGCTGAAGACTGGCCAATCATGATGTCTCCAATCTACATTCATTCATTCTATGCAAGTCCTTTGTTCTTTGTTGTACTTTTATGTCATCTAAATATTTGGAGTTATAGATATTAGGTGTTTATGTTAAGCCTTCACACAAATCATCAATGCCAGGAATGGAATGATGTTTTCAGAAAATATTGGCGGCTCTTTTTTTAACAAATATTTATTTTATTTTGTTATTTTTGCATGAGCCATGGGCAACACTAAAGGCTGTTTTAGTGTTTCCTGCAAAACAGCTGTTTCATTCACATTTCTCCCATTTTAGCTTATAGGTATACCAGAATCCAACAGTTTATTGGTGAGATTCCTGAGATTCCTGCTATGTGGTAGCATCCATGTGCTTTGTGACATCATATACAAAGGAAATTAAAAATGATATGCGCATCACACATTGAAAATCTATTTAATGACTACAACAAAATCATAAAACAAAGCCTGTGATTATATAATTGGATATGCTGTACAAATGCTTAACATTCTTCTAAATCTATATCCAATTGAACTGCAAACTAGTGACTGATTGATGCCAGGGAACTCATCCATGCTATAAATAGGTTTAATCCAGTATTTCATTTCCATTTCATCATTTAGCCCAAAGAAATTACCCTTCCCTTAAAAAAAAAGTTGAGATGTAGCAAAAATACAGATATTGATCTAAATATTATTTTAAAAATATATTCATAAAAGCTATACATTTAAAAAAAAAAAAAAAGACTGAAGAAGAAATAGACAAAGGGTATTTACCATTGTTTTTTAACCATGCAACCATATTTTGTGTAATGAAATATCTGATTATTTGTAAAAAAAATTCTGCACTGTCTATCTAATATGTTACAGTATGTAGTCAATTACCCCATGAGTTTTTGTTTACATTCTGTTGTCATCCAGAGATCTGATGCAACAACTGTGCCAACTCTGTGATGTCCAGTTATCAGGACAAAGGTTTTTGGATGGAATCTGATCTCGCCTGAACCTGTAACACTGCTTGAATATAAATCCTTTTCTACCCATGTGTTATTTTTCCTGCATTTATTCAAGGTTTCTTGGAGAAAACATGCTACTCTGTTTTGCATCAATCATGTTGCAATTTTCAGGGATCTCAGACTGCATTGTTCAGTGAATCAGATTTTGTCAAAGCTATAAAGCATCCTTTTGAAAACCATAGTTTAGCCTGCATTTGTTAGCTTATGCTTATTTTGTTAAACGAATGAAATCAGTACGTGATACTTTTGTTTTCAATTTTTTTCTTTTTTTGTTTTTGCTTATTGTGGTGTTTCTTGTGAATTTTCATTTACAACTTTTATTGGCCTTATGTATTTTTCATAAATTGATATAAAACAATGGATTAAAATGTTGATGATGTTTATGTTTATGGTAATTTAAATGGAAAAATGGGGGTCATAGCTTTACTATCGCAACCAAAGATGAAACTGACCTGTTGCATAAATAGTATTTTTTGTGTCCATCGTAAGCTGTGCACACATTTTCACACAATGCAAATACACAGCATGGGTCTGGCACACTGTCTTTTATTTTGACCCTCTCAATATGCCTTGCTTTTCTACTAAGCTATCATATTTTGTTTTGGTTCTTTTTTCCTTTTTCTTTTTTCCCCCATTTCAGGCGTCCGTAGCTTAGCTGGGGGGCGTAGAGAGTACGGTAGGTCTGGTAGGGAACCGCTTTATTATATATTTTTTTATATGTTGTTAATTCAGTTTTTCATGCATTTTGTCTGACTCATTGACATTTTCCACTTGTTAAAAATAAGATATATCATAAGTTGAAGCTGCCATCATACTCACTCAAGTATGTTTAATACATTTATATGTTTTCATCTGTTTCTACATTGAATCCAATGGATTTTTCAAGATTATGCCTAACGCATACTGAGTTTAACAAATCAAAAGAACAAAACTAACAAAACTGTTGACTACTGTCCCACATGTTGGCCTTGTGTTAGCACACTGGCATTTTTTGTACAACATCTACTGCATTTGAGTGAGACACAAGAGTAACTGTTCCATGTACTCTTCTGCACGAGTGGAACACACCTTAACTGAGATATCTACAGATATCTATAGCCTTTTACAAAATCCATAAAATGATTTATTTGGTTTGTTTTATTTCTTATGTTTTAATATTACAGTTCTGTTCAAGTTCATTAGTAGCAGCGATTCACCCTCTTGCTTTAACCATTGTATACATTTTCTTTAAGTGAAGAGAGGGGAATACAATCAGCACACAGTAGTGTGTCTTTATTTTAAATGGATCCTGGCATGCAGCAAGGCAGGTTATGACCAACATAACAGCTTTGTTCTTCAAACCACCACAAATCAATGCTGCTTTCAGTTGATATCATGAAATGGGTTTTCATCCTCAAATTGTGGACAAGCCACAGTTGTTGATGTATAAAAAGACCTTTTCAGATCTGTTGTCAAGTCAGTTGCTTTCAGTAGTTGTGATTTTGACACCAATGGTATTTTTTATTCAGCTTATTCTTCTAACATTAGTTGTGAGGGAGGAATAGATAATACTCAAACTTAATTTTAAAGGTGCTGGGTGATGGATTTTGAACTCAAAACTAGTACACGGTTGCAGATACTGGCATACAGTGTTAAGTCTCTGTTTAAAGTTGGAACTTTAAAGTAGAACTCTTCGAATGTACAGTGTTACATGAGGCAGATGTTACTGGTTCCATGAGTGGTTTTACACTGCTTGTCTAGGACATCCTATTCTCTCACTATGTACATTATGGGGGCTGAAATTCTATTCAAAAGGTTCATAACGAAATGTTTATATTTGGTGGCAAAATCTATATTAAGCTGCCATTGCTCGACTGTACAACACCTACTTTAATGGCCCCACTAGCAGCAGGGCCCATAGTCTATCAGTCCTTTAAGCAACATATTAAAGATTTGTTGATATTCAGATCCCCAAAAGATTAAAGTTTTTGGTGAACCCATCATCTTTCCTCTAGTGCCACCATCAGGTTAAAGTGGACACACCCCCACTGAATTGAATTTTTGACAAAAGTGTCATCTTTGTACATACAAAATACTTTAACAAGCAGCTTAAAATAAAATTTGCTCAGCAGATTCAGTTCTTTGTGATGGCAAACCTTTCTTTAAGTGTAACAACTCTTTAGCTCTTCTTATAGTGCTGCATTCAAGACAAGCTTAAGTTTTGAACTCAGCTACCGCTAAGGCTCTTACAACAGCACAACGATCAATATGTTCTTTGTTTTGTCCAATTTTTGTTATTATAGGATACAGTGAACTGTACAGCCTCAATAGGCTGCTAGTGGGGCTCTTTTTTCAGTTACTTGAATTTTTTTATATGTATCTGTGAAAACCAGAGAAGTTTAACTTTTTTGCGGATTTATCTGGGACATAACCACTACCTCATCATTGGGGCAAAGGAAATGGACAGAGAGATGATTTGTTGACATTATACTTTCAGGCCATTGATTTGTATTGGTTTGTTGTGATATATCATACATAAAAGGTTAACCCACCTCGCATCCATGGGGGCATCACCACTGTATGTATATATGTATGTGGCTATGAACAACATGCTTGTGTATTGTACAGCTCTTGAAAAAAAAAGGGCTACACAAACCCAGTTTTCAAATTTTGTAAGTCCAGCAGAATCAGCTGGAATTCTTGACCTATACAAACCCTAAAGTCCTGCTAGTTGTCCTATGTCAAATCATTCATCCATTCATGAATCCATTTATCTATCCATCCACTCATCCATCTTTGCAAACCACCAGTGCCATAATCAAGCTCAATCCTAAGCCTGAGGAAGTATCTTCACAGAGGCTGGGTCAGGTATAGTAACACTGACAGGGAAAAAGAATAAATTCCCCATAGTCAGTGCTCGCTCTTTTTTTGCAAAGTACAGTGTTCTTTTTACTAAACATAGTAATTTATTTTGCCTGAGGCAAAATGCACACACTAAAGAGATGTAATTTAGGTAGGCACATGCATTATTCAGGAAAATACAGATTTAGAGGAGAGATTTCTTTGAACAAAAAATGTTCAAAAGAAGAGGCCATTTTAGACTATTTCAGTACACAAGTAAGAATTACTTTGCACAGGAATCATCACTGAATAGACATTTTTACTGATGTAATGAAATATCTACAGTAATCGTCTAGTATATTTAATTATTTTCACATTAAGAATGTTGTGTTGTGCCTGGTGATAAACAATCTACATTAAAAAGTTAGAATAGGCTATATGCTACATGAATGCAATTACGTAAAATAGAAACAATGCTTTCATCTTGTTTGTCCATATACAGTATACACTCACTGCTAATTGCTCTGACAGCCAGTTGTTAAGGAGGGAGATAATAATTATACTGCAACGAGATGAAGCTGTAGGCTGAGATTTTTAGGCTTTAACTACAATGATTTTGCAGTTTATTAACTTAGATAAAAGAACTATGTGCTATTTCCACAGTCAGTACAATCTGAAGTCACAGTCACTTTGTTACATCTTCAGCCCCCATGCTCATGTACGCAGCTTGTCAGTCATTGCACGCCATTAAGCCACAATCCATCCTGACCTGAGTAAGAACAGCATCTCACCAGCCTCTTTGCCAGTCTGAGTCCACAACTATGGCAAGAACGGCCTCTGGCACAAATGGAGGGAGTCGGACCGAGAGGAGACGCTGTCAGAACATTTGCAACGATTTTTCTGAAATTTAAGTCTTGACCACAAAGGAGTAAAAGGTTTGAGGGGCCTTGTTGAAAAAGCACGAGAGTGAAAATCTGTTTTCCACATTCTCTACCAAAAGTATGAACTAATGATGTTAGGTCACACTTTACATGAAGTTCATATAAGCACCATAGTTTTCCTTATAGTACCTACATAAACAATTGGGAATTTCAACAGCATATGGTGTGAAACAAAAAGGCTTGATACCTTAATTTTCCAGGACTGACACATGATTATAATTATATTAAGCACAGCTGTGTCCTTGCACTTCATGTAAAGTATGATTTGAGCTCATGAAATGAAATACAGAGGGATTTACAGGCAGTTAACTGGTTATAGAAGTTTCAGGGTGATCATACCCCATTCAGTATAAAATCTGAACGTTAATAGTTAAAGTTCAAGAAGCTCCACGTGCTGCAGCGCAACATGCAGTGCTTTTCAATATACTATATTGTTGCATCACCAGGGGCAGTCCAGAAATAGAAAAAGAGAAAAACTGTCTTGCTTTTTAGTTTAAAAACTGTTGTTCGTCTGGCTCTCTCAGCACATTCTGTCTGATTTTCTTTGTTTTCTAATTGTCTACACTTCATTTCTGTTAGCTTTACATAGATGCCACTTGACAGAGACTTAAATTTTCCAATTCAAGATTAATGCTTATGGCATTTCTCTACAGTTGTGGAGTGGCTAATTCAGTAGTTGATTATAATGACTTGTCTTTGTGTCTTCTTCTTTGTCTGCACATGACATTTTTTGTTGGCCTTAATCTCCAAAAATTATAATGCTCTGTGACTCTCTTAAGAGACACACTGCACTGCTAAAAAAAACAAGCTTAATATTTGAATATTCTTTAGATGATATCCACAGATCAGATTTAAAAAAAAAATTATGTCACCATTTAAAATGTTAATTAGAAAACTTCAATTGGTTTTATTGAATCCTGAATTTCAAACATTTTATCATGACTTGATTTTCATATTTGTGTTTTAATAATTTCTGCTGTGTCTTATATGTATGTACAACAAGCTAAGGTGTAGCTGTCTGTTTTCAGATTCAGATGATGCATGTTATCTCCTGCTGTATGTTTTAGTGCATTACTGACTTACTGATTGAGCCAAGCCTGATAAGTATCGACTGATCTCAAGATCATAGTACATGTTTAATATGTTTAATTAGGACAATGCAGATGGGCAAAATTCATATCAACCTTGGCAAATATTCTTCAAAGGCTTAAGCTTTACATTGTGATTCTGTTGCTGGTTTAATAATGAACAAAGACATTTTTGGATAATATTGTCAGAGACAAAACAGAACAAGTACAAAGTCTAAACAAATACATATTCAAATGTCTCTGGCAATAAGATCCTAAATGTCAGACATGTAAACAAGGTTGAGGCACCTCCTGAGAAACTGCTGCCAATGAACATTGCCCATCAAGTTGCAAGTTGTGTCAGTGCCATTAAGATATCTGCATTTGGAGACAGAAACACAGTAAATGCTGGATAATGAATGTTAATTACAAATCAGCATTATTCCCTGATTTTTTTCCCTTCCTTATGTGATAAAGTAGTGTCTGAATTTGTTACAGTAAGACTGTACATGTACCCCACTTTTATGAAATCATTATAGACCAAATGCACCTTCTCTAAGTGCATTCTGCTCTGCACATTCATCATCTGGTTAAAAAAAGAAATGAAAAAACACTGATTTGACCCACTTCTATTAAAATTGAGCATATCTGTGTTTCTCTCTCCCTGCCTGTTACTGACTTACCTGATAACTGGATAAGCAAAGAGAAAAAAAATCCTTTGAATATTTGTAATGAACTTTAGACCTTTTGTGCATTCGTGTGTGATACCTGTATCTGTCCTTTTCTAACTGGTGCTGCTTGCTCCTTGCAGGGATTCAGTTTCGTCTCCCTACTTCCTGCAGTGTGGACCGCGCTCAGCCACCTCCAGGTACCAGTCCGTCTCCATCTCTTCTCTGCTCCATACAAGCTCTAAACTTTGCAAACTACTTTTCAGTTGCAATCATACATCCATGGGTATCAGAGGGGGTCCGGCTGGTCTTGCTAACACACAAAAATGACAGAAAAAGTAAATAAACCTAAACATCTACCTGAGATACACCGTGGTTTATCTTTTATATAACATTGTATGTCATACTTTTAAAATGAAACACACCCCTTGTAGACTTCACAGGTGGCTCTGGTTGTATTTGGTTAACGCTGGATAAGGACAGCTAATTTTACATCTTCTACTAGCTTTACTTCTCTGTCCAGTCCAATAAACTCAGTGTATCTCAAGCTCCAACAACTTCTCTTGTAGGCCGTTTGTTAAATACAGCTAAAAATACGCGGCTTTGTCGCTGACGTAACGGCGTTAACGTAGCCTACATTTTTGCGTTGTTTCGGATTCTGGCGGTTTTATGTCGAAACATATATACTATACATCAAAACGTCCTCGTCCGCGTTTCTCTGGCCATTTCCAAGCCCGCTGTTGAACAAACACTTTGGTTTATCTGGTATTAGCTTCTCGGTAGCAGAGTACCATACCTGTCGTGTTGATGGCCGCGAACGTTGGTTTGACGTTATCTCGAACGCAGTACGTAAAGACGTAACGTAACAGCCCCAGAGAACAAATGGAGGTAGTTAAGTCTGCTGTTTGTAGCCCAGTATAAGCTACTGATGTTGTAAATATGTTTATGTGTGACATGCAAAAGAAAAAAGAAAAAGAAAAAACAGATGATGATGATGAGTGGATTCAGATGGGGGCTTTTGATAAATTAATACAATTTAAGGGTACATGTTAGAATTCCTAATATAACAATATAATCCCAGGTTTTTGTTGGAATATTCTTTTAATCAGTCTGCACTATTTGTAATCCAACATATTCATCTAAAGGCACAATTTACATTTTCACATTTAACATTAATCTCATAGGTGTGTATTCTGTTGTATTTTCTTTTATACATTTCTAAAGGGAAAGTAGAATTACATGTTTCAACTAGAGATTATTTTTTATTAATCTGCTCTTTTTGTTTGTTTTGTTGCTTTTTGAGTCTTTCGCCCAACCAACTGTGCAAAAACCAAATATTTACAATTATATATGACACAGTAAACAGTAGGTAGAAAAAAGTACAAAATTTTGATCCAAAGTACGTTAGACATCTGTGCTTGACACACAATTTAAACAATTAATTGATTATCCGAGTAGTCATAAATCAATTTCCTGACAATCCACCCATCGAGGAGACTAATTCTTTCTGTAGTGCAGCTCCCCAGCCGTTCAAGACGTGTCATGATTCATCATGAGCCTTAATGAAGTTAGAAGTGGCCACAGAAAATAGCCAGGTTGGATACTAGTGAGGAGAGGGAGGAGAATACATGAAGATAAAGTGTATGTTGGTTAATTTGTCTGATGCAGAAGCATGTTCCTGCTTCAGAGCTGCAGGGGGCTGTTGATATGTACAAATGTCTGTTTTGAAAGCAAAAACTACCAGGGCCCTCACTGTTTACCTGTAAATACTACAAATACTATACTTTTAAGCACAGAGGCAACAGAATTTTATAGCATGACATTCAGGTCCATTTAGTCTTGGCTTCATCTCCAGTGTGTGGGTCTGTTTACTGAACTGCCCAGTGCAGCAGTGCTAAGCCAAACAATCATATTCAAACATAGCCAGGCACAACTGACTACACAGAGGACAGGATACTTCCCTTTGCCAAACTTTCAACTAAGACTATAGCATTTAAAAGAAAAAAGCTGCTGTTGTTCTGAAAATGTACTTTCTTCTCCTCAACTTGCTTTTTCTAGATCTTCTCAGTTAGTGATTTATTGTGTTCAGCTGCTCCTGCTGTATGTTGAACATTATTTAGCATTTAATTAAACTGTAGGTCTTGTAGGTGGAGAGAGTGGGAACTTTTCAAGTTAAGAAAAAGTAAAGCGCCTCCTACACAGACTGTGACAGGTCTTGTGTCTTCATGGCAGTATGGATTATTGAGGATATACTGTCAGTGCCAACATTTGATTTTCTTCTTCTTTTACATTTGAATTACCTATATGATTTTTTTAATGCCAGTGCAAATTGGTAAGTCTGTACAGAAGAACCTGAACTTTGAGTACGAGGAACTGATGCTATTTACCACAGCATTGTAAGACTTAAGGTTGTTCTTTCATGGTTGTTAATAAGGGAACACCACCTTCAGGGAGATAATTGTTGGAAATATCACCAAATAATTCCACAATATCTTGCCTTGAACCAGACATGTAGATAACACAAGATTTGTCACTTGAACAGCACTTGAATCAGTTCACCAGCTATTGAAATATTTGACTCTGAATTGAATCTGAATTTATGTAGGAGAGGATAAGATATCTGCAGAGGTTTTCTCATTCAACACAGTCACATTTTGGTCACATAGTACCCTGTGACTGGACACTTTAGACTGAGATTAGTTCCACTACATTTACTGCAGCTGCTGTCAAATCACACCACTACTACAGATGTATTTGACCCTTTGCAATAGGACACTTTTTGTGGAAGATCTTCATTTCAGTAGAAGAAAAAGTATTCAGACCTTTTACTAAGTCCACTTAAGTATGGTATTTGAGTAAATGTACCTAGCTACGTTCAACCTCTACTCAAATCAACCTTAACAAATGCACTTTATGGTGTACAATTCCTATTCAGTGACTTCAGCTCCTCTAGCTGTTTCATATTGAGCTCTAGGTATTATAAGCCCTTAAAAATATACAAATAACATAGACACATAAAAATACTTGTTAATAACTCTACTAGTGAAATTCCTGAACAGAGACATAATCCAGTCCTACTCAGATAGAGCTCTAGGTGCATGATGTAGAGTCTATTGGAGGACATCTGGTGTCCACTCAATGTTATTGCAATATACTATAAATTTTCTTTTTTCTTTTTTTCAGCTTGAGTAGGGCAGTTCTCTCAGAAGCCTATTGTGTGATGATGTGACAGCCCAGGAGGAGTCAAATGTCTTCACTAAAGAACATTAACTTAAGCAAATAATTGTGTGACTGTGCCCAGCACATAAATGTGGGTGTATAAGGCAACAAATGTGTCATCAAATGTCAATTCATTTAGGCAAGCATTAAAAGATATATATGAATGAACTGCAGAAGAACTGTGTAGTGATGACTCAACTTACAGTCTGATGATAGGCTAATTTAGAGTATTTATCATTATCCTAATGTGGGAGTACAGTCACATTCATTACTTCTGTGACTGTTCAATTGTTTCTCTTTGTTATCAACTTAGTGCTCATTCACACTCTCAAGACAGCACTGGAAACCCTGTTACCTTTCCTCCAGTGCCACCATCAGCCCACATTTACAGTTTAGAAACAATACATCTCTTGACTCACACGTCAGACATGCGACAAAGCAGTGCTGGTGGCCAAGGCTGATGCCTCAAAACCCACGTTCTTCTATTGGGATACAGGTAATGACAGAACAAACAGCGTCGCTCAGCGCTGCTATCTTTTTACTCATCACCCGGCCTTCACGCTAATCACACCAATCTCGTCTGTCTTCTTCTGTCTGGTGCTGGCTGAAAAGATAATCCCCTTGCTCTCATTTTGATATTCACATTGTTAATATGTAAGAGAGCTGTCCAGTAGAATCCAGAGTGAAAACATCTCTCGGCTCTCAGTCAGATAAATTTAAATCAACCAAATACTCTTTTTTGTCCATGGAGGAAAATTACAATGGATTTTTTTGTAGATGTCACCATGGATCACTCTGGATGGAAAAAGACAAAAAAAAAAAAAGACAAAAAACAGTCGACTATCAAACAACAAGAGGACTAGGTTTTATTAAAAAAGATGACTCATTTACACATCTGCAGGATACAGACTTAAAAAATGTTGAACCAGTGATAAAACTACAAGTGTGCAAATTAGTTAATCTTGTCATTTTTGAGATGTTACCAAATGTACCAGTCTGTGTGAAGTACTCTGCAAGGTTTTGGAGTCTTGTTGACCTTTACACGTGTCAGGATGTACAACTACCTGGAGATTACTTATTTAACAGCACCAGCAGTGAGGGGTAATATTCTAATCTCTCTCCCTCTCTCTGATCCAGTCTGTGATTTATGTGCTTTACCCCTTGAAGACTTTTTGCTGCCCATAACTGAACAACCCCAAGGTAAAGAAGAACTATGCTTTGTGAGCAAACTGTCTGACTAACTTAGTTTGCCCCTACCTTTCCTGAAGGCAACTGTCCTCAGTCATTAGCCCCGACTTTGGAGATAGCTGCCTGTGTGGACCACATTGTTCCTGTGGGCAATCCCAAGCATAGTGTCCAAGAAAATGTGTCCAGCTGTTAACAATTTTGGACACTGTGCCAGCAGTGAAACAGAAATCCACCTAGGTGATAATTCTATTCCAAATGAACAGTTTCTCTTGTACCAAAATTCTTGATAAGGTTGAACTTATTCATCCAACAAACTGGAAACAATGCAGCTGTGCATTTCAGTCTCTACAGATGACAATTCGCAACCGTAGAAAGCATCAAATGTTATCCCAGGGACCATGTATGCTGTATTTTTAGTCCAGACTGGTCTTGTCTCTGATTCATACATATATACAAGTGCTGGTTTCTCACAGCGGCACTGACTTGTCTCTACCACCCCTCCACCTTCTGCAGAACAGGAAGGATAGGTGGGTGGTGTCAATTCATTCCTGACTGCCAACCTCTCTTATGGTTCCTGTTTAGCACTTTGGTGTGAGCGAGATTATTACAGGCCTGGATGTGTAAAAAATAGGCTGTTTTGCAACTTTGGAAACTCTTGAACAGATGTTTTCATGTATTGGTTTGTAAAGGTTTTTTGGAAATGTTAAAAGCCCCTTTCAGAACCAACACACCCAACAATCTTGTTGCTTAAAACTTGAATTCTGTGTGATAAGTGAAAAACTGTCCTTTTGAGTGGTAGCAGTGTGTTTGTTTATCTCTGTTGTGAATGCTGATCATTTGAAAAGTGTTCTGTTATGTGTATTTACCAGGTGGAAACTGTGACAGACTCTGAGACTGAAAGTAAAGGCCTTCCCCAGTTCCATTCTATAGGGATCCAGGTGGAGGATCAAAAACGGTATGTAGCACAGATAAAGCAAGTTCTTCTTTGTTCTCAAGGAAGTATATTTACATTTCACCATTGTCCTTGTCAGGCATGGGCGGTTCAAGCGCTCAAACAGTGTAACCACTGCAGTGCAAGCAGACATGGAGTTGGAGGGCTTTCCCTCCATGGAGGACAAGGGCCTGCAGTTCGGTGGCGCCTTTGGTCGCCACTCTGAGCCCAGCACGCCCACGCAGTATGGGGCCATCCGTACGGTGCGCACGCAGGGCCTGTTCAGTTACAGGGAGGACTACCGGCCTTCCAGCGGGCCTCCCAGTCCGCAGCCTGAACCCTGGTTGGTGGAACCCAGCCTGGAGAGCACTGAGACGGGCCGCGTGTCCCCCCTTCGTAGGGATGGCAGCTGGTTTATGCAGCTCCTTCACAATGAAACCAAGCGGTTGGAGGGATGGTGCAAAGAGATGGAGAGGGAGGCCGAGGAGCATGACCTGTCGGAGGAGAGTGAGTGTCCATTCTTGTTGAGCAAGCATTTGTTGTCTGAGGTCAATGCTTTCATGGTGTGTACGCCATGATTTTTGCAGTATGTACAACAGTATAGCCAAAGTGAACATTCACAGTATTAACTGTCATGTTGACTATGAAAACACTGAATCGTGATAAACATTTTCTGAGCAGATTGGCTCCTTGTGAATGACTGGCTGAAAGGCATTGCTCAACATGTTAGTCTTTGCCAAGCTGTCAGTGGTAAAACCAGAATCTCTGTCGCTTCTCTCTCTCCTTCTCTATCTGTGCATGTGTGTTTGTGTCCTCCAGTCCTAGGAAAAATCCGGAGTGCAGTGGGAAGTGCTCAGCTACTAATGTCTCAAAAGTTTCAGCAGTTTTACTGGCTATGTCAGCAGAATCTGGTGAGTATCGTACATGTTTGTGAACAAGAACGCAGCGTCGACCTACGTGCTGTTAATATGTCACGCAGAGAAACACAAAAGATCAGGGGTAAACTTGTTGATGGCCCTCTCTTTCTCAGAGCTCTGAGTAGGTGCTTGGCCTGACACCACCTTCCAGAAATAGACCACAGAGATCGATAGTGAAGCAGTCCCTCGGCCGCTATTGACCCCGCAGTAAACGAAAGGGGAATTCCAATAGGAAGCAGCACCTGTGTTGAGGTGATCCATTAATGCACAGAGGCAGCTGTTTGAATGGGATCTCAGGGTTTGAATAATGGACTGCCACACTGTCTCACTGTTTAGCCCTCATGTCACGTCGACCGGAAACTCATACCTTTTCTAATGCTAACTATTCACAGAGTCAGCATGTATTAGAAGATGGTGGTGTCATAAGTGGGAATGTTTCTGCAGATACAGTAGAGAGAGACAGTGAAAGAGACAGGCAGGCACTTAATCACTCCTTTCTAAAGCGTAGCTAATTTTTTAAATGAAATGCAAAACCTTGTGGAGGTGGTTGAAATCTGCCCGCTCTCTCGCTGCCTTGTGTTGTTTTTTGCACGTACGTGTGTGTGTGTGTGTGTGAGAGTGTGTGTGTCTGTCTTAACTCAGTGTGTTGCTCTTTTGGATGGATTTGGGCTGCAGTCTCTGCCTCTCTCTCCATAGATAATGGGATGATGAATTAAGTCTAACATTGGTAGTGACAAGCCTTAGATTGCCCTGAGCCTTCAGACATGTCTGAATGAGAAAACAACTCTGTTTCCCTGCTGGATGGAGGAGGAACTGCACAATGCTCTGAACGTGCTTTTAAGTTTGACTTGATAGAATTTTCCTCGGTCTTAGTTTGCACTGGTTTTGTGTTTGCTGTGCTTGGTGAAGGAGCACATGGCTGTATGTGGCTGCTTGATCGTGTGAGTCGTGGTTTGCGATTCACACGTCATGAGCCAGCTGGGTTGGTAGCATGAAACAGCAATGCACCACAGAAATGATACAACTCTTGTCATTAAATTTCACAGAATAGTGATGATTTTGACTTAAAACATTAAAAATCTACAGAAACACCTCTGCTGACAGTAATCTGTGCACATTTGTTGGAACAGAAAAATCTCTATATATACACTACATATGATCCTTGATTTGAGGTAATGACCATTGGTAAATAGCCCGTCTCTTTCCCTCTGCCACATCATTCTCCTCTGCATATGACCATAAACTGACCTTCGATAATCATTAATCGTTGTTACTGCAGCACGCAATGAACCAAATCTGCTGTTAAAATAAACAGGATGCCAGTAAAGGCAGTTAAAGGATGTTCTCAGGAACTGTCATTTGAGGTTATGAACCAATGTTAGTGCTGTACTGCCACACAGTGGTGGGCATGGTGAGGTTCAGATGTACTTCTGGCTATGACTAGCAAAATGCCCAAAAAGTAAGTTGTACTTTCAAACATAGACTTGATAGTTTAAGTGGCATAGTTTCTTTCTTTTCCCATACTATTTAGATACCGTAATTTTTTTTTTTTTTTTTTGCATTATACAGATGGTTTAACTCTGGTTCAGAGCATGTAGCACAAGTTCTTTATTTAAATTTGTTTACACCTGTAATTAGATGGGAAATTATGTCACCTAAATGCAAAAAACCTCACTACCATCTCCCCAGGACCCCAGTGCCATGCCCAGACCCACATCTCAGGACCTGGCTGGATTCTGGGACCTCTTGCAGCTTTCCATTGATGACGTCACTGCCAAGTTTGATGAGCTGCAGCAGATCAAGAGCAACCAGTGGCAACTGGTGGAGGAGAGCCCAGAAAAGAAGGTAAAGCTGGTAGCTGTTTGTCTCAGGGATCCACGCTCTCATAATGATTAGTCTTAATGGGCTCCAGATGAACTTGCTCAATTTTTGGAGGAGACTACGCAGTCAGTGTTTAGTGTTCCTTTTTTAAGCTTGTGACCAGCAGGAGGTTAATCATTAATATCATAACACTGCAGGAACAAAGAGGCAGCATCAGTTTAGCTTAAACATCTAGTGGCATCATCTAAAAAGTTTATTTTCCCATTAAAAGCACCAGCTGTATCTCCAGAATAATGTTATCACCACTTATCATCTGATTCATGCTGTCATGCATGACAGCCTGTTGCCTGCCTTAGCTCTGTGGTTATGGATGGTAAAGAAGAGGGCACCAGCATCCGGTGATTTCATTCCAATTGTACTTTGTTTGTCTCAGTAAACAGGATAGTATTTAAAAATATGGTTAGATTATTGTTAGATGGCGTTGTACAAATATCAATAATCAGAAATATACGATATGAAACATTAAAGATCTCAAACCATCCAGTTAACTCGCCTACATCCAACAGCTGAAATGAAAGCACATTGGTAAGAGTGGTGCTTGTAGATGAGGCCACTGCGTTTGTAAGAAGCACATTTAGATGGTAATGTGTTCTTAGAGATAGACGAGATCCTTCAGGGCACTTGGATAATTATCTTCATGCTACAGTTGTAGTTGTAAGGGAGTTATTTACCTCCAGCAGTTAATAGGCACATTGCAAGCTCCATGAAGCTGAGCCCTAACAGTGACACAGATGCTCTGTATTAGGCTTATCTCCTTCAAGGCAGGCACCGTTTTACTCTAAAACCAGCTTGCCAAGCAATCAAAAAAGCTTGCCTTGCATTCAAAAAGTTATTGAGTATCAGTCTGTTGAGCTTTGTAGGTCATATGGGTGAAATTTTAACGTCTTCATAGGTAAATGTCATTTTCAAACAGGCTTTGCAATGGTAATGTTCTGGCTACATAATCAGTAATGACTGCTTCTATAGTGTTTCTAGATGCCTTCTCTTTGGCTAAACAGCCATTGGATCATTTTGCTCACACAATGTTTTTCTGCAGTATACATATTCAGTACAGTGACTCACCAACAGCAAGAATTTTGATGATGAACTCTCATAATGTGGTGTCTGCTGCTGGTGGAAATTATTTTCAGCCATTTCTGTTCTCAGGGGGTCTGTGGCACAAGAAAAAAAACTGATTGGGAAAGTGGCCTGGGTCTGTCCATGACACACACAGATACCAAGAGTCCATATATATATAAAGGCTTATAGTTAAATTTAGCCAAAGCTACACACACCCTAAAGCAGATAAAACTCCTTTGAGTATTTAATTCATCTGCACTGTTTCAACATGTATTATTTTCTGCCTGATTTCCTTATGAAATTAAAGCCACTCTGGCAGTTTTTCATCTGCTGGTTAATATTGATTTTTTCCCCCTCATAACCTTCAATTATGAGTTCTTGTACAAAGCAGTCTTCCTTGTTTTTCTCATAATGGGATAATATACAGCGACCAAACTAAATACAACAATATAAAATTACCATCACGAGAATGAAACAATATTGCAGTTTGTGTCAACTTTAGTATGTGTCAAAAAATTGGTCCATAATTTATATTATCTGGCACACACTTGTAACTTGTTCTGTGGCATTCATTGCCATAACAATAAACATTTTTTGTTCAATCATGTCATTCTGTATTCTCAGGAGCGGAAGTGGCCACCACCAATGCCAAAGCGGCCGGCCAAGGGGCGTGGCGGTGTGATGCGGGAGCGCTCTCTGGACCTTCAGGACCGCCAGCGACAGGAAGCCCGCAGACGCCTCATGGCTGCCAAACGGGCAGCTTCTTTCAGACAGAACTCAGCCACAGAGAGGGCAGACAGCATCGAGATCTACATCCCTGAAGCCCAGACACGGCTTTGAGGTCCACGGATTCATCCTCAGCTCTCCCTCTTGTCCACCTCCACCCAACACCAGCTCGTGGCGTCACATCCAGCCTCCCTCCAACCCCTCCGCTGTCGTCATCTGTCACCGCCCCGTCCACTTTGTCGTCGTCGTCGTCGTCACCTCCGTTGCCATTCTCTGGGTTGTCCCTCACTAAAGCTACACTAGGCAAAGAAAAAAAAAATCCATCCTTCTCATCAGCCCTAAATAACAATGTGGCACTGCCATAGGGAAGAACGCCCCATCTTCCCTGAGTGAGAAGTCAGGTGAGTCGGTTGAGTCAGGTGTGCATGATACTTTTCCCACAGGAAGTGATAAAAATCAAACATTTTGATTGAAACCCAAGCTGTCTCAGTAAAAACTGGACACACCAGCATTAGACCTTCTTCCTCTTGTCACTCTTGTGTTAAAGTGGTCCCAGGCTTGCTGGATTTGGTGTACATGAGTGTTTTTATGCAGTTTATTGAGATGATCTGTGGGTATTTAAGGTCAAAAAGTTTCCATTTCCATCTCTCTGTCACCTAGAGCTGCTAACACGAAGTTGCCTAGTGTAGCTTTGAGCCCACAGGGGACTTTTTGCCACAGACACCATGAGAATGAGCTGCTATTCCCCAAAATAAACATTTCACATGATATTCATTTCAACTACATCAAATGAATTAAAGTGATTTTTATCTTAGCCATTACTGTTAAAACTCCATCCTTCTCCATCATTGCCATTGCCCCACTGTGAGTAAGGGTAATGCTGTACTTGCCACATTCAAAGGGAAACACAAAGTGCAACTTTTCTCTCACCAGCAACAATGGTCTCGGGCTAAAGCACCTTGTGTTAAGGAACGGTGGCAGCAGAGATTGATGTTTCCCACAATGGAAAAGCCTCTAAAAAATATGTAGAAAATGGTCTGCTGAAAGGAATACATTCTTTCTTTTCACTGAGGTTTAAACTGCCCATTCTTTTTTTTATGGAGGTGGGTAAAACCTGGTACAACTGTTGACATTTTTCTCTAAATTTCCTGCCAAGTGTGAGGTTATAAAATCAGAATGGTTGAGGAGTAAAAAACTAAACAAAAAATGACAGTTTGACTGAGGCGCTGCACAACTGCACTCCATACTATCTATCTACAGCTACAGTGTATGTCTATCAATCATCTCTCCATCGTTAACCAGGCATGCTGCAGCTGTTGACCAGTGTTGCTGAATGAGATCTGAAAATAAGGCTGAAACTCCTAGAACCATCATTTTCACATTCATATATATTCATCCATATAACCCCACACACACACACACCCCTCCCACCCCACCCCATCTTAGAACTCCACAGATATGTGCGTTATTTGCTGCTGGATACATTTCCATTGCAGAACAAATATGAATTATTAACAAAAGACAGTTTTTGCGCAGCCTGGAGGAGGTGACTGTATCAAACAATGCATTTTGCACCTTATAATATTCATGTTTGTATTTCCAAGGGAAATGTAGTTTATGAAGCTCATGTGATATTGTTGCAGTTGAATTGCAAGGACAGATATGGAAAATTTACTACAGAATTTCATGTTACTCTATAGGTCATATAAACTGCACCTTGTGTTGTTTTGTTTTCATTTCTTTCTGATGGCGTTCAAGGCCTCTCGTAATTACAATATTGTGATTCTAACACTTTTAATTATACTTACAGTATCTATCATATGACCAACATCACAATCTACAGTATACATTTAGTATTTATAGTTAAAAACAGTTGTGGGTTGATTTGACAGTGCATTTGTCCTGCTGATTAAGGGGTGTTTCTTAGCTAACAGAAACCCATTTCTCATAACACACTGCATCCAACCTTTTGTTCCAAGTGGCGCAAAATGAAAACATTTCTGTTTTTATTTTTGATCTGCTCATGTAGTCTAGGAAAGACAGGTGCAAATGACACTTTAACAATATTCAGTTACTATAGTAAATGGTGCTGCTTTTTACTCTAAAACTGTTGTCCTTTACCCAGTCCTATGTGCACGCACACACACACTCAAGGACTTTTTAAACAGAGATTTATTAATATGGTGCCCGTTGTCTCTCCAATGACTTGTGGTAGATTGTGACTTTAGAAAAGATCATCTTTGCAATGCTCTTGCCCTCAGTAATGAAAATGAGGAGAAGGTTTTATGGCTTAACTTCCTTTCTAACATGAAAAGAGGTCAGGGATATTTATTTATCAGATGGGAGAGATTACAGGCTTTGACATTCCACCGACCTTAAAGTAAAATCTAATATGCCCACCCTGAGCCAAGGGCATACTGCTATAGCTAGCTGAAAGTACATCATTTTACCTGCCCATATTTTATACTACACCAACCAAGAATCCCTTACATTTGCAATACACGCCCATTCATCCTCATTTGCCAATCTAACCCCAGCTAATTAAAACTAATGCTGATGTAGGGCCGCTAGAATTATGCTGCAGTACAGTGTTTAATGTTTCCCATTTTATTGTAATTAGAGTGGCACTCAGTGGGGGAGAGCAGTCTGCGTACTGTAAATACTTTGGTGAGGCAGTGAGACTGACTTGTCGGGCAGTATTATGATTATGGTTTATTTTACTCACGTTGAAGCTAGCTTTCGTCCGACCAAGTATTTTATTTTGTGACGTGTGTACATCAGTGCTAAATCTAAAACCCTTACCTTACCAGACGGCCTTAACCAAAACACTCATGAATGTAGAGCCCCTAACGATGCAAAAAAACAAAGATCCCAGGAGATAAGCAGATACTGAAAATCCAACTAAATTGGAGAAGTTGCTCCTAAATTTTTACGTTTAATTTTATTTTTGTTGATCTCATTTCAGATTTTTTTAAATTTTGTTTGACTGGTTTTAAGACAAAATGTGAAAGGGCACAAAAACAAGAGAAGACAACAGGCCAGGTCTCCAGGGGCAATGGATAATTTCATACAGATTTTTCAAGGTTTCCCGCTTCTTTAAAGTTGTACAAAGGTTACAATGCCATTCACATGCTGTACAAATATGTATCTATGAGAATAGGTTTTCCTGTTTCAGTGCATGTGAAAACCAGACGTCTACTAGGATCAATCCATTCCAAGGAATAATAGAATAAATGGATCAGAATAAAGAAAAGGGCAGTGCCGATCCGTTTATCTTGTAAGTCCTTGTAGACCACAATTCAAATACAGAAGAAATTGGCAGTGACCCACATTTCCTGCTTCATTCAGGCTCACATTTACACAGTGATATAGACTGTAGTAAGATTAGATGAACATACTCTAGACACAAGTTTACATTTACAGTAAAATAAATGTCCAAGAGAACCTTTGTCTTTCAGGCTTCTATGCTCCAGTATAGGCTTGAGACTTAGGGATTGAAGGAAAGAGTGCAATATATAATTACAGAAACTAATAGGATGGCAAGGTCTTGATTTTAAGTTTAATAATTTCTTTAATTCACTTTAAAATAAAGTATCTCTATCTATTAAGGGGCTTTACCTCCAACAGTACCACTCCAACCGTCTCATATTTCAGAGAAGGATCCAACAGATTGTGACTGATTTCATTTAATTACCCTCTTTAAACAAGAACCAAAATCATTTGAAGTCATCTTAGTTTATTAAATCTATTCCTCTTTCAAAATTCACTCTGAAGATATGGTTGGGATTTAATTTTTCATGAATTGCAGTGCTTAAATATTTTCTGTTTCAATATTTCTGTCTATTTCTGTCCTTTCAAAAGCACCTAGAATGGCCACTTTTCCCATTGCAGTTTGGCACAGAGTTAGTGGTGAACTGTGACGCGTTACGGCAGGTTCCTCCAGTCGTAATTTAACAATCTAGAGTCAGTTCTGTCTCTTCTCTTTCACATTTACTTTCTGTATCTAACAGCCTCATTGAACACCTGTTCTATCACAGAATGTAAAGGACCGTGGAAGTAATTATGTCACTTGTAGTCTGAGCTATTTCAGATGTCTGTCCTCATTTTTCAGTATTTACTGTCACTGTTTTGTTAGCTTTCTTTGTTGTGCCATCGTCATTTTTCCCTTGCAAATCTGTTAATATCAGCATCTCCACTCATATTTTGTCCAGAGAGAGGGAGAGAGAATACTGTTAGTTTTGAAATATTGAAATCCTCATTTATTTCACTGGTTCCTCTCTAAGTTTTGCCCCAGAGGAACCAATGACAGCTTCTCTGAATTGTGACAACAGCTGATGGGCTACAATCCAACTGCTCTTCCACCTGACTGAAAGTCATGCAAATCAAGTCTACTTCCCGCAGACTGCATACTGTGATTCCATCTTGTGTAGTACTTGATAATCTGCTACTCGTTCTCATCAGTCCAGGCTTTGCTTTAAGAACTACCTATTCAAACATTAGGTCTTTGTCTTTTTGTAGCTTCAAGTTCGTATTTTCTGTAGCTAAGAATTTCCTTGCAGGTTGTTTGAATTGATTTCTTTCCAGCCAGAAGACATGAGTCAAATCTACAAAGTTAAATAGTGGTAGTAAGTAATGTGGTTGGTTTAGCACATAAGAGTTATAATGACCTCACTGGCACGAATAAAAAAAAAAACGATGTCACTTCAGCTGTTTTTGCACCAATCAGTGACGCTGATTTCAGACACAAAGACGTCCTCAAAAGTTACAGGGACACCAGCTGCTGCGGAGTATGTGTGACAAGAAGTGTCAGAATCCTAGATATTAAGAAAATGTGTTTTTGTGGTATCATGCGGGGCTAGTCTACAATCATGGTACCATTTTTTTCTTGTTGTATCTTTTCCGATTGCTCGTCATTAGCAGGCCATCTCTGATGAAATGCTGGATAGTTTTCCTTTTTGTGTGTGTGTCACATTTTCTCCCACCGTGCTACGAGGGGCTTAGGAGTTTGGCAACTATGTACATGACAAATCCTCAGGTGCCTTACAGTTTGATTCTCATAGGACTCTGTGAGTGAATGTTTCGGGTTGAGGTATGTGAAAGGACTGCAACACCTCTTAGAGTGCGAGTTTGTCTGTAATACCGTTACAAAGGGCTGGAAACTGGGCTGGGTCGGACTGCAGAATTTAAAACTAATTTACTTTAATTCAAACGTCTTACTGTAATAAACTTCAGCACAATACTGTCTAGAGGATATCAAAGGAGGATTTGGTAACATTTGTTATCCTCTTTTTGTTTGAGTATTTGGTTCAGATCACATAGATGTTCTGCTACGATTCACCGTGATGCAGTTACATTTTTGTGTCACGACACTGGGCAAAGGTCCATTAAAAATACAGTGAATTGTAGAAAATCAGTGGATATGACAATGTAAACACAACATCTTAAAGTGCGTGTCACATCCATTTCAGCAAATCATAAAAGATCATTTATTTAAAGGTCTTTATCTATATTTTTCCTCCTAGCTGTGATATTGTAATCTCATGATGTGTTTTGCCTCTATGGCATCTACATCTACAGAATCTGGAGACTGACAAAACTTGACCAGCCAAAAAGTGCAATAGCGTTTTCATATAACAATGACAGGCAGGCTCACCTACAGCTATTTACCTCACAGTTAAGCGTTTTAGCAAACATGATATATATTTAGGAGTAGTTGTAATCTCCACAGGAACACTTTGTCATGCCTGTGTACTATGCAGCAGTACTTCAGTGGGGCTGCAGAGCCTGCAGGCCCTGGTGCAGATCACCTTTCATTTACAGAGCACTGAAAGCACCATGGTCATCGTGCTTTACACTGCAGGAGCAAAAATGTGTGCTGTCATTGTCATTCAATACTCAGTCCTATACAGTTAATCTATGATCAGTTAGTTAGGATTTACTTTATGCTGATATTAAAAAAATACATAGTGTAAAGAAAAAGTCAGCTAACTTTAAGTAGTACTCAAAAAATAATAAGTTCCTTTGTCACATTTCCCTGTTTAGTCACTACTCAAGACATCTGTTTATGCCTTGTACAACACTTAACAGCACCACATTTTAGATTAGCATCATTTAATAGTTGTCCTGAAGATAAACCTCAGAGAAGTCTGTATAGGTGCTGAATCAACCAACTTCTCTCCTTGTACTTTTCCTAAATTTGCTTCTGCTTTTTTTTTTTTGGTTTATTCTGACAATCAGCACACACCAAAAACATCAAATGCACATGCGCACACAAACACACACAGACACATACTGCAACAGCACTGTCATGGTATATCCTCAAGACAACGCCCTGAGTTTCCCTTCTACGTATCTTGAGGAAGTGAGACTCCATTAAATTTTCATTGAGAGCTTTTCTCCTTGTTTCTGATACAGTTGCACTGCAAAGATGTCTTTCTATTGCTTGCTCTCTCCTCTCATAAATAATGTGATTTTTGATGACATGCTGTAGATCATCAGTTTTTGCCAAACTGCAGTCAAGTAAAAGTTATGGATCATATTTGATGTCATGCTTACATTAACACTGGCCTGTATGTGTATCTGCTCCTCAAGCAATAAGCTTAATTTAAATATTTAGGGTTGGCTTTTCATACTGATCTTAAGACATGACAAAAATAAATCTGAGGGATGTTACAGTACTGTTTAGGTGGTTGTTGAGCCACTTAAAGAAACTGTCTGACATTTTGGGAAATATGCATACTTGCTTTCTTGGAGAGAGTTAGATGAGTTGATTGATATCCTTCTCACACTAAATACAAAGCTACAGCCAGCAGTCAACTAGCTTAGCTTAGCACAAAGATTGAAAATATGGAAACAGCTAGCTTGGCTGTGTCCAAAGTTAACAAAATCTGCCTTAAAAGCACCTTTAACATGGGTTATATCTTGTTTGCTCTTATCTATCCAAAAACAAGTTGTCTTTTTACGGAGGTTATATGCTGGTCTGTTAGCCGTTTCCCCCTTTAGATATGAAGCTATAGCCAGGACATGCTTAGCTTAGCCATAAAGACTGAAAACGGGAAACAGCTAGTACTCCCAGATAACAAAACAGACCAGCATAAAATCACAAACAGACATTTTTACACTAGAGGTTTTGTAGTGGAACAAACAAACAAAAATATAATATGTTAATATGTTAGCTTCTGAAGTGCTGGTAGGTGGATTTTGTGGTCTTTGGGCACAGCTAGGCTAGCTGTTTCGCCATGTTTCGAGTCGTTATGCTAACCTTAGCTAACGGTCTGCTGGCACAACTATTTAATGAACATGAGGATAGTGTCAGTCTTTGCCACAAAAAAACTGTAAGCATTTCTAAAATTACAAATAATTTCTTTAAACCGAGCATTGGGTTGTGACAACAACTTTTTAAGGCAATGCAGATGTTTACACATGTATCATTTCAACTGTTTTGCGTGGGTAATATAATGTTATCTAGGTCTAAAAGACAGAAAAGAGGTAGTTATACTATTTACACCTCTGTATCCTCTGCACCAGTTCTTGGACGTAACAATCACAATTCAGCCAGAACACACAGGCATATATACTGTCACATTTGCACATTCTTTTGAATTGTGTGCTTCTGTATAACTGGGAGGAGAACTGTTTCAATACCAAATGCCGTTCTCTTTATGTTTCAGTGTTTTATGAGGGAAGGCAGTCACAATTTTGTTTGCCTTCAGGGTGGAGAAATGTCTTGTGTTGTAACAATAGGTAGAAATAAAAGGCCTCTAATGGGTTTTGGAATGTGATATGAGAAAAGATTTGTTAGCATAAAGGTTTGTGGTTAGCTTAAAACTATTTTTGAAGATTATTAGATATATCAATAATGAGATAAATATAGCTGCAATATTCAGTATTTGTACAGAAATATACATATATAAATATATAATATATACCTAATTTAAATGGAACTATTTCCGCTCTTGACCATGTTTTGTTGTTTTAATGTTCCTTTGTCAACATTATTTTATAAGATCTTCAAGATAGCATACAGGATAGTGAAAATGAATGTATTATTTAGTGTTCATTGCTGGTCAGTATTACAGCATTCTACTGAATCAGTTTGTGTTTTGTAAGATTAATTTAAGCTGAATATTTCATTTTCTAGATTGTTTATCTATAAATGAATTGTAACTATTTCTAAATGCAAGGTTTGAAATGGTTTCAACAATTTATATGATTTTATTATTTTCCCCTGCTTTATCTATGTGGTTCCAGTATATTTTGCCTCTTCTAAGTACTGCTATCTACCATCTGTTGTAAATAATTATACCAATTAAACTTTTGAAGAAAACTGCACGGTTGTGAGAAAGTGCTATAATTTTTCTTTTTAAGTACCAGGACTATGAAAGGTTCCAGCACTGGAGCTGCACCACAAGAAGAGAAGTCATAGGTTTTGGCTGAAAGGCAGGGTTATTTATGGGAATTACTTAGGCAAATAAAGCATTCACTCTCTGAAGTAACCTCTTTTATGGGTCTATAAAATAATAAATGGAGGGACGCTTGCTTAGGGGCACTGCAAAGTGAGTGTCTTAAAAACAATATTGGCTCTCAGCTACAACAATCAAGTTATGATTTAAATAAATGAAGTGATCTAATTAGTTAACAATAAGAGCATTGAAAATTTATGACTCATTGTGAATGAGAACACAAGTGGCTTATAACTACCTGCCACAGCGTCCCTCTTGCCTCTTTGGTGTTCCTGCAGGTTTTTAGTTTTGACATTCTGGCATATCACAGTAGGAAAAGCACAAGGTGTAAATAATGAAATGAATGAGGTCTGAATGCAGTTTCAGGGACCTGGCATCGTCGTCACTCTGTCATGGCTTACTGGAACATTTCAAGAACAAACCATTGTTAATGTTATTAGCAGCATCTGTGCTTTTTCTTCTATGACAAGTCACTACATCTGCTGTGGAAATGGCTTGCATTGCAGTTAATTGGTGGAGTGGGGAGCAGTCAAACTGGGGCTTCTGGTCTGGCCTTCCCTGAGAAGATTTCATCTGGGAACCAGCATATGGCATGAAGTGTAGAGGCACAAAGATATTCTTACCTAAAGTTTTATCCCCACAAACATAAAACTACAGTACAAGAAAGAGTTGGTGTGTAGTGGACGAGTGAAGTCAGGAGAAGGTAAATAAAGAAACAAAAAGTAGTGCATGAAGAGAGGCTGTCTGAAATTCTGGAGTGGATCCTCTTATAATGCTTGAGAGCACTGTGCCCAGGTGCTTCCTGGCTGGCCTGATCGCGGCTTGGCCCCACCCACCATTACCCTGCAAGACAACAGACCTTTTTCGCAGCGAATGCATTTACTTGTCAAAACAGAACTTTGAATAGATTAACATCAATGATATTCAAGAACTGAGAAGTTTTGCCAGTTTCAGGTCACTGCTGTTGTTGCATCCTGGGGCTCTCCCTGCAACTTTAACCACTGTCAATGTTATTCCTGCTATTACAAGTCAAAATGTGGTGAAACAGTTACTGTCACAGCCACTAACTTCAGCTCATCCTTTGTTAGGTTGTTGCAGTGGAAGTGCAGCGCTCTCTCACTCAGGTGTTTTCAGTTATTCTGGCTGATTAGAGCTGCTCAGGGAGACACTGTGCAAGGAGTTACATGTAAAGGTCTAATCAGGCAGAATAATTCGTCACCTGTGTGGGTGGACTATAGGTGTGCTGGAGGCCTTAAAATGCTAATGTTGTATTACATCAGCAGGCGTCACATTGGAGACAGCTTGGTTGAATATGTGAGGAACACTGAGGACAGAATGATTACTCCTCATCCTCCTCCTCCTCTCGTCCTTTCACTTACTTATCTTTTTTATTGTGAGCTAACGACAGGCACTCCCAACAGCTTTAATTAAAGTGGTCTTTATTACAACAAAAGAAGCCAAACAGTACAGACAAGAATAATTATGAACCATGAATATCAATTCTATGTATGTGTATGCTCCAGAATGGCTCTCATCCAAACCAACTTCATTCACTACTCTTCAGGGCCCATTACTTTAGATTTATTAAGGAGGAATCACAGGCGTCTTAACAGGGATTTTTGCCTCAACTGTTTTTGTTCTGTTAACACAACAACTTGTCACTGACTGCTTCACTTCTCTCTCTCTCTGCATGCTATAGACATGGACATCTGTTTTGTCCAACTAAATTTAACATCACTTCAGATTTGATTGTATTAACATAGCGTTATAGCCTCTGAATTTTCTTTCCGTCTGGGTCAGACCAGAAATCTGGGCTTCAGAAAACTGATGTTCCTACCAACAGAGTAAAGTGGAAACTGTAACAGCTTTTTAAAGAATATCATATTTTTAGTTGAATCACTCCAGAATTACAATCTCTGACTTTTATCTATGAACAATAACGACATTGCATCCATCGTCTAATCTCTGCTGTTCATCCAACAATGACCTTTTAGTACTCGATAGTCTATTTACAACTATTTTTATCCTTAAAACGGGCCTCTCTTGTTCCAACCATGTGGAACATCTAACATTGTTACAATAAGTTTTTTTCTCTTTTCTGAATCAGTTTTGTTTCAAACAGAAACACATATTGTATTCAGTAAGCCTGTAAAAACCTCACAAAAAGAATTTATGAAGCATTCTGATGAATAAAACACACTGAATCATGGTCCAAAAGGTATTCAAAACATTGATGCGTCCATGAGAGCGCATTCAACAAAGCCCTGGTTGCCATCTACGATGCTGTTAAAATGCTTGTATTAACAAAGAAATTCAAATGATTAGGGCACAATAAATGTTTTTTGTTTCACAGTCTGCATCTTTGCTCACTAAGCCTGTTTGTCTGAGTCAGTGTGTATTCAGGGATAATGGTGAGCAGGATACGAGATGAAGATAAACAGCGCCCAACTAATACGTTAAGAGGATGGGGCTATTATCCAATACTCTGTGCATGTAAATGCACTGATGTTCTACTGACCACAAACAGGCAATGGGCTTTTACACAAATAAACCACGGCAACATCACAGAAGATTCATTAAGTGAAAACAAGACAATACTACTGAATTCCACTAAATACTGAAAAACTACTTCTAATGCTTTTAATATACAGCTTCAATCAGGGGTTCTTAAACTCTTCTTCAGGACCCAAGTGAGTAGATGTGGCCTCTTACCTCGGACTCGTATGGGCTCCATTAAATCATACTAATACTCTCAAGACTCCAGAGGAAACAGACCTGCAGCCATTTTACTCCTGACCCACAGTTTAAACTGGTGGTAGAGTAAGCGTGGAATGAGCGATTGTTCTTACAAGCATTTAGTAAACAAACAATAAATACAAACAATGTACTTTATCCGTATGAACATATTTACATATAAAGTCTTTGGCTTATGAATAAACATCAGCTGCAAAATAAAAATTAAAACAGAGAAAAAGTGTTGGCCACCAGTGCACAAAACAAATATGAAGCCAGGGTCAGTTCGCCCAATTCCTTAAACCATAAATGAAACCGTAATTCACCTGTTCGCAGAGAAAAGAATGTAAATTTCTCCGTCAATTTTAGAGTTATAAAGAAAACTATTTATTCGTGTTTTGAAAAATATCCCATTGTGAATTATTGAATTGAAAGGGTGCGTGGGCCCAACCTAGTGTAAACATGATTAAGCTAATGTCACATGGTTGGGAACTTAAAAGAAACATAAGTGTTGATTTGTACAATTTGGGCTAGAAACTTCGAAACTTCTATGGTGGTCAGTGTTTGTTAAGCAGGATCAGGCAGAAACAGAAACGTGATACATACACATATTTTGAACATACATTTGGTAGAAAATCCTATACAATTTGACACTTCATGATATTGTAAAACAAAAACAAAAATCTAAAAGAAACCCTAGCCTCCCATGGAACTTTCAATTTTGTATAACATAATTGTTCTAGACACTACAATCTAATAGTATTATATAAACACATACAGGTTATTTTCTGTTATATTCAGCCCATCTCAATAGCAAAATGGGTATAAAGTGGCTATTAAATACTCACTACACTGTAATCATTGACTCAAAGTTCACTGAAATGACCAGAAAAATAAGATGAGGTAGTCTTGCTGATGTATGGAGTGAAAACAGAAGCATTCACAGAGTTTGTGGCTATGACTTTAAGTTTCTTGTTCTTGTACAAAAGTACTGGCTTAAATATTCAAGCTTATCACCATGATGGGATACCCAGCACTGTTAAGTTACTCAGAAATTAGCATGAGAACGTGGGGCACTAAGCTTTTGCTTGCAGTTATTTAAAGCTGTGGTTTTAACTGCGAGGGGAAGGGAGACATCTACAGTGCACATGGAGTACTGCAGCTGAAACAGCATGAGCATCGAGTCCATGCGCGAGAGGGGAGGGCTGTGGTGAGGCTAAACTTGTTAAATGGACCCCAAAACATACAGGGGCCCGCTGGCACTCAAAAGCTGTACAATAAGCATAAAGGGTAAAGAGTAACATCTCCACTCCTCTGCTGCCTCCAGCAGCTCCTCCTGTTCCTTTGTTTAACAACACTGTACAGGAGCCAGTTTCCCTGTGCCATTTATGGATGCAATGGACACAGAGGCAGCGCCACCACAGAGGGAGTCGGGACCAAGCGAAAAGCAAAGAATCAAACACGAGGCGAGGTGAAAGAAACCTCCCATCCTCTTCACCTCCTCCTCTCCTTGGTTTGAGGATTTCGATGAACTCAAGCGCCAGGTGGTAGCCCGAACCGATACTGCTCCTGTAATAAACACAGACAGACATACTGGACTTAATATTGCGTAGTCCGCGTGTTCATAGACTGGCTCTTTCACTTGCAATATCACAACAGATGAAAGTCGCTGCTCCATTTTTTCATCCCCATTTTGTGAAACAAAATCACTGACAAAGTCTGACATGTTGGGTGTTAATAACTCTAACTCACGGATGTCCACCATGTTAGGTTTGCTGTTCCTCAAGGTCTTGTGGGCGTCAGCAACCACCTCTGTCTCTTGTGCATCTCACCGCGATGCTGCTGGCACAGGAATACTCACCCGCCCTCCATTTCTACAAACAAACAGAAATAAAACAGAGATATAGTGGGTGACAAAATGTTTCATTTCACTTTTCTTCTTCCACCTCTCACACAGTGTTGATAAACGCTGATTCCGGCACGCTGGATAACCAGCCATGAAGTTTGACAGTAAATTTTGTGCATCATCGAACCAGGCCGTGCTTCTGGTGAAAGAGAAGCGTCGCCTGAGGTGGTTCATGAGTCATTGCTTTGCTTTACAGTTGCCAAATGTGCCAAGATAACTGGTTTCTTCACTATTTCTCAAGCAGATACAAGTGTTTCCCATGCAGAAAAAAGATGAGAGGGAATAAGTGCATTAGGCGGCTTTGCTGTGCACTCTGGGCAGTGTACTATGGTTCTTCCCTCTCCCTCCTCTCCCACCAGCGTTGCCACTGGTCCACCTGCAGGATCAGTTTCAGGAGGGCGTTTGGAGTGAACTTCTCTGTGCCCTGCCCACCCCAGGTACTGGAACTGGCGAACCATCATTGCTTCCTGAGGCTGAAACATCAAGGGTGCAAACACATTTAAGGAACTGGTTCGATTAAAGAAGCACACAGCCTTGTGACCTCAGATCAAACAAAATTTTGAAGAGGTTTGTGAATAAATCTAAACATCCTTACACTTTACATTATATTCTTGTAGTAATATTTGCCATGATAACTTCTGAGAAATGTAATATGAGCAAGCGGGGAAACTCTACTCTAATTTATACTGTATTAATCCATAGGGAGCAGAGGAAGGCCAGGAAACGCTGGCAGCAGTATCCACTGCACAGAAACGGTGTAATCTCACTAACCCTGGTGAGGTTGCAGACTCCTGAAGAGTCTACTGATAACATCACAGTCCATCGAGCAGGACATACATTCCACCTGTGCTGGGCCGTAGCGCAGCATGCCTCTTCCGGCCAGTGCAGGGACGCTTGAGAAAATAGATGCGAGTATTTAGGTATGATATAACTAAGACAGAGAAACAGCTACCTAGATGGGAGAGGAAAATTTGATGTTCGATAATTCGATAGGGTATGTGTGTATATATATATATATATATATACATAATTATTAGGTGAAAGCTTATATATAAAATATGTCAGCTTCTCAGAAAATGAAAAAACTACAACAGATCTTTGACATTATGAAATGATAAAGTTATGATACTAGAGACTAATTAAATTACCTGAGCGGGTCAATCTCGATAACATCACCAGACTGGTACATCCATAATTAAGTAAACCAGGCATACGCAAAAGTCTTTGACTGTGTTGCGATAAAAGGATGCTGGGTAACGATGAGTGCAGCAGGCTGTCTGCAGCTCTGCAGGAAAGAGACAGCAAAACTGATATCAGAGCTTCCATTCACACAAAGATGTCATTTCTTCCAGAGACTGGCTGACTTTTTTTTAATCCAGTAGTTATTATGAAGCAGTAAGTTTTGCCTTTAATACACATCCTTCACCTAAATATCTTTATCCTTATCCTTATTACATCTGTCTTTCTCTCTCAAACATATACACACGTCAAAACACAAACAACAGAGCAAAGTGAGACATGACACGTCGAACACACTTGTATAAAGGTGATGTTTGGTCACATGATCATGCAGTGGGTTTATTAAATGTGAGGGTGAGGAGCATGCGTTACATATACACATACGTTACTCATACAATACATCTATGTCTACATCTAATAAGGTCAGTTATCTTCACGTTCAGTCAATTCAGGAAGCTGAAAATTCAAAGTAAAATGCCTAAAGAGAAAATCCACCCAAAGATTTAGTTTCTTTCGACAGAATGAACTGACTGAACTGAAAGTGAACTGAGCCCAACTCATCCTGAATGAAAATGTGCAGCCAAATATGTGACATGGGTGTAAATGACTTTTGAGGCAGTGTAAACATGAGTCTAATGTGAGGGTCGGGGGTGGGGGTCAGGTTTAGGATTTGGGGTGTACGGTAAATGGCTTTGCTAAACATGAACCTGGTGGCAGAGCGACACTGAAGCCATGAAACAAATCCAGTATTGGAGATTTGACATAAAATCCCATTACCTGGAACTCTTCTGACAGCTTGGTTAGAGAGAGGCCAAAGGTAAGTTTAACTTAGCTAAACTTTAAAGGTGACTTTTAAAAAAAATTGGACTGAACTCCATAGGTTTTACAGCATTTACAATATTTTTGTCCTCCAACAGCTTCGTTGGAGAGAAGCCAGGTTTCTTTCCACACCATGCATATATTACATTTTGTGTTTCAAACATTATTATGAATAATAAACCTACAACCCACCTTTAATATCTTTTCCTCCCTCTCCTATGTAAGTGATATTAACCTCTAATTATAACTGACAATAACCAGATATTACTATCTTACCTTAAACTTCTACCTACTCAATGACTTTGTTTTTCAAATCATGGCACAAAGGCAACATGTTGAGACAGTGTGAACTGTTGCCAATGTAAGCAATGTTTGGGTGGCGGCCAGAGAAGCTAATGGTCTTTTCAGAACCTGGATTTGTCTCTAGCCTTCTGCTGCTAAAACCACAAACACAGCATCACACAAACAGGGAGGGGAGTCTGTGTGTGTGCGTGCATGTGTGCAAGAGAGTGTGAGAGTGAGTGTTGTAGGTATAAACATCTGCGCAGAACTGTTTGCATGTATATTAATGTATGTTTTTCTTCTTCGTCATCAGTTGTGTATAAACTCTTAAAAGTCTGTATCATTTTCAACAAATTTGTGACTGCAGTTTGGGACAACAGACACTTCATTTATTTACTTATTTTTTACCTTTTCACATTGTGTTAAAAGCAACACATCTGCTGGTCTAAAAGGCTATTTGCACATGTGACAGAACAGAGTGAAATGTCCCAAACTACTCCTGCTTGATGTGTTGAAAATAACACAACCTTATTTTATGTGCCTATAAGCGTGTTATACACTTACATCCATCAGAGCAGCATTAATGTAGTTGCTGCTTTCTCCGTCTATCGTAATGAGGAAGGGTAGGCATCTGTCAGGAGGAAGGCCATCCATAAAGCGGTTCTTATCTTGGTTTCTAGGCAACAATGCAATACTGCAGTCTTCAGGCTGGGGCTGCGGAGTCACTGAGTTTAATGTCTGGACAAAGAGAAGGACGTATATTAACTTAATATGGAGGCAAAGAGAAATGATACATGCAAGTTGGGATTCAAATGTGGGTCCCAAACAGATGAACACATATCCTAAAATCATGCTAGAGCAATTGGTGTTCACTGACTGTTGCTTGTGGGTTGTAGCTAGAGTTTAAAGTCAGAGTTTAGGCTTGAGAATTTGAGAAAGGCCAGGATGGGATTCAGAAGCTGATCCTTTCACCAAAATGTTGATAAATATAGTGCTTAGATGCTGCACTATCATCCAGAAGCTCAAAAACTCTGCCGGAAATAGTGGATTTAGCCATACTCTGCTCAAGCTATTATTGTTAGGAGAACATACTGAGCATATGGATGAACAGCAGAGAAGTGGATTATGCTGCAGGAGTGGCTCAAGAAGTTTCTATTGTGCTATGAAAATTCTGCTTCTAAATCCATTTTAACTGACAGGAGTTCAAGGTGACCACAGCTGCTGTTCTTACAGCAGGTGAATGTCTGATACCCACAATATAGATTTGTGTCACTTTAAGAGATGAAGATAGAGATCATCATCAGGTTTTACCTGGAACTCATCCTTTATATGTGACGAGTTGGTCTGGGAGTCGATGCGGATCAGCTCGTAGAAAGCAGCTTTGAACTCGCAGACTGGTATGGCTGTTTCTCCACACAGACAAGCCTCTAGTATGGCATCATGGATGAATATATACTGCTCCTGAAGGCATATAATTCAAGACATATTATCATATCCACACACACATTTCACTCAAAGATAAAGATAGTGGCAAACCATAAAAACACACACAACTTGTCACATGGAAAACGCAGACTGTGATACCAAATGAAAGTGAGCATGCAGACACTGTGAGTGTGTGGTGGCTGATGGAAGATGGAGCAATGAATGAGATGACTGTGAAGGTTTGGATCACTTCACTTCTGAGTCAGTCCATACAGGAAACTGCAGCTTTGATTCAGTGAACAGACAGAGAGTAAACTGTAGGCTGCTTTGGTGTGAATGTGCTTTGTTATCTCAGTGATATAATCTGAACTGTTGAAATGCTGCAGACTAATATTTCATATACTTGAATGTGAATGTGTGCTGATAGTATAAATAATTACTACAGTCTGTGAAAATTATGATAATGATTAAAACATGGACAAAAAAAGTCCAGGAAAGAATGAGGGATAAGGATGCACTGGAAAGGTAGCAGAAGTCTGTGGGTGTTTGCTTTGTGCCCACATGTGTCAGGAGTGCATATTTCATTCTAAACCTACAGACAACTAACTAATAATATGTCTTTGGACTTTTCTTTACTCAGTAAATATCTATTGAGGATCATGTCAGCTCAGCTGAAACAGTGGGGCATGGAGGTTCTTCATTCAAGTCACAGTGTAATTCCTCATCCAACCGCTGGATGGTGCCAAACATGATTTAAAATTCTTGAAAATGTGCCTTGATGAATGCAGATGAATTTCACCTTTGTCTAGGTCAAGATAATGTTCTTGCCAAGAAATCTATATCACGCACAAATTGTATGTTTACTGTGTTTCCGTGGTGGGATGACGTGTTAATGAATGGGTGGCAGATAGATGGCTTGATGTAGTCACTTCAGCCTGCATCATGCCTTACAGTGAGAGTATATTCTAAGATGTGGATGCAGATGGAGGATGGGTAATGCAGTCACCTCAGTCTGTACCATGTTGATCCTCCTGGAGCGAAGAGCCTTCACACAGTTGTAGATGTCAACCACTCCTTCTCTCTCCGCCATGTCCAGCATGATGTCAATGACTATGAAACAGCCTGTACGCCCTGCTCCAGCACTGCAGACAGAGAGAGGGAAGTTTTCATTTCTACAAAGCAGGGAATATTTTGATTGATTTATGTATGACTACGTATGTGTGTATATTTCTGATCTGAAGGAAATATTAATTATATGTGGTAGAGCACATATAGGTCAGCATGTTCTATGTTTATACCTGCAGTGGACCACAATTGGCCCAGCAGAAGGTGGATTGGAGATTTTAACTCTGCGGATGAAGGAAAGTAGTCCCGTAGCGTGATATGGAACTCCGTGATCAGGCCAGCCTGTGAAGTGGAACTGCTTGACTTCCCTCACCTCGTTGAAACCACGCTGAATAAAAACAAAAGACATCTTTAAGTAACATTTCATGACTTTTTTCAAGTGTATATTTTATCACACACATTATTCTCACTGCAACCAAGTCATTATTATAAATTACACTAAATGGCACAATATAAATACAAAACATCACTCACCCTCTCCAGTGTAAATGTGCGAACCACATATTCAGCAAGAGGTTCAACCTCCACAAAAGTCACCTTGAAGTCTCCGTACACCTCTGCATCATCTGGCCAATACTTATAGCACTTGACCTGTTAAAAATAAAATGTAAGATTTAGTATCTAATCAAATACAGAATATGACTTGAATATGGAATTTTACCTAACAGAAAAAATATAATATAAATATAATAATGCCTAAGAGATAGCAAACTGTGCCTCTAATATCTTTGCCCCCGTCAGCTGACAAAACTATCAAATGCTTTATGAATATCTTTAGCTGTTACATAAATCTTCTTGTCACATTTCTTTTTTTAATCTGGTTATCCCTCTGTTGATAGGCGTACAATACAACACCTTACATGTTTGTGTTTTCAAAATGTACAAAATGTCAAAGGGTAAGGAGAAAAAAAACACACAAACAAACAAGTGCTGGGTGTCATGAGCAGCCAAAAACAGCAACTTACCCTTCCAACCTCCACCAGATTGGTTACCATGACGATGCAAGCTGACTGTTCCTGCCACACCATCCTCCAGAAGTCATACACTGTCTCATGAACAGGCCCTGCACACAGATACACAAAGGCAAACAGTATATTCAGTGCTTTGTATGATTCCTATGTGAGAAGAAAATAATGTTATTATTTGTAACACCCTGTAAAACGGCATCATGTCTTTGACAGTGTTGTAGTAGTTTACCTTGAGTAGCAATGTAGTGACTTGGTCTCTGGTAGCCCTGCAAACACAACACAATAACACAACAACTGAATATGCATCAAACTAACATGTTTCATGTTAAATTTAAACTTAAAAATAGAGACTGGTCGATTGGTCGACATCTGCAGTGCAACGTTTTAACTGTCAAAACTAATCTTGTTCTCACCTCAGACTAAAGAAACATTTTGAAGCATCTCTAAAATGTTTAAAGTAAAGTCAAGAGAAACATTTATACATTCTAACAAATGAAGTTGACTTTTTTGGTTGACATGTTGAGATGCACTGCAAGGAGAGTTGGTGATCTGGCCATCTTCATGGTGTTGTGATGTGAAAGAACTTCTATAAATAACCCCAGTGCTTGACATTTTCTAAATTATCAGAACAAAGCAGGAAAATTATTCCTATAGTACGGACGAGCCAAAATCTACAGATGACTGCACTGATACCTATCACCTTTATAACAACTATCAGGTGTGCACAGAGCTATGACAATCACTGAATGGGATTTCCTGATGGCAATAAGACAAAATTAGGGACGACGCATAAGCAAAGTTACAGCTCACAGTGAGATGTAAGGAAGACTGGTGGGAGGGCAAGATGGCGTGAAATACTTCATGCAGCAGAGGCCCCAGCAACTAAAAATGTACATACACTGTGACTCGATGCATGTAAGCACGAGTGTATGGATGGACGTGTGGGTGAGCAGGTGTAAAAGTTGAGGGGCATGAATGAAAAGAATCCACAGTGATACTTACATCCCTGTACAGCCAAATCTATAGCCCAAGCCACAGGCAGAAAGAACGAGTGGAAGAAAGAAAGAAAGAAAGAAAGAAAGCACAACAATGTCAGTGAGTGTCAATCAGAAAAAGAAAAGTTGCATTGACATAATGGGAGTTTGAACAGGACATGCAGAAAAAAAAACGATCTAGAATGTAGAATTAAGCTGATTAGAAAGGACACTTCCTGATGACCACCTCACAGCCAAGACATACTGAGGTAGCTATATTTTATTGTTGTTAATATACCCTTTTTCTTCAAGGGTCATTGCAATTTATTTTCAGTATAACTATAGTGGTACCAACAGTGATTAGCTGGATACACCAGGGAGTGTCCACTCTATTCATTCTAATTCTAGCTTAATGTGAACAGTAACATGCATGTAGAAGAGCATGCTATAAGCATATTAGCATTAAAAAGGCACAATGTGAAAGGCTATCATGCAGATGATTGTTGTAAAGGTGACAGGAGAGTGGAGAGTGGAGATGGCAAAAGATGGATAGATGGTGTTTGGACAGACAAATCATAAATAAAAGAGGAGGTGGATGAAGAATGGTATTTAGATAAAATGGATGAATGGATGGACAGTCCAGTTAAAGATGGGAGCTCTGAAGGCTGAATGCAGAAACTTAAAGGAAATACGCTTATTTGCCGTATGGCTGAGAGTTAGATAGAAGATCCACACCACTCTCATGTCTGTATGTTAAATATCAAGCTACAGCTAGCAGCCATTTATCCTAGCTTAACCTAAAGACTGGAAACAGGGAGAGACAGCCAGTCTGACTCTGTCCAAAGACAAGAAAATCCACCTACAAGCACCTCAGAAGCCTATTAACATGTAGTAGCTTACATTTTTAATCTACATTGCTAATACTGGTATTTTCTTGGCCAGGCACAGTGACTCTCTGCAGACACCATTCGGTTTTTGTACAGATTAGACAAACAAGATATAACATGTTAATCTGCGAGCTTTAGAGGTGCTGGTGGGTGGATTTTGTTACCCATAGACGGAGCCAAGCTAGCTGTTTCCCCTGCTGCTGGCTGTCTCTCTAAAAGAGAGTCTGATTACAAAGACATAAGATCTCATCTCTGCATAGCTCTTAGCACCATATGGTTGTCCCTTGCTTTTCTGTAAAACTGAGTCCTCCTACTGAGTAATCCAAAAGATGACTAAAAATCTACTGTTTAATGTCACTCGTACAGACTAAAATGTCACGTCAATGATAAATTCAGGATGGATGGGAGAATAAATGAACAGACTTGGGAAAAAGACAGCAGGACTGACACCTGAGACAGATATGGGCTGTATGCATGATGTGTTTTTTGGGGTGGCTGGATGTGTAAAATGGGACAATGGATGACTGGTAGACGCAATAAAGGTATAGAGGCCTGACATACGAGCGAGGGAGTGTGGTTTCGTTGGTTTCGTTGGGAGCCAATAGTAGCATTCGATGCGTTTCCACTTACATCGATGTAGTTGGCGTTGATGTAGTCGGAGGAGGGGTCGTCTTCTATGGGCTGAAGAATAACCCTTGAATGGTCATCTAAAGAAATACACAGAGAAACAGTGTGGGAGAGAGCAACAGCAAGACAGAGACAGTGACGTAGAGAGACAGGAAAAGAGAAAGAACATTTGTTAGAGAGGACTGATGGAATTACAGTCCCTGAAAATCTATTTTCTTTCATTAGCTTCTTACTAAGAGTGATGGGATCCTACATGTTCACAATATTATCTGCCAAAGTTTTGGTTGTTTCAAGTGAGAGATCTCTACATTTCTTTTTTCTTTTCCTCGATTTGAAGGGGCTGGGTTTAATAGAAAAAAGATGATGTCACATATTTCCATTCAGCAATCAAGATTTTGGAATACTTGAATCAAATTTACATTTACAGTTGTGGCGTTGTTTGCTTTTGTTGCCAGCACTGTGAATCAAATCTGATCAAACGAGATCCACACAGTCCAGATGAGACAAACTAGCTGTGTTTTTGAGTGTTAAAAACTTAATAAATAACACCTAAGGATGTTTTGTTTTCTTAAATGTAACTTTTTTTTTGCTCATTTAGTCATGGATATTTTAAGTTATAGAAAAATACTTATACTTTGAAATCAACTCTTTAGAGGCCTTACGAAAACAAATGTTCAGCATTTCTTTAAAACGGGAAAGCAAATGCTTACACACTACATTTAGGGAAAAAACTTTTGAGTTTAGGGTTCAAAAACTCTATAGAGGATTTAAGTTGATGCTCCAATGCTATCAGCAGTTCTTGTACTGTAACACTGTATACCATCCTATAATATGTTAGAGTTAATGCAGGTCTCTAAAATAGATCATAGTTGTGAAATACAGGTTCTCTTGTCTTAGTTATCACAATACACATATAGAACTTAACACAATCAATGAAAACATAGCAAACATATCAAAACATTCGGTCCAAACAATATTACAAATACAATGCAACTCTGTCAACACATTGATAAAATTAACATGGTCCTGTTCCAACATTTTCAGGCAACAGTACAATGTAAATGAGGCTCTTTGGTCTGCAACAGTGAACTAAGACCATTTGAGTAATAACCAGATTTTACTCTGACTCTAAATCTTGTGAGTCTAAAGAAACAGCAGTACACAGGGGAGTGCCTCAGATCTTCACAGCAGGGACTAATGGCTGTTCCAAGGTAAAGATCAGAAACTAAAGGTGATTGTGCTTTTGCGGTTCTTGTTCATTGACTCTGGAACAGCCTCTCACAAACCCTCACGGAAGCCAAATCAGCACACATCTCCAAGAGGTATCTTAAAACCCATTTGTTTTCTTTGGTCTTATCTTTACTTTATACCTTTAATTCTGTGGGTCATAAACTTAGTTTTGCTTGTTTCTGCGTATTTTATTTACCTTCCTTTATCCTTATTACTACTGTAAAGCATTTCTGTGTTGAAAAGCAATATATAAATAAAACTTGCTCACTTACATGCTATTATGTTCCCGTAGCGGTTCTTGGTGCGGTTCTGCTCCTTCTTGGCCACATCCCAGGAGGCCGACTGGCCCTCAAAGAAGCTCTGTATCACCAACAACACACGAGAAAATAGGAAAGAAAATTACACGTCATGGATCCTTAAACATAACACTCCAGCAAGATAATTCTGAGGAGACAGATGGCTTAAACAATGGTTCTGCTCTGATGTTTTTTTCACCCCATTGGTACATGAGTGGTTAGCTGGTGCTTATTAGACTCTAAAACAAGGGGGCATAAAAAAGGGTTGTAGTAGTTGGACTGTTCAGTCAATAAGGCAGAAAATGCCCTCAAATTAAAAGGCAATTTACCCCTCATAGTCATTTTGTATAAAACAGGTTTCAAAAATCTTAATGTGTTGCATTGTCAGCAACTCTGATATAGGATCAAAAACATCCTGCTGCTACCAGTAAAACATTTGCTGCGTTTGCTTTTTGTAACCAGCCAGGCTACTAATACAACTGTTACCGCTACTAACACCTTTTAATAAAAGTACTTATAATACCAATCTTACTTCATACTCCTCCTTAAAGCCGTAGCTGTCAGATGTTTTCATTAGGTTGATGTGCTGCAGGAGGTCGGCCACTCTGATGGCAGGGTGGAGCTGTCCTGTCTGATAAGGGGACTCGGTGCCTTCACAGTGATACCGAGGAACATCCAGAAGCCTGCTGTTCTCTGCTGCAGAGCCACTGTGGTTCTCATCTATAACAGGGGAGAGAATGCGTTCAGATTAATTGTTAATTTATTGCTAATACAATGTCCTCCAGAAGGGTAGTGCTTTATAAGGTCCTGGGTGCAAGAAATCATACAAGAAGCTTTCTGAGGCTATATAAGTTAGAGTAAGATAGATGAAGTAAAATACACCCCCTGATTAATACCCCAAAATAACACTTGTTTGGGAAGGTATGCTGATGTAACCAAAAGCCTTTTTTGTTTTCCCATAATTGGCACTTGTTTCTGCCTCTGACTTATTACCTCAAGAAAATACAGCATTTTCCCACAAACCAAACAAACCATTTGTCAGTTTGTGTTCACTGTTTATACTCACCTGTGATTGGAACTACATGTCAAAGCAGCAGAAAAAGAAAAGAGCAAAGAGGTTTAGTCACACTGCAGGGCAAGTGGCTTTGTTAGTCATACTCTAAACATGGACAAAGGTTTAATTTCACCACTTTAACCCATTGATGAAGAGAGTGCAATGGTTTTACATAATGGACCGCTCAAAAAACGTATATGATGTCACAAAACAATGAGCATGACCAAAAAAATGTATTAATGAACATATCAAAAGGGTAGCTGCTATATAGTAGCTGCAGCTACTGTATAGCATTTGGATATACTTAGCCTTGCATTTCAGGAATGTAAACATGGGAAAGGTATGTCAGTTACAGGTAATTAAAGGGTCCAATTGTTGCAGAATTTCCAGGTGAACATTTCTGTGCTGCAGGAGATAATGTGAGCTGGCAGTAGAAATGTACAGACTGACAGGTTGTATAATGGAGTGGCTTGGGGTTAAAGCACGAACGACTGATTTCATCTTTACAACTGTTTATTAACTGACACTGTTTATTTCATCCAACTGATGCTTCTCTCTACTCCGAGGACATGTTAGCTCATTACTGATTGTTAAAGGTTTGCTCAGCCCTCGTCAGGCCAATTAACAGTAAACTTGACCCGACACTGCCTCTTAATTTGTTACTTCCTGCTACTTCTTCCCACTCTGTGATGTGATTGGCCGGGACAGATTGTAACTGCAGCCTTCACTCCAAATTAGCAGCTATGGAACAGTTAATTAACACAGTTTGGTGGTGTTGTGGATTGCAGAGGCCTTAAGGATATGTTCGAACTCCACGTCATGCTGTAGTGTCAACACTAGATTAAACTAAAGATAAACACAATGCAGTTGCATTGGAACTCGAAAAACATCCCGACTTGGCAAAAACTACAGCTTTCATGATTCAGACACTCAGACTGGGGCATCAGCAACAAAACAAGCCTAGGGAATAACACAGATGGTCGATACTCGAGCAGACTTCTAGATCCAGAGCGCAGAAAAACTGCCAAAGACACAGAGCTGTAGGCACTAAGTTGTTCACTGTCACTTGATGTCACAGATTTTATCTGCCGTCATTTTGCAGTGGCAATGTGACAAATTGTCTTCCTCCTTTTAAGCTTCAGTTTCTGTCGTTTTTGGGACAGGAGATGGCATGCCTTAAAACAACTAAAAACTGTGGAAATAATGAGGTCTCTGAGGGAGAATGACGGTAATTACTGTGAATATCAATAACGCTCAGTAGGAAACAGAATCCATGGTGGGGATTGGGGGATGATTGAATCTAGGGAAAACACAGGACGACAGATGAAGTACTTGGCTGTTGGAGTTTTTTAGTACCGGGCATGTTTTACACAGAAAGTTGGCAGTGGGTGGCAAAAAAAAAGATAAAAGATGAAAACACAGATTAGCTATCCTTACATATTCTAATCCACTACAGACATTGGCTTTGAACCAAATCTAAAGCTCCATTTTGTATTTTCGCTGTATTTCTTTTTAATTTTGCTCACTTCAGTTTACTAATTGTAGAGTTAATGGCTCCCTATTTGTACAGTGACCTTTATAAAACATTTAGCACTTCTAATTGTAGGTAAAGGTCAACTTCATGGTACAGAAACTTCACAGTTCAGCCAAACTATCCACCCACAGGACACTACAGGATGTAATGGAGACTTTGATTGTGTCCAACAACCACAGTTTTTTCACAATTTTTACACAAAACTGAAACCTATGTAATGACGCACGGGGACATACAGGACAGGGCTACAAGCACAGGGGCTTTATGACGATGACGGGTGATCACTACAGGGAATTTATTGGTGATAAATGTGATATATCCAACCATGCTAGAGGTCTCACCTAACACAGCGGTAGGAACCAGGGGATCGTTGGGCACTGTAGGAGGAAACACGGTCAGGAAGTGCTTTCAATTTCAGCATTACTCAAACATAGATGAGTTATAATTAGTATAATAGATACTGAACCAAAGTATCTAAAATGCTTTTCACCTATAGAATCAGGTGACTGAGAGCTTCCAAACAATGTAGAATTTGTCAAGGTTGTGTGAAGACTGAGTCTGGTACAGACCAATACACACCTAAAGTAGAGCTACCAAGGCCAAAACATCCCGGGGTGGGATGATGAACTTTAAATGGTTAAATATAATAATTTGTCTTGCTTATGAACCTACATCTGTTGTTGTAGTTGTGTGAGTCCATAAACGTCACAGCCATCGGGTCTTCTCCATGCAGAGTGCTCTGGTCAGCATAGCTGCGGTCCATGGCGTTCACCATGTGTGTCATTTCCTGCCGTGTTGTTCCGATGGCGTCTTTGCGTTTTTTGGCCAGTTTCCTGTCAAGGGCAGAGACAAACACAGTCAGGCTTCTTACCAACAAACACATAAACATCAGCTAGCCTGCAGACCACAGCCCCACTTTTGCTTTTCCTTGCATGGAACAAATGTTCAAATCTTCATGTACAGTATTGATTTAGTATCTCTAGGTCTGTTTTTGGTAACAGTAGCTTGGCTGGGGGCTGCAGGCTTCTGATTCAAGATGCAAAGTTCAGAACCAACAAGAAAGAAAAAAGGAGAAAAGAAGATAGGTGGGGAGAAGAGAAAAAGAGAGGAATGAAAGAGGAGAGAACAAGCAAGGAAGGTAGAGGACAGGCTTGTTTATAAATTGTAGCATTTAACAGGCTTTACTATAGGACCAAAGGGAAAATAGCACCTAATTCAGACCAGGGAAATGACCTATGACCTACAGACAAGTAGCAAAGGGAAACCTGTTGTCAAACTTAGTATCATAGATGAGCTGTCAGATGAAAGCCACCAAAAACAGGCTTTACTGTAAACTCCATTTTTGTAATTCTGTAATTTCAAGAGATTTCTGCATTGGCAGAATCCAATCTTTCAGTGAGGCAAATCAAAACATAAAGAAGACAAACAAAAAGGGAAAAGAAAATCACCAAAACATGAAACAGTTGGTTTTCATCCGACAGCAAAGAGAGGAAAAATCCCATTAAAACAACAGGAGGGGAATGACTTATGCTCTATAGAAGCCCAGGGTAAACCATTTAAAAACCAAAGTACCACAATTACCATCATATGAGTAGTAGGACTTGAGGTCATGTCATAAATAGAAAATCATTTTCAGGTATAACTCTCTCAGTGTGCAAATCCATAAAATCCCAGGAAAAATAAATGTAGAGGACTTAATATTTTGAGCATGACAGAGCATGCAGGAACACTGTATACCCAGAGCCATAGATATACATCAGTAAAGACAACACCTCTACTGGTGAACAAACAATCACTGTGTTTTTCATGGTATGTTCAAGAAAACTTAGTTCACTGCTTGTATTGCCATTTGAGACCAAATGTAAATGAAAAAAAAATCTCTTTTAGCTGGGACACAAAATGGCTGCAGCTGATGAACACAGGGGACCAATAAAGGAATCCATTTTTGATTGTTGTCAAACTGATAAAATGTACGGCTCTGACCTCTTTCCAGACAGAATGCATGCTGTGATACATTTTTTTTTGTATGTTTTACCTCTTGACCCCAAAACACACCAACTCCACCTCTAAGACCACACACATACACACACAAGATACACACTCACACACTCAGTAGGAACACAGATTTAACCGCTGACCACATGTAGCTGTTTGTGTGGGTGTTTGTGAGTGTAGTATTGGTTGTCCAACAGGAAACATAAATACAGGAGAGACGGGGTATACAACCATATATAACCATATGCTGTGTACTGTGCATACTGTATAGAAGGGAAAGAAAAAACAGAGGTGAAGAAATGCGTGTGGGTGTGTAATGATCCTGCATGATGAGTACTTTTACTTCTTTACCTTTTGTTGATAATACTTCTATATTTTTACTTAAGTAATTTTTTGCTTGTAAAGGAGTATGTGTAGTGTCCCTCAGTTTATGTGCATGGATGCAGACAAAAGTGGGCGACAGCCCCCACCTCTTTATAGGGCACCGCAAGTTTAGTGATCTATTTTGGTCACAGCCAGTGAGAGATAATAATAGACAGAGTAAAGAAAGAAGCACCCATAATAAACCATCATAAGATCTATTGCCACGTGTCCCAGAAAGGAAGCCAACTGGTTCAGATCCACTGAGAGGAGAGACACACTGAGCACGTGTAGCAGAGTTACCATGATACCTGTGACTTGATGGGCGGATGGATGATCACATGACTACATGCACACAAAGAGCTACAAGTCACAAGTGCAGCATTCTTTTTTCAAATAACACGCTTAGGCCTGTGTCGTCCCACTTTGGCCTGCTTTGTTCTGGTTTACGGCCAACTTTGGCCTTCATAAATCTGCTTCAGAGCAACTTTGGAGCATGTAGAGGACACCAGGGCTGAGGTCACTTCACTGTCAGTTCAGTCCCTTTAATACAAGCTGACATTTCATTTTCTAATGATTCAGCATTGGTTTATTTTGTATCATTTTTAGACAGTAAACCATCAACATTCTCTTCATAAAAGAAAAATATCAGGATGTTTTAAGTATATTAAAATGTTGAAAATATTGAATTCACTAAAATCCTGAACTGACTGACATGAAAGTGAATTGACCCCCCACCCTGGCAAGGCATCAATGAGGATGGCTTTGGCTGGTTGGTCAGAGCTGAAAATGTGTTTTATCTTGAAAAAAGTATACTGCATCTTTAAAAATAACAACAACTAGCCACTAATAATTCACCCAATAAGATAACAGCAGCTGGGTGAGCTGATCGTTGATTGGTTGTTTACTTACAGGTAATAAGAGTATGAATAGTAGGTCCTCCTGGGGTTGTGAGCCAATCAGAAAGCAAAGAATGAGACACAAGGGTCATGAATATGCAAGTTAGGACAATACTGTCCTGTCCCAACCAGCAACAACAGAAACAGAAGAAAACACCTTTTGATTGCTACAACTTGAGGGTCATGCAAGGGGTTGTTATATTATTATGGGCCCTTTATCTTTAGAATAAGGTAAAAACTCTAGTTTAATACTAAATAAATACTACAAAATAAGTTAAGAGACTTTGAAAACTATTACTAAAATAACAACAAACTATCAGTATTAACCTGTCAACATGCAGTCTTTCCCTCCTTTACTTCTGGGAGTGTTGTATTTAAAATATTCATGCAATATTTTAAAGCTGCATTTTCTGTAACTGGATGACCCCTAATCAGAGACTTAGCCCTAATCAGCCAATCGCTTCCACTGACACCTAACATTTTATCAAAACTGAAACAAAGCTATCCGTGATCTGTGGCACCACGCCGCTCGCTTCCTGTAAAAGCAAGCATGATGTCATAGCGATGTCATCATGTCCCACTATTTTAAAGATGCAGTATTGTTCAGTTGTAAAAGGTTCAATGACAATGAAGATTGATCTCCCCAGAAACCTTCATGGAAGAGAAAACTACTAGATAATGTAATTTCACACTCATGAGGGTGAGATAAAATCACAAACCTTTCAAATCAATCTAAAAATGTCTGAAAGAACTTTTTTTTTAAAAAAAAAAACACAAATTATGTCATAGCTCAAAACAAACTGAAAGAGTAATGTAAACCAAATTTACCGAACTCATTTTAAGTTGCTCAAAGGCAATTTTCTGTCCCATGCAGAGATATGCAAATATGTTCTTTCATCTAGAAACATCTGTCTTGAGTTGATCAATGTTTGTTGCTGCAAAATGTCATATATTCTCATAAATCAAACCAAAAATCTAACTAAAAACATGAAAGAAAAGTAAACACTTTTTCTCTGTTGTGACAGTATGCATGTGCATTGAAACATAATTTAACATAATACTTGAAAAATATTTCCTTTTTGCAAAACTGTCAATGTTTTACTTTACAAAAGACTGTCATCCTGTGGCAGTCCCTTGAACATTTAGTGTTCTAATGCTAACATTTATTAGAAGTTGCCTCAGTCCAGATGCATGAATGTGGCTTGAGCTGGTTACAGTTTGGGTGCAAAACAACAACAGACACTATATTGACTTCCTCCAGGCTTTGCATGCAATTACAGTACAGTCATGCACAACAGTTACCTCCTAACTCCTCTGCATTATCTTTCAATTTGACCAATTTACTATCATCAAAAGGCCTAAAATCCCCAAGGGACAGATAATATTCAGTAAAACATGTTACACAAACCAGACCACTGAGTGCAAACTATCAAACACTGTCAGGTTTTGGAAGATAGTGTATTTCAAACACTGTTGGGTATCATGAAATAGTAACAGCTTCTAAAATAAATTAAGTATTTATACCCTTCACTTTAAGCTCAGGACCCCTGGTTATCATTAACAACTACACTTTGACAGTAAAGCAGCAGCACGAAAGCTGGATCACATGAATTCATTATCAGCATTAGAGTAAAAATATGGAGGTCAGGAGCTGCAAGAGCAGAGATCCTCAGTGACGAGAGTTCATCACTGACTGTAATTTAATGTCTCTAATTGTTTTGGATTTGCTGAGTGAGATCATGATTGGTTGTAATTGAGAGACTGTTTTCCTGGTTGCTCTCTAAAGCCTCTAGCAAGATGCAATATCTCACTGATCAGAGGAAATCCTGTACAGTATTTCCTGAAAGAGACATCTTCTTAAGCTGATGGTGATTAATTTAAAATTTCTTGAAATGTGTCCAAGATACATGGTGGTCAGTGAGCATAACAACCTATTTAAGTCAACACTTTTTATTTTAATAAGAAATATGTAAGACACTTGACATGAAAGTATCTGTCAAATGAAATTCTTAATTATTCTCTTTTTAATGAGGCACTTAGGTTCCCTGAACACCAGATTTTAATTGAGAGGTCATGGGAAGGATAACTTGTTTAGTAATTGCTAATTACCACTCACAACCACACTCATGTACGTGAGTTATAAATGTGCAGGCACACTTATGCCCTGAAAAGTACAAGGACACACCAATTCATCCTAATGTGACCTCATGGCTACTCAGGCAGACACTGATCAATAAAAAGGCGACATTATGGAAAACAAAAACTGTCTAGACTTGGGTCAGAGGAACCTGAAGCTGGTTTTCCTAACAGCTTCATGGATTTATGATTACACAATAATAATAAGTCACCATGAACTCCCCTGTGATGTGTCTTAGCTGGAAAAAAAGGATATTCAGTGTTGAACCTTTCCAAATTTAGTGTCTGATGATTCATATGATAACACTTAAAATATAGTACTGTATGTCAGAGGACAGTAATACTGTAGTGGTTCATGAATAATGCTGCGTTCATCATAAACAACATGTTTCATTTCAGGTGCGTGTGGAGCACTGACTCTAAACAACTTTTGGTGCTTTAAGAAAATATCCTCACAATATACAGAAATAATTCATGATAATAAGACTACCAGGTGTGTACACATGAGTTATTTTCTCACTATGGTCTATAAGTAGCTTAATCTATTACTAAAAAGACCTGTATGATTCAGCTCCTTTATACTGTAGTGCTGCAGCTGACATTTTCATGTTGCAGCGATGTTTAGCCACCACATGGTGGAGCCCTGTACCAAATTAACACAACAGAGCCCAAAAACGTTTCAGTGACACCAGGATCAACTCTGACACCTCTACATGTTTTTAGTGAAGAATGAGAGATATATGAAGACAATGATTTTGAAATATTCTTTCAATCGTTATATTCTGTTTTTCTTTCTTTTCTTTTCTCCAAAGAAAGCTTCGATTATACCTGCACAATCTCATTTCAAATGTGGCATCAAGTACAACACATTATACTAAATGAGAAAGCATTACTCTTGAGTTCTTTTAAGTGTGAAACTAAACTAATAAAGTGCAGGGGGCAATGAGTGTGCATCACTGGCTTAAAAGAATTAAGTTCTTTGTCAGCATTTGTAAGCCAGCCACTCCTCACACCCTCACTTGACTCTCCACTTTGTGCTCTTCCACTCAATCAACTTTGCCAAAATCCTTTTCTATGCACAACAGACCTTCATCTGTGTCGCTGTTTACCTCTTAAATGCCACATTCTTGGTTTTTATGACTTTCATCTGTTTGTATAATCCATTCATCTTGGAAAGTTACTTCTGCTTGAGGATCTCTTTCAATGTGTCTCTCAATTGAGTCAGCTGTTCTGTGTGGTTGTTTTGTCTGGTTTGATTCAACAGCTGTGGTGTTCAAGGAAAAAAAACATGACCTCAGATCTGTCTTGAACTAAATCACAAAACAGCGAGGCAGGAGCTTCTAATTTTGGAAATGCATGGATCTCGGGAAAACAAGCCTTTGACTATTTAGTGCCTTAAAAACAGAGCAACCTTCAGGAAGTGATCAAAGTGGTTCTGAAGGGAGATCAACGTTAATGGTGGATGGATGGAAGATGGTGTAACTACAGCAAATACTGGACCAACACACAACAAGAAAATGGATTTAGGTGCACATTTGTGTCTGTGTGTTTTTGCATCTGTGTACGTGTTGGTGTGTACGTGAAGTACTGTTCATGTAATATTTGCACTCATCATTAAACTCTTTATTAAGGCTGCTATAGTCGTCATGATTAGGTATTGTCACTCACCTCTTCTTGACCAATAGGATGGCTACCAACACCAGCAGAATAAAGACAAGAACACCAGCACTGATCCCAGCGATCTTTACCACCCGATCAGTCTGTTTAGCAGGGTCAGGAATGACTTCTGGCTCCTCTGTAGCACCTAAAACACAATGACAATTTAAAAAAAAAACGTAACTACTGTGGCTCAACATAGTGTCAGCTCAAACTGCCAGAATCTTACAGTAATTATTCTATAGTATTAGGATTGGACAAAATAATCAAAATCATAACAAATGGTCTTTATACATCCCCAGTTGTAAAAGATTGGTTGCAAAAATGCAAGATGCAAAAATGAAAACGCCCATTAAATATTCCTTATCCATGGGCAATTTATTAAAATAAACAACATATTGTGCTCATTTAAGACTGTACACTTCAGTAAAACTGCTAAAATAGCAACAAAATGCTGCAGAAGTTTAAAAATACAAAATTAAGGATGTGAAAAGTAGACTTCTTTCTTTTCCTTTTTACAATTTGTGGTTCACACTTCCTACTATCTCACAGTAACCTCTGATATATAACTCTCCAAACTAATAGAAGCTTTGTAAGCTTAGTGTTCTTGTACTGTTGTTACTTTGTCCATTGCTGTTAGAAAGCTGTCAGCCAATTTCTTAAAAAGCTGCTAAAATAGCTGGTTTCCAGAGGATTTCTTTTTATTGACAAGCTGACATTTTCCAGCTTTCAAGAAAGTAGTTTAAGACACTGAAAGGCTGAAAATCAAACATTGACAATTGAAATTATCTTCAAAAGCTTTGTCATCTGGGTTTCCCTATAGCTGAGTTAGTTTTTGCCAATAGCTGCATAATATCAGACAAAGAAAAAGTAAAGAGCGGTAATGTTTCTAATCACCCAAACCCGCTGTTTCTGTTCAAATATAACCAAATCTACTGGAAAGCTTAACTTTCCAGTAATGCTTTCCAGTAATGCTTCAGCTCAGTAGACCTTCACAACATTTCTGAAATGTTGCACTCATGCACTGTCTGTAAGCCTGTAACACAAATAATGTTACTCTTGGCACCACTCACAGTATTTACACAAACCCTGTGTCACCTCCGGCTGGCAAAGAATGCCACCGAACAGCCTCAGGAATTGTGTTTGGTTTCTCTGAAGATGTCTTTACAAAATGCCCTCACATCAGGAAAAGTGGTGAGTGTGATAAGGAACAAATCCTGATGAGCTTTTTAAATGGGAAAGTTTAATTACCCCTGTGCTCGAGTTCAGCTAAATATCAAGACTCTAAATATTCTTTGCAAAGCAAATTCAGACAACTGCCAACACAGGTGCCATGGTAACTGTCAGTCATGATGCAAATATAGCCAAAAGATTTGCTTGAGGAGCTTATTTGGCTCATAGATTGAAATATTAAGATGAATTAAATTCTTCATTTTTATAATTGATCTGTGATAATGAGCAAAAGAAAGTGCTTCTACTCACAGCAGTCACTTCTATCAAGTGGCTTATAATGGAATATTTATTGTGTGTATTAATAGTATGTTTTATAGTAGACACCAGGGCATAAAGCAAGTAGAGCTTTAGCAACACAAAGAAACAAGACTAAGAGTCTACAGCCATACCGGCAGCTCTTTCAGACTATTCTTAGGCACAGTGGTAGTAATGTTATTTTTGTGAAAGATTTGAGGTGGGAACCGAGTTGCTAACATGCTCATAATGACACATTCTGCTTGTTAAGCAGGTATAAGTCTACCATGACCACTATCTGAGTTTAGCACGTTAGCATCCTAATATTTGCTAATCAGCGCTAAACACAAAGTACAGCTGAGGCCAGTGGAAGTATTATTGCTGTGAAGGTATTTGGTCATAAACCCAAGTGTTGGATAAATTAAGATTTGTCCAGCACTTTAAAAATATCCCTGAGAAATGAGTTAGTTTTACAATTTCACATTTTCCAATAGATAAGAATCCAGTGAAAAGGCAGTGACAGAGCATCAATGAGATCTCACAATGTTTATCCCTGGTCTGCACCATCTTATGGGGCTGGGTCAACTGAATTAAAAGCACCCAGCTTACACAGATTTCTGCTTTTAATTAATTTTTTTGTATCACCTCATTGTAAATGCACTGAACCAGTGAACTCTCTGCACACCCACTACTCCTACTCACCACTGCAGTCACTCTAAAGAAAACAGTAAAAATAAAAACAAACATTCACTAAAGAAAAGCTTAGTTGACTGTGTGCCTTGCACTGTATCTTTTCAGCGCATTTCAGGTTTATCCTTGGCATCCTGCTCTCATTGGGAAATGCTTTTGAATTGTGATTTGAATTGTGCTTGTGAATTGTGTTCAATTTTTCTGCACCAATATCACTGTATATTACTTGTGCTCAAAGTCATTTGTGCTCCTGATGACTTCAGAGAATTGACTGAACTCCCCGATTTTGTCTGTTTGGAATATAATTCATAAATGATATTTCAGGCAGTAGAGGAGTTTAAAGCCTGTTGATCATGGACAGAAAGTCAACGAGAGAGAGAGAGAGAGAGTGAGTGAGAGAGAGAGAGAGAGAGAGAGAGAGAGCATCTGTTTTCATACTCCTAAGCTCTACTTAGTGATTTGATCTCATAACACCAGAATAGTTCATACTGAAACATAAGAACATTATCATGCATTATGATAATCCAAATAATCCAACACAAAGACATACTGACAAACCTCAACATAATGCAATACATCTATCAAATAATAATCCACTTCTAATGCTAAATATCAACAAGATAAACATAATCGCCCTCTCTCTTTTTATCTCCCACAATATTTGTGACCTTAACATATTATTTTGTTCTAAAATGTTTCTGCCACTGAAATCTTTGCAATGTCCCCATCTGGCCCCGTATCATTGTGTAACAATATTACACTATAATTTAACGTAGGCCTCACATTGATAGATGGAACATGGGCAGTAATGTGTCAGCCAGAAATATTGCTTTTAAAGGATATGGTTGAAATTATTCTATATTTTTCTTATTGTCAGCAAATTCCACAAAAGGACCAGAACGAACAACGTCTCTCTCAGTACTGTCTGACTCCCCTACCTTGTCCTCAGAGCCCCAAGTCCACTTATTCCCACTGAAGAGTAAATGTTACACCAGAATAAATACTTGGGGACTATTTTCAACTCCATATTAATACACATTTGGTGTGCTACAGAGTATTTACAGCAGCAGGACGGCATAGGTGTAACTGAGTTAAAATGAGCATCAATGCCCAAGATCATGCTACTTAGACCAAGACATTGGTAATTTAAAGCAGTATGTCCAGCATATAGTTTGTCCAGGGAATAGTTTATTTTTCACTCCAGCTCAGCAAATATCTTGGTCACAGTTCTTTAAAAAACAAACTAAAGGGATCCTTATCAATTTTTATAAGTTTGAGTTTGTGAAAATTAGCCTCAAACATCAATATGTTACAGAAGAAAGAGTAAACAGTTAAAGAATACTACGTGTTATGATTTCAGAACATATAACACATTCGCTTAAGTTCATACACAGCAGGCACCATCATAGTGCCCTTATTGTCACATTAACACATGTACACAGGCTTAAGTCACACCTGGCGATGCTATAGTGCCAGGTGACCGACTTACTGGTTCTACTGTGTCTTTTCATCAGGAACCGCGACAATACCGTTCGAGGCTTTGTTGTCAAAGGTAAGCAGCACATTGTTCCATGCCGCTCCTCCACTATGTGCTTCATATTTGGCGTCTGGTCAACTACGCTATTCAGCCAGCGTTTCAAAGTGCATTAACGACCGTTGTTAGTTAATGTTACATGATATTACAGATTGTTTGGATATGTATAATTCAGCACAATCTGATCAGTTGCTTCACTTCTGTGGGAGGGGGATTGGGGAGTATCTTACAGTTTCTGGTATTGTAGATGATATTTGTACATGTCAGAGAGAAAAACATGTACATGTTATGTGTGTCTGTGTGCAATATTCATTCTGTGGTGCACAGAGGTGTCTAAATGTCGTTTTTACCAGCGGTTATGTTGATAGATTATCAGACTGGTTTTAAATGGTTTGAGTTATCCTCAGCCAACCCTCGCCTGAAGCACAGGCATAGAAACATCATCATTATCCGCACACACATCCGTTGCGGAAAGATTTTAGAAATGCCCGATGGACTGGGAGTTTGCTGTGTGAGTAAGAACAAGGATAAACAGAAAATAATACCATGTTAAAGAAATTAATAATCCTGTACAGTTGCGGCGTTGGCAACGTAAAGCCACAACAACAGTGAGGAGCTTGTGCTTGTGTGCTGGGAATTATTGAATTGAGTAATTGATTATCAAAATAGCCAGGTTGATTTTTGTCAGTCAACTAATTGATCAATCAACTGTTACTAACTAACAGTCGTCTTAGTCCCGGATGCAGTATGGGTACTGAAACTCACACTCCACAGAGTGTAATGAAAAGACAAGTTTTGGACTTGTTGAAGCTGATGGTCCTTGCTTTGAATCTTCTGGTGCTGGAAAGATCATAAAACCAGACAGTAAAATGATGGCAGTTTTAAAACAATCACTATAATAATTACGAATGAATCATTATGGTGATTAAGTTGGTGTATTTGTGGCGGAAGGTCTGCATAGGGGAGTGGCACTCCAACTGAAGCTAGGCGACAACATTGCAGAGGCGGCGTTGCTGCATGCTATGTACGTACTATAAAACAAACATTAGCAACATAACAAATACTTCCAGGTTAAAAAGAACTGAGTTGCCTAGAATTCAGATAATTGTAGTTAACATAAAATGTACATGCTCGGTAAAACGCTGCCCCTTGTCGGTTTTTCTTTAGGTCACACAGTTCGCTCTTGACCGTGCACATGGAAGCCAGGAGAAATTATGGAAATTGATCTCATGGGTGAGATCGGTTGTGGTTCAACCTCCTGTGCCCGTAAGTCCCGTTTCCACCTTAAACTTCAAGAGAAAATGGAAGTTACAGTGTTTCCAGTGTCATCACATTTCAAGAATTGGTTGGTGGTTGCAGTTACTGCCACCCAAAAAGCTGCTAGAAGAGATGACGCTCTGTCTCTCTAGCCTGAGGAGGCCCTGAGTAACGGAAAGACTTAGAGGTATTTGCATTTTTTTACTGGGAGAAAGACACCATCGACAGAGAGTCAGACTTAGTCCCTTCCTTTTCTCTCTCAAAACCTTCCATGTAAAATAACCGTGCATCCGGGAGGGCGGATTATGATGGGTATCCGCCTATCTGGGGTACGTGTATTGTCATTGCTGCTCGTGGTGTGTGTGTTTGTGCCGTATGGGTGTTGCGCATGTTAGTGTACTGACCTGACAATTTTACAGACATTAAGAGCCACCGCCAACATTATGAGGTCAGGACTCAGAACCCTTTGTTGTTTTTTATTTTATTATGTCTTGTTTGTTGCCCTTTCCCTCATATAATTATCAAATGGTTTTTGGCCAGACAGAGGAAGGAACAACAGCAAGTTTGCGTAGATTCGTGTTATTAACCAAAAATCAGAAGAGGAATTGAACATCCTTACAAATGCCCAAATAATTATGTTGGACTTTGACCGGTTTCTTACATGAACAAATTATTTGCGGTGACTAAATACAAGTTGAATTTTTTTTAACAACATAAATAACTATAACCTCACTGATATTGGATGTTTGAGGCTAATTTTCACAAACTCAAACTTATAAAAATTGATAAGGAACCTTTAGTTTGTTTTTGAACTGTATCGTATATCATTGAGCTGGAGTGAAAATAAACTATTCCCTGACAACCATACAAGCTGGACATACTGTTTTAACATTTCAACGTCTTGGTCTGGTTAGTATGATCTAAGTATTGATGTTCAATAGTTACACCCATGTCGCCCGTTGCAAATACCTGCAGCAACCAATGCACACAGGAGTTGGAAAATAAACCTCAAGTATTTATTCCCACTGAAGAGGCAATGTTACCAGAATAAATACTTGGGGCCTATTTTCAACTCCATATTAATACACATTTGGTGTGCTACAGAGTATTTACAGCAGCAGGACGGCATAGGTGTAACTGAGTTAAAATGAACATCAATGCCCAAGATCATGCTACTTAGACCAAGACATTGGTAATTTAAAGCAGTATGTCCAGCATATAGTTTGTCCAGGGAATAGTTTATTTTTCACTCCAGCTCAGCAAATATCTTGGTCACAGTTCTTTAAAAAACAAACTAAAGGGATCCTTATCAATTTTTATAAGTTTGAGTTTGTGAAAATTAGCCTCAAACATCCAATACTCAGTGAGGTTATAGTTATTTATGTTGTTAAAAAAAATTCAACTTGTATTTAGTCACCACCAAATAATTGTTTCATGTAAAACAAGGTCAAGGTCAACAATTATTTGGGCATTTGTAGGGATGTTCAATTCCTCTTCTGATTTTTGGTTAATGGCACGAATCTGCACCAAACTTGCTGTTGTTTCAGCAACCCCCCCCCCCATCTGTCTGGCCAAGAAACCATTTGATAATTATATGAGGAAAGGGCAACAAACAAGACATAATAAAAAATAAAAAACAACTTCAAAGGGTTCTGAGTCTGACCTCATAATGTTGGCGGTAGCTCTTAATGTCTGTAAAAATTATCCAGGTCAGTACACTAACATGCGCAACTTACCCATACAGCCACAAACACACACACACACACACACACATACAAAACACCCTGAGGCAGCAATGACAATACACAATACCCCAGATGACCTAATAGGACCACCATCACTTAATCCTCCCTCCCGGATGCACGGTTGAGCACACACACACATGCAGAGGGACAGAGAGAGAAAGGAAGGGACAGTCGTCTGACCTCTCTGTCCATTAGTGTGTCTTTCTCCCCCTTATTAAAAAAATCTAAAATCCTCTCTAAAGTCTTTCAGAGTCACTCAGACCTCCTCAGGCTAGAGAGACAGAGCGTCATCTCTTCCTAGCAGCTTTTGGGTGAAATAACCACCTGTTCCAGTAACTGCAACCACCAGCAATTCTTGAAATATGATGACACTGGAAACACTGTAACTTCCCACATTTTCTCTTAGTTTAAGGTGGAAACAGGACACCTTACAGGCACAGGAGGGATTGAACCACAACTTTGATCTCACCCATGGGATCAATTTCCCATGAGCCTCCCTGCTTCCATGTGCACGGTCAAAATGAACTGTATGACCTAAAGAAAACCGACAAGGGGCCTTGTTTTACGAGCATGTACATTTTTATGTTAACTACAATTATCTGAATTTACAGAGCAGCTCCAGTTCTTTTTAACCTGGAAATTATTTTATTTATGTTGCTAATGTTTGTTTTTATAGGTACACGTACATAGCATGCAGCAACGCCATATACCACAGTATTTATCGCCTAAGCTAGTTTGGAGTGCCCTCCCCTATACGGACCTTTATACAAATACACAACTTAATCACCATAATGATTCATTCTGTAATTATTATAGTGATTGTGCTAAAACTATATCATTTTTACTGTCTAGTTTTATGATCCTCCAGCACCAGAAGGTCAAAGCAAGGACCATCAGCTGAGCAAGTCCAAAACTTGTCTTTTCATTACACTCTGTGGGTATGAGTTTCAGTACCCATACTGCATCAGGACTAAGACTGACTGTTAAGTTGAAATGCTTAGTTGATTGATCAATTAGTTGACTGACAAAAAATCAACTGGCTATTTTGATAATCAATTACTCAATTCAATAATTCAACACACAAACACAAATATCCTCACTGTTGTTTGTAGCTTTACGGTACCAGCCTCACAACTGTACAGGATTGTCAATTTCTTTGAAAACATGGTAATGTATTTTTCTGTTTATCCTTGTTCTTACTCCACACAGCTAAACTCTGATCCATCAGACGCATTTCTAAAAATCTTTCCTGAAAACAGTGTGTGTGCAGTTGTGTGTGTTTCTATGCCTGTGTGTACTTCAGGCGAGGTTGGCTGGGGATTAACTCCAAACCATTTAAAACCAGTCTGATAATCTATCAACATATGGCTGCTGGTAAAAACATGACATTTAGACTCTGTGCACATACAGGAGCTGAATGTGCACACAGACACACATAACATGTACATGTTTTCTCTCACTGACATGTACAAATATTATATTATCATCTCTCTTAATACAGAAACTATCAAAGATGCCTCCCCCAATCCCCCCTCCCCACAGAGGTAAGCAACTGATCAGATTGTTAACACAGATTATACATATCAAACAATCTGTAATATCAATAATAACATTAACTAACAACAGTCATTAATGCACTGAGCACTTTAACCACAAAAGATAAGCGTAGTTGACCAGACATAAAATACATAAACATATAGTGGAGGAGCATGGAACAGTGTGCTCTTACCTTTAGTAGCAAGCCTCAGACATTGTGTCTTAGTTTCCTGATGAAAAAGACACAATAAGACCAGTAAGTCCCAAGTCCACACACAGCACACTATAGCATCAACCAAGAGTGTGACTTAAATATTGTACATATGTATTTACAATGTAATGAAAAATGGGAGGCATATAATCAATTGCCTGCAGATATGTTGTAGTTTTAAGTAGTGTGTGTTATGTGTACTGTAGAACACTGAAGTCATAACTTGCATGTAATTAGTGTATCTTTTAATGTTTGCATACAATAGAGTATTTACTCATAGCATCTAACAGGTGAGAGCTGCATGTTCTCTGTGTGTTTAGTGTGACTTCACATGAATAAATATTTGCTTACCCGCTCTGTGCTGCTAACAGCTTGAAGGTAGATGTTGTAGTTCTTCCTTGGAGCCAGCGGAGGATTCCAGAAACCCTAGGGATTAAAAGGAAGTGATCATCATCTTTACATGAGGCATAATATACACTGGCATTGATTTAAAATTTAAAAAGTTTGTTGTATAGTATGATTTCAATTTGATTAACTTTCACTTGATATATTTGCTGTACTACACACCCTAAAGAATATGTGGCTCAGGTAAAAAGACTTGCCTGATATGTCTTGTTGTCTCCCACAGTGAAGGGGAGGGGCTCAGGCAGGTTGCTGGGGGACAGCTGGGCGGCATAATAATATGGAGATCCACCACTAGACGCACTGTGGTAGGAAACTGGAACCTGGGGAAGAGGATTTATTTCCATTACAACAGAAAAGAAAAAAACAATGCAAATTCAGTTTAACAGAAGATTTTTTTTCAAATAAGAGATCTGCTTTATAAGTGTGGGATCTGCTGCTCTATAGAGCCAAACAGTGGATATTTGTTTTTGTAATGAAAATGTATGTTAGCAAATAATTACATATATATTAGATAGATTGTTAAAGCAAGATTTGCTACATATATGTAAAACAGATTAATAATCACCTCATAACAGTCAGAGGAAGCTTGGCGTCGTGTCCGCTGCGGATTCACTTCCTCCACCACAATCTGGTATGCACTGTATACAAGTATAACAATATAAAATGTAAGACACCATTTTTTCACAAAAAAAACTCATAGACAAGGCAATGGAATGATAAATGAAATATCTCTGAGGTCTGATTTAAAAAATAGTCTGTGTAGTTGCGTACCATGTTCATGTGGCCTTTCTTACTTAATTACTGACACATGATACAATGTTACTTACTTAACTGCTTATACTATAATGCACATCTTTAAGCTTGACCACGGCATTGTTTACATTGCATTGCGCACTGGTGTGACAAAAGCTTGAGTTTACATATGTTTACTGTATGTGTGTATATATATGTATGTGTGTGTGTGTGTGTGTGTGTGTGTGTGTGTGTGCATATAGTACCTTATAGGTGCCCCCTTGGCTTGTGCAGGTTTGAGCAGGACAGTGATGGTTGTTGCAGTTTCATTCAGAAAGGCCTCTGACCCATCATACTCATCTATTGTTGGGGCTAAAGAAAGAGCATCAGAGACTGTATTAGTCTATACACATCACCTTGCCTTCTCTCTAAATGCCATATTTAAAAAAAACTTAAGATAATAATTATTATTTTCTACCTGAAATGTTAGTTGTCACATTAAGCGTGGTTGCAGGACCAAAGCCTTTGGAGGTGGATGCTCGTATAGAGAGTTGGTATGTGACACCTGGGTGGAGCTGGGAAAACAGGTGGTAGGTGGCATTTGAAGGCAGAGACACTGTGAGTCCCGGCCGCTGGAGAGGCACCGATGGGTCAAATGAACGCACACCACTGTAGCTGATCTGTAGGTGTTGCAGGGAGACAGAAAGCGGTTTTTAACATTTTTACAACTGAGATGTTGCTAGTTTGGCTCCTATAACAGCTGCTACTGCTGGTAATACCTCATACTGTATGATGACTCCATTGGGTTCAGCTGGTTCCTTCCAGTAAAGCAGAATTCTGTCTTCAAATGGAGTGGCTCTTAGTGACTGACTGGGAACTGGGCCGGGAACTGTCAACACATATAGAAAAAATTATAATTAAAAAATTATAATAAAATTAACAGTAAAATTCTGCCCTCAAAATGAAAGAACTCCTAGTAAATCCATACCAACAACAGGAATACACACAGCTGTGATTTCTGAAGTGCTTTGTGTACCTCAAACTTACAATTCAAGACCTGCCCTATGTAGTTTCCCCAAAAATATCACTCTCCAAATGAACATCAGAGCATTACTGCACTTACTTTTTACTCTCACCCTTACTGCAAAAGCTAACATATAAACAATAAATTAATATGAATAAATACTTTTTAAAGAGAAAATAAATGTGAAAATGAATGAAAGAATCTATGTATGAAGTGTGTTTTGTGTATCGCACCATCTTCATCAGTTTGTATGATGGTCTCGTCACTCTCTTTTCGTCCTTCTGGATTGGTCAGAATCATCTTCAGACTGACGTTGGTGTACGGTGGCAGGTTTCCCACAAGGTGGCGTGGTGCTGAGAAGAAAAAGAGATGGAAAAAAGAAGGGTTGAAAAAAAGAAGTTTGATTGAATTTTAGTTGCCAATTAATTTCTTGTCAGTTGTCTAATCAATCAAATAATTAATTGCTTCAGCTCTAAATGCATGAATATCAGCCATGTCAGATCAGTGGTGCAGGTCATTTCCAGTGTAAGTGGATAAGATTCCCACAAATATTTGGTTGCTAGTTTTCAAGGACTCCTTGAGTACTTATGATTTGGTGTTGCATATTTTCAAAAGTAAATTTGATGCACTTTTAATCCATATTGACACAGCATCAACAAGCTGCTGTTAAAATGCAATGGTTCCTGATATGGTTTCTTCTTAATACATTATGGCAGTACTTGCATGAGGTGCTGACTTATCAACCAGACAGTTGTCAGTCAGCTTTATTTGTATTGGTATTTTATTACTTCGTTGTAAAAAAAAAATTACTTTAAAAAAACATACCCATAATGTAGCCTTTACAAATTAAATATTTCTTTCTTTTACAGTGTCACATTCAGTAAAAGTAAAACAGCAATACAGGTAGCAAACCCTGTATCAACAATAATATTGAGAATAACCTTTAGGGTCCATGTCCAAGCAGTCAGCCTTGCTGCGGTTGTTGGCAGTCATATAATGGTAGCAGATAGTGACGTTAAAGGTGTGACAGCGAGTGATGTTGTAACCCAGCGATTCCCAGTCCACCGCTATCAGACGAGACCTGGTCTCAGCAATCTTCAGCCTCTTAGGAGTCCGCATTGGTTCTATAGAAACAGGGAGAAAACACAGAGAAAAAAGGTCAACCACAATGGCAGGTAGCAGTGGAAAGGTTAGGGGAAACAGTCACCATTTTGTGACGAATTTACATGTGAAAAGACTTTATGGAACGTGAAAAATATCTACAAAGTGTCTAAGGTTTACAGTTTCTGTGCACTGTGAGTACTTTGTGTTGTCAAAAAAAGCCCAAGAGTGCTGAGTCAACCATTTCCCCAGGTAAAACAAGGGTTTTACAATTATCTATTTCTGCTCCTCACCGTCATTCAACCGTTTCTCAATTGCAATAACTTCTATAAGGCACGTCTTTGGTTTCCATCTTTTATGTGTGATCAAAACGGTTATTGTCAATACAATCTTCCTTCTCTCCTTCCTGCCCAGGGCTTTAATTACCTTAACTGGCTCATTTAACTGGATCAATAACCTCCCAGACCCCACCCATCTGTACACACACAGACACACACACTCACAAGCAAGACTGCAAACACAAAACCAAACCTTTCCTACACTGCTTTCTGCCTGCTCATATCAGTCCACTTTAATTCAGGCAATACACTGTGTCAAGAATGTTTATCTACTAGTGTTTTTTCTCCAGCCATTCAACAGTAAGGGCAGACCACCTCACATAGAGGAGCCACTCCTCAAGCTGTTGTGGCTACCCATCTACCTAGAGTAGCTGCCCCTCTCGGTAGGAAAACTATTATCTTTACCAGCCACCAATCTTTGCAGAAGAGCTATTTCTCTCAAGGAACAACTTCTCTAACTATAACAGACGTCACTCAATCAAGAAGGCTGTTATTACTCCACAGGACATACTACTCCATCTACTACCCACACCACAGTTATCACGGTTTAAAGTGCAATGCATACATCTGTGTCACATGTCAGTGGCTAGGAGTATCCTCTGAGCTGATGCCTGACATTTTCTTAAAAACAGAACCACACTTAGAGCTGGAACTGTGAATAAAGGCTGGTGAGGTTGCGTTGCCTGTGTTTTCTTCTACATGATTCTAACACATTTTTTTGGTTTAAAAAAAAAAGTGGAAGAGGTGGAAGAAGTATTAGGCCCAAAAATACCCCACTCTTTTTTGTCATTGTATAATGTTAAAAGTGTCTGGTGTCTTAAATGACATTTAACTGAAATACTCTCTCAACAGCAGAAGCCAAGTTGAAGAAAGGTTTAGAAAAAATGCTTTTTTCAGTTAACACCAGATGATTTTATATTTCTACATGTGAGAGGGCAATGGGTTACTGTGACAAAAAATCAGTTTGCTCAAGATCAATATGGCCAGTATTAGATGTACCTGTCAGATCACATCACCAAACATAACTGCAAACTATTACTAGGCAACCAGAACAAATTTCATTAAAAGTTTTGTTTACTGTTCCTTGTCATAAACTGACAAGTTTTGATTCACAGTGATAATCATTTTATCACCTGTTGATGTTCCTTCCGCTTTCTATCTCTGTCTCGCTGTAACTCTCCTGCTTCCTTGTGTCCTTCCAGGATTTTTTAATAAAAAGCTCACCTTAAATACAGATGCAAGTCTCTCCCCAACCCTGCCTTGTCTCGTTCTCTGTTTTTCCCTGGGTCTTCCTCTCTCAGAGGAGACAACACAAGGACACAAACTTATCGCTTCCTCTGACAGCCCATTATCTGCCTGTCACTCACACACACACATGCACAGAAACTCACACACACGGCCACTCTCACACTTGGTTAGTACCCAAACACAAACGCATATGCGCTTCAGGTTGTGACCAAATCAAGATTAAATCTGAGCAGAGCCATGTATATGTGTGTGATTACGTGTGTGTGTGTGTGTGCGTGTGTGTGTGCTGCTGGTCTTAATAAAACTTCTCATAATAAGAATGCATCGTCAAGGGCAAACACAACTTTCATACACACTCACTCACACTGAGCTGTAAGCGGAATACAAACATGTCGAGGTTTGCTAAGTCATTTAGATGTAAATAGCTCACTAATAAAAGGACATATAGACATATGAGAGAAAACAAGAAAGAAAGAAGAGAAGAAGGAAGGTTGTGACGACAGGTAATTCTCTGCTGAGCTGCTGCACAAATATTAGTGTGTGTGTGTGTGTGTGTGTTAATAGCTGAGGGGTCAGAGCATTTCATTTTTGCCTCAACCTGTTATTAGATGGTTGACATTTAAATCGAGTGAGACAGACCTACTGCTTTCTCTGCCTGTCTTTCCTCTACCTCTGTCTCTTCCTCACTTGTCCTGGTCTCTTCCTCTCTGTCTCTCTCTCCACGTTCCAATCAATACTTGTGATCCTCACCATAAACCTAGCTATTAGGAAACACACACACACACACACATGCACACACATACTCACACACTCTCTCTCTCACACACACACATACACACACAGTTAGGGCAGTGTAGTAAATTGTATTGATTTCATGGTCTCTTGATGCTAACATTGCTTCACACTGATGGTCTTCAACATGGAATTAAAACAAAATATATGACTAGCTGCCTGGCACACATACACACGCACTAACCTGCATTTCAAAATCCTATTCCCCCTCCGACCCATAATGCAATGCTGCTTATCTCTGTCCATTTACAGTAAGGTAGTGAAAGCAACTAGCACAAGGTATTGGGAGAAACAATGAAAGAATGTGGCCAAATGGAGAAAGAAAGAAAGAAAGAAAGAAAGAAAGAAGAGGCATAGAGAGTAGCATAGAAAATGAGTAAAGAAGAGTGTAAAAACAACACAATTCATGGAAAAATGAAACTGGGGCTGGAGGGAGTGAGAGACAGATAAAGGGAGCAGAGAGAGAAATGGGAGAGAAAGATGAGAGAGGGAGAGAGAGAGGGACTGAGAGGAGGAACGGGGAAAGACGATAACTAGTTTGGAACGTGGCCAGAGTCCATTTGTAAATTAATTTCATTTTGGATTTTTAAAAAAAGCTCTTATGTTGGATGTGATTAGTTTGGAACGATTTACTGCAGTAGGGCTTCAACTGGCAATGCCAGGAAACAGTGAAAACTGCCCATTGCAATACCCCTTAGTCTTCAAATTGCTTATGAATGAATACCAGCAGTGCAAACCCCTAAAGTGTTCATTTTACCATCATTAGAAAACCAGATAATACTCAACTTTCAGGGCTGGAACCAGTATATTTTGGACATTTCTTCTGTAAAAAAAAATGACTCAGATCATCAATCACTTTTAGTCATTAATGTTTTTGTCAACCAAATACTTGATAAATCAACTGTTGCAGCTCTATAGGTTAATGTCAACTCATTACAACATGTATTAATGAAAATCTAAAAGTGGACTTTGTATAGTTCTGCTACTTGTCAGGTCTACACAGCATCATTTTTGTTAAGAGTGGATCCCACAAAGCTCTCAGAGGATAATGTCTATTGACCCCAATCAACCTCTCACTCTCCACACACACACACAATCCAAAATATACAGACACACTTTCTCTCTCGCCCTCACACACACACACACAAAACACACTCCACTTAATATCCTCAGCACTCCACTCACCACTCCATCCCTCATCCAGTAAACTAGCTCTGTGTGTGTGTGTGTGTGTGGTGTGTGTGTGTGTGTGTGTGTGTGTGTGTAGAAGCCTGGGTGAAAGGTTAAATGATGGCCATTAAGATTCATCTCTGGGTTCACCACCAGCAAAGCAAACTCATACACACACTTACACACACACACACACACACACACAAACAGAATCAGATGAGCGTGGTCTCTCTGTCAAGAGCACAGCAATTGTCTCTCCTCTTCTGTTTGTCTCTTGCCTGTCATTTAGGCCAATTCAAATCACCGAATGCATAATGAATGCAGTAATTGTAGCACCTAAGCAGCACTAAAACTCTGAGACCACAACAAGCTACTCATTTGCTTCTCCTTTTTTGGTTTAAATTCCTGTTTTGTTAAGTGATTTGAGTGAGAGGTGAACAGCATGTTTTATGATTCCTGCATAAATCACTTTTTGTACAGATGACCATCTCTCTGTGGATCTGTTGTGACATGCCGTCTACACATTCATATACCACTCCTCTCTGCCCCCGCTGCCTCGGGATGAATAAAAGGAAAAGACTGTTTGACAGAAAGGAAGAATAAAGTGATGATTAGAAGTCATTCCAACTACTACTGGATTGTAAATGTCGACGTTTTCCTAGTTTCACTGCTTTTACCAAACAAAAAGTGTGTGTGTGTGTGTGAGTGTGTGTGTGTGAGAGTGTGTTTTTGTGTGCCTCTGACTAATTGACTGACTGACTAACAAGGAAGTGACTGGCTGACTGACAAAATGTCTCATTTTCTTCATTCTGAACTTGAACACACACACAAACACACAAACACACCGCATGATGACTGAGTGGACCTTGTGTCAATCCCAGCATGTCTCTCTGCTCCGAGGCAGGAGATTCTGTCATCACCACAGTTACTGTCAGGACGCATCATCGGTAGCTGTGGCATGGTGGAACCTGCCTGTCAGACCCGTGGTCAGTGTGTGCACGTGTGGAAACGTCTACAGATGGACATACACGTTCGTATCATTAACCACCTATCACAGACGTACATGCAGACACACACGTGTACACACACACATTTTCTACCCCAAGCTACTGTATCTGCCAGTAGGCATCACATCAACATACACAGTGCATTACTCAACACGACTCACCAGTCATTAGTCACACACACACAAAAACCCACACCAAAGAAACTTAAATCCTAATGGAGACTTTCTCATATGTGGAATTTCTTGGTTTCATTTTATCTCATTGCTCATCAGATAATTAAGTCCTGACCGTTGAACAAAGTTTTTGGTATGCACAATGTTTAAACAGAATGTTTGGTAGTGTGGACTAATGATGGAGATATATTCAGATCGTGTCCTTACGGTCCTATATTGAAAGTGTTACTTGCCAAGCAAAAATGCTTAGACGTTACTGGTTCCAGCTTGTCAAAGTCCTTCATATCATTCATTGAATGTCTTTGGGCTTTGGACTTTTGGTCAGAGAAAATAAGACATTTGAAGAAGTCACATTGGGCTCTGTGAAATAGTGACGGTGATATTTTTTGACATTTCATAGTCTAAAGGATTAATTAAAAGATAATCACTGCATTAATCAATTACAAAAATAAATAACAAAGCATTAATAAATATATAGATAAAAGTAAAATCTTCATTTGTAAAGTAACTTGTAACTAAAGCTGTCACATAAGTAGAGTATAGAGAATAGTTCAATATTTCACTTTGTGGTAAAGTAGCATGAAATGGGAATCCTCAAGTAAAATACCTCACTTAAGTACAAAACTTGACGTACTCAGTTTTTGCACCACTGGTGAGGATGATTCAATTTTTAAAATGCCTTTTTTCAGCGATGGACTACTTTTTTCTGTCACAACAGCTCTCCCAATTCTCAAAACAAGCTAACTAATATATGTTGTCCAGTCAGCTAAACAACATTAAAACCATGTTTCAGCCAGTTGCTTCCTCTCCACTAATACTAGTGAGTGTCCGCATCTGTCCACACCACATTAGACAGTGATGCGGCTTCACTGACTGAAAGCTGTGTGTATTTGTGTGTGTGGTCAGTAATGAGGTGTGACTAGTGCGTGTCAGTGAAAGTTGACTGATCGGCGTAATGAGAAGAACATAGAGGGAAAGAGAGGGCAGACAGGAGGGGGAGAAAGAGAGGAGATGTACAGAAGAGAAGGAAGAGAACAAATTAATTTCTTTTTCATAACGATTGATTATGCATGTTAAGGCAGCCTGTGTCCCTCCACGTGGTTTTTGATGCTGCTGGATATGTGATCGGACAACTGAAGGATGATAAGTCAGGAACAACACTAATCATTTAATACATCAATTAAAGAGTAACTTAACATTAAATCCACTTTTTTAAGTTACTGATACATCATGAATCACGTTTACCCCCCATTTTTATATTTGTAAAGGAGACATTTTGTGCTCTTTAGATATGTTTAAATATGATAATTACAGGCTGATTTTGAATGCAGAAGGCTAATAGTTAACTTCTGGTGAAGGTCCAAGTTACTACTCCTCTTACAACTTGACATATATGGCATAAACCAGGAATTTGCATCTTTAAGATTTATGCCAGCTTTAAAAGGTGGGTCATATGAAAACTACGTGGCCTGACTGACTGAAGTGAATGATCATTTTACCCTTTGCTACATCTCTCTGGTTAAATCTAAACAGCTCTGGCTAAAAGCTGAAGAATGTGAAACAGAATCAGGCCCCTGAAAGACAAACAGACTGATTTCAGAGCAGAAACCTACCAATCTCTGCACTGGATTCCAGCCACTTAGCAATGTAAACACACACATGAGAACAAAGAACAAAGTCCAGTTCTCAAGTCTCTGTCTGTGTGAATATAGGTTAACAATTTGCATTTGCCCTCTTTGTATAGGCTAACCATAGCTCAAAATGAAAAAGCAAGCATTGCATTCTGGTCTCTTTCCCACATGGTAGCAGTGAACGTGTTTGAACATTAAACCCAAACAGGGCGCAGATTTACAGTATGAGGAGGGAAAAACTCGCCTTACAGAACAAGATCAGACAAAGAAAATCCGAGCCCTGCATCCTATCAAACCGGCATAACTTTCACTCCCTCCCTCTGTCTCGCTCCTCTGTTGTTATCAGCAGATATGGAGGAGGTATGGAATGAAAGAGTGCAGCTGCAAGTGTTTGTTGTGTCAGTCTGCTCTGGTCTGCGCTGTTCTTGCGTAGTTCCTTATCACACTTCAAACAGCTCTCGCTCCTTCTCCCACACACTTTTTTCTTCCCACTTCTATTCTGTATCATTTACTCCCATTTCATTCTCCTCTATTTCGTAAAGGATTATAGTCCAAGTCTGTGTCAGTCAGGTTAGGGCCTGTAACGCACATCTAAATAGCTTCTTATCATGGTTTGAAGCTACCTTTTCTGTTCTGCTTTCTGAAATTCCAATCCACTTCTACAGCATATTGAGAGGAAATGTTAAGCTATAAGACCAAATAATGGTGACAGTAACATTCACACTCACTCACTTTCTTCTACTGTATTTATATATCAAATCCTGAAATATATCTCTGTATATCTGTTCACCATGCCATCCTTTGAGTATGGGCTGCTTCACATCTCAACAAACTATGAAATGGTAAGAAATTGCAACTTTCCAAAGCTAACAGCCATGAAAACAGACTGGTAGCAATACAGTCCTGGCAGAGACTTAATCGCTGAATTCAATTCGCATACACAGGGCTCGCGGTTTTAAGGTGATCTAATTCAGTGCATGGCAACAAGAATTTAACTGCCACAGCTCAAATCTGTCACTTCTGTACACACACCGTACACACTGCTCAGGCTGGATGACAACCCTGCTTTAAAACAATGTTGTACGGTCATTTTTCAAGTTTGCCAATTATCCTTGAAAACACACATTAAAAGTTAGTTGAAACAACAGGGAAAGCTTTCCAAATTATTTTACTGAGAAAGCCAACAAAGAAGAAAAATGACATCATGGTCCCAAGATACATTAAGCTTAACTGTGTTAAACCATGCTTCATTATACTGTAATAATACACCAAATTGATATCACAGCAGCCAAGAAAAATGATTTACAATTCACTTAAGAAGTCAGCACAGAGTGCGTTTGTCATAACAGTCACAGAGAGAGTAAAAATAAAAACTTAGTCGTCTGTCAAGCCCACTCTTTGTTCACAGTGTCATTTAGAAAGAGTTTGGCTTTCGAAATTTTGTTCTCACAAGTAGGTGGAGATTTTACACTGTTCTAGGATGCGTTGGTTGCAAAAACATTATGGCTGTGGATTGCTCTCTGGTTTTTCTTAAAACCAGGCAGTATGATGCATGACTCATGTACTCGGGAATCCCAGGAGGCAGAGCTACGTGTTGAGTAGCTTTCTCTGGCTCAAAATCATCCTACAAACATGAAATATGGATCAAACAGTTCATCTTACATTGATAAAGTTGAGGATCCAGGTACTACTCTACTCTAAATCCACTTACAATCTTAAGATAAAGAATGTAAGACAATTAAATGTTCTACATCTTTTTGTGTGTGCCTTGTATGTGTGTGTAAAGTATTTATATGTGTTTTTTTTTATGATTCCTACAGCTACCAAAAGCTCATAAAAGCTCTCAAAATCTGCAGCTTTTAAGTACAGAAATTCACAACTTTGTAAAAAAACTAAATAAAAACAAAATATCACTATGCTTGGTCTGTTTGAACTTGAAATGCTCAGTGTAACTAGTTAAATCAGGCATCTTTGAGTGAGTGAAATGAAATAACGAACCACAGAACAAAGAGAAGTGTCCACTTTCTTCCATTATGTAAGCTGAGCGGTTGAACAACTCTTCAACAACTTTACATGACCACATAAGGGGTCATTTCAACCTCCAAAATATTCAGGCTTATTTATGGGCATAAACACTGGTGAAATACAAGGTGTTTTGAATTAAGAGTGGTGCTCCATCCATGTCATTATGGGTCCATGTATAATTTAGAAAGAACCAAGCCAATCTCAAGTATTTCCAAACAATGCTAACAGCTGTTCATTATTGCTGGCTTGGCTGGTGCAATGTTCACTTACAGCTTAAAATAACAAAACTGCACTAAGAAAATTTACTTTGGCATTGAAACCTGTATCAGTCTTTACTTGTAGTTGTGTCATACAATGTACAAGTATCCACTTGGATCTATTGTATGATAGTAACAGGATGAAAACAGAGGAAGAGACTATATCCTATTATTAACAACACTAGATAGACCCTTTAATAGCAGATTTTTTTGCTATAAGCCTACATGAAGTAAAATCCTTGCCATGACCTGTTTTAGAAAGTCCACATTGATGACATCCACCAGCTCAACATCCTCGCCATTTATGTAAAATAATTATGTGTAGTTCATACACACACAGCTAGAGGTGAATTCACTAAAACCTGAAGTCACTCTCCTTCTCCTCTTTCACTCCCTCTACCACTGCTGCTGTCTCGATTAAAGTCTCTCTCTCCCCTCCTCTTTCAATCTCTCTTGCTCTCTTTGGACCACTAACCTTGATTCACTGTTCTACTCGACTCTGCCTCGGGCTGGGACATGCATTCTCACACACATACACGCACACACACACACACACTACTAAACACGGACACGTGTACAGACGGGCACATTTACAAGCAAACACACAGCGGCATACGCCGAATGGGAGATATACACATGTACTTGACCATGGTAAAGTAGAAGTGGTTAGTTTGGGGCCAGTGTGAGGGGAAAGTGTGGCTAACCGAAACCACATGTGGCTGACTCGCTCCACTCTCTCTCTCCATCCAGAGGTATGTGCGCCTCTGGAGTGTGTGTGTGTGAGGGGGAGGTGTGATACAGAGCAAAGGGCAGAAGGAGAGGCAGAGTGAGCTCATGGCTTGACTTTAACCTTTATTTATCCAGGGAGCAGTTGTGTTGAGCCACATGCTGCCATACATTCACATGGGAGCTGCTCTACTGTAACCACAGTTTTCTACCGGTGGCCACTTCAGCAGTGCCACTAGATCAGTCAGAGGTTAAGTGCGTTGCTCAAGGTCAGACTTACTAATGCTTAAAGCAGTAGTTACTAAAGCCACTTCAGACATAAGAAAATGCTGTTTATGTGTCAAATGAGACACAGCACAGAATAGTCCAAACTAATGCAAAAATGGTTAAATCTCTTGTTTTCCCTCCCTCTTAATTTGAGTAGGACTAATCACATAATCAAAGGGATCTCCCTGCAACATATATGTTTGCTTCTGATAACAGACAACTGCATTCATTCAGCTGGGTGTCATTAATGCTACCAATAAACCACAGCTAATAATACAGTCAAGGCTGCTGCATCAAATGCAGACAACCTCAAATGAAGAAATATATCAGTGAAAACTCCTACATTGCAATGATCGTCAACAGTTATACATGTGGAACATTCCTGCATCTTTAAACCTGGATCTTATTCCCATAATTGTGGGCAATTCCAATTTTAAGAGATCTGGGCCCCCGCTGCACCAAATTTGCAACATGACACAACTTCCTCTACCATTAATTTTGACATATTTCACCCAGAATTGTAGTACTAGAATCCAGGACTCAGACTTAAGCCAGAATCAAGTCCCAGTTTTAAGGACTCAGATTTGAGCATTGGACTTGGAAGTTGGACAGAAGGACTCTGACTTAAACCATAATAAATAAGATACTTCTGGCTATATTAATACTGTAACATTATTTAATGATGTGCAAGGGCAGGCACATGTGCTTATCAGCCAACATGTGAATTTGTGTGCATACTGTTAGTAACAGTTAGTGCAGAGAGTCAACATTGATGACTCAGAGTGATTCAACAACACTGGTTTCACCAATTCAAATGAACAAAACGCCACACTTGTGAGTATACAGGACAAACATTACAGCTTTGTAGATATGACCATGGTTGAAGAACAGACATAGCCTTCAAATTTTTGTTCTGAATAAGAGCATTAGATAAAGTGCTCTACACGTTGTCAGTCTTTCATCAAAGGAATCTGTTCATACCACAAAACATCAACACACACGCAGACTGCAGTAGTTCTGTTTCAAACCTGTACTTAACTTCACATACACTCACTTTGTAATGAGGGACTAAGCCTACAAGACAGAGCGACGCTGTGCGTTAAGGTAGTATTGTGTGCATGTGTGTGTGTCTTTACCAACTCATACTAAATACAAACCCGCTAGCCCTGCTCCATGCAGTCACACATGAGAGCCCTCCTAGTCATATCTCCTGTATATCAGTCCACCTAAAGGGCTAACACAAAGAGGCTCAATCTACATAGACTGGCTGTCACATTTACTCCAGCATACCGATAAGAGCCACTGCCTAGAGTAAAATTCGAAACAAAGGCGTCTTTTTGCAGTAGTTTCTCTCTGTCTTGTCTTGTCTCTTGTCTCATGTTACCTCCTAACTAAAGACATTTTTTTATCTTAATATGTCTCAAGTGCTCTCTTAAGACTTTTAGATGCCGAGCTGAAACAGCCATACTTAAAGAACTCTAAAGGCTAAAAGTTATAACAGATGATCTTCCTATTGAGATTATACTGGAGGGGTATAATAGTAGAGGGAGACAAGGAGTTTGAGAAAAAAAGAAAGCGTCTGAGGACAGATTTGGAAAGCCCTGGGTGGCTAGTTTGCTTGTAATCAGGCCACAGTTTCTTCCCCAAAGCTCATATATTTTGTCCTCGATGGTTTTGACAGACCTACTATCATCAAACATTTATTAGGCATGTAGGAAGGTTTGGTTACAGGTAGAAACTAGGGACAACTGGAATTCGCCCCACTTCGGTTATGTGATGTAACCTTCCTAATATCACTTGTAATTTACTAAAATATAAATAGTACCTAATAACTAATTTGTTGTAGAGGGCCACCTTGCCTAAATTATATCTCCTCCACTATTATCTGGAAAAAATCTGAAACTGGCCCTTTCCAAAGACTACATCCTTATTGGTCTCTACTTCATCAACAAACCTCAACTGCTAGACTATGAAGCAAATCAGGTAATTCTGACACATTTTAGTCTCAGGACTCAGGTGGGTAAAATCTACTGGTTAGTAGAGCCACATAGAGACCTACCAACACCATTTTCAAGAACCTATCCTGCTTAATATGAACAGCAGTGTTTCCTTGCTAAGAGTATTTCATTTAAGTCCCTATTATTTTTGTACTAAATAATTTATGTTTTCCAACACTGCGCCTCCATCCTATATTTAACACACACACAAAATAAAAAGCAGGGGAAAAAAAAGTTTTAAGGATTAACCAGAATGTGATCTGGCATCAAATGAATTGAGAGTTTTTGTTTCCTTTAGTTTCTGTAAATAAAGTACGGCTTACATTTGCTATAATAGTTTTGTCAAAGCAAAGTCTTTAGAATACTGGAAGCTCTACACAGTGATCTCTCTGTCTATCTTGGCTGTAGGCGTCTGTGGTGTCTTTACACAACCTGTCTTTCACAGCAAAACAACTCCCTCATTAACAACCCAGCGCGCCTGGGGTGTTTGTGTGTGAAAAGAGAATGACAGACAGGGGAAGAAGATAAAGGATATGTGGCAGGAGGGATGCTTATGGTAGATCAAGTGGAGAGAGAAGAGAGAAGAGAAGAGAGAGAGAAGAGAAGAGAGAGAGAAGAAGAGAGAAGAGAGAAGATGCATTGGGCTACTGGAGGAACAAAGTTACTCAGGGCTCCCTTATTAAAGACCATCACAACTAAACAAACAGTACCTAGAAACTTCAAACCTCCTAACAGCTGTCTGACTACACACAGACAGACGGGGACAGACAGACAAAGACAGGAAGGGAAACACAGACAAATGGCAAATAGATTAACTGGCAGCCTAGCTGCTTGAGAGTCACAAGACAGACAGCAAACCAGTACAGGAAGCGCTAGAGCTTTTCATCAATTTGATTCGGTTGCCATTGTGGAAATTACTTTCCGGGGAGCAAAACAGCGATAGGCCAGCTAAGAAAGAACTGAAACTATTTCAACATCAAATCAGATGATTCAAGCCCGAGAATCAAATGATTTTTTGATACTAGTAAACATTTTCATGTGGAAATGTTTATATATACTATAAATACACCTTAATATGGTTTTAATAAGATGTAAATATCTCAAAAGATGATATACAGGTGTAGCAAGAGGGAGACTACTTATAATTATGGAAACCACGGTTAAATAGAGCATAAAGTCAAAGTTAGATGGTTAGTAAAGACCCATCTGGCTAAAAGATGGGATGACTATGGATATCAAAACTAACAACTAAGTCACTACAATGGATGTCTACACACTGAAAAGGCCCTAAATTAAGGTGAACATTGGGCGATTATAACACAAGGAGCCTGTTCTTGACTATAGTGTTAACAGTGACACATGAGAGCTCAGCTCTTGGCTTTGTGATCATATAACTCACCCTTCTCAACCACGTCCCATGTAGGCTGGGTCCAATAGAAACAAAGCCAAAGAATAGGAAGACAGAATTAGATTTGAAAGCCTTGCCAGACCAACAAATCCAACATGCATGTACACAGCGGAGTCGCTATGGATCCACAGGGTGTTAAGATACATAGCATGTAATAACATTACACAAGCTACATGTCTCATCCACGTGTTTGGCTTTTTACGCCTTATTTTGGGTATCAAGCCTCCATATTTGATTTTGTTGGTAGTCATGGAATAATAAAAATACAAGTACTATAAAAGACATTCAACCTGGAAATGTAACATTTGAGAATTATGGCTTTATCTACACACAGCTCAGTGCTTGAAATAGGCCAAAAGCCCTCAGAGATAATCTGAAATAAAAGCAAACACATAACAATAAACTGCACAACCTCTCATTTAGCACAAACCACACACAGAATTGGTATTGAAAAAGTACTGCAGACTTGCAAAGGTTCTCTTTAGATTTTAACCTTTATGTAACACATGCCCCAACCTCAATAACTTCAACCTCTAGTACCTCACCCTCATGGTAACCTAAAATAATCATTTTCCAAGACTATCATCACCTGCCTGCTTCCTTCAATCTCCCCCTTACACAAACACACACACACCTTGTGTCTCCATTATATATATATCATTATCACCACACAAGACTACAACTGGTGCTGGGGCTGCTCCATCTGGCACTGCATTATGCACTGTAATGTAATTAATCAGTTGAAATTGATTCATAATCTGTCATTATGGCCCGTGTGTGAGAGCCTGTCATGTGCATATGAGTGTGTATATGAGGTGTGAGTGTGTTTAAAATTTATATACATTGGCTGTGACCAAGGCCAAACAGGGGCAGGCAAGGATTGATGATACTGGACTAAATACCATCATTCATCAGGGATGTGATATTTCAGGGATTCTGGATTTGTTTTGGGATGTAATGCCTCCCTTCATTTCCAGTGAGACTATGCCACCTTCTTGGTTCACTTCCTGCTTACTGACTGATGATTTACACCCATCATGTACCAGAATCTAAAGGTTAATCCTGACCATAACATTAGGTATATTCCCACCTGCCTCTTTTTATGTAAATTTTCAATTTGTGCATAAAATATCTCAGCAGACACACCAGAAATTCACAAAGAAAAGATGAAATATTGTGTTTTAGCTTGAGTTGAGTGAAAAGAACCAAGAAATAAAGAATAAAAAGAGTGGAGGATGATGGGGGTATATGTAACTGCAACATCTCTGGTTTGAGTCATGGCCGAGACTCTTGTTTCTCCCACTCTATCGCCACAGTGGCTGATAAACAACACTGCAGGGTGCATGTGGCTCAGAGGAGACAAGATTAATTAATTAAGAAATCACAAATACCATCTTCTTTGGGAAGCAGCAATTAAATCAGTGTGCAAAACAACGTCTTTCTTGTCCATGTGCTGAGCCCAAAAAAAGTGCTATTTCTGTCACCCACAGACTCACAACACAGTTAACTGCTTCCTTTAAAATTCCTTCCTAACTGCATTAGGAAAAGTACAGCATTTTGAGAAACTTTTGTGCCTAACAGAAAGCTGATTCTCAAAATACACTGTGAAGTAGAAAGAGAGCAATTTTGCAAGAAACACCATGATTTATCAGCATCACTAGTGCTCAATTAATAATGTCCTCGCTGATTCATGACAAAATTCCATAAATTAGCTAAAAACCTGTACCATGTTTTAATAAAAGTGTATCTAGTGGCTAGCAGGGGATCCTGTTATATAGTACATCCATGTGAACCTGAATGACAACCTGTGTCAATCATCATGTCAATCTCAAGCTCCCTTTCTCTTCTCAATTCTCTGACAACAGCAAGAGGCTACAAGACTGCACTGTCGCTATGTGACGCTAATCCATTTTTCAGCACATACCCTCAAATTCATTCATGCACACACACACACACACACACACATGCACACAGTCTAATGAGGGATTAGCTAATGAATTCTCTCAACAGATTAATTACATTTTATACACACGCTTGTGTGCGCGCAGACTTCATCCCCAAACGGCTGAAGAAATGAGCCAGTACTTTGAAAGAGATGGGTTTTTTTAAATCTATCACTAAATTGAAATCCGTAGAAACAGATTGGCTCTGGGCAAAGTGGCGTTTTATTTGAAGAGAAGACATTAAGATGGATCTGAAGGATGGCGAAGTGAGGCATTACTTTTAACGAGAAAATAAATAAAACGGGGCCTTTGATTTGGCGCCATTTTACATGGCATGAGTAGAATGAGGCATTTTCGCGTGAATCTAAATGAGAGGCAAACATTTCACATGCTTGCCTGTGTACCACTGTACTCCGGAGGGCTTGAAAGCATCGGCCTCCCTCTTTCTCTTTAAATGACAGCAACACACATGAGTTGACACACACATTTGCTCCACACACACACACACTCACACACAAGATATGACAGAGAAACACACACACACCGACACACTCACACTCCCTCCTGCCGTTTTCACAGTCTCTTGAGTGGAGGAGATGCCCACGGCCAAAAACCAATGGTTGCATTTCTTGTTTTTTTCCCCCTCCTCTTCTCCTCTTTCTCACTATCACTCTCTTTCTCTCGCCTTTCTCCAGGAAAACAGACAATTTTCATTTCATCTTCCAAATGGAGCTGAAAAGTAATTATAATTAAACCAACTTGGTTCTAATGTTCAAAATACTAAAATAATTTACAATTATAATTAAACCAGCTCAGATGTGATGTTCAGTAGCAGCAGCAGCCTTCTAATTCGTCTGGAGACACTAATGGAAAACAATTATTTCACTTCATTAAGATTAAAGACGCCGGGAATCTGTGTCACAACTCGATCAGAGAGAAGACAGATTTAGAAAGTTGTCAAATTAACATAAACTCAGTTACTGACTCCATAAAGGCAACGAGACGGATGCTCGTTCACATTTATTTCACTGACTTTGTAAGTGATAAGCCAAAACAAAAGTGCCGCAAAACAGCATGATAAGAAGAGACGAGAGAGAGAGAGAGAGAGACATTAACAAAAATGCCATAATTTATAGTTTATCTCTCTAAACAGGAAACTGAAAGATAAGGACAGAAATGAGACAGATTTTGAGAAAAGACATCTTAACACAAACTCAAAGTGACTTTGTTGAGACAGTTTTACATCCTTGCCACTGATTTTTCTTGTCCTTGTCAGTGATTTTCGAGTTAAACGGGAACTGATGCTGCCTAAAAACACACATCTTGCCTATGTGTTTCTCTGTGATTTCTTCCATTATTGACTTCTGATCGAATATTTGCCATATTTATTCAATGACAGTCCACACTGGCTGCATTAATGAGCCAGCCTCATCAGCTACACTTCAGTGATAGAAATGACAGTGCTCATCTATAAAATCTGGCATGACCTGCACTCCCTGCACTGAGGTCTTGTCGTGATTGTGCAATGAATGACAAGTTGTCCTCTTAAACTCTGCAATTTTCACCAATCGGGATTCACAGTGCACACAGAAAGGGACATGGCAATTACATTCTGTTTCCTAGAAATGAACTCTTTTCCCTTGACTGACTAAAATTACTATTTTACAAAAAATCTATATAGGCTGTACACTTTTTCCACAAGACAATCACCCAAAAGCTCTCTTTTTTTAACCCCATTCCCAAACTAATGAAAGCCCACCTCCCACTCTGTGTGAAGCAGCATCTAGACACTAGTATTTACTTGCAAATTAACAGCACTCAAATTCCCAAAGAGGCCTCAAAGAAATTCCACACATTTGTTAGGCTACCCATAGGACCAAATGGCCACAAGGAAGGGAAAAGAAGAGGGGGGGTTTGTGGGGCACAGGGGGTGGGGGGAGGGCGTGGGGAGCAATAAAACGATCACAGATGAAGTGGTAATTAATGTGTAATTTCTATGCAAATCATCAACAGGCCTAAGCGAACACTGGAGCAGAAAACGACACTGATATTCTATTTCTGGTTATTTCCAGCACCGAAATGGAGCGTGATGTGTCCTTTGTTACAACCTTATATGGTTTTAGTGTGATTTTTGGAGGTCAACTTTCAAACAGCTGTGCGAGTCTCTTTCTCTCTCTCTCTCTTGCTCGCTCTGTGTTGGAGTTCAGAGTCAAACAGCAGCTGAATGCGGAAATAAAACGCACAGCGGCCACGCAGACAGGCACACAGGTAGGGAGAGTTTGCTTGCGCGGAGTCCGAGAGCTGCAGTAAATATATAAGGACTTTGTTTTCTCCAAGTCCGATCGCTCCTACGTTAGCAACAATACTGTAGGAAAAGTTCCCTTACGAGTTCGTTTTAAGAGAGTTTTGCAAATGCATCGTCCCGGAGTGTTTCGAGCAGCGCTGTTGCAGCTCATTTCCCTCGGAGTGCATACGTGCCTCTGCAGAGTAGACGGAGCGAATGGAAGCAATTGGCACACTTTCTGATGCGGGCTACTGTTTAAACTTGCGTCCAGGAACAACCTCAAGTCCAGCAGAACGGGTTTTAAAGCATCCCCAGAAAAACGGGGAAGAGTTTAATGTCGCGATCGAAAACAATTGTGACGGACGGTTGCATGCAGGGTAGTTTAACAATGATTCTTTGAGTTTATGTTTCACCCCTTGCACCTTAAAGGATAGTCCATAAAATCGCACCCAACGCCACAAATCTTTACATTTCCCCAATTTACAGTTCATCACGAGATGAAACCGGAGTCTTTAAAGGAAGTAACTGGTCTTCTGCATCTCTCCCCTCAAGTTAAATCATTTCGTGCAAACAGGCGATCGGCGTATAGGCTGTTTTCCTAACCATTAGGTTTTACTGCATCCAGTGCGAATAAAGTTGGAGTATACAGTAAGGGGGTCATTTGGTTTGCAAAGAGCGAGGAGCTCACGGCGCTTGCGAAGCGACCCGACCATTAGTCTCATGCAAAAGAGCAACAGTCCTCTAGAAAAGACTTCAAACATATCAGGGATTACAACAACAACGAGTCCAACGTGAAATAAAGATTGGAATAAACTGTCTTGGATACCGCATATCACTGCACCACACCACAAGACAATCACGGGAAAGAAACACTATTAAGTGCAAAATCATTGTAATAAACAGAGATAATCTAAAGCCATCACAGTGATACTGCAAGTATATTATAGTTATCAGGAGGCGATCTCCGTGCACACAGTAACTTTTTCTCCATTCATGCGCCGCTCGCGAGGCTGCACGGCTCAACGGTGAACGATGTTTTCCACTCTCAATACAAGCTCAGCACTCTTCTTGTTATGGTTGTTATAACCCGGTATCCCAATGTAAACGCTGTACATGCAGCCAGTTGTAGCCTGTGTGATCATGACTGCAAGTGAATGCAGCTTATTTTCGAGTTCTGGGTCTTTTAAAGATCAGATCAGCTTTTCTAGATTTGAGCAGAACATCTCATGTGTTGTGTCCTGTGATGCTGCCCAAAACAGAAATGCTGCAACTTAGTTTTAAACCTTTCAGAGAGGAGTTCGCAATCTAAGTATTGGGTCAGTGTTAGTCATATGTGACTACCTACTTGGCAAACAGACTGATTTCAAACAGGAGCCGACAATCTCACGCAGACTCATATTCGGGTTGTACGCAGCGAAAGGAACATTTCACGTTTTAACGGTGGCAAAAAAAGCTTCGACACCCTACGGAAAGTGCGTCTGACACATCCGAGGGTTTCTGAAAACAACACAAAAGCAATAAAGCAGGCGCGACGGTACATTTTCAACACCGAGGCTAACTTTTCCCGAACACCTAAACACACCTGTCCGGAATTCGTACGCTTACACAGATGGAGAAAACGAAAAATACCGTCCTAACTTTCCTTTCGCCACACAGAAAGCACTCTAAACTGTATTTTCCCCCCGCTGGTTGTCCTTACCTGTCGGTATTTGACCGGAGACTGTCGAAAAGAGAAGCAGGAGTCCCAGGCATACAGAGAAAAGTGTATCCATGTTTTAAAACGTGGCCGTGTGAGAGTCTGTAACAGTTTCCCCCCTGAAAAGTTTTTTTCCCCTTCTGCGAGTCCTCTTCTCCGTCTTCTGTCTTCTTTATTTCTCTCTTTAGTGGGTTATTATTCCTCCTGTTGTTGTGAATTCAGCCGCCCCATTCTCTCCTTTCTCCGGTTTCTCTCTTTTCGCTTCCAACGGGCTCTCGCGGACACTACACTTTGTTTCACGCGGAGTGAGGGAGCGCGAGAGAGAGAGAGAGAGAGAGAGAGAGAGAGAGAGAGAGAGGGAGGGAGCGCGAGCGCAGCAGAGAAAGTGCGTGACGTCATGAGGCAGGAGTTGATTTAAAAAATAAATTAAAAGAAACAATGTAACAAAACGTGGGTTTCTTGTATTGTGTAGAAATGCGTATTGTTTAAATTTTCAAAATGTTCTAGAACACAATCTTTAATATTAATATTGACATAAAACAAAAGAAAAAAAAAAACAAATAACTTTTTTCCTCATTAATCACTACAAGACTAAAAGGGCAAAGTGGGAATCTGCACTAGGGGCCCCAGACTCCCAGGTATCCCCAAGAACCCTACGTTTCCTCCATATCATTTGGTTCTCCATAATTAGATTAATCACACATTTCTCAGAAATTTGCCTGACAGAAGTTCAACATCAGCTATGGTAAGATGCCCCTCCTCAATCTTGTGGCCCAGTCCTGTAGTGGCACCTGTGTCGAGATTTAGTTTTAAAACCTGAATTGCTTTAGTTTATATTGAACTCATTAGTTGTTAAGTTGTCTTTTATCAAACTGCCTCCAATTTTTCTGTGTCAAGGAATCAATGCACAGAAAACTTGGGGAAAGATTGAGTTAATCCATCACAGGAGAAATGTAAGGCTGCAACCAACAATTATTTTCATTATTAATACATCTGATAATTATTTTGGTTTATTAACTAGTTGATTGCTAAGAATATAAAATGTCCACAAAACAAAATTTTGATTTTGAGAATATTGCACTTTATTATGGTCATACCAGTACAGTAAAAGTGAATTTGAAAGAAAGAGAGCTAAGGTAGATAAGAGGAGAAAGCTGGATTCATTATCTGCTTGACCTTTTTCTATTTGTATCTGGGCCCCTGACCCCTATTCCCAGAGATACCCCTGCTGGTAAAGTAGCAGGTAGTGTCAAGGATGAAAAGAAACATGCACAGCCAGACACAAAGGGAGAAGGGTATTCAAGTACGTTACATAATATGACAGTGTTTATGTTCATGTTAATTTCTGTTAATTGAACTCATGAACAAAGAGTGCAATCAGAAACTTTCAAAGACAGAAACCAGAGCACTAAAGCTTGGATCTGCAACGTCATCAATATGTACAGCCAGGAGGCGGCTCTGTATGATTTAAAGGAGACCTTATTGGTGGTTGGTGGACTATGATCATAACGGTACTTTTTAAATTTCATGTTAAATCCTTTCCATCAATGTGATTTGAATTAGTGTTCTCTGCTTGAAGGCTGACCTTTATATCCCTTGCTTCATCAGAAATTTGCACACTGGCAATTTATTTTATGTTTATACAATTAGCTTTTCTGGCTACCACACTGTTGCTAACATGCTAGAGTTACCACCAGTTTCTGTATGCTCCTGTTTGAATTAAAAACAAATCATTTGACCACATTTCACCACCTGGCAGCAGTGGTGACAGTCGAGCTTGTCAGACTGGGGCAAGATAACATCATGATAAAATAGATGTTTTGATTTGGTACACAGCTGAGCTAAAAATATGTGGTGTGGATGGAAATGTATGAGCAGGGAACAGGTGTGTATAGTGCATTTTGTCTCTCCTAGTGCCACCTCCCCCACAAAAAAAGGTGCAAACAATTTTCCTCCCCCAAGGTTTCTGGCTGCAGGAGACAAGAATATTCACATAGACAAACTTTGGTCACCGCAGAGACAGTAAATTCATTTCCAGACTTTCACAGGGTTGCTGCAGGGACTGTCGGTGTGCTGGTAATTACAGGTGTTTTCCTACTGCCCCAACAGTAAATGTGATTGTCTGGCCTGGAATTGTAAGTGTCCTGCAAATAAACCCAGGTGTCCTGTTGTCACTCCGATGCTTCAAAATGTGGATTTGCCATTGTTACACAGCGCTGGTGCCCTGCCGTTATAGACAGCAGTGTATCCTTGCTGTTATGTTTGCTGAAGTTGCAGGTTTCAGGTTGTTATTTGCAGTTATTTTCTCATACACATTGCTATCATGCCATACTTTTGTATGCACTGACACAGGCAGCTTTTACGTTTGCAGCTTTATGTACAGTGAGCTTAAATCATCCCAATATACCTGTACTTTAAACACAAAAAAGATTTTTGCATGGGTATGCACAGTGACTACATCTCTGTTTGCAGTCATGGATGTCTGTGATATACAAAGCATATTTATCCACTGTCATATGCATCTGTTCACATGTCAAAACAGAGAATATTCACACTTAATGGCCACAAGATGCAAATGTAGATGCAGATCCTCTGTTCAGTGCAACATATGACAGATATGTGTTGAAGTGACAGTAGATGTGGTTTTTACTATTAAGATTTTCATTGGGAAACATCTTTTCTCTATTTTTTTGTCATTTTTAGCAGGATTTGTACCAAATATTGTATTTCACAGCGTGAATTCTACTCTGCAGTGATTTGAAGTTGTTTTCTTTATCTCTCCCACCATTGTTTTTTATCCCTCACATCAAACAAAACTATCATGTTGCAACTCTTATCTAGCTTCAGGTGGCAAAAGCTGGCAGAGAAAAACATGGCAGGTAGTCATTGCTGTGTAATAACAGATCTGGTTGACTGAAAGCTAGTCTACACAAGCAAAAAAAAAATTTTAAAAAATCCCTCTGCTGGAAATGGACAGCAAGCATAAATAGATTTTTTATTTGGAACCACCGGATGACCCTGTTCAACCCCGATGCAGGTACATTGTTCCTGCGCAGGCAATTTCCAGCAATCTAACCTGTCACAGCACTCACTGGAAGTCACCAGTATCTCAGTGTAATTCTGGGACCAAATGTGCTATCCAGTGTCTAGTCTATGATGGATTGCAAAAAAGACTCCTGTGTTTTTAGTCCGACCCAAGACCATAAATATCAGACAATTCTGCAAAAACCCTGGATTACATTTGGTAACACATTTTCACATCCAATTCTAACATCAGTTCAGTTCAGCACAATTCAATACTATTCAATACAGTAAGGCTGAGGTTAAACAACATGTGTTTGTGGTTAATAGATGCAAATGTTGATTGCAGGATTGTGGCAGAACACAAATTCCAGTCTCACATATGAAAATTGTACTCACTACATGTCCAGCCACAATCCAGACCACACATACATTGCTTGCATCCCTATCCTGCACTGACATTGAAAGTGCCATTAGACATAATTTTGAATTGTCTGATATGGATGTGACTGCTGCGGATAGTAAGTTTTAGTCAGGTCAAATCTTTATGTCATTAATTTATAATGTACTCCAAAAATACAGTGGACTTTAACCCCTTTTATACAGCTTATTCAAGGTGGGAATGTTTAGACGTTATTCTGGTTTTATTCAAAATAAAAAGGTATTAATTGTCTAGATAATGCACTTATCTCCCTCATTTTGAGCATTCTGTACACATAATTCATTTCATCATGTTCAGCTGATCTGCTTACACTCAGAGTGTAAAATCTAAGTGATATAAATTGGAAATTTCAGATTTTTTGAAAGTCATTTAATAGCTAAAATTTCAGTTTGTTAGAACTCACAGTTGAGTCTGCAGTTTTTAGCTGTGTTAGAGGGAGGGCTCTTAGTTTGGCAGTGTCAACCCTTTCGGTTTGACAGTGTGAACTCAGGCTGAAATCTCAGCAACTGTCAGGGGGATTGACAAGAACTTTTGTACAGGCATTCCCAGAGGATGAATCTCAAAGATTTTGGTGATCCCTTGAAGTTTCCTCTACAGTACATACATTTGTCATTTTAATTTCATGGTCCCCAGAGGATGAAATGTAATAACTTTTGTCCCTTGACTTTTCAAAGTATTATTATGGGATCAAATTTTCATTTCATCCAGTATTTGGTTTGCAATTAAATAGCTGTAGCTCAAATAGCTTCAAGTGTTGATTATAAATGTTAGCATGTTGGTGTTGGTGAAGATGGTGAACATTGTAAGCATTTTACAAGCTTTAACATGATGATGATGTTAGCAATTAACTTAAAGCACTGCTGTGCCTACGTACAGCCTCATAGAGCTGCTAGCATGTCTATGGACTCTTGTTCTGTTACAGAGACAGGTGATGCCTCCTCAGCTATATAAAGTACATCCAGCTCTCTCTTTCCCAGTGTCTCTCTGACCACTGTTTGACTGACAGCTCTGTGACTCTCTTGTTATTTTATACCCACCTGTTAAGGTAGGACAACTCCTTTCTTCACTGGCTGTCTGTCATCTTCTTTATTTGAAGATAGAAACGGAGAAGTCAAAACTGACTTTCCCCGTTGTCCTCTTGGTTCAGGTACATGCAGAAAGCTGAATTTTACAATACATGGAAAATGGAAATGTAAAATCCATCAGGCTGCACCTTCTACCCCAGGCTGTCCTTTCTATTTTGGATAAAGCCATGAATTGTTACATCATTATATGAAATGGTTTTGACTCCGATAACTAGAAATTTGAAGTTGACTTGAGTGTGAATAGAAGCAGAAATTTTACTTTTACTTTTTAAAAAAGATGCAACCTTCATTCTGTTATGTTGTATGGAGTCCCTCCAATCATAAAAGTCTTTCAATACTTTAGTCAGCATGGAAAAAACAAACTTGCTGAGTTAAATTATTATACAGAGAACCTGGCACTGGATGTTCCTGGGATTTTGCCTTCAGATGTGACAACTGTGTGGTTAATTTATCAAAACAGAAGCAAAAGTGATAAGATCTAACAAAACCTATAAAACAAAAAAAGGGCTTTATAGGGAATTATTAATGCCTTTAATATAGCAAAAATCAAAGCAAGATGTACCAAACAAATCAATAAATAGCTAAATAAAATGGAGATAAAAGTAAAGTGTTAGTAACAAGATTACAAGGAAAGAAACAAGGCTGATAAAAAACAATGAGAGTGAACCAAAACCATTAAGGCGTGGGGCAGAAAACCTAAACAATCAGCTAAAACAAGCTAAAAAGCTCCATGCTGAAGCTGAGGGAAATACAGAGTTGATTAATGATAATTCTATATAATGATAACTCTGATCCCTTTTGCATTATGCATCATTGTTTGATCCATTGATGATATAAATGTACTGATTCGTGCAGCTTTGGTGAGAGGATCTGTTTGTATGTGTTGGTGAGCTTGTATTTATTGAGATATGTATTAACAAAGACTGGAATTTACCTCAGGCACCACACTGGACCTAAAATTATTTTTGGACAAGGACACACTACCCTTGACTAAGTAGCATGCCACTTTATGAGGGTTACTCTGTCCTCTTTAATGATGTGACATGAAAAATACATTGATGGAGAAGACAGTTTATAAATGTCTGAAAAATCCTTGCCTCTTCTACAATCAGTACAGACGTGACAGAGGAAGGCAGGCTGATAATCTATTGTCTATCATGTCTTAATTTGAGGAGGAAAGTGTAAGGTGAATGTGCAGAAACGTCTGAAGGCCAAGAGCATGAAAAACACAGCGAATAGAAGAAAAAGAGGAATAAAATCTAAATGAAAATATAGAGATAGAACAACACAGATAAAACCTCCTTTTTTTAAAAGAAAATAGAATAAACAGAAATAAAACAAGTCTATTAAAAAGGTAGAAAAATAAGTCACTTTATGAAAGCATACCTTTGAAAAAATAGAATTTCAAATGGGCTTTCATTCTCAAAAAATTAAGAAATGTTGCTTTTCATAGTCTTCATTCAGTCACTTGTAAGAGGGCAGAGTTATTTAACAGGTATTTCAGCACACCCACATCAAAACCACTTTTGTCCATGTTGTGCAATGTTACTGATCAATGTAGTAATTACCAATAGCTGTAAGTTTGCTGTGGAAAATCCAAGCCAAGCCAAGATCTTTCAGAACAAAAAGCTGCTGAATACAATGATGCAACAGAGGAACAGTTTCCTTTGTGTAAAGCATGAATGTTCATTCTTGACCTTGGAAATAGTAACTTGACATATACAATATTACATTACAGTCAAGACATATTTATATACTTAACTATTTGTGCCTTCAAGTCTCAAGTTCATGTCTAAATCCAAGTCAAGCCTCAAGTCTTACATTTTGTGACCTATGTCTGACTCAAGTTTCAAGTCTGATGCTCCGTTAATAGTAGCAGTTATGAGCCAAGTTTATTGACAATTCATGGAATTAAGGCGGAGAGGAGAGGAGAGGAGAGAATAGTTTCTTTTTGCCGACAGAATTGGCAAAGCCCCATGTTAACACACATACACAGAGTTAGAATTCAGTGTCTGTGTGTGAGAGATATGCATGTTCATATTCAGAGTCAAGGTCACAGCTATGGAAGGAAACTGCTGTGTGTGTGAGTGTGAGACTGCGTGTGTATATTTGAAAAAAGACAGATAGGCGAGAGAAAGTCTGTGTACGTTATTCCTCTCATGCATACTCAGGTCTGAGGTATGCAACCTGGTGTGGGAGTGTGTAAACACACGTGCACAAATATGCACTTTCACATACTCATAGCTACTTACTACACACACACACACATACAATTACTCAGGAACATACTTGAAGCCAGTTTTTCAGCTCATCCTTCAGTGCAGGACGAGAACACTGGGTATTGTGCTCACTGGTATGGACAGATATTGCAGAGTCGTCCAACTACTAGCTAAAGGAAACTCTGATGAAGCCACCAATTATCTGTACATTCATTTCCCTTGAAAGGTGGTTCCCAAATTGTTTGAAAGAAATTTTGTAACATCAGAAGGAAGATCAATGCTCAGTCTGTCAACTTGACTTCTGTCATTCTGTCCTAAAACTAGAATGTTGTTCCAGGAAACAAGATAAAGTTATGTAATCTCAGTTTGTGTTTTAGATAAAAAATCACACCTTGTGCAGCATCAGTGATTTTCTGCATTGATTCAGTTAGGTTGCACACCTACAATCAGAGTAAAACCAGAGTCAAACACATACAAACCACACAAATGCTATGGCTTTGCTCACTTGGTTTTAGCGCTGCACTGGCAACACATGAAGGGAAAAGAAATGATTCCTTAAAAGCACCACAAACAAGCATGATATTTTAGAACAACTGGTAGATAATCAGACACTGAACTGTGGCCAGTGAGCCTTCCACATTATGTAGGAAGCAGCTGAATTTTTATTTTTGTTGCAAGTTTACGTCCACATTTATAAGCTTGCCTGGCTGCCAATGTGCGTGCATGCCTACAGAATCTATGTAACAAAAGACATGGCCAAGAATGTTATATTTAACCCAGAACATATAGTCCTTCTGATACTGCACATGTTGAAAAAGTTTCTTTCTGAAGGAGCACTACTTTCCCTCATAATTTCTTATTCGCACTTTTTTAAACCTGTGTTGTTATGCAAAATGTTCTAATTTCTTAATCACAGCTTTAATGACTTTGCCGCTTCACACGTACTATTCACATCTACACGAGCCTGTCCGCTCAGCCATGAGAGGGGATGGCTACCTCACACTTCAACTGTAGCCGTTTTTTCTCACATTGCTCACACTGTGCACAGATTCAGCCAAGGCAGACACAGTTGACTGTACTTTTGTCCAGTGACTGGCTTTGCTAAAAGCTGTGACCCTGATTTAAAGTGATAATCTGCAAGATCAGCATTCTGTTTTGTTGCATTTTGCTATTGCTGAGGAGGAGTTTTGCAGGTTAAGACCAACACTAGCTGTTTCGAACTAATATAGGAAATAGAAGCTTTTATGAAGGGGCTACATCATGTGCCATTGCCACAACCTGTTACTTTAAGGGATAGAGTACAGTAGCTGTTGTATAGAGCTTGTAAGAACTACCATTATCAAGGAACAGTGTGTGTGTGTGTATGTGTGTTTTCCTGGTCCATCTTGGCCCTATAAGTCTGGCACTGCCCACTTGTCTGATCTGCTGTTACCATGACAATGCCAACCATGCCAGGCCAACACCATATGGTTGCCATGGTAACGTTCCATTTTTTTGGCTGATGCCGGTGAGCCAGGTGTATCTGCCAGCTGGTAACGACAGGTGGATGGTGGGAGTGAGTGCATGTGTGTGTGTGTCTGTCTGTGTGTGTGTGTGTGTGTGTGTGTGTGTGTGTGTGTGTGTGTGTGTGGCGTCTGTTTTTGAGCAGATAAACCAAAAACATGGAGCCTCCAGGAAACCAAATAAACCAGAGAAGAACAGAGAAGAGAGCTGTGTTTTTATTCATTCCCAGCGGCTGATATTTAGAAGCATCCATCATTTATGAAACGCTCCATGGGTTTGCAGAACTTTTACCTCCACTGTTAGTTCACCACATAACTCTGAACCATAAGGAAGGAGCTGTGGCAAACTAAGCCAACAGTTGGCCATCACACACCGTTGGGCCATATGCAGCTGACCATCGAAAATAAAGTTATGTTTACGCTCAATGTTTCTCACCACAATGCATTAAACAAATGCGTTGAATGAATTTCCTTCTTCATAAAACACTTGCAGGGCCATTTTAAACAATATTTTGTTTGCATCCATGTGTGCTAACCGGTAGTCTTCCTTTTCACTGCCTTTGTTTGTGGATTGCTATGTTTCTTTGCTCATTAGCCCCTCCAACTGTTGATCAGTGGAATAGCATGAAAGGAGTGGCAGGGATGGGTATAAGGCATTGCTCGTGCATGTGTTTGCCTGTTCTTATGCCAGTGCACAAAAAACAATCAAAACGAAAACAAAAACATTGCTCCATAGCACCACTAGTGGTACACTACTACTGTGAAGGAACCATTAACCTTATAAGTTACATGACAGAGAAACTGGTTGACCTATTTGTGTCACATGTCTTGGACAGCTTGGCTGCAACTTTTCCATCAGGGTTTTGATGGAAATTGGGTGTGTTATGTTTATTAGAAAGTATCAGACGCCAGAATCAACAGACTGCATTGTTGAAATTGTTCCATATACTGTGCAGCTCCTTGTGCTGTTTGATCAACCAGTTTAGACTGTGATTCAGCTCAAGATGTTGTAATTACCCTGTTCAATTATGCAATGACTGATGCACTCTGTTAAGAACCAGACTGAGGCTCTATTTGTTTTTTTAACCTATTCCGGTGTGCATAGCATTCACATCAACTGAGTGTAGAGATCAGAGAGGGATTGGTCAAATGTAGGATCAGGAAATCATTGCATTTTTGTGAAAAATCAACTTTGTGCAAATTCCATACCACATACTGAGTGTATAATATATGTAAAAATTAATTATCATAGTATAATGTTTTAGCAATTAATATACAAGAAATCCATGTGCAGCAGTCTCATCTACCAATGAAATTATCTTACAATTGCTCATTTAGCAGAAACGTTTATCCACACACAAGCCGACAAGAAGAGCTGGGGTTTGAACCACCAACCCTGTGATTAGGGGACAACCCACTTTAATGCCTGAGCCACAGTGTCCCCCTGTGAGTAGTTTCACAGTGACATATTTATGTTTACCAAGATCCTCTACAAAGTGTCTTATACAATAGAGTATTATGGACACAAATGAATTAACCAGATATTTTAAGAATAAAATCAAAATACATCAGACATGACTTTTGGCTTTCTCAAAAAACTGAAGTTTGTTCTTGAAAGTTTAAGTGCTTACGGACTTTTCCAAGTACAGTCACTTTTTCAGTGTGAACACACTACACATCACAGCTTAGCTTTAAAGAGAGCGTGAATGCAAAAGAGGTCCTCTCAGTTTGTAATGGCTTAATTTTATTTAATAATTCAATACTATCTTCAATCTGCTGCAAAACTGTTATAGAACTTGAGATTTTGTGACATCATCAACATCTCTGAGTGGATGATGGGACTCCCCGCATCGCGGGCGTTGTCGCGAGTCCCAAATTAAATGGCAGGTTTATAACGAACCGCGGCAGCCAGAGCTAATGGCGAAAACAACGCTGGAGAACCCGTGCATTCACCCGCCAGAGAGGTAGTGGTAACCCGCCGTATCTCTATGTGTCACGTAGTCGCGTGTTTGTCGCAACGAAGAAGACCGATGTTGAAAGTTTTGCCTGAGGAAAAATCACAGCCAATAATACGAAGACTGATGATGCCAAAAGGCACTTCGGAGGCACCAATGAATTCGGCGGATAGGTAACTGAAGCCGAACCCGCGAGGTGCTGAAGGTCGTCATCACGACGACAGCTGGCACTTTTTTTTCACCGGAAGACCGCAGGCGATACCACGACACCTGGCGATATCACAACGTGGAGCCATCACGTCAAATATATGTATTGAATTGATCTGTCTTAACGAAACAACTTAGACAATACAACTAAAGGAGCACTTGAATACGGTAACCCATACAATGAAGAAGGTAACAATCAAACATCCGCTTTCCCACCAAAGACGAACATTGCTCTAAGCAAAAGGTTCAACTTTCAATGAAGTTGCCACGGAGAGGACACGTCAGGTAAGAGGAGTATATATATCAATGGTGCGATATACACATCCGTGCCTCCGACAGGACATTGAAACCACCAATTACGAGGCAATGGCACTGAATGTGTTTTACCATCTTCCTGACAGTGACAGACTGCGTGGTTACCTGTCACAGACCAAAGAAGTCGAATGACAAGGTGGCGATCAGCCAACCCACCAGGACAACTGCTGCCATCAATTGCCTGAAACTGCCTGAATGTTCGGTGACACCTGCCTGGCAAACAATGATTAGGCAATCCCAGAAATGAAAGTGCTGATCCCATGGAGGGAGATTATCTGGAGCTCCAGCCACTGATCTGAAGGGTTAAAAGACATCACCCCAGTGAAGATTTGGCGACAAGTTATACATCTGTCGGCTACTTCTCCAGAAAGCAGGACTGCACCAAACCATTATTATAAATATCTTAATATTTGATGATGAAATCATCAATGAAACAAGGAAGAGGCCAGACCAGATTTGAAACCACGTGATAAAACCATGTTCTACCATATGGCTCATCATAGTCTAGGTTACTTTTGCAAAGACGACTAAGTGCGAAAAGATTTAGACTGTGAATACCGATTTGAACCTGTCACCAAGCACCCACATTATATTTACTTACTCAGCTATAATATGATCATCAAAGAAACATAACATCAAGAAAAGGATCAAAGAATTCAAGAAACGCATCTGAGAAACGTCCTATGATAGGTTGAAATCAAAGAGAGAAATCATATCATAATACAGGGAAACCCTATAAAGGTGGAGTTTTTCCGATGGGTTACAAATATCCACAAACATAAAAGATATTACTATACTTTGATAATTCATTACTATTTACCGAGATATCCAGAACACTATGCCAAATCTTCTGACGCCAACCGAAACGGTCCGCGTTTCCGTGTCAGCACCGAAGTGTTGCATAATGCAATACGTACGCGCTAAACCGTGTGCATCGTTTGGCCCCTGGCACCCCGTGAGTCTCGAAACAGTACATGATCCGGGAATACACGATGATTCATCGCACCGACATACATTAATAAATATTAATAATATGAAATTTCAAACCCATTGTTTTAGGGTTTACGAATTTTCTGGTACATACAGATTCTGCGAACTTAAAAAGCATCGAATACACCATGAAAAATGCTATCGCTACTGCGCTGGCCCTGTTCGCCGCAGGATGTGGCCCACAGACGTTTACTGGTTCAAACAACCGGCAGCAGGCGTCAGCAAAACCATCACCCAATATTTTCTGCTCGAATTGGGTGAATAAAACTGTTCGTTCGATGCAAATTGCAGGGCGCAGGAAAGGAAAGCAGGAAATAAACCGCGCCGCATTCAAATGGATTGCTCGGGTTTTATTACTTTAGGTACGATTCGCTGGAAGGTGCATGTTTACACATTTCGTATGAGTTGCCCATCGATATGCAACCCATTCACCGTCATTGAAGATACTTCTGTCTTTCCAGTTGTTTCGTAGCATCAGCCTCTGAGGGTGAATAATCCTGTTCAGCGGTGTCTGGGCGGTTGTGAGGCCAGGTCATCCGCTTGAGGCGGTGGTCATGACTGATTCATTAGACTGCTTGAAAACCACGACACCAGCGCACATCATCACGCAGAGCATCATTGAAGAACAGTTAACTCCTTCGTGTATTTTGCACGAGCGCAGCATCACGCTTACGCATCTGCATGCCAGGCATCACGCGTTCGCCACTCAGCCCCTGGTATTTCGCGTGCCAATGCCGTAGGTAATGGCGCACGGTAATACTCAGTTTGCCCGCGACAGGCACATGATGCAGACACCTGTAGCGGCGATAACCGCGCACTGTTTCATACCAATCTTCCACCTGTTCCGTCTACTAATTTTGCAATCAGCCGCCGTCAGCCTGGCGTCGGTCCGACCATAACCAGCGCGCCCGCAGTAGTCGCAGATATTGCTGCGGTCGATTGCCTCGACGGATATCACCACGATCAATCAGGTAAAGCGCCACGCCTCTTAATTGCACGCTGTTCCAATTTTGTAAGTCTTCGCCGCCGTTGCGGTAGGCATCCCACCCAACGTTAGCCAGTGCCCGGCGCCTGTTGATTTGTTTTGCCGGTGCCACAAGTTTGCGGAGGGTGATCGAGTAATCAGTAAATAGCTCTCGCCTACAACACGCTGTCATAACCATGATTTCGGTTTTCTGACGTCCGTTATCGTTCCATCTCACGCCATTTATAAACCCGCCACGGTCAATTTCATCCCATTCCGGCTTTTTTTACGCGTCGATGTTGAACCAATCGAGTCAAATGATGTAGCCGGAGGAAGGCGCTCGTTATATGTTGAGGATTGCTACGTCCGGCGAAGTCGAGAAGGTCACGAATGAATCCAGTGATAATGCGCATCGCTGCGTTAATCATTTAGCACTGATGATGCGTTTGTGCATGCACACACACACCTCTTGAGGCACTAATGAATTTAGATGTGATAGGCACTGAAGCTGAACTTAAGGGAGGGGGGGGGCAGAGAGAGAGATAGATGGATAAAGAACGAGGAAGGCCAGGAGAAACAGAGATGAGTAAACTTTGTTTTCAGTGTAACAAAATAACCATTTATGCATGAAAATGTTGCACTGCATCAATTGTTTTTCATCTGCGTGTTTGCAGAAAAATTGATCCACCACCGAGTGTGAACTGATTCTGATACCATGAGAATGTTAAGGGGGGGAAAAAAATCCAAACTTTAACAAATAATTTAAGTGAAGTAAGTGTGATAGTACAAAATTATTCCTCAGCATAGCAGCACTTGCTTGTAATTGACAGACTCTGATTCAAATTTTAAATAAAATATAGGCCTTCATAAATGTTAGTTTTAGATTACGCTGCACATAGATTAATCTCATGCAAGGGGTTACTCAAATTTACAGGGTTTTTTAACATTACTGTAAGAGGTTTAGAGAGGAAAATACTCCTTGGCTAAACTGATCTCACAGATGTTCAATATTCAACCTGTGATAGGGGGGTTGCAATCACACACTTCACTTCTGCTTCATTTTAGGGGTCGCTTTTTTAGGTTCCAGATCCATGATTCATGGAAGATTCATTGCATCAAGTCTACAGATACTTGCAGAAGTTCCAAGTTCAAAAATCAAACCCCTTCCATACATGATACTGTTACAAGTCAGATGCCACTACAGAAACTGTGGCTTGTTTACTTCCTCCCTCTTCCCTGTTAAGTCTATAACTGATGGTTTCTGTGTCTGTTTCTCCATTGTTCTCCTCTCTGAGTTTTAAGATTGAGAAAAGAAGGAGAAAGCTTTTTAAAAAATAAATAATCCTCTCCTCTCCTCTCCTCTTCTCTCTCCTCATCGGTTTAGACAGGTACTGAGTGTGGCAGAGCTGAGTGAATTGGTTGCTGAGATGGGTCATTAGCTTTTCGCCCTCGCCATCGATCTGAGGCAGAAGAGATGGGGGAGCAGGGAAAGAGAGCGACAGACAGAGAGAGAGGGAGACAGGAGTACGGCTACGCCTTTAAATTGAGACAATTGGAGAGAATCAAACACTGAATGGAGTGACCGCAACAGGATTGGCCAGGTTAAATGGATTAAACTGTCTAGAATGCTTTGTTTTAACTTAATGTCACAGGTCCAGTAAGTGGGTCTGATATGGCAGCCATTTTGTTCCCCACCATGTATGGCACAGGATTCAGTTTATTTGGGAACAGAAAATAGCATGAGTGAAATCCATAAACCAGCAAAGAGGATTATTTTAGTCTCAGTTATCCAGCTAATCTACTGAGAAGAATTAATGGACTAATTCTGAAGAGGAAGTCGTGTGAATGTTACTTTAATTAATTTGTGAAACTGTTGTAATTTTCTTGCCAATGCATTAATATAAAACTGTTCAAATTGTGTATTAAGACTGAGAGAGGTCCTTGAAAGTTTGCCATGGATGATTCCCATCCTTCTCTCCCTCTTTTCATCCCCCAATTTTGTCTTCCTCTCCTACAGTTTCTGCACCTCTGATGCAGCTATTCCTCCGTGCATCCTTCCCTACATCCTCTCCACTACTTCTCCTTCCATTCATCCATTTTCCCTCCTTTGCCAACACCATGTAATTATCATGAAAGACGTGCTGCGTTTGTTTCTCTTCTTTCCACCATTTTTATATGCAGCCTCACCATATCTATTCAGCAGTGTAGGTGGAAATTCCCTGGATTGGGCTGTATGTTAAGACACCTCAATCCACTCCGCTCATCCCTTCCACCATCTTTACAATCTTAACGAGCTGTGACATCACCGCCTCACCGTTCTAACGGACTGTGACATCACTGCGGTTGTGTTTATTGATTAAAACGCTGGCAGCCTTCAGGAAGTTGAAATAAGATCCCAATCCAATCACGGCTCTACTTAATGGCATTAGTAGCTGCCATTGGCTGGCTGGTTGCTCAGTAACCTGATTAGTACTAAAGCAGTTTGATGTTAATGAGATTTGCTCTTATTGGTGTCTGGTCAAATCACATCAGGGATGCGGGTGCACACTTACACTCACAAATGCACACACACACATCTTAAAAGATGCAAGCGGAGGCATATATACGCCCATAGCATAGACAGGTATTAATGAACACATTAGCAAATGCACATATAGAGAATGTATCAACTCACATATGTGTAAATGCACACATATTCTGCATGATTTAAAACGAAAAGACAACCATTAGACAGGCTCAAAAAAGTGATCAGGAATGACAGTACAAAAGAGGGGAGAGTGAAGGAAGAGAGCAAAATAGAGAACAGAATGATGAGTAGAACTTCTTGGTTTTAACCCAAAGATGAGTCACAGGATGTTTACAATCTGCGCCCAAAATGATTCTGTTAAAGCTGCTGATTTCAAGGCACAGCAACAAACTGGAACAGAGAGATAGAAGGGGGAGAGATTTAGAGCTCCCCAGAATCCAGGTTCTGCAGTGGCATCGACAGCATCAATCTTCAGCGAAAAACTCCATCAATCCTCTGGAATTGATCCACTTGGAGAGGTAGAACACCCCAGCAGGGGCACGCAGTCATCCCACGCTCAGAGATTCCCATCCAAGCCACGTAGGCCTGTTTATACATCACCAGTTTAGCACAGTCAAACATCTGCTTTTAATTTTTGTCAGGGGGTTTATAATGTCAGATAACTCAGTCTCAGCACTGACTGTATCTCCTGTGAGAGCAGATCACACCGTTGCAATAGAAGGGTGATCGGTGCATATACCAATAAGACTGTAATAAGCATTAAATGATAAAGCAGTCTTACTGAATCTTGAGAGCATTGGACTAATATGTTCCAAAATGACATAGCTGCCATTTGACAAAAGTAATTACTCTTACAAAAATGATAGACTCGATTAAAAAATTACATTTTTAAAAGGATGTGGATAAGCTTTTGGTGGGCAGAATTATATCACTTCTACAGACCAAGTGCTGCTAATGCAATGCTATGATCATTAAGTATTGGTTTCGATGACTGGCTTGGCAAATGGAGCACAGCTCATGACAACCTGCCAACTGGCAGGTTATGAATATTCATGGGAGACTTAATGTCCACAATAAATGGACTAAATTTGAACTTAGATTCCTTTCCTCTCCTTTTTTATGAAAGCCTGATCAGAGACAGCTGGGTGATTTTTGTAGAAATCAAAACACAAAAATTCAGTTTGCCTCACCACACAATATAATGCAGCTCTTGTTGTTGAACACTTGTCATTCTTGTTTCAGATGACTTTCAGAGCAAGAAGCAAGGTTGTGATCAAAATCTCATTGAAGTAGGTTGTTTAAACAGGAAGCATTTATGAGCCCCAATCAGTTCACTAATTTATACTCAGAACAGAGTCAAAGAAATATGCCACTGAGAACACTCAGGATGTTTGTAGCATTGTACTGTAAGACACAATGTAAGTGATGACTAAGAAGAATAACCAAACTGTCTGTCGTTTGCCAAATGAAAGAAGAGAAAAAAGAAGTTACATGTTTTCCTATTGTTTTAGCACCGTCGTGTTTACCGTTGAATCTGTAGAATACAACCTGAGATGTGTCTCTTTCCTACCCTGCTTCATTTTCAGATTGTACAAACTTCTGCATTATGTCTAAAGCCAACCTTTTTAAATTCTGGACATTACAACTATAGTATGGTTACACTTAGGAAAAGAATTTGGTTTTGGGAAATAAACTACAGTTATGTTTAGGGTTAGGCAGCTAAAACACTTGGTTAAGTTTAGTACGTATATATATACACGGGCTTTTCCAATTTATTCACCTTGCTACCAAGGTGGGAAATGATGTTGTAGTGGGAAATTTGTGATCTTCCTCAATTTGGTCTTCAGCATGTTGTAGTTATAGACCCATAACTGCTTCACACTTCAGACAGCCGTTACAGAAAGAATCATTATGTCTTTTGTGACTGTGTGTGGGTTCAAATGTGAAGGAAACCAGAGTGTGAATGTGTACATGTGGTGAGTGTATTGTGTTGTTCATGTTGGGAGACAAAAACCCTCTTACAAGACAATGCAGAGGTAAAAAACTGTTGTTGGTGGTTTTGTGTGTGTGTGTGTGTAGGTACAGGGTTCCTTTTCTCTTTGTAGGTTGAAATGCCAACTCCTCTTTTCACTCTTACTGATTCCCTTATAATTAATCAGCCATGCAATTATACTGCAGAACAGAGAGAGAGAGAACAAGAGAAGGGAAAGAGACAGGGGGAGTGAGAGGTAGAGAGACACAGGGAATATGGAAAGAGAGTAAAACTTCTATTTGAATCTATTGTGGGGGAGCGAGAGAAAAAAGAAAGAGAGAGAGAGAGATGGAGAAAGAGAGGGTTTCTCTTGAAAGGTGATAATAAGGAGCCCTTAAAAGAACAAATGAAAATGTCATTTCTCCCTCCACTGCCCCCCCCCCCCTCCATTCCATCCCGTGGAGGGATAATGAGGGGAAAAGGGAGAAAGTGAGGGAAAACGAGTGTTTCTCAACGTGAGACCTTTTGTCGAAACATCTCCGCACTCCCACCCTCTCCTCATTTCCTCGCACCCTGACGTATCTCCTCCTCCTCCTCACCACCATCCAGCCTACCTTCTTTTTCCCGTCTCCCCCTCAGCATCCATTTTCCTTTTGTTGTGTGAGCATGTGTCCCCCCCCCGCCCCCCCCTTAATAAAGACATGTCTTCCACCACCCACACCACCCCCTCCACCCTAATTTTTCTGCATTGCATTATGCTGGACATTAATTCCAGGTTGTTATCAAGACGATAGGTTTGGATTGGGCCACGGCTGAAGCTATGTCCCCCTTCTCAGCCAATAGAAAGGTCAGTTATTATGGTAATAGGACACAGTTTGATATTAGAACCGCTCTCTTTGTTCCAGACAAGTTTCATTACTCTGGAGAAGCTCTCATTACAAAGAGCAACGTATCACTCCAGCTCTCTTTTGTTGAGAGGATAATACACGAGGCGGGTGAATGTAGGAACACTGTCTGCTCACTGTAAATATGCTGTTGAGGTGCCCTTGAGCAAGGTAATTAGCCTGTGATGACTTCAGTGGAGGCTGGTGATATTATAGCTTGGACTTATTTTGTTCTTCCTGATATTAACCTTGCTTCTGATTTTGGATATAAATGATAATTGTGTGTGTGCAGCTAATTTAAAAGACACACACTTAAACTGAGATGAAAACAGCACACTAACAAAAATAAAACTTTACTTTGTGCTCTTTGCCTCTTTCAGAGCCTCCATTCAACAGGGGTATCTAACCAAAGCAGATCATACTGAATGGTTAGTACATTTTCACAAACACATCTTGTTCAAAGTAAACACTTGAAGCCATTCAAGTGTCAGAAGTTTGCTTTTAGTGTTGCAGGCGATAAGTGGGTTCACTGTTTGGCGCCGCCTAACCTCCTCTGAGGCCATTTCACATTGTAAGCGACGATCACTGAGAAATCAGTCATTTCCAGTGAAAGGTGAGTGCAGAGCCGTGGGCAGGCAGAGCGGGAAACAGGCTCCTTCTCATGGAAACCGCTGTGAGACTACAGGTGAATCATGTTGAGCTTTTTTGAGGCCATCTGCGCACAAACGCTGTGCTTGACCAATGACATGACAGCACTGATCGCTCTGTCAGAGAAGAAAAGGTAACTCTCGCTGTGTGTGATTTTTCATCTGTGTGTACTGTAGTGAAGTTGTCTGAATCACAAACACAGAGAGGTGCACTTTGTGTTCTCTTTATGTACAGTGCTATAGTTCTCTTTCTCTATGCCCAGAGAAAAGAGTGACTTTGAGAAAATATGTGGGAAAATTGAAAATTAATTAGGAAACCTTGAGAAATTAACCTAATAATATTTCAGAATAAAACAGTAGCTTGCACTGATAATGAATAGGTAGACTAAGTATTCCACCCTTAACTGTACAGACATAACATTATGTAGTAATCAAACATAGATCCTAAAGAATATACCTTCTTAGATCACGCATTCATCACTTCAGATTGATGAAGTGAGGCTGAACACTGACTTTTAATCACAGGACAAGCACTCATGTGAGCTGACATTTTTGAGATACTAAAATGACATCAAAAAGATAAAGCAATTGTCAAGATGGTTGCTAGCCCTTTTGTCAGTTCCCTCTTCCTGTAATTTAACTCAGAGTTACGTTAAACCACAGATACTGGTTTGACCCGTGTGACTGTGTCAAATTCTCAAGAAATACTCATCTAAGAGGGACAATTTCAATCTGGATGTTAGCATCAAATTTCATCTTTTGGAGCGGTTTATACTCTGGCAGAACAGGGTTTCTACATTTTAATGCTGGCACACAGCTAATGTGATGTCTTCCTCTGTTTTAGACTGTGTGGGTCTCCCTCCCAAAGGTCAGCAGTGGTCAAAACCACAACTTTGACCAGTGTTAAAGAAAGCATGAATTTTTGAATCTGTGAGTGAATCATCTGGGTGACTCCATGTGATTTTGGCAGTTCTAAATGCTGGTTGTACCTTGGCTGAGGTATATTTATTTTGATTTTCATATATTTGTCTTCCTCACACACCTTACAATTCATTTAGGTTTGTTGTCCTACATGGTAAATTGTGCATTCTGAGTTTTTGGATGTAAGTTAGTACAAACCTAACAACTGAGGAGTTACCAGGAGCAGAAATATCTATGATTTGTGAAGAAAGAGTAAAAAGAGAAAAACTTAATCAACATAAAACTCAAATGAACAACACCAAAGACAAAGGTCAAAGTGAGTACTACAGCTATAACACCAGCACATTTGCAATAATGATGTCACCCTTTGCCCGTAAATGGAGATCTGGTTGAAACTCTGCTTCTTCCTCTCCTCAGTATTCCCACAGAGAAACAAGGATGTCACAGAGAGGCTGCGTCGGTCTGCAGGCGACACTCTTCTTATCGTCTGAGAAGGAGTTTAGGATGATTCTGTTATGCAGCCGCAGGGAGGCTGAGTCCAGCTGGACCAGACTGATCAGAGATCAGCGAAACACACCGTGGAATCAGACAAGACTATTACCAAAAGATAGAAAGGCTTTGTGTGTGTATGTGTGTGTCCTTCAGTCTTATTTTCCCATTGTTTTGAACGATGGCTGTGTGTGTTTTCCAGGAGAGGTATTGTTGACTTGAACAAAGACACTTTTCCTTGGCCACAAAATGGTTTTTCATAACATATTAGTCCTATGCACTCATTTTATTCCCATTGTGTGTTTAATGGTCACTGGTCCTGTGAAAGGTCACCTGCTGGGAAAAATTAAACACCTTTTTAAGTGATCCGCTTGTTCTAAAACTCACTTTGTGTGGTGTTTGTTTTTTCCCTCTGCCTGTACAATAATACTGCAATGTCAATACCCAGCAGTCTCTAAGTTACCCAGGGAGTAGAAGGAAGTGTGTAGGTTGTAAATACTGTCCCTGTGACAGATTTAGCAGGCATAGGTAGTGTGCTACCAGAATTCCAGTCATGCAGCAATTCCTTTGAGCATTAATCTGTGGTGACATTTTTAGAATTTGATTTGGGTGAGATTTGACCACCAAGTCACGACTGCCAGAGCTGCTGGTGTTTCAATAGTTTTACAATCAAGAGACCACACTGAGAAATGTTGTTTAGACCCAGAATTATCTAGTCTGAGTCCACTTACACAATGCTAGCTGAAAAGACAAGAAACCAATATTTTTTATTTTAGATCAATCTGGCCTGAGAGGTTTTTCAAATTAAACAATTTCAGCAGCTTTGGACACTTATTCTTCAGTAAGGTATGTGATCACATCACTTATTACAATCATATACTTAAAAATGTCATCCAGAACAACTGATTAAATCATGGAAGATGAGAAACAGTTTTTCTAACACTGCTGCACTGCCAGTTGAAAACTGTCATGGTCTGTTTAGTGATATGGAGGAACTGTCACCATGATCCATATCAGGGCAAAGCTCCTTTTGGCACCAGTCTGTCAGGGGCACACTTCGTCATTTTGAAAAACACAGGTTATATCTAACATCTAAAAAGCTTTTATCTCTTTAACCAAGTGCATGTTCTTTTTTAAAGTTAATGCTCTGATGTCTTCACCTTCAACCCACCAAAAAATATTTTCTGGGATGTGAATATGGCTGAAGTTGGCATTCATTGTCTGAATCTGTCATCCTTTGGGAAGGTCATTTTAAGGTGTGTCTCTGTCTGTGTGTGTGTCTGTGTGTGTGTGTGTGTGTGTGTGTGTGTGTGTGTGTGTGTGTGTGTGTGTGTGTGTGTGTGTGTGTGTGTGTGTGTTTGTGTGTGTGCATCTTTGCAGGTGGGAGTAATTTTGGCTTTGGTTCGCCTTGTGTTTATGTACTTCCAATGCGCTGTGGACATGGGTGGAACCAAACTGAGCAAGAAAAGAAAAGAAAGACTACAAAAGAGACTTAAATGGTTTCATTTTCCACCCCGTAAAAAACATCTACTGAATGAAAATGTGAAAAGTGAGAGGAAGGGAAAACCAGCAGGGAAAAAGATAAGACCAAGAAAGGGCAAAAAGAAGAGAACTGAATCACAAATGAGTTAAAGAAGGTCGACGGAGAGAAGAAAGTTGGAGAGGAGGAGAGCAGAAATTAAGGTTTTCAGTTTTTCCTGTGGTGGTTTGATGTAACTATAGATGATTCAGGCATCTGTGGGAACATTGTATTCTTACTAGTCACTGGTTAGACATATAAACACACACAACACTGTTCTATAGTAACCTTGCAAAATCTAGTCATTATACAAGACTGCTTTTAGAAACAATGGATTTGCATGGTCAATACATATAACTAATTTAAGTTAATCAGCCGTAAACCTGATTATCAGGAATGCACAATGTCACATATACAACATGTAATATAATGCATACAACTGTATACATTTTAAGGTGCTTTTTTCCACATTTTAATTTAAATAAAACCAGATTTGCATATTAATTTTGGGGTGTAAGTATGAGTACAGTAAATGAGCACCATCTGCCTCTAGCATCCTGGATACATTTCTGAATTTGGTATAGAATAGTTTCAAAATAACCACAAAATGGCTTTTTTTTTTATCATATCAGAAGATATCAAAAATATGGAGTTTGTGGCTAATATTAATACAGGGTGATGATAATAAAGTCTCCTTCTCCACCTGATGTTTCATCCTTCTTTCCCTTCCTTTCCTTCTTTCTTTCCTTCTGTCCTTCATCTAGTTTTTCCACTTTCTTCTTCTTATTGTTAGGTTTACAATATGTCTACCTTCTCCTGTTACAACCTCACTCAATTTTAAGACCCTCTCTCTCTGTCACACACACACACACACACACACACAGCTGACAGGGCTGATAGTCTTTAGGCCAACACACCTGTCACCGCCTTACAGACATCATTAGAAGACGTGTGTGTGTGTGTGTGTGTCTAGACAGCACAGTTGAGGTCAGTCTCATATGGTGACGTGGCATGTACACAGCATGGCATTTTGTCAGATATCCATCGTTTTCGCTCCTGCTCTCTCTCTCTCTCTCTCTCACTCTCTCTCTCACACACATTCCCTCCATACACAATTGAACATTACAAACTCAGACACCAGATAAGAAAAACATCAGTCAATGTTCTCCAGCTCAAAGGAGAAGAAGATAATTCATGGTTTTTAATGTTTATTTCCCCAGAGGGCTAATTAGATAATTTTCACAGCAAAGATAAAACTCATACATTTACAACACAGAGAAACTGTATTTTTACCATAATGCTGCACAGCAAAAATGTTCACCTCCACATTAAATCTTCAAAAATAGAATGAACTGTATTGTAATTCAGCTTGTTCCACTAATGACCATAATTATCTTGTCTTCCTACAGCAACACAAAATTTGTAATTTTCATGGTTCAGTTTTGAATTAGAGCATATGTATCAAAACTCTACACCCTATTCTGACAAATACCTGGGACATTTTTGACATTGTATGTGCAACTCTGAGACAATCTCTTATTGAAAATAAAATAACTCCTTCCTTTGCTGTCCAAGGTAATCCCTTACTTTTACTTCTTCCTCTCACAAACAGAGACAGCACAGGAAGCGAGCTTATAAAGTTTTGATGGTTTGGTTAATAGAATGCCACAAACATCCCCAGTGGTGACAGATACATCTATAAGAAGCTTACAGAAACATGACGTTGATACATTGACTTTAATTTTGTGTTGCTGATTGATTCTCTCGCCAGTTGCATCATTTGGTGCCATATGTATTAATATTTCACCATGGTAACTACAGGATTTTACTGTCCTTATGTCTCCACAGAATGCAGTTTTCAATATTATATCCAGTATATACAATATATAGAGAGGACATGACAAGGTTGTCAGAAAAAGAAATACCTATTCAATATCTGTAAAAGAAAGAAAGTATGGGTTGTTCTCTCATTGAGAATGAAGTGTGAAAGTTCATTCTTGACCTTAGAAATAATAGTCTGACAAAACAATTCCAACTCAAGGTCCACTTACTAGCTTTTTCTGGAGCTTTGTTGTGCCAGAGTAATGGAAATAATGAACTCTGTGACGCACTTCACCTCACACCGTCAGACACATGAATCTTTTGTGCTTTGACGAACTTGCTGCTTTATTATTAAACTTCTCACTATATGCAGACACTGTAATATCTGACCCGAGGGCATGTTCATGGTTTCCCACTTTTTCCCTGGCTGTGGTTTATGTTGAGCATTTTCCTTTTTTTTCCCCCAGGCCAGACACACACACAGTATATCACGTTTCACTCACTGATTTAACTGTTCAATTACCTTTTTAAATAGATGGTATTACTAATTTTATGGCAGTTTATTTGCAGGATTTTCTCTGCCACAGTCGATGTATAAAAAATCCAATACTTGCCAATTCTACCTCAAACTAAAAAATAGAAATTAAAAATGCAAACCCGTCTACATTATGTTAACAGGCCTTCTGTGATTTGCTACAATGAGACGTTTTAAGCTGTTAGGGAAAAAAAACTTTGATACAGTGACTCAATATCGCCTCTCAAGGTACAAAGTGGTATTTTGAGATGGGATGGGCGGTGGCTAGCTGGTTAGCATGCTTATTTCTGTAGATATCTTCCTAACACAGTACATGGATGTCTTTCACATAATATCAAAATTGTTATTTCTTCACAGTTGTTTTAGTTAATTTTTGAATGTTTTAAACTAAAATACTTACATACAGCACCTTTAATGCAACATTAATACAAAGAAGGAGCTGCAGCTGTCTTTAAAAGTGACCAACTTGAACTGCCCACATACTTACCTTTCCATCCATCCATCTTCACCTCCTACAGTCCCTCCACCAGTCTTTTCACTGAACAAATCACACCAGACACACTGCAGATGACCCCTAGACTCAATATTCCAACATCTATCAGCCGGTCCCTCAGAGTGAGGCGGCCCCAGTGAAGTCTGAGGTGAAACAGACACGGCAGTATGAGTGTCATGGCTGCCCCGGTCACACTGCCTGTCAAACCCATCAACAGGGAAAACCTAGGCACCAGCAGGGCCAGAAAGTATGATGTCATCAGCAAGGTGCCGCGGACCAGCAGGGCTGGACGAGACACACCCCGACCTCCATGTGTGGAGTACAGTGAGACGACAGGGTCTGGAGATAGATTGAAGAAGAGAAGTTGGAAGGAGACACAGAGCTTTTGGTGCCAGTTTGTGTTGACTCTGCAATCAAGTCTTGTTTATGGGTCACTCTATTCCGACTCATTGTTTTCTAATAGCATCTGTGCAAAGGTATCATCAGCCTCAAACTTTAAAACTATGAAATTATGTTTTTCCTTATTTATAGTATCCTTTAAATGAGGTTGTAAGTACCAATCAAATAACATGATTTACCGTAATAACTGGAAGTGTACTTCTAAAAAGATACTGTCAAGGACTGGGAAGCTATTCATCATGAAACTTAATGACATCACCTACAGAAAAAGGATATCGTAATCCGATGACTTGACAAGTGTTGACAGTCAATAACTGTGAAAAGTTCAGTCATCGTGACAAGTGTGTTGACGGTCAACATTAACAAAGTTTCACTGTGACATGGGTGGTGTTCTGTGAGTTAAACAAACTTTTAGTAGAAAGTCAACTGGCCACTCATGCCCACAAATGCCCAGTCTAACCAGAGTTTGCTACTGTTGGCCACTGGAGCAATTTGGAATAAATGTCAATGACTTGCTCATGGGCAACTTGACAATATGTGGGAGCAAAAATGTCACTGATTCACTTTCTTTTTTCATGGACCATCACATCTCAGATCTATTTCCCAACTGTAACATAACAGTAATCACAGTTAACACTTTTCAGTGGGGAAAAACTCATGTAATGTATGGAGAAGGTCAGTGGTTCAAATAGAAATTCAGTAGCATTCACCTCCGAGCAGACAGGTTTGTAGTATTTCAGCAGCAGAGTAGAATGGCAGAGGGTAGGACAGCAGGGCTTTTGCCAACAAACACAGGTTGACTAGAGGTCGAAGGTCAGAGGGCAGGTTGTCTGTGATGACCTCACTGGTCGTTGCCCCCCAGGTCAAAACGGCCTAATGGAGGAAGAAAGCAATCGATACAATCAGTTAATCAATCACTTGCCTTTTCCCTCTACATACTTGTAATTGGACCATCTGTTTTCAGGTAGAAACCCTGAGCCACATATACACACCTTATTTTGTATTCTGTCTTTGTTGTTAATGTTCAATCAGAACATGTAAACTGGCATTCTTGGACAATTAAGTCTCATAATTCAATATTGTCAGTGATATACACAAGGAAGCTATTCAGCCAATAAAGCAACAACTCACCAGCAAAGAGAACATAGTTTTCATTATGCAGGCAGCACCATGGGTCCAACCCAGCATAGCATTAAACTGCCCTCTGTCCTCCATGCTGCCCTCTAAAGGAGGGAGGAAGATCTGTGAGGTGTAGGAGAAAATGATGACACCCACAGAGACGAGGAAGTCCTCCGGGTCCACAGACAGAGACAGAGAGGACCAAGACCAGTTGCTGGCTTGACTCAGGCAGTACAGCATGACCAACAGGCTGACAGAGGGTCAGACACAAAAGAAGAGAAAATGAGGGAAGATGATGCTCTACTTCTGGAATAAAGCAACTAAAATAAATGTAATAATATAATCCTTTATTTATTAATTCTATTATCATTCATTTATACAGGACAGTCTGATAAGAGTTGTTAACCCCTAGATACACATGACAATAAAAGCAGAGGTCCTACGTAAGGACATACAAGGCAAATGATCCAACAAATAAATAAACTGTAGGAAAAAAAAACAGAAATTAAGACCATAAATTTTAATCAAGTCCATAAATCAACCTCTGTTCTTGAGGGTGATTCTCAAATAAATGAAAGCAGAGTAAATATTAGCTCTCTGGTTAAGTCTTGAATTATCAGAGACTGAACTGAGAAGTAATGTGTAACCCCCCGAGGGCTCTAAGAGCTTAAGGAGCTAGAGAACTCCAAGAACCTGTTCCATTCTCCTTGTCTCATGCAAGGCACCTGGCGTTAGAAATAAATCAAACAACCAGTGACAAGAGTGTACCAGGTGGGAGCAGACTGCTTAACCAGCATCAGCTGCAAAAATGATCACAGGAGTGAGAATGAGAACAGATTATAAAGTCCACCTTCTTGTGCAGAGAGTCACTGTTCTGTCAGAAACAAACATGTCGCCTCTTTCATTCAATCACCTGATCAGTATGTGAGCCAGCGAGCAGAGTAGGCTGAGTGTGGAGACTGGTCTGAGATCAGTCAGAAGCAGGCAGGGCAGCAGGAACATCAGGGAGATCAGAGAACATACTGATCTAGGAACAGCCATTCCAGTCAAACTGTCAGACAACAGACTGGTGGAGACGACTAGATACAGGGTACAGGTCATCAACAGTTCAATCACCTGAAAACAAAAAGAAACAGGGTCCAGAGAGAGGTGTTTCCCTCAGACATTTCTTTTCACTCATTTATCTCTACAATAAATCTTATATCATAAATAATTAAATGAATCTAGACAAGTTAAATAGTCTGTAGTTTCTCAATGTAATGATCCCAAAGAATTATGTAATTTCACAGGTTTCCAGTGCAATTCAGAGCATGAAGGACTGGTTTACAGGATAAAGAATGTGTGTGTTTGTTTATACTTATGTATTATGTGTGTGCTACCTGAGCTACATTAACTATCCACCCCCCGAGTCCAGGCCGGTTGGGCCACAGTCCTTTGCAGCAGGCCTCCACTATGTCCTGGTAGCTGTGTCGGATTCTAACCTTTGACACCGAACCAGACCCGCCACTGAAAGATACAAAATACAACTTGAAACTATCATAACCTGTGTATGATACAAATTCACATTTTTGACCATTGCTAATGTTAGTGTAATGTTAATGTCAAAGGTCCAGCATGTTGTATTTGAACTATTAAGAATATTTTTGAATACATCTCTTGAAAAAAGGAAAATTCCACCCTCACATTTTTATTTTCTTTGTTGAAGCTTGGTTCCAGTGTGTTCGGTGAGTACAATAAGAAATCAAACTAGCTCTAATCTGATTCAGAATCTAATTGGACAGAACCCCACAAACCAGTGAAGCAAAATTAAACACAAATGACTAGAATATAATGGAAAACCCCACCTCTGTTGCTCTTCATATAGACAGGCCACCAGGATCCTGCCTGTGTGGTTACAGACCCAGGCCGACAGAACCAACAGAACCAGACCCACATAACCTGACTGGACCAGAGCAAAGGGTAAACCCAACACAAAGATGCCCTGAGGAGAAGAAAGGGAGCGAACAGAGGGAAGATAGACAGAAAGCTAAGTTTAAGAGGTTAGTGAGAGCTGAGAAAAAAGAAGAGACCAATACTACGTTCAAAAAATTGCCTCAAAAAGTCCTCGTAGACCATGTAAACCATGTCAATTTCTGGTTTGATTCAGGCTGGGAACCTTTGTAGCATGTCACTATCTCCTCCTCATCCCTGTGTTTCCTGTCTCTGTACTGTCATACTATCAAAATGCAAATCTTGAAAATAAGAAGATAGTCTCTCACCCTCTACACTTCTTTTGATTTTTCATTATGTTCCACTGTGTCACTTATTACTAGATTGGTTGACAGCACAAAGCAAGTTTTTCCTGTTTCAGATTTCATAGGTGCTAAAAGGCCCATGTGTAATAAGCAATCAGAAAAAGAAATATAATGGATAAAAAAAATCAAAGATGAAAATTAAAAATACATGCACCATATTGAAATATCAAAGTGTATAATGGCCTGGTGTGTTCTGTAGGTGGGCTGTAGAAAAGACTCTGGCAGTTCAGTCATTAATGAGCCAATGAACTACCACAGTGACCAGCCCGGATACCTATAAACCTTCAGTGCGGAGTATATTAAAAAATGTAAAATGTACATATGTCACAGTTGTAAAGCAACCACATACAAACATACCATACAAATACATTTTTAAATCGAGATATGGTAGCTCCTGTAGACAAGGGATGAAAAAATATTCTACACATTAGACCTCAAAGTCAGACTATCTTAATATACTGCAGGGTGCTCATTTTACACAGTTAGAACTTAGTTAGTTTCTGTAATAAATCATCACTGAAAAATTCAAAAACTTTGAAGAGAGGAAAGGACGGAATAAGAACAACAGTTGAAGAGGAAAGGGAGCGAAAAGAGAAGAAAGGACCGTTCATGGTTGGATGATGAGGAGGCGAGAGGAGAGTTTTGGCGTGATGCCTGGAGAGTTCGAGGATGCAGGAGACCAGCAGGAGCAGAAGGAGGGGAAGAGTCGGGCTTTGGCCCATCACCAAGGGAAAACGTTAGTGACTGCCAGAGAAAGAGAGAGAGAGGAAAGCAAGGAGGAGAGAGAATGGAGGTGAAAGAGGGAGGCAAGAGAAGGAGAGCACAGAGGGAGAGAAGGAAACAGAGACAGGGAGGAGGAAGGAGAGGTGCGATCTCATGGCTAGAGAGCGTGCAGGTTGAAGGAGGAAGAGGAAGAGGAGGAGAGGAGATCAGAGGAGACAACAAGCTACTTTGATGGAGCTGCTGTGTTTTGAATGTTGGAACATGGAGATACAGAGACTCACTGAGCGAGTTATGGAAGCACATCATAGAGCGCAGACACAGGAACACACTGTGGATGCATAAACAGACAAGCACACATTCTCTCTCTTTCAAGTCACTATTTTGTAACTAGTGTCTGTTAGGCATATGCTGATAGAGCTTTGATGTTCCAATGGAGCTGCTGGGGATGAAAGCAGTTTGAGAGAAATCTGACGCTCAAGTATCTGATTTCATCTCCTCTCTCTCTCCCCACACACTTCTCTGTTTCTCTGTGTTTTTGCCAGCTAATTCCTCATTGGTTACTCTGAGCACAACCTGAACCAGCTCCCAATCACAAAGGGGTACAATGAGGGAGGAAAGAAATCCCTGATTGGCTTTGAAGAAGATGGAGAAAGAGATGATTCTTCTCAGCTCCATCTGCCACAGTCTGACCCTCCCCAAGACACCTTTAAAATCTGCTTATTCGGGCCATGTTGACCAAGCACATTTTTCACACCTTACATACTTAATATCGGCCACCAGGCAGCATAGCATGGGTAGCGTCTTTGACACATGCTGAAAAAAAAAGATTATTACACATTTGCCGCTCCTGTCTGGACTTCCCAGGTGGAAGATTTCTACTACTGCCCTAAAGGTCATGCACAATATTTTATGCAAGCACATGCCCTGTGCACAAAAAGTGATAGAGAAATGTCTTTCCCCACCATGAGGGGATTAGGGGGGAGCAGACGTGAGCAGAAACAGGCAGGTTTGACATTTAAATAACTGGAGGAGTCTTTTTTCTGGCTATGAAAAATGTTGTACTCAAATTTGTTTTATTTGTTCAAATTAAACAACTATAAAAAGGATGTGTCCAGTTCATGCTTTTTTTCTCATCATGGTGGACAAATGTAATTTTCACAGGATTCTTGTACACATGTGAAGTACATTTCAGAGTTAATCAAATGTTTTGAGATGTTAGCCTGTGTCGCTTTATTTGTTGCTGATCATGTTTATGAAAAGTATCATAGTGTAGTGAGGTTGTTTTCTTTTTTTATGGCTGTCTGTAGACCAAATCAATAATCAGTGTCTTTTGAAAACAATTGGTAGATTAACCAATCATGAGTAATTGTTAGCTGCACCCCTAGATGACATTTTACTAACATTTCTTATGATGATGATGATGATGATGAGAAAGAGGAATCCACCAAATAACAGATAGAAGTTGACACTAAAATTGCAACAGTGTACTTTTTTTTTTTTTTTTTTTAACTCTGGTGAGAATTTGGCAGCACAATGAATCAAATAACTTCTGACATCAATCTTTCCAAAATAAATTGGGGACATTCTTTATTTTCCCATGGCCTGTGTTTGGATTTGAACTTTCAACTCAGTTCAAGGTAAAAATGTAACTTATGAACACGCAGTCCTTCAATCATAGGCTGTTAAATTAATACCCGTCTTTCTCAGTCTCAAAAACAAAAGGTCGACGCCTCTAATCTATGAAGAAGACATACAAACTGGAGCTTGCTCATTAACAATCAGGTTGGAATGTAAACTGAGTTTCATAATATTCCCAAGCCCTGAGAGTGGGAGCAGGTTTCTGCATTTCTGGCAGAAAATTTGCTCTCTAATAAAAATTTTATTAAGCTGGCAGACAGTCAGTTATATTGGCATCAATAAACCACAGGAAAATACATATTTTCTTTTTAGCCTTGATAGGAGATAAAACTGCTGATCTTTTTGCCATTATTAAGACATCTGTTAGCCCCTTAACAAATGAATCTGCCATTATTACACTGATACTGTAGGTGTTTATGCATTAGACACATTCTGCGTCTTTTATCATTCCTATGTGGTCATCTATCAGTGTCTGAGGCTGTAAACACTTCAAGCATCTGGTGAATCATCACCTTTGATAAAAAAGACTCTTTTCTGCTATGTTTGTCATGAAGTCACCTTAACCTACCTCTAACCTCAACCAAAAGGATTTTCAAGCAATCTATTTGGTTAAGGTTCCTGATTACAGAGAGCTGCAGGTAATGAATAACCTATAAAACATTAACCAACCTAACAGTCCCAGAAAGAAGATGATACAGCCAGGTTTTATGAACAAATAAAGCTCGAAACATAGAGGTTACAGAAGTAACAATTCATAGATTTGAATCAACAATTTAAATCAGTAATGTGGAATATATCACAGTCTCATTTTTCATTAGAAATCACATTTCCAAGCGTTGTCTGGCACAGAAACTTGGTCTCTAATGAAAACTGGAAAAATAAAAAGTCCTGGCACACAGTTAGACAGACTACCATCAATAACCCAAGAAAAAAATACTTGTTTATCTGCTAAATATCATGTGCTGATATATGTATTTATGTACTGACAACAGTGCTAATGGTGATTAAAAATCTGTGTATTTACAATAATCTGATGCAAAAGCATGGAACACGTTTGCTTGCACATGTTTTCATTTGTCAGCATGTGTGTGCATGTATACTGTATGTTCATGTGTATGCATGCGTACACTGTATGGCTGTCCTGATGTCATAATGTATTCTCTACGGACCCAGGGACGCTGTTCAATTACACCACAGTTATTCAGTGAAAGAACACATTTACATGAGGGCAGCGGCTGAATACAACCCAGCGTTTACCGCATAATAGGCTATTAGCATTACTGCCATGAGGACATACTGTGACTGGGAGCTTTTCTTTTTTAAAAACGATTTGATTCACGCTTTATTTGATTATGAAGACCGGAGAGTGCCTGACAAACAGCCTGCAAGACCACAGAGCATTGTTTAGTAATATTAAAACACAATGAGAGCGGATTAAATGGTCTGCAAGCTTAATGCTTTTTGAATGAAGTGTGCAGCTTGGTGCCTAAAACAGTTGGCATTTACGTTGTGCATTTGTCTTCTACAAGAGGAAAAAGAGAAAGACAAAGTTTGGGATGAACAGGAAGAACAACGTGCTGAAACTGAACACAAAATATAATGAATAATTATGATTAGATGATTAATTCTAGCATCTAAGAAAAGACTGCTGTTCAACAGCTGACTCAAAATTTGAAAGAAGGAACAGATGTGCTTCACAGCAGGAAATACTTGACCAAAACATAGAGGTGACTAAGTTCACTGTCATGGGTTAGGTATGTTGAATTCTTCATACTAGATACATTATATTCATGAGGTTTATGTCCAAAGTGATGTACATGTTCACATATACATATCAGGAACAATCTGGGGTTATGTGCTTTGCTCAAGAAAACAGGACATGACATGGCTGGCTTGTAAGTAGGAACATGTATTCATAAGTATTAAAACTATGGTATACTTTGGCAATGGTTTGCATTATTCTGAAGTATGAAAAACCTTTGTAATAGTCCTTTAAATTTAAATATGAAAGTCACTAAATCTATATACTCCATTGTCATCTCTTTTGTTATCTCGTGGTCTTTTTTCTCATGTATATGGAAAATATTTCTGACCATGCACATGTACTGTGTAAGTGTACCTGTATAGCATTTGTTATATTCCAGCCGGCCTCCCAGGCAGTGATAGTGGGAGAAGGACTCAGACCAGTGGTGTCAGTGTTGGGGCTCTGAAATGGATCAGCCGCACTGTTCTGTGCTCTCTCTTCTTCAAGGCAAGTACAGAACTGAGAAGTCCCCTCCACAGTTTCCCTTCCCTCCTTTTTCTCCTCTCCACCCTCAGAGAGTCTCACCCTTTGTATATTCCCTTTAAGCAGCCCAGCCAGCCTGTAGGATCTGCTCTTGTTACCCTGGCTCTGGTTGAACCTCGGGTTCACCTCACTCTTGCTGCCCATCTTGTCAGCTTGCATCTCTGAGGACCTTTTTCCCTTGCCATAACTTGTGGTGTTTTTGCACCAAAGGGAGTCTGCAGTGGGAACTGTAGAAGTCACGGTGATGGTCCTGGGTCCAGTGGAGATAACAGTAGCTCTTGTTTCTTTAAAAGCTGGACTATCATGCCGTAAGGTGCTGCTGGATCCTATCAGGTTGGGAGCTGCTCTCTCCGTCACAGTCGGGGTGTCTTTCTCAGTCAGAGACAGGCTATTTCGTCTAAATGAGGTCTTCTTTTTTCTGGTGTCATCAGAGCTTGCATTTTTGTTTGTGATGTGGTCAAAAGGTAATCTGCTGTCTTCACCATAGGTTCTGTTCAGCTCATCACTGTGGGTCAGAACCAGCATCTCCTCATCCTCCTGAAAGAACCTGCTGATCAAAACCACTTTATTAATTTTGGAGCTAATGGGTTCTCATTAAATGTAGACTGTCTGCTTTTATTCGAAGGGACTTTCAGCTGCATAAAAAAATGTTACTGTGTTCTGGTATATTTTTCAAGTATATTGGTATTTAACTTGAAATGAAAAATAGCTTATACTATTATTTACTAAAAGGAATAAAACAATACCATTCAGAGACCTTTGCTGGTGATAATACACCTACTTTTACTCATATGTTCATTGTTATTATATAAATAAGTATTTCAATAGATAAATCAATAGTACAGTGAACCTAGAAATGAATGCATCCCATGATGTAACTCACCTTGTTGTCCAGTCCAGATGTAGCCTCGACACCGCCCAGCCCCACAGAGACCCAGCAGCACTCCAGGGCTGCCCAAAGCTCCGAGCCCAGTGAAGAGAGCCCATCTTCAGCCTCACGGTCTGCACAGTCACCCTTCTCTGCCTCTGGAGGTCTAAGGTGTCTGGGGGGAGCTAGACTGACACTGGACCCATAAACACAGTCAAACAAAAATTCACAGACACACACTCACAATGTCTGCAATGTTTACCAACTACACGCACAGGTGTGTGAAGTGATTGACAAGTCGGTGATCTGTAACATTATAATATGCCAGTGTTTTCAACAGTGAGGAAGTAAACAGCTATAATGGCCTGAATAGTAGAAAAGTACACTCAGCGATATAGTGGAGGGCAAAACCTGGTTTAAGGTAACAGGGATCCTTTTTATTTTTTGCTGGATAAAATTTATCCAGTTTTACATGCTAATATAAAATATAACTCACAGAATGATCTCATACAAAAATGTAACCTACAGACGCAGGTGGTTGTTTTGGAAAAAATTTATAAGATAAAGAACATGGTCTAGACCTGCTCTATATGTACAGTGCCTCGAGATAATTTCTGTTGTGAATTGGCGCCATATAAATAAAACTGACTTGACTTGACTTGGATAGTAACATTTACCACGTCATCATTGGTTACTCTTGAAGAGATCAACTTCATCTAGATTTACATCTCATTTTTAAAGTTTATTAAAGCAACAAGAAACGGTTTGAGTTTAGTTCAAAACTTGTCTACAAAGGGTACTGGTTTTGTCTTTTCAAGTCTCTCCATGTGGATCTGCCTGTGCTTTTCAAGTAATCAAACCCAGTTTTGCCCCAGAGTGTGGTGAGTTGTGCAGGGCAGCAGGAGGAGCCATAGAACAGTAGTGCATGTAACTGGGTGGACTCTACTGGGCCAAAACTCTGGCCCAGCTCTTCTCTTTCTTGCTCTGCTCTCCACACTTCTGAAGTACTCTGTGTTCCATTTAGTTCTTTTCAACTCTTCTCCTTTCTTCTTTTTCCCTGTATGCTACTTTGTTTGTGGTATCCTAAGCCGTGCTGATGCAACCTTTCATTTGTTTTGCTGCAGCACACTGATGTATGTTTTAAAACCCTTTATGGATTCTGTGCTTTAGCACCTGGCTTACACTCAGTCTCACATGTTCATATTTGTTACCAGCTGTGGAAAGTTTTCTTAGCCTACGATACTGCTTAATGGACCACAACGGAAAGTTATCTGATTACTCCAATTCCAAAAACTAAACTGGTAGCAGTATAGTGGAAAGTAACAAAACAAATGAACCTAAGTAACTAAGTAAAAACAGTATTTAAGTACTAAAATATCGTTTCCAGCTACTTTAATATTTCCATTTCATTTTGACACTTACTTTGAATTAAATAATACAATAACACTTTGATGGGGGTATTTCTTTCTATCTATCTGTCTTTTTTCCCCCAATTTCCCCAACCAGTGAAATGTTTGATATATTTCTGCGGAAAAACAGTATTTTAATATCTTTTCATTCATGTCTTTCATTCATCTCTTCCCTCTGCTCCAAGTTTAACCCTGGAGAGAAGGTGGAGAGAAGAGAGGAAGAGGAGGAGGAGTGTGCAGAGAGGGAGAGTTTGGGTCAACTTCTGTGTGAAACTTTTCCTCTGACATTAAACTCAACACGGAGCCGCGCGGGAGGAGGACAACACGGTATCCACAGCGCGCGCGCAATACGACATCAAGCTTCGGCAAAGACAGCACGAAATGAAGCAACTCGTGCTCGTGCTGCTGGCCGCTTTGCTTTGGCAGTGGTGCCATGCCCAGCAGAGAGGTGAGTCCTCAGACAATGATAGACATGACTACAGGTCGATACATCAGTACACGGCACCGCGAGGGCCATTCACCACAGAACAACACTCAAATGAGCGTTGTGTAGCTCACGCACAGCTGTTGTTTATTTCCCTTAATGAGCTAATCAGGTAACTAGCTACACCTTTGCACAGACTAGCTAAGTCAAAAAACGTGTGACTACGGGAGGGATATTTCAGCCTGTGGTAAGCAAGAAAACCCCTTATTAATGTAATTTTCTGTCACAGTATCAAAGTTGTCAAAAACAAAAAAACACCCCGTTACTCCTGTTTCAATATAAGAGGGCAAATAATGTGAAAAAATAGTCAATGGCGTACCGCTTTTTAAGCTAATTATGACAGACCTGTTTGTGGATGAGCAAAGAACACAGCTGGTAACTGGAGTGACAGTACAGCATAGATGAAAAAAGAGCCAGGGGCATGTAAATTACTTACTTTTGAGAGGTTTTTGCCTGATTGTGTTTGTTGTTTGTGATGTTTTTGTTGTTAAAAGACACCAAAAGACACTATGAATCATCTGGGGTCACACGAATGCTCATATTAGCTGACATTTTTAGACTCATTAAATCAAAAGCAGGGGTTGAACTTTAGCATGACAGACCCTGACATAGCTGTACTATATGTACTTATACAGCACAAATAGATGTCACTTGGCTGGCCTTTTTGTAGTTACTGCTTAGCCAACAGAGTTTGTGATTATCCAGTGTGCACTTTGTCATTTAGCCTCACAAATTATGTGAACCCCCTAGGGAGTCTTGTGTTTCACCCTGTCATATACAGCAGTTCCAGTGCATTAGACGCTTGCAGTGCAGACTGTACACATTGATGTGTATGTATGAACTGTATAGGCAATATGGCCCTGTTTAGTAGTTAAAAATCAGCTGGTGATTTAGAGGATTCAGTTTGTAGATATTTTTGTCAAATGGTAAGATTAGTTATCCTTATCAGCTTTTTATAGTGTGCCATTTGTGGTTTTGGGATTTTGTATGCCAAGGTGACAATTTCAGAATGGTATGAAGTTTTATGTATAAGTACACATACATATCCAGTGCATGGGTTCAAGCCATGCAGGTAGTTTTGTTTTTGTTTTTTGTTTTTTGTTTGCCACCAACTCAGTACAATGAAGATGAATTTCATTTTATTTGCAGTGCTCAAATTATTGATAAGATGGCATTTTAAAAAATTACATCAATGTGCCAGAAACTGTGTCACTGTTTCTCTGGATAGTCCAGCTCACTGACCGCGCTGTCTACTGTTGAATACAGAACTATTTTCTCAACAGAAATAGTTCCCATTAAAACTGTTTAGTGTGTTCTGTGGAGTACCAGGTATGCTCTCTCTGGAAAGACATATTGATGTTGAATATTATTTTCAATGCTTTGAGCACCACAAACAACATTCATTTCATCTCTGCTGTATAGTTGTGCAGGCAAAATCTCAGATGGATGTCTCAAAACAAATAAAACCACATCATTCTGCATGCCTGGATGCCACAAGGATTACATGAGAAAATATTCAGTGTTTTTTTTAAAGTTATTTAGGTGAAAAGTTCAAACTGAGTCATGAAATGCAATTTAGAAAAAGCTGCTGCTGCTCTTTTACTTGGTTATTTGTGAGGCTGTGAAAGATTAATTATGTGGTACGCATGGTAGGGCCGTGACATAGTCAACAATGAAAAATGAGCAACAAAGCCTTCAGCAGAGATGGGGATTGACAGCGGGGACAAAATCAATATACTGTGGAGCTCAAAAAGAGTCAAAATCTTCATGCAAAATACTGCTTCTTAGAGTTGTAAGGCAAATTGTCCAATTTAACCACAAAATGATGTGAAATCTGACTTTTCTAGATGATAAAAACAATGCATGAAGAAGCTGTTTGAACACATGAGTGTGTGTAGAGTTTGTTTGCATGTGTGTGTCCGTTGAACGATGGTTTGACGTTGCTGACTGTTGCTTGGAAGATGAGACAAATCTAGTGCTCGTCATGCTTTTTTTCTGTTTATCCTCTTCAGAACATCTCCAGCTACTGTTTAACCCAGGAGTGCTTTGGACCTCCTGCCGAGGGGAGGATTTGTGTGGATGGGGGGTGGGGGGCTGCCGTCAGGATGTGTGTGTTTCTGCATACTTTGTGTGAGTGTGTGTGTGTGTTAGAGAGAGAGAAAGTGAGTAGAAGAGGGCGGGAGAGGCCATCTGTGTGAGGAGCCTCATTACCAGGCGTGTCAACCAGGCATGCTCTCTATCAGCGACAGAGCTCAGAGAGACATCAGGAGATAATCAGAAAGAGAAGAGGGGGAGGAGGAGGAGCAGGAGGGCTGAAATAGAGAAGAGAGAGAAAGGAGGGTGCGTTCAAGAGTTATTAGGCATTGGAGGAAACCTCAGCAACAGAGAGAGAATGGGTGAGCAGGTAGACGGAAAGTTCAGAGGACATGAGAGATAGGATGTGGTTCAGGTAGTGAGTTAGAGTCAGGGAGGGATTGGAAGTATACACAAATAATGACAAGATGCTTTTGAAACCGTTTCCTTGCTATCAAAAAGTTTTTTTGGGCTGGTTTGAGGAGAGAGAGAGAGAGAGACTCATTTGTTGTTGATGAAAAGATTTGATGAAAAATTGAAGCACATTTGCAGGAGAGATGGGCAGAAAGAATACTGTAGACCCTGCAGGTGTCTTATCAGCCATTATTGCAGAAATGATGAATAAACTGGGTTGGTGCTGAAAACATTAGCTGATTAATTGATTGATCGATCAACAGAAAATAAACTGACAACAATTTTGATAATTGAATCATTGTTTAAAGGCCTTGAAACGCTATTTATTTCAGTCATCTTCTTAATATGAGCAATGGGATGCCACATTAACACAATTTTCTACAGTTTTGGTGTGTTCACATGAGAGATTTTCTGTATTTTTGTTTTGTGTGTGCTCTGCTCACTGGATTGACAGTTTGACAGTTAGTCATTTATAAAGCAAAAACCATCAAACATTCAGTGGTTAAGGCCCTCAAATGTGAGGATTTGCTGCTTTTCTCTCTTTGTCTCTTCTCTCACAAAAATGAAAATCTTTGAGCATTAGACAGGAAACTTCAAGATGCCATCTTGGGCTCTAAAGACTTGAGATGGGCATTTTTCACTATATTCAGAGATTTTTGTTTTCTGTCACTTCTGAAGTAGTGCTGCTCAGAGAGAAACTTCTGTATTGTAAATGCAACAATGGCTGAAGCTCTTGGCAAGTGACCATCACCACTACCTGCTCCCTGGCAAGAGATGTCTGGTGGCAGAGAAAATGTACATATTGATAGTTAGTAATCAGTAGTTGCAACCCTATACTGGATTGTCACATGGGTTTGTTGCCAGTATTAGCACAATAAATGTTGAGTCAAATACTAATTCCAGGCCAGAAAAGTCCAGTGAAATCAGCAGCAGAAAATAAAAAACAACAAAACTGTAGCAGAGCTTGCACAGAATTAACTGTTCTGCTCCTTTAAAGACCTTGTTTTCAAACATGGTACATTAGTATGCTTCTTCTTGCAATATTAGTTTTGAACTCTGACTTTCTATCAGATGAGAGTCAGTATGATGCATGAGACTCTAGAGCCAAGCCAAACAACTATATCGATAAAAGATAGTAAAATGTCAAGAATGTGCGGCTGTCACTGGGGAGAATTTGAAAAGTTGTGAGAAGTTGCCAGAAAAGTTGACTTGTCGGAGTTGGTGTGTATTAATGTGTGTTACCAGCCTGATTTGCATGAATGGATGTGAAGTAAACTCACTAGAGACAACAGTGTGGAATGAATCCAGACAAGGGTTGTAAACCAACTGAGAAATCAACATTTTTATTTAGCAAATCCATGTGACTTATTTATAATATCACTGTCCTTCAGAAACCTCATACTGCATCTTCAAAAAAGTAAACATATCAGAGTGAGAAATCGGATTGATTTCCCTTTTGATGTTTATCGGACTTTGGCATAATCAAAGGTGCGGCCTGATGCTATGAAATGCCGTATCGTTTGGAGGATCTATGCTGAAAATATAAAAAAATAGTTAATTTGTAGATAAAAGGTCTCCTCGGAGCAACTACAGATGTGTTTAGAAGTTTATGGTAATCTGGATTTAACCAAGCCGGGCTAAACGCAATGTGATGTGAACTCATCAGAGGTATCGCAGTGAATGCGATGTGAATCCAGAATGGGTTTTTCTGCCCATCAGAGAAATCAACATTTTTATGAGGTGATTTCATCCCAATGTCATAATGTTTCTGAAATATGTTGATCTCAGTCTGGTATGTTAATGTGAAAGCAGCCAAGCTTAGCTGAATGGATTTGATGGAATACACTGGAGGGAAAGCTCTCAGACTTTTTCTCAGACTGGGACCCAAATTCAGTGAATATAATCAGTGTGTCCTAGAGAATAAGAGGGAAGGGAAGGAGGGAAGGTGGGAAGGATGGTGACAAGGGGGAAAGGAAATCATAAAGTTAGAAAGAATGAGGGGAGTAATCTAGTTGGCTTTGTACTGTAATAACAGCTTCTATGGCAAAATTATATGTAGTTTGTTAAAACATGCAGATGAATGCAGATTATGGGGACATGAGTGCTGTAGTTTAGAAGTGGGGTTAGAATAAATGCAAACACATGTATTTCTTCTAGATTTCTGTTCATGCCATATATTTTTATGTTGTTGGTGGGCATTAAGTTTATGTAGTTACCTCTGCTGTTGTTATCATAACATAGACACTTACAACTAGGGATGCAACTACTTGATTTCTTTGATTATTTATCATCAGTGTTGTCTTTGATCAATAATTTAACCATTTTGTATATAAGATAATTGTATATAAATTGTATATAAAAAAACACCTATCCAGCTCAAGCCCAAGGTGGCATCTTAAGATTACATGATTTGTCCAATCAAGTGTCCAAGAACTCCAACTTACTACTGACATTTGTATGTGGGGAATAATGTCACTTTGGGCAAATGTGTTGCAAAGACCTGTTAGCTGTATTGTACTGTATTAAGGACATGGACATTGAGTTTTATGTCAGATCTCTAAATCTATTACACTTGGCAAGTGCAACTGCAGTACCATACCTGTAGTGTTTTCCTTTGATTTGATTATAAAAGTTAATATTTAACTCTCATCCAGCATCCTTCATTTGGCCTGGAAAGTTTGTCTTGTGTTTTTAATTATGTGCAGTTTTGGAGTTTCATATTCAACCTGGCACTTGAAGCAAAGCGTATGTCTGTGTCTGCTTGTGTTTAGCAAATGTAATATGTTTAAGAGTAATTTTTTTTAGCAGATTTGATGTACGAGATTAGGCTAATTACAGCACTTGTATTTGTATGTTGCTTTTGGCTTACTGTCATACTGTGTTTGTGAAGTTGTCTTTGGCTTTAAGGCAGCCAAGAATTAATCAGTGACATTGTGCCAAAGACACTGATCACATGACCACCAACAGGTGTGTGTATGTGTGTGTGTCTGTACTTTAGAGGAATCCCGTGGGAGCTAAAATTAGCCAGGTGCTAAGTTGGAACGGTGCTATATCCTTCCTGTCAATAAGCTGAAGCTGAAGAAGAAAGGATAAAGAGAGGGTTTGCAGTGACTCTGACATTTTGAATCTTAGTTAATTTTTTTTCTTGACACTTGTCACAGTGTGGGGCAGAAGTAGGTCATGATGCTAGCACTGACAGCGTATTACTTTTTGGGAGTATCAGGAGTGGTGCATGTGGCATTTTAACATAAATGAATTATTTCCACATTAATTTTAAGACACCATTATCAGATTGATTTGGCAGCTCCTAAAGTCCCTATGGTCCATTTTACATTAATTTGTTTAGTTTTGGCAGAGAATCTGCTGGATTGTGGAAGATGGCAGATTGTAGAATGAGTGAAAAGTGGATGAAGAAATTATTTCTGACATGTTTTTCCATTTCAGTAACAGGATGAACACTCACTGGGGAAAGGGACAAGTAGCGACATTTTCTTTAATACAGAAAGATAAGGGATTTATGGTCTCAGTTTTGACAAACACAAATGGTGGCTGGAACAAGATAATTGACATGACCATGGTGGCATTTGTTTATGGTAATTTTACAAACGTATTCCAGTTAATTTTTGAATCATGAAGACCTGCTGATGTTCACAAATGCTATGTTCTTCTGATTGTAGAAACAGTGCGTAAACATGCAGTGCATAAACACAGCCTAAAGCTTCATCTGACACTGTGCCCTAAATCATGAGTGTTAAAACTCTCAAAATATTTAGTTCTGTTTATTTTACATATTTTATTATTTTCATGTATCATTGTTTGTATATTTGTTTGTGTACGTCTGTTACAATAGCATGTTAATATTTGACTTGTGCTTTTCCCTGTGGGGCTGTGCTGCCTCCTACAAAGCACATCTTCCACTGAACAAAATCTGGGTCTGTGCGTGTGTGTGTGTATGTACACCCATGAGTGTGAGTGTTTCCTAGCTGTTTTGTTGTCAGAACAGCATTGATAATGCTGAGGAGAAAATCAATAGTTAATTCTACCAGGGACACAATAGCTGCTCTGCCCAGCTCCATTCTACTGTGGGCTTAGACACAGAAAGAAACAGGGCACGAGTTGATGAATTGGTAATTGTGTGTGTGAGTTCATACAGGTTGTGTATGTGATTTTTGCACCATCTACTGCACCCAGACTATTTACTGTACCCGACAAAATAAGCAAGATTGTGATATGGATTTGTAGTAAAGAGCATAAAAATTATATAATAGGTTAGACGACAGACTTTTTAGGTTGGAGCACAGCTCCCGGCATTCCTTATTTTTCACTTCCTTATTTTAGGGTACATTCAGCTCAGAAATGACCCCATGTCTTTGCAAGATGGAAAATAATGGAAATTAATTAAAGTAAATTTGTTTAATAGCGTCAGTGTTCCATGTTAAGAGGTTTCAGTATCTTGTGTAGCCATGTTACCTGTGTACTTCAACTTTTAAATTTCAGTGGGGCATTTCATGTACAGAAATAACAACCAAAATTACCCATCTTCACTCTGAAGCACCAGTCCAGTGGAGTTTGATGGTTTCATCACTGTGACCCTTTTAGATTTACCCACACATCTGCTGCTGCTGCTGTGTGGGTAAATTACTCTCCAGCAGCATTTTACTTCTGGTAGCTAACTTGAATAATAAAGAGCCGAATGTAGGTGAGTCCTTTGGAGTTTAACTGCAAAACCTGCTATATATTTACCAATTATTAAATCTAGCACTGAGTTCTACAGATTATTTTGCTGAAAATAGTTGAAAAACATCTGTCAAGGGAGTGCCATAATATACTGTTTTGTCATGCAAATTTTCCATTTCCAAGTCAAATGGCTAATCAAATTATGTTTATGTCAATTAATCTACTGGTCATTTTTTCAATTGTTTGTTTTTATAAAATGCTGTTACAATTTCCGTAAGCCCAAGAGTTTTCAGATGTCTTACTCTGTACGACAAACTGTTCAAACCTCAAAGATATTCAGTTTACTATCACATCAAATGCAGAAACTAACAAGAAAAGTAGCAATTCCTCACATTTTTGCAGACTGCACTTGAAAAATTACTTAAACATTTGCAAAATGGTTGCCAATTCATTTTCTGTTGATTGACTTGAGTCATTGACTAATCATTTGAGCTCTGCGAACACAATTGCTAATTATATTAGAAGACTTAGCTAATTTTTCATGTTGTATAAACCTGAAGATCTATTCTTTCCTTCTAGAAAGTCAGTATTTAACTTGTTTCAAGTGTTTTTTGAGGCCTCTTGAAGAAGCTGAAATTTTGCTATTTCTCATACTATTAAAATCACATCAGGTAAACAGGCAGTATTCATTTTAAATATTTATATTTTTGTGTCTATAATAGATTGATAGATCTGAATGTATGTTCTCTATGGGATTTCACACTGTGACCTTGTGGGTAAAACACTGCACGTCTGACATATAGATGTACAGCTGCTAAAACACAGGCTACTGACCCTTAGACACACACAAACACACACGTCTGCAGCTGCAAAGACTTTGGAATGACCTCCATTTCTTCATCTTTCTTCCTCTATGTCGTTCTCTCATCTCTCTCTCTAGCTCTCTGATCTTTCTGGGTGCTTATATTTTCCCAAGGAGCTTCCTGTGGTAACACATGGTGTCAATAATGAGCTCCCCTACACACACACACACACACACACTTGCATACACACTCTCAGACGCTTTCCCCTCCTCCGCTACTCATAATCCTTCATCCCCTCTCGCCCACTTCTTTCTCTCCTGTCCCCTCTCTGCTCTTTCTTTCCATCTCTCCTTTCATTCCTTGGCCCCTTGATCGTTGTCCTCTTCCTCTTTTCCCTCCTCACTTAATCCTCTACTCCTTCTCTGTGTACTGTTTTTTTGAATTTTTCCAAGTCAATAATACTTAAGGAAAAATGCATTCATTTCAGCTGATGTTGGACGTCTTGCACATCTCCACTTATCAAAAGCATTCTGCGCTTTGCTGTTTCTCTATTTCATATCCTCCTCTCCTCTGTGCCTCCTTGTACAAATTTCCCCCTCATCTCCCCCCTCCTCCACCTCCTCTTCACTCTCTCTCTTTCATCCTGTGTAGGAGTACCACTGACAACCTCTGCAGCCATAGCTGAGCTCAATGTCTGGCCTCAGTTTGTTTGTCTTGCTACTCCTTCACTGTTGGTTTCTGGAGGTCTTATTGTTTTGTTCCAGCTCAAATCACTTCAGTTCAAAACCTCTGTTTATCCGCAGCGAACACACTGAGAGCAAGCTGTCTTTTTACAGGAGAAATCTGTCTGACACAGGCAGTTCAAAGACAGCCATAAAGCAGGACGGACGCCCCCCAGCTCTATTTTGGATTTTTTAGTTTGTTGGGTTTGGTTTGTGTGTGTATTTTTTTCAGAGTTAAACTTTGGGAAGTAGTTCTCAATTTGTTGATTTCGGTCTGGGGTTGTTTTTTCCATGCGCTCATTATGATTTATGTAGTTTGTGCAGCTACAACAGTGGGATGCACCAATATGGTTTCTTTTAATCAGAGATGATCAGGTTTTGAAGTGTAGTGTAGTGATAATCAGGTTTATCAAAACAGAGGCATGGACATGGCTCTGGAGTCACACTCAAGGCATTTGATGAGTTCAGACTCTACTTGACAAAATCAAAAAAGAACTGCAAATTTGTTTTGAGTCAGTTTTGACACTAATGGCCAGTGACTAGGGTTGAATACTGAGATTTGACATTCCTGTATTTCCCAGGAATTCTTGCAGAATCGCTCTATCATTATCACTGAGGAGATTAAGTTACCCCAGTTCCAGCTGTATCATGTCTGTGTATTTCACTTTCAGTGACCTATGAATTAATCAATAGATTACACCAAAATTATAGTCATATAGTGTAGAAAATACACTGTGTTTGTGAGTATCGTAATTGTTGCCTCTTTTTGCTGTCTTACCTCTAGGGCTGGATATTGTTCAAAAATGAAAAACAAGGCATCTTTCGATACTGGGTAGTATCGAAGCATTTCGGTCAGTGCCATAAAAGAACCGAAGTTCGGTACCCAGCCCTACTTGCCTCAAAAGTTAGGCTAACAAAGAATATAAACATCATCTTCATGAAAGGTTACCATTGCAGATCAAACTCAAATATATATAATCATACACAGTTTGCTGTGTATACTCATTGCTGTGTGTACTCATACACAGTTTGCTGTATATGTAGAATCTCTATAGATTTGCAGGACGGGCAAACAGATACCAAAGCAGCATTGAAAAGGATGATTCCACCTTGATTAGCAGACCAACAGGAGTGGTGGACTAGAGAGAACGTCTAGGTTAGAGCCCAAAGGAAAAACACAAACTGGAGATGCAATCCTAACATTTTAATTTTCTGAGTCTGTTGTACACCAGTGTACAACTTAAATGTACAACCTAAAACATATTTTTAATGCTGATTTTTGTAAAGCATTAATCACTCTGTAAAAACTGCCAGCTGTGACCTTTCCTGCAATGTATTCAGTTTGACACACATGGCCTGAGCATGTTGTTATGATTAACTTTTTGTCTGTAGACAGTCTTTTGATGCTTTGGCTTTGTTGTGGCTTCATAATGGAGTCAGTACTCCCAAAGCAATTTTTTAAAAATCTGGTCATCTTCAAAGTTGTCTTTTAGTTTTTAGTGTTTGTGTAAATGAGAGATGTACCATAAAATGAGATAATAACATATGTCTAATGCATTTTTTTAAGACATTTTTTCCAAAACACATTTCTGTAAAATATATTTTTCCCAGAGAAACTTAAGAGACACCCTCAGCCTCAACAGCAAACCCACTGTACCAGACTCCACTATCAAATTCTTCATGGATCATGTTTCAAAAGCTGATTTTTACACTTTTGTTGGCAAGTCTGCTATGGGCCTCTGTGGTCAGAATGTCTGAGCTGAGGCTTCTTGTTAGACTGGGGTTTCTTTACAGTTGTGTATAGATTGATACCGCCTGGTTTTAGTGGCTGCTAGAAATTACCAATTACCTCAACCACAATGTCCTTTTTCAACACATGGTTGCAACATGTCTGTGTTTGTGTGTGTGTGGAGAAACACAGAAAAGCATTGTTGGAAAATGCCTTTGAATGTTTGTTGTTGCATCTGTTGTTTCTTACCGTGTGTCCAGATGCGATGATTTTGTGTCATGACCTTCAATATTAAAGCAACCTCTAACCTCTCACACTCATGAACTTTGAGCTGTCAGGGTCACCGTCCTCTACCTCATGTTGTCATGACCTCAGCCTGCTGTGTGGTCCAAGTTATGGTGGCTAAGATTGTTTCAGAGCCATAAACAGTGAGGGTTTGTACTAACTGTAACTGAGCTGCAGAATTTGAGTAGTTTACACCAAAGTTTTGGGTGTTCAGAGGAAAACAGGCAAACATGTTTTAACAGGCTGCACGAAAACTACTTTCTGTGCAGACTGCAATGGTAGAGTCAGTCCAAGACACTATGTTGTGTGTTGATGAGGGTTGATCAGGCTTGTTGTCTAACCGCTTAGTAGGAGGCAACCACATCCTCTAAGACTGCCAATACTCAGTACCTGGCAATGTAACTTTTAATTAAAATCAAATACTAATAGCTGGCTTGACTGACAGCTGGACAAATGAATGAGTGAGAGTCTAGGACTCCCTAACCCAGCAAATGTCGTTTCTGGCTTTACTGACAGATCTGTATGCAGTGCACACATAGTCTTTGCAGCACAGCTCTTAGATAGTAGCACACACATGCGCACACAGAAAGAGGCATCAAACAGAAAGGCCATTATTTTGGGGCTGAATGTTTGTGTGATTGAGCTGATAAAGCATCAGAGGAATAAGAGTCTATTAGACTGGCCTGGTTAGCTATGGATTTAACATTTATACACACCTGTGTGTGTGTGTGTGTGTGTGTGTGTGTGTGTGTGTGTGAGAGAGAGAGAGAGAGAGAGAGAGAGAGAGAGAGAGAGAAAACCAAAGAACCAAATACACAGGCAGAGGCAGATCTAGAGTGAAGGAGGGAAAAGAGGTATGTGTTGTGTATACATTTTTGCTTTTCCATTATTCCAGTTGCTTTTCTCATCAATATTGTGTGTGTACAGTGAGGGGGACATATTCTGTATGTAATTTCACATTTCCATTATATTTTTTTGTATTTCCATTATTCTGGTCCAAGGCAAACCCACAGAGAGCCTAATGCAGAGCAAATGTTCACATCTGACACAAGATGAAATATGTGAAAAATGATGTGTGTGCATGTGTGTGTGGACGTGGGCCACAGAACCTTTGCAGCCCTGCAATAATAGACCAGTGACACCCGGGAATTTTGGGTCCCGCTCTGTGATTGGACACGGCTGGTACGGAGTGAATTATTTCACAATGTTGTTTCCTGTTCAGGGCACAAAGAGGTTGGCAGGCATGTACAGTAGCTGGGTAGACTCGATTTGTTTTAAAATAAATAATGTCATAATGGTTGGCTTTATGGAGGCCAAGTATTGAGGCCAAAAACAAACAATGAAATGCCAAAACTCAGATAAACTCATTTTTATGACGCTAGGAGGAATGATTCATCCTGTTGCTGAGCGTCCCACTGCCTGCCAGCATCACCACAGATGATGGGATGACGTTTCCTTTCTAACTGCACCTCTAAAGGCTACATATCTCTGTAATACCTGATGTCCATCTGAATCAATTATAGATGCATTTATTTCCTTGGCTAAACCAACACATCCAGCTTCAAATCTCAAAGTATTTACCCTACTGAAGAGTCCCTGAGTAAGACATTAGGATGGGCTGGGTTTGACATCTGAGGGACCTGGCTAATATTTTGTGGGTTCCCCTTGTGCTACCAAAACAGCTCTGACCCATCTACAACAAACACCCCCAGAGGTTCCTTGACACAAGACCTCTGAGGGTGTCCTGTGGTGTCTGGCAGTGGACCCTTAGGGTCCTGTGGGTTGCAGGGCGGGGCCTCCATGAATCTGGTGTGATCCTGCGCATCTCACAGATGCTCAGTCAGATTGTGATCTGGGGAGTTTGGAGGTCAAGTTAACACCCTGGGCTCTTTGTCGTGTTCCTCGAGCCATTTTTGAGCAGTTGTTGCAGTATGGTAGGTGCACTGTACTTCTGGGGGACAACAGTACTCTCCATTGGAGAGAGTACTGTTGTCATGAGGGTTGTACTTGGTATTGTCTGGTTTTAGTGTTGTGGCTGATCAGTGTATGCACTGTGCCTGTCAGAGGTGGTGCAAAAAGATGATGGTGAATTTGACCTTTGACCCACCCTCCCTTATGGGGGATTCCCTTTTTGGGATCAGTGAAGTATTGAATTATTAGTGTTTCCAAAAATCAGTAGCAAATGCTAGCTTCCGTTATACAAAAAAACTTTTAAGGCTTCTCAGAAACATTTGTCCATCAAACCTTGTATATTCCAGTTTTTAATATCTGTGAGACTCATACTTTATGTTTCTTCTGCTGACCTTGTTTGGCCCCACAGAGGAAAGCCGACCTAAGCATTCAGCTGAGCCTGAGGCTTGTTCTGACAGTGGGTGGGAGGTGGGTGGTCTGTCAGCACATTTATTCCTAGAGGAGCCCACTGCTCTGTTCTAGCAACTCAACCAGCTCATTGTCCTCTGCTTGCTTGGACCCTGTTAACAAAGACTTCTGTTAGTTTGACTTGTAAGGGTCTTGCTCTGCTTACATTTTTTTTTTACTACAAGCCAAATCTGATTTTTCTTCCTATGGCCAGTGTAATATCTCCAGGTTTGGGTTAGGTATTTTGATTTTCAGACAAACTCTTTGCAGACTGTTACTTAAAACTGGTGAGTTATCTGATGAAGCTGCTTTTGATTAATACTGTCTCCCCTAAAACACATTTGCATTGTGCTTGGCTTTGGCACTGCACATGCATTCCAGAGTCCACTTCATTGTGCATTTATGTGAATGATTAGCCAGATATTGATGTAGTTATTTTAGTGGCTACAGTGTGTGATACAATAGTAAAACATAATTATATTTTTACAATGTAAATGTCAGCTGTTATAAGGACAATTGTTAAGCCAAGGAGTACCCATAATTTTGTTGTATACTTGATGTACAATGACAATAAAGGTTTTCAATTCAATTCAATTCAATTGAGCCAATGAGTAACTGGCCATTTCAGATGCGCAACAGACATAGTGGGTGAAATTCATCATTGAAAAAGCATAAATAAAAACAAATCTGACCAGTCTTGTTACCCAAGACTTCAGTGTAAACACAAAACAGGTTATTTCTGAGTAAGACACCATACCTCCAGTAGTCTGTCATTATGTTCTCTTCACTTACACAAAACCCTGCAGTGAGTTGGCTTTCTAAGTTGTGTAATTTTATAACTGATATGAGCTCTAATATGAAGTGAGACAAAATGATTCACTACTTAAAAGTTTAACTGTTGTGGCATATTCCATAAAACCGCAACATTCCTGGTCTGATTCCGACTAGGGATCTTTGTGGAATCCCCAGCCCACCCACCAACCCACGTCTCCAGTGTGTATCACAACTCTGCATCAGGTTTATTTCCAAATTGCTGTTACTTCATTGCTTCACTACTACTTAGCAGTTTAATGATATTTCATTATAAATGAGCAAAATATACCTGTTCCCCCCTAAATTATACATTTTAAATTGTAGGTTTTTATATGACCTGGTGTACTTTTAGTGTGATGTCATAAGCCTCTGTTAAACACACAGCTTAGTTTTTCCATCAGTCTGAAATCCCATTGAAGAAACTTTTGAAGTTATAGTGGAGGCACAGTGGAGCTAATTTCCAGGTGGCCTACATAAAATTATTGGCAGGCTGCTGCATAACCAACAGCTGAATAAATATAAGTCTACACTCTAGAAAATGCAGCATGGGAAATGTAGAAAGGTACCAAATGAAATGCAAGGGGAGTAAGGTTGATTAGGGGGAAGGGAATAAAAAATGATTACAACACTTAATCTCAATTTAACTGCTGGAGATCCTTGACCAGCTCAGATTAATAATATCCAATAGTGTAAGCATATCTTAGGGACTGTGATGGGGTCCTTTAATCACTCTCTAAGGTTCATGAACAGTTTCATATTAGGTTGTTGTTAAATATGCCACTGAATTGCAGTCTTTAAAAAGTGTTTATGCATTTTACATAAGCATGATGTCACTGTAAGTAGACTATTACAGTGCATATTACAGGTACAGCTTAATGATTGTGTTTGTTACTTCACTCTTACTAGAGGTAAATGACTGGTTCCCAGGGTATTAGCCAAAGCCATCACTGACATTGTGTGTTTTTTTTCCTGGTGTATCTAATGCAGAAATTCCATCTGTTTCATGACAGACACGCTTATGATGTGCGTTATAGATTCAACAGCTGTTCATCAACTGAAAGTAGTCAGAGACCTTTGGAGCATTCTATTCTATTCTGCTCTATTATATTCTATTCTGTTATACCTCATTTTGGTACTCTATTCTAATGTTACCAGACACCTATTTGGTTGACATTTACTCTCCATGTGGGAAAATGTTTCATTGTGCAAAAATCAAAGACTGATGATGTTTTGTAGGTTCTCTGACCACAAATGTGAGTTCTAATGGGAAAACTGGGTTTTCTATGGTTTCCCTGATTTACATACTGATTCAGAGCAAAGCACTGACCAGGAGATTTTTTCTCATGGCCCCTTTTCCTTCTTTGCTGATGTGTGTGTGTGTGTGTGTGTGTGTGCGTGTGCATGTGTGTATTTGCTGAGGCAGCAGGTCTCTGTACTAGTGGCCAGTTTACAGCACTAGCTGATGATGCATGGAGGAATCAGAGCTCCAATAATGAGCGGAATCAGCCTTTAACATGGTAATGTGTCATTTAGGGCCTATCCATTTAGCTAACGACTTGCTTCCTTTTGAAACCTATTAGCAGTAATGGTAAATAGCAGCTCCCCTTTCAACTTGAATCTGATCTATTCAGTTTCCCTCCTCCTCTGTTAGTCTTTTTTTGACACTCTCCACCTCTTCTCTTCTCTTCTCTTCTCTTCTCTTCTCTTCTCTCTTCCCAAAACCCAAAGATAACCAATTTTCCAACATGTATGACAAAGAAAAGCAGCCAGTTTGCCAATTTTAGAGAGGAACCATGAAACATTTGGTATTTCGCTTTAAAACGGATTAACATGATTATTTGATCATCAGAATACATTACTCATTAATTTTCTGTTCTGTCTTCTCCTCACTACTTGTAGTTTTTGCACTGGTATTTTTTCTACTCTGTTCTTTCACGTGTCTTCCTCTCATTATTTTATCCTCATCTCACTGGTTTGTCTATTGACATGTTCTCCTCCTCCACTTTTTGCCTTTCCTCTATCACCTCCCTATCCACATCCTCTCCACATTTTCTCCTCTCCTCTCCTCTCCTCTCCTCTCCTCTCCTCTCCTCTCCTCTCCTCCTCTCTTGCCCATAGGGGCTCATTCATAACATGTACCCATTATCCACCGAGCTATTAGGTTTGCTAACAGTGAGATCCATTGGGTGAAAATCAATGTCTATCCAGGGAGCAGTTTGTCTGTAGCGCCACTGTAATGAATGCTATATACTCCCTCACACACAGCTCTCTCGCTCTCGTTCACACACACTTGCACTGGTGCATTGGTGTAACAGATAGTTTTGTCAACCATACATCTAAACTTCAGTGAAAACAAACACACCACAACATGAGTGAGCAGTGTAGTCAGACTTTTCTTCTCTCTGCAACTATTTCCCTACGGCTCTCACATAGTCAACTCATCAACTCAAACTTAAGCTTAAAGGACCGAATACTTTCATAAAGCACTGTAGACACACATACAGTGTCTATTAAGCTCTCACATTCTCTGTAATGGACTCTGTATTGTCAAACACAAATTTCAGCTTTGCGCAGTCTAACCTGAACTTTTCCCATGTCAGAGCAGTTAGTGGTAGCTGGAGGCCAGCTAATAGCAGATGTGTAGCCATCAGTGCTGGTCTAAAACGATGAGTCAGCAACCTGTAGTTCAGCTCTGTCAAAATCCATAGCCATCATTTATTGCGGTGAGTGAGAACCTTTTAACTCCAGTGTTTCATACATTTAGATAGGGCCATGGCTATAAGATCAGTAAACATATTAAAATTGACACGTATTGGAAATAATATGCAACTTTAAGAAAAGATATAGAAGCCTGTTGCCCCCTCTTTAGAGGATATGGTACAGTGGTTCCCAAACTGGGGTAGAGGCTCCCTCTGGGGGAACTTTGTCACTGAAGGCATTTTGACTTGTCAAACACAGGTGTACCTATCAGTTTTATTAATTGTTACATTCCAGAAATTGCTGGGAGGCAGCTATCAAAGACAGTCAAAACTTGAACATATCAGAATATACTATTGCCCGTTCAAAGCAAACCAGATGGTATCAAACTTTCTGTATGATTCTCTGCTGTAGCTATACCATAGCTAACCCTGGCCTCTGACCTCCCTGTGAGAGGGCAGAAGAGCAGGGACATGGTCTCAATATCGATATCTTTCAAGTATCATGGTTCTATCGTCCTGTATCACAATACGAGATTGTGGATGTTTGTATTGCAGTTAGTCTTGCTTTTAGAATCATTACATCCTAAATCATTACAGCTTCTTAAGAGATGTTTTGACTCACATAAAAGTTAATCAAATACCTGTTTCACAAGTGTCATGCTTGGACCCCTTGGGGTCCCCATGTTTTCTGTCAGTAGATCATGTACAAACCCTGTATGTGAACTAGGTCTAAACATCTGTTTTGTATTTTTGTTAGCGTGTAATGATTTCCAGCTTTCAGATTTTTGGCTGTCTGCTGTCAACAGACTATAAAACTGTTAGAACTAATATTAAAATCGGAGCAGTACAGCCAACTACAGCGTGTCTCTCCTAACAGAGAGACTAATTGCAACAACTCTAGCTTCCATCAATCTGATGGCTAGCTTGCCATATTTTGGTCTCCAGAGAAGACAACTGAGATTAATTTTGTGTCACGTATGGCAAGTATTACTCATGACTACTGGCTGTTCTTTTTGTACATATTTTGTTGATTGGTCCCCACTGATTCACCCACTCAAGTCTTAAGCCAATTGCACACTGTTTCCTGTCTCTCGTTGTGTCATTCATAAGTCAACTGAATGGATAATAGAGGAGAGGAGAAAAAGGCCACGCGATGAGGGAGGAAATTACGGGGAAAATGAGAAGAGAATAGGAAAGGTAAAAGAATAAGAGAGATGCACAGAAGGAGATGAATGATATTAACGTTATACCCTGTGTGTTCGGTTGCAATCTCTGTGGTAACTGCTTCTTCCTGGAAGCTCATGCATGTCCATCTGGATTTCCAATTACCCACAATCCCTTGTGTCCCCACCAGCCGCGTCTGGAGAATGATGTTATTTCCTGACTTGACAGATACAAAACGCACTCAACACTCTCAAGGCAGACCTGCATATTCCTAATATACATCTACATAAACACATGGACAATATATCATCACACAGTCAGACTCTCCACTCTGTCTCTCTCGTTCACGTTATCCTCTTTTTCATTTTTATAACTTACTTATGTTTAGTGTAGTAATAAGTATAATCTCCAACAGTGGCTATTAAAACACAATCAGATCATGGATACTTTAGGGCAAAAGCTATAAGGTGACATTACTTAAAAGAATTATTCAAGATAAAATTGAAAACTTGAGATTTATGTTATGTCTATTTATGTTATTTCACATGAAGGTCCATTTAGTAGCTATTCTTGATCTTTCAATCATATCATAAATTTGAAATTATGTTTTGAATTGAGTTTGGAGAAGGAAACATAATTTTGCACAAAGTGACAGACAATGCCATTGCACTTAATATCAAATCAAATATATCTTGGAAGTAAATCCCCTAGTATGACATTATTATGTTACTGGCAGGACATGGTGATTACAGTCTATTGTAATAGACTTCCATTTCCCATATCCCTAATAAGCATTTGTATGTATAAATATATCTGCCATTAACATTATTTCATGTTGAAAGCAACTAATCATGATTGTATGTCCAATAAGTGATAGAGACAGCTTTTTACACTGTATATTAATTATATGGATGTTTTTATTAGAAAGTACTGAACACACTGTTGTGTACATACACAGTAGAAATGTTCTGTCATATATCTATAATCATTCTATTGTAAGATTTACCTAAGCTGACACCAGATGACTTCATCTACCTGTGTGGGTCTTATGTACTTGGCTGGCTGCTGAATTAGAACCTTTTGTATGGGAAACACTGAGCTGCTTATGATAACTGTAGTGACTAATTATATGTAATATTTACAATTAAACTCCTGTCATTTAGTTCTTTTTCAGAAGTGAATCAAAGCAAGAGTGAAGACTAAGTTATAGTGCCATGCTCAATTACCTTGAGGCCAGCTGGCAGCAGTTTGGACAGAAAATATCCAATAGCCGTTCTTTTTTTAAAAAACAGTCTGTCTATTACTTCACCCATCTGTAGGTTTGACTTTTGACTTCAGTGCCAAAACTGCCTTTAAACCACATTTGTTAAATTGAATTGCCACTGTGAGGGTATACAGTAATTCCTGTCATTACCATTTTTTAGGTATATGTTGGTGTTGTGCCACATACATTGGGAAAGCTTCAGGCCACGCACATGCTCTAAAAGCCTGAACCATCACTGAACCATGACTTTATCTCGTGGGAGCACTTTTGACTTTAAGTAAGAGCAGTCAGCAGTGGAAGGAGGAGCAACTGCTCATGATTAATCTTCCTGAGATTTGTTTCTGTGCTATTCTATTCTATACTTTTCGATTCTATATTGTTTTTAGGTTGTGAGAAGAATGTAGTGGTTGCAGCTATGAGAGAAGAAGATTAGATCCTCTACCAGTGATAAATTTCTCTGGGGCCAGAGGTCAAGCTGCTCTCTCCTGTAAATCTACTCACTGGCATGTTTTCATTACCAACACCAACATATCCCCTAGACAGTGTGTGTGTATGTGTGCGTATATATGGGGGTGTGTGTAGTGGCCTTGGCTGCGGCCTGGAGTCTAAGTACTAACCAAGGCTAGCACAGATGAATTCCTACTTAAATCATATACAGCCACACATACACACACACATAAACACACAATTCTGTCTCTGAGGTGCTTGTGGATGATTTAACAAAGTCCTCATCACTGCCTGATCAGGTGTGGACTGACTCGTGTGTGTGTGTGTGTGTGTGTGTGTGTGTGTGTGTGTGTGTGTGAGACAGAGAATAGAGAGAGAGAGAGAGTGAGAGCAGTTGGTCCACTGGAGGATAGATTTACTGCTGGCTGGTCTGAGCTCAGCTAAATCACTTCAACCACTTATCCAGGAGTTACTGCACATAAACATTCTCTCTGTCTGAACCTCTTCCCTTTTATTTTTTTTAATTTTTCAAAGTTTTTATACAGTGAAAAGAACTTCACATTTCTTACATCACTGATTATTCAAGGGTTGACACAGGTCTCCAGTCTTTATTGAAATTAGGAATACAATTATTTGATTTGTAATTTACACCATATAAGTTGCTCTGTTTTTAATTTACTAGGTTTTGATATCTCAATCCATTAGTGACCAGATTCATGACTGTTTGCTTGGGCTTCATAGTTAGTTTAATTTGAGAATAAATTTCTGTAAAGTCTATTTACATATATACTTGCCTGTTGTTACTGGGTGATCAGGAACAGGGATACCATAAATTCAAAAACACAACCCACTTATATATGCCAAAAAAATGCTAGGTATTGGCATATTTAAAAAGAGAATATGCACAAAAGGGTATCTGTATTTGCCATTGACTTTTTGTTTAACTCCTCTCCCAAGCAGCAATTGACATAACAACAGTAATTAGGCACATCAGGCCTGCCAGGCTATGGTGTGTTTTCTGTCTTCATCTTCCTTTTGTATTTGATGTCAGAATGAGCACTTGTGGAGTTATGCTTTGTGCAACATCTTTGGTACCTTTGGTGCCCACAGTACTATAGAAAAACAAGTTTTAGATTTTCAGATTTTTGTCATCGACTTGTTAATGAAATGTCAAGTTCCTGTGACATCCCTGTGCTAACCAAAATAGCCATTATACTAACTGTCTGATGCTACTGTGTTGGTTTGTGACAGTTAATTATGTATACCTAACTAAAACTATGCAGTCTTGCAGTTGTTTCCAGGGTTCTCATTTCAACCCAATCAGGTGGATACATCATTATATGGCCAAGAGTTTTTTTTTAACGGACTCACAGGATTAGTGGTAATTGCCTAACAACAATTAAAGCCAAGCTGACTAAGTTGATATTGCCGGCCAAAAATGAGAAGCCTGTTTTTTTTTTTTTTTTTTTTACATCTCTCTTTAAAGTAAGGACACATTGTCTCAAATATTACTTTGAAATTTGAGGGGCAATTCTACCATTGTTATTTTGGTAAAGTGTGTAGGAGTCATTTTACAGTGCAAGATTTGACTATTACAAAGGGAGCAGGGCTTGGCAAACAGATGGCTAGCAAATGGAGGGTTTGATGGTGAAGTAGTTTTTACTACAGAACGTAAAGGGAATGTTATATTAGTGTCCTATGTTCCTGCAGTTTAAGAGCAAATAGTCTATGTAACATTCCAGTCTGCTAAATTAATTTGAGTGGTGAGAATCAGGGGGCCTCCTGGGAGACAGTGGTTTAGACCCCCACCCCTCCCCACCCCCCGTATGGGCTTAGTATGGGGCATAGTGATCAGTGTGACCTCCAACAGATGAGGTCAGGTCATTGACTGTGTGTGTGTGTCTGTAAGGCTGTAGGTAGGGGATTAACTGTCTATAACTTTGTGGTTTTCCTGTTTAGTCTGAGTTTATGACCGTCTGGAAGAGGACAACATTTACAAAGATCAGCCGTACACACACTCATACAAACACAGACAGACAGACAACACACACATGCGCCCACTCAAACGTTTTAAGTCCACATTTTTCCCTCCTCTTCCTGTGATAAGTGTGTGTGGCCATTTGAAAGGGGATTTACATTGTTCTGAAATTGGATGCAATTGCAAACAGAACTTGACATGCAAAAGCATGTGGTGTTATTTTTAAAGAAAACATATACAGCAGTAATATGAATGTACAATAATTGGTAGAATACAAGTTCTACATTGACAGGTTCCAATTATAGTAATCATCATGCCTTAAGATGAAAAATGGTTAGAATCAAATCAGAGTTTGTGTTGTTTGTAGCTTGGAGCAGTAACAATAACATATACAATGACATTTAACCATAAGCTCTGCTGTTGTTGTATTGTTACTGCAATTTAAAATATTAGTACATAAATTGTGCGTGGAAGTGGCAATAACAGGAAAAGAAAGGGATATTCCTATGTGTTGGGTGAAACTCCTGAATTAAATTTAATTGTTGATAGGGAGACAGGCTGAAGTGAGATGGGGCGATGTCCTGACCCTTCTGATCTGCCCACCATCTTCCCTTTATTTGCTTTGTATAATAAGTCATTCATTGCTCTCTTCAAGGCAGGTTGACTGGGACTGACTGTTTGCATTTTGCTTCATTTTCAAGGGGACACCACCCCTCAGTAGTAAGTCCTAGTGAGAGCAGGATGTTGACTTAGTGTTCATTTCAGCTTCAGAAACCCCTGAGTCGACAGAAGACCAGCAACAGATATAAAGACTGAGATAAGAGGAAAACAAAAGTTTAGATGTAGAATGTACATTTATTAACCTTGTCGCACCAGACAAGTAATAACAGGAAAAACTGAAAGAAGACATTTATTTTACAAAGTAATCTCGTGGAGGGATAATATTGAAGAAACAGAATGGTAAGACAGAAGGAGAAAAGTTAGGCAGATGAAGAGAATGATTACCTGTATTTATTGTGTTCCCATCTTTGCCTTTGAAGAGTATAATAATGTTAATAATACTCATCTTGAAATTAGTTTGAAATTAATTTATCCACTGTGAGACTAGGAGACTTTTTAGTGCCTTTTAATACACATGGCCAAAATGTGCAAGAATCATAGTAACACAGTATCAAAGTTGAGGCTTATAATGGTAAATTGTTGTAACAGCCATAAACCCAGAGTTTCTATCTGTATCAGCATGTCCACATCATTTTCTTAGCATGACACCAAATCTGAAAATGTTCACACCTATAGATAAAAGCCTTCAAATAATTTTCAAAAGCACTTTCTGAAGCCTAGCTGAGGGCAGCACTGTTGAACACCTTTCATGGCCAAAAGTCTTTAGATGGGCTATGAGTTAGCAAATAACAATGCATGCAAGACTTTGGAGACCAAATGACCGGCTGCCTGGTCTGTCCTGAGTTTTTATTGAGCCAAGCAGGCAAGGCCCCAGAAACTGTAGTGTTAGCCAGTCCACCACTTTGTCCAGAATTGAAAATATTCTTATAACTATTGGATGATTGTACAGAATTTTATACAAACTCAAGGTTGAATCTATTAATATTTGATCCCTTTGACTTACCTAAGTTCAACCATAGCCATTGTGGATATCGGTAAAAAGACACAGCACCAACCAAAGTGTCTAGCTCAGATGATATTTCATAAACGTTTTTAACGTTTGGCACTGAGATGTAGACTGGACAGAAACAGAGACGAGTCAACATTGTGCAAAGATATAATTTGCCAAGTATTAGAAAGTGCTAAATTCATATATCCAACATAAGCTGCACAAACTATGTTACCTATAGAACAAATACACAGCAAACCATGGAATTGACAGCTGTGTGTGTGTGTGTAAAGCATTATTAAACACTAGCAGCCAATGGCCGACAGACATAAATCCATAACAACAATAAAATAAATGTTACACCTGGATGCTGAGAATAACCTTTGGTGATCTAAAATGTTAAACCTCAATGTCTTGATAAAACTAACTGGCTATTTTTACCTCTACTATCATGATTTAATTATATAGATAAGACAGATTTTTTTCATGATCAAATTATGATCTAACTGGCAATGGGTATTAACATTTTTTTCAGTAAGATCTGGAACTATTGTGGTGATGCTGCAAGTTAATGATTCAGCTTTATTGACGGTTGGTTTGTTGTCCTTAAGCTCCCATGTGTGTTGTGTTATCTTTGTGTTATCTCATATCTTAGATAATTGTCCTGTTATCTCAAGCTTGTGCAAATTATTTTTTGACTTGTTCTTTTACCATTGTCGGCAGTTACACTTATATAGCCATCATACCATCAGTTACCACAAATTGTCGTGGTGTTGAGAAAACATATTTTCTCTTTTTATCAGATTTTTACAAGAAACAAGTTTGATAGGATCAAGATAAATAAAAGTAATTGTATCTCGATCCAAGAATAGTTGATAATAATAAAATAGAAACAAGTAAAATTAATAAAATTGCAACCTCAGCCTCTATATCTATGCTTGGGGAAGTTGGCTCATGTTCTCATACTTATATTAATCCCAAAACACAAAACTTAATTTCTTTTTATATGGTATATTTGTGGTGATTGCCCATTACTGTTGCTCAGGAGAAACAAGCATTGTGGAGTTTGATACAATGTAGCTAAAGTGTTTTTTTCCTTCAGAAGGAGATACTGTAGTAGTTTAATCATGATATATTACTGTGGTCATGGGATCAGACAAGGCATTTCAGTCAGAGCTGCTACGCAGCAGTGATTCCCAAATGGACAATACAGTGTTTTTACTGTCAGAAGATCGCTTACGTCTTGCATAAGTGTGGGAGTAAGACATAACCATAGATTGAACCTGTATGAGGACAATTTAGTTGTATTTGTCATAACTTCAGACATGTATTGAGTTCCTCAGTCCTTGTTAAATTGTTAATATCCCATTTCCTGATTGCCCCTGCTGTGACTCAGGCATAGAGGAGAAATCATATTTCAGTGTCTAGAGCACATCTGAACTAACAAAACAGATTAGTTTTCTTGGAGAGACCTCACAAAGGTGAGATGAGTCCAGGACTACTTGGAGTTTATGTTGTTTCAGTGTAAACTGTCTTAGCAGATGTGGTGTAATAGCTGAAATTAATTTGAGGTGGGTAAGAAGGTTAGTGTTCTGGTGTTATACATTTGTGCATTTATGTCTGGATGGTGAATTAATTGTCCATAACATATTTGTGAATGTATATGTTTGCATGTATTTAAATGGGGCAATCCTCTGTGCATGTCTTAGTGTGTTGCATGTGTTCTGTACTTCTGTATGTAGATATATGTAGCTATAGGTTCCATGTTTTTTTGAGTGAGTGTGTGTGTGAGTGTGAGTGAGTGTGTGTACACAGGATTATCGCAGTCTCATCCCTCATTCCTCTCCTGGCCCTGACCCTTTTAAACAACACTCTATCTTTCTCTGGGAATCCCTCCATCCATCTCTCGCTCTCCATCAATCTTTCTATCTTTTTCTCCATACTTATCTCTCTCTCACCCCCCAACTATTCAGGATGGAGGGAGAGAGAGAGAGAGATACTGAGAGAGATGATCCTGTCTTTTTCAACCTTCTTCTTATTCCATCCATACATCTAGCCTCAAAACTCAACAATCACACATCCATCACACACACATGCACACAAGCACACACACACACGCAGCAGGGCAAGCAGTGCAGAGTCATCTTCTACCATGACAGTAAAAGCAAATAAAGTTTTATTCATAATGTAATAGAAACCTTTTATACAATAAAACAAATTCGCTGTCATCCTGAGCTTGTGGAAATTCAGTCAATGTGGATGTTTTCTCCTTAAATATAGATTTTTAACTTCCATATTGATGTCTTATCACCCTTACCACATTGATGAGTAGCATGCTTCATTATCTTCAATTTGTAAACACTAGATCGTTGTGTGTTGGTGCATGCGTTACTAGTGATGCACATGGAGGTGCAGGACGTCAGAGGTTCACTTTCAGAATATAATAAGCACAACTGAAAGAATGTTTTTTTTAAATCATAACTCCCTGAACTGGGTTCCAATTAAAATCAGGCACACTGTATGTGATTTAATGTTGATGTGGTTTAGTTTCTCCTCTCTACAGTGCAACATTTTTTAAAAAGATATTTGCAAGGTGCTGTGGGTAAACAAACATTTAACACGGTGAGATTATGGATTTGATGTTGATGAGGATTTGACATGTCACATGAACACAGATGGGGGAGGGTCATTGGTGAAGCCTAGTCGATTTTAGTTATATAGCCCAATATCAAAATAAAATTTGCCCTTGGGCGCTTGACAATCTCTACAGCTTACAAGACCCTCCTGAGATGGTAGATGGGAAAAACCAGGACAAATAAGAGTTTACTTTGACCAGTAAATACATAAAAGAAAGGTCCGTTTTCAATATGTGTTTGGTTTTTAAGCCGCTTCCAGCCATCAGCAGATTGCGTTTGCTCAGTTGTCATAAAAATGATTTAGTTTTTAGATTCAAGTATGGATTTCTGGTGATCTTAATATCAGGTTACAACAGAGCGAATTCAATACACTGATAAAGACTACAAGATACGGCTGAGAGCTCCAGAAAGACCAACCCAGTCAGTGAACCTTGTTGACAGGGTTGAGGTTAAAACCTCAATTTGGTTTGCTTGATGTGTACTAAATCAAATTTTGCAGTATTTACTCAGCCTTTAATACTAACAGTTGATCCTGTATTTAAATAAATAAATAAATAAAAATAATGATAATAATAGTAGTAGTAGCAGTAGTATATATATAATAGTATATAAATTGACCAGCTTTATTAGGGATACTGCCTTGTGATCAGTGTTACAACTCATTTGGCAATGACATTGCCCAGCTCTCAATGGGTGTACTTATACATTTTGACAGTATTATAATTTAGAGCCTGCATTGCAGCGGATCCTCTGAGACATCTGGTTAACAGAGCATAGACAGGGGATAGAGAGGCCAAAAGACAGACAGACAGACCGACAGACAGGTTACCATGGTTATCAGAGCAGAGAGAAAAGAATGGAAGATGATGAACCTGAGTAGATGTGTGTGCGCGTGTGTGTGTGGCAGCCACAGAGCCGTAGGCAGACAGTCATTGTGTCCTTGTCGTTCAATGAATCTGAAATCTGATCAGTCTTTAGCTGGTCCTCTCCATTTCTCTGTTGTTAACTCAGTGTATTGTTTAACATAAAAGGCAAGAGAAAAAATGTTATCAGCAGCCAAAGTCAGAGTCTTACACACCATCACATTCTCTCAAGAAATTACGTTGACGTTTAGTAGAAGTTGCTATGACACTGATTCAGATAGGTCTGGTGTTTTGTTCATTGATGGCCTGGTTGGAGAAACAACCGAGCCAATCAGAGCTTTGCAGTTTTAAGAACAAGGAGGTCATCTTACTAAACTGTGGCTGTGATTGATAGAGCTATTCAAGTTGTTGTAAGTCAGCATTAATAACTCTTAAATTTAAATATTTCTTCGACAAACATTCAGTTAACTGTTCCTAGCAAAATGACATCAGTGGGACTGATGTACTTCTAATGATGAGGACAAAACAAAACTAAGACTCTACAGCCATGCTGGCAGCTCTGTGAGACTGAGTGTAGGCACAGCAGTGCTTTGAGCGAAATGCTAATGTACGAGGGGGGCTTCAAAACGTTTGTGGAAAAAGGACAGTTGGAAAAAACAGTTTAAGTTATGATGTTTTATTTTTGTGTTGCAACATGCATTTAAGGGTTCACGTTCATGAACGGACAGGTACATTGAGATCAAAATCCCTGCATATAATTTTTAGCTATGTACTTTTTTTCACAACTTCTTGGATTAAGAAAATGCAGTGGTCTCTTATAAAAGAGGTGAAATACATGTTAAATTTGTAAAGGAATAGGAATAGTGTTATGTGAGCATGCAAGAATTTAATGCTGCATCAAACTTTCCCAGCTATATTGGAAGAGATGGCACTGAAGCAAACCAAAATGTGTGGTTAAACTTGGAACAAATGAAGTTCCCATTTGAATCCCTTGTGATACTCTGTAACTCAGACACGCGGAACTGATAGGAAGCTTAAGGTATTAGCTGTCTCAAATCAAGGTAAAATGACACTATTAAAGATTGCACAGTCTCCCACACACATTTGTATCTGGTTGGAGACTCTTCCAGGTTGTGGATCAAAACCTGGGAATAAGCAGGATGTTGGCTTGATTTCCTGGCAGAAGCGACAGGCAGTAGTTATAAATGGTGTGGAGAAGAAGGACCATGAAAAATATGTTCATTAAAGCAGCTGTTTTGATCTTGCATTAAAGCCTTAACTAAGATAATTTTTATACTGCAGTCTGGTTGCAGGATTTCCTGTGTTGGCAGCATGACATCAAGATGTTTGCTCTTCTAATAGGTGCTTGGTTGGAGAGATCTGGTAGGCATTGGTAAACATTAGTGCTGCATGCTGTTATTCTCTTTTAGCGATTTATCCTTTGCCTGTTGCCACTGTTCAGACTGGGACTTAATGAACAAAAGAGTGCAGTGAAAAGAGTTGAACCTGCTCTCCACTGACTGGATTCTTTGAGAGGGTGACCAAATATCAGACTTAAAATCTTAAGGCAGCCAGAAACTGTCACAATGAAAAGATGGGACTGAAAAGACATTGATAGAACATGCATAAAAGCAACTTTTATTATCATGTTCAAGCTGAGGGACTGATTTTTTTAGTTAGACCTTTTCATTATAAGATAGGGGAAAAAGCATTGTGGTTACTGTGGTATTTCTTTGACCAGAGTTGTTTGTGTTTGATAACCTATTGTAATTGCTGTTTTTGATGGATGAATTGATTATGGGACACATGAACAGAAACCTCCAATAAATACATCAATTTTACATACATTCTGAGATTGGATCCTATATTTAGAGGTGTCTAATTTACTTAAATGTAAGATTCAAAGTTCAAAATAATGCACTAAATTAGGTTAAAAGCTCCACAGGGCTGCAGAACTAGCACTTTAAATTTCAAAAATAAGAATTAATACAGGCTTTAGTTGCTGGGTTGTATGGTGAATCAGTAATAGGTATAATGATACAAGTATCAGTACTACAGCTTATGTAATTACACTGTGAAAACTCTCAGAACGTTCATCTGGGAGTCAATGTTTTCTATTACAAAAACTTTGTGTTATGGAAGTCTGGGCTCCCTCAGTGGCGTATGTTCTCAGATATCATTTCTGAGAGGTCTGGAAGCCTGTGTGTGTTTGACTCCATGTGTGTATAATATGTTGTGAGTATGTGGGTGAGAATGTGTACACATGTTTGAGAGAGAGACTTTGGGTGTCTCAGATGTTCTTCACAGTCCATCAGTGTTGACATCTGGCCAAACAGCTGGACTCATCTTGACACACACACACACCCAAACACTCACACACACACACACACACATTGACTGTCCACACTTTCACAAATGCTTCTCTGTGTTCTTTCTTACACTTTTTCTCCCCTTCCATCTCATCTTCCCTTCGCTCTGTTTCCTTTGTTTACAGTTATTGTACATTTATATGTATCTGTGTTTATGTTTATGCGTAACTGCACCTGTTGTTTAACTGTGTTGACCTTAAACCAGAACTGGGATATCTGATGTAACAAAGTACATTCATGTGTTTGTCTGAGTGTTCTCCAGACAGGAAATGTGAACCATGTGTATGTTGAGCATTAAAGTACTTTAAGTTCTACAAGCTTGTCATCCAATCTGAGACTAATGTTCTTTTACTGTGGGAACAACACAGATACGCCTATAAACTGAAAAAAAAGACAAAAACACCATACTGTGTGCAGTCTCGTGGTGCATTTGTGTGGTGATGAAATGTAGATGTAAATAGTGATCAGTTTGTTTGGCGCTCTCTGTCTCCCAAGGCAATCAGTTAGCTTTTTTTCCTTTTTGGGTAACACAGGCTTCTTGGCTTGTTGGTTGTTAGCAGTAACACATATTACAACATGTGCACATACTGTAGAAGTGACTGAGCAATGTGATACATGACAAAATGATCTACATCTTAATTATTTTCATATGGTTCCTATTTCCAACTTTTACCTGCTTTTAACTGAATATCTTTTTTCTAGCATTAAATAGACCAAATGATAGCAAAACTTTGCCAGTTGATAAACGTGACAGCAATTATGGAGCATATTTTCTTTTCTTAGGATGGCGGGGCAGTGGTTCATCCATTTACTACCAGCAATAGCTGGATTGTACTCTCCTCGGTTGTTGTCACATGCCTCCAAGAGTTTATTATAACAGACTTTCTCATGGAGATTTTGTCCCTGTCCACCCATAAGGGAGGAAACCAACATCACGTGTGCATTGTATTGATGGCTTCCCAAAATATCCTGGAAAAAAATCTGTGTACTTGGGAGTGTTTTCCATAATTTATGTTCTTCCCAAGTTTACATTCTATGGCAGTGAAAAATATCCATGGACAGCAAGTGAAAAAAATTGCTTGCACAACATAATGTAAATGAACAGTCCTTTGATATAGTAGCATTACATTGCCCAAAGTCTGCACAGTTGAAAGCTGGCCAAAAATGTTCTCTGTGTGCCTTTTTTGTGAACACGGCTCTTGCTATCTGTTAGGGGTAAATGATGTTAACTGCATTAGACTGTACCGAAAATACACCCAGATTAACTAACTTGGATGGTATAAAACACCTGCCCTCCCCCTCATGTTCCAAGCTAATTACTCATAACCTCAGTACAACAGACATAGAAGCGTTAGCTGGCTTACTGGGAACAAGGCTACACAGGGAAACTGACACAATTTTAATGATTTGAAATACAAAACCTGTATGCAAAGCAGGATGTGCTGGATATTCCTAATAACCCCAATGTAGCATGTTGGCAATTTAACACATTTTTTTGCTTTGAAGAAAAAAGCCAGCCTGATCTCATTTGAACTGCTTTGAACAGACTTGAAACTGCCATTAGTGACGATCTGACTGTACTTGGTGCATTATGATGTGTTATTGATGTAAATTTTTGTATGGACCTCCTTGAGATATGCAGTGTTATGCAGTGGGGCGGCTGTGGCTCAGGAGGTAGAGCGGGTTGCCCACTAATTGGAAGGTCAGCGGTACGATCCCCGGTTTCTCCAGTCCGTGCCGAAATATCCTTGGGCAAGATACTGAACCCCATGTTGCGCCCAGTGTATCATCAGTGTGTGAATAGGTGTGGATGTGTTAGAGCGCTTTGTGCATAGAGCAAGCGCTGTATGAATGTGTGTGTGAATGGGTGAATGTGACGCGTAGTGGTCAATACTTCTAGAAAAGCGCTATATAAGTTCAAGTCCATTTACCATTTACCAGTGGATTTAAAAGAATTATCTTATGTTTTTGGAAATGTTGTTTGCTTTCAAACTCAAATGAAAAGACAGATATCAACTTCATCTGTGTATGTCAAGCATAAACAAGTGTTTTTTTTCCATAAATAACAATCCTTTTAGCATTCTTTTTGTTTATTCCAGAGAGAAAAGCTGCAGCATCTTTATGTCTAGCAGATGCCAGTAGTATTGTGTACATCTGTTTATGTTCCATCATCTAGTCCCTGTGTTTTTTTTCTTCCCAGGACTGTTTCCGGCTGTTTTGAACCTGGCGTCCATGGCAGATATAACAGCTAATGCTACATGCGGTTCATTGGGTCCAGAGATGTTTTGTAAGCTGGTGGAACATGTACCAGGCCAGCCTGTTAGAAACCCTCAGTGTCGAATCTGCAACCAAAGGAGCACAAAACCATTTGGTAAGAAAGATTCATACACATACACACACACAAGACTTATATCATGATGATTACAGTAATTAATTATGCTAGATTAGTTAATTAGAGCCTGATTGGCCAGATGTTAACCAATCATTTTGTCTGAAGTGATAATTAGCGAATGAACTGAGGAATCAATCGCAACATGACAGGATGACAATACAGAATTAGCCTGTGATCATAATTCAAATAACCAACTATACAGTCAATTATTTAGTCAATGATTCAGTTAAGTGCTCAGCCAGTCATACAACCAATCAATCAGTCACTGAAGCAGTCAGTTATTAACTCATAGCCAGGGATTAGTCAGTCAACAAACCCTTAACTGGCCAGTTACTCAGCTAGTGAGTCCAGTTAGTTTTGCTTGGCTTAGTTCACATGCCAGTTAGACAGGTAGTCAAACAGGATCTATATGATATATTGCTGTAAAAAGGGGATGAGAAAGGAGAGAAGGAAAAGAGTGAGTGAGGTGAGAAAGTGAAAAAAAGTCACTGAAATTGTAAGACACATCTATCTCTGTTAATACTTGGGGGGTGAAGAGCAGGGAATGGACAGACAGGAATTTTATCAAAGCAAATACAGTATATGTTGTATTCATCGTAATAGTGATAGTTGCTATTGTTTTTACCATAAATGCCATACATAAGTAGCCTGGTGATTGACAGCTCCCAGTCAAGTCAATCCCACACACACAGCATACATAAAAGCTCTGCATCATGACCGTGGCCATATATAAACTAATAATGTGTTTTATCATCCTGTTCTATCAAAGCTACTGTGTGTAGTAGTAACAGCTCTCAGGAGCATATTCTGCAAATAGGGTGACATTTTTTGAGTCAGAAGTGAATAAAATCAACTGAAATGGAAAAGAAATCTATTATTCTTTCTTTTACAAGGTAGAAAAATGTGCTTTCGATATCTGGCCTTGAATGACTGAAATGCCAGAATTTCAGGAAAAATGTGGAGAACATTTTCCTCTTAGAATAATACTGGATTAAAGACTAAAATGATTTTTAGATATTTAAAATTTGAATAGATTAAAACAACTGATGCTTCTCTCTCTCTCACTCCTTCTCACACTTTTCCTGTGTATGTATGTTTGTATTTGTGTGTACAGAGCATCATCCCATTGAGTATGCCATAGATGGGACCAATCGTTGGTGGCAAAGTCCCTCCATTAAGAATGGAATGGAGTATCACTATGTGACTATCACACTTGACTTGAAACAGGTAAACACAAGCACACGACTCACACAATTATTACCCCAACCTTAAACTAAACTGGAATCAAAATCTGTCCTCTTAGTTTCAAACATCCACTCCCTGTGGCATTGAAGGTGGTTCCGTAAAGAAGTGCTTCTACAGGAATGACAGCTGTATCAGTGGTTCCCACTTAAGCTAATTTATGGAGGAAAAAAACTCTTAAATACCCTTACGTTTAAGATAAACTCCCAATTACCAACTGTGCAGTCCCCACCTAACCTCTAGTTGCTGCATTTCTGAAGTCAAATTAAACGAAGATATTATTTTTGGTCAAATGAAGTACGCTGACAGAACATGATCATCAAATGCATAAAATATTGGCCTCAATGCTGCCTCTCTTTCTTGGACATGCTGTCCAAAGTAGATTTTAATGGACTTAATCTTGTCACTCCATAACAATGATCAGTAAGGTATTATCCACTCAACTTTTTCCAGTAAATGGTATATGTTTCTATACCAAAACTAAACTGACAGATGCAGATGCAGTCAGATGCAGGGTGCTTGGTCTTTACTGCCACCATGTTGGTTTTCTATCAGGATATTGCTCCCACAGCCATTATCTTTGTGGATTAAATTAACACACCAGACTGCATGTTGTCTGGGCATCTTTTACTTCAGTCTACATGCAATTAGAGCAGTGAGTTTGAAGGTGCAGTGTACAGCTCTTTAAAGGATGTATCTATGTTTTGTCATACAAGGAATGAAGCCACCTACTGTTATTTCAGCAGTGCTGGAGTTTGGTAAACCAACTTTGCTATCAATCATTTTATAAGCATGCACGTCACTCTTTAAATAATGGGTTTCCATTTTTGATTTGGAAAGCTTGGCAGCAGTCTTGGTGATTGAGGAGCTGTGTACTGGCATGGGATGATTTAGGACATTTACTTTAGTTTCATAGTGTGATTAAGCAGATTAACCCGCCTGATTATAATTATATAGATGTCATGAGAATAAAACTAATGAGTGTGTGAGACTTCAGTTCATGAGACGCTCTCGTTTAATTAAGAGAAGCCAGTCAAAAATCTCTCTAAAGGTTAAAAACAGATTAATTTTAGATTAATAATGAAAAAGCTAATATTCTAGATAAAATGGGTTGATAATGACAAAAACAAAGTGTCAAACACTGATGAACAAAAGCCTGAGTAACATAAATAGCAATAGCTACGTAAGCATCTCATATAAATGAATATTGCTTGTGCAGAATGTTCTATTCACTTTTTGACAATTAAAAAAAAAAAAAATGTTCTGCTACCTTGCTGTTGATTGAATCTGGATCAAGATCTTTATCTCTCTCCCATCTCCTCCAGCTCTCCTCACAGTGTGCTGCAGAGATACCTTGACATTTAACACCCCCTTTAAAGTAAATGAAACAGGACTAAAAAAACGATACAAACAAAGCATTTAGTTCTGTCTTTGAGATTCTAAAGTTAATATTGGAATATTTCAAGTCAGTCTCCTGTTATTCATATGGAATTGAATTGAATTTAGAAGCAGAAGAGAGAACAGAAAAGTAGTAAGAGACAACCCAGAGGTGAACTTTATTTATTTTTTGCCCACCACCATCACAGAGAATATAATTACATCTCTGGACAGGAAGTAGAGCAGCAACCATCTTGACATGTTAATGACTTCAGACCCATCAATCACAGCTTTCGCCACTGACCTTAATATTAGTGTGTAGAGCAGATGACTAACATGTACACACACACACACACACACACACGTTGTACTTATTCTCTACTTTCATAGAGAAACCTTAAGAGAAATGCACAGCAAAATGAATGAAAAATTATTACAACCACTGACAGCTGGATAAGAGAGTGTGCAAAAATCCTCCTCTTAGTCAATTTGTCACAGACAGGTTCTTTAAAAGCTTTTTAATACCAGTGTACTTTTTCCTCAATGACCACCTACAGAGCTGACTCAGTCCTAACAATCATCTTCATATAATGGCAGTGTTTGACGTGTTCATAGCATTGCATTATGTGTGTTTATTTCAGCTGTACATTATTCCTGGGTGAAACAGGAAATATGTCAGTGGACAATAATAGAGTCAAATGAAAACCTTAACAATTTCTACACAATAGTAAGATGTACAAGACTGAAATAAAAGCCACATGCCATAAAGCGTCAAGTTCAAACATGAGGAGCAACGTTGTTGAGTGTTCAGTTTTGACTTGTCATGTTTGTCACAAGCCAATCAACAGAACAAACCATCATAAACATCAATATTGAACAAATCCTGCAAAACTCACTGCAGTGGTTGCATGCAGAAACTGTAGTTCAGTCAGAGTTCAGGAAAGGTTGTGGCAAAAATGGTATAAAAGTCTGACGTGAATGCCCATCACCACCACCTCTACACTTGCTACACATAGAGCACACTACTTCCTATGATGTGTCTCATGTTGCCACAGATTATCAGATTTGGCACAAGCGTTAGCTTGTACCGTGAAGGTTCACAATTATTTTTTCTGTACATACTTCAAATGATTGAGAGATGTAGCATCACGACTGACTACTAAATTATTGAAGTTTTGCATGTAAGTTGGATGTCTGATTAGTTCTAAAAAAGTGACATTTGGTACTCAACCCTTCAGTCCTGCTCTTTCAGTCACAATGATGAAGTGTCCCTGAAATATCCAATTCAGGAAGCTGAAATTTGCAATGTTCAAATCCTGTTGATTTCTGAAATATTTGAATATGAGACATCCTTTACAACCAGTTTCATTGGAAGAGACTGTAAATGATTTGTCTTTCATCAAGTAACTCAGTTTATTACTTGAATCAATTTTGTATTGATCCAAGTAATAGTAGATTGACCTCGGGCCTGATTTGGAGTGATTGACTGTGTTCTCACTACCATTAATGTCTGTGTGTTTGTGTGAACATGTGCATGCTTCAGTGTTTTGTGTGGGTCTCGATCAGTCTAACGGAAAGCTATTTACCCTCCAGTGTGTTGAATTTCCCTTGTGACCACAGTCATCTCACTCAGAAAATGACAGTGGGCTTGCGTGTTTGTGTGTGTCTGTGTGTGTATTTGGTTATCGCCTCTGACATCACCACCCTCATTTCCTCTCTTGTTATTGCTGAGCCTCTCTGGACAGAAAGACTAAATAATGAGAGAGTGGGAGCTGAGGGTCCATGTGTGTTACTGTGTGTGTGAAAGAGACAGTTGATGTCTGTGTACAGTCTTCATCATTTTAAGATGAATTCTAGAATTCTAATCATGCATGCGGATGCTTCTGACTTTACAATACAGTGACAGTACGGGCAGAAATATGTGTCACTAGAAACTGAATTTAAATCATTTATTTAGAATTTAAATTGCTCAACTTGAGTAATTGCGTTAAAAATGAATCTGAGTCGCTTAATATGAAATTGAAATTATTGGTTTGGAACTGAATTCCAGTCCAGTTAAACAAAATGTAGTATCATGTAATTGAATTCATTTGAATTTTGATTTGATGTGCAGATTCTCTGGACATGTTATTCTACACTGAACGCCATCAGTTTTCAGCATGTTGAAGCGTGACCAAAGGCAGCTAATTAAGTTGAACAATTCAAATTCAAATAAATATGATTCAATTTAAATTTCTAGTGACACATAGAAGTCCTCTGTAGACACCTGTTTAAGAGGGTTGTGAATTGTTGACTTTCTGAGAGTTTACTTCCAAAGTTCTGGTTATTTTTAGGGTTTCATGTATAGGTTTAAACACTTATTTTATTAGTTTATTTTAAATGATTGCTCATTTCATTTTTCATATTATTTGGCTGTTATACCTACAGGCATTAGATATCAAACCAGAAGTTTTCCAGCGATGAGTCCTAGTTGTTTGAAGTCTTATGTTGCCGTAGGCTTAGGAATTAGATTAAGAAATTACCAGTAAATGTATTAGGACTGTTTTGCCATTAGGGGTTAAACTTTCCCTGCCATGGCAACTATCTTTTATCAGCTTCAGACAGGATTCAGTTAAATTACAGTTATTATGGAAATGCAACAGCCAGCTGATTGATGGACAGTTTGATCGACACGGTCAAATCTTGCACTGGCTCTGCCATCTGGGGGTGGGAGGAGAACCTAGCAGAGTGATCAGGGTCCTGAAAGAGGCTGTCAGTCAAAGTGCTTTCATTACCCACAGCTCTTAAATACCTCAATATACAAACACACACACACACACACACATATGCACAAAGATTACCATAACTACATACCTATCACATGCAAAATTACTACTTTGAATTCCCCAACAACTTGTCCAAGCACACAAATGCAGCTAGACGTGATTTTTGTAATTTTCTACCTACATTCTACAGGTGCCTTGTGTACCAAACCGTTTTAATTAATACATTCAGATAAGTGATCAATTAGTTGATCAAACCAGAGAGAGAATAGTTCTGTGCATGTTCATAAAATACATCTTGGAAGAATGTAGCCAGTGGTTTTCAGTTTGAAAACATATGACAACACTGAGCATTGAGAAAATGATAATAGTGAACATAAACAGAAATAAATCACCTTAAATGTTTTTGTTTACACCTGTATTTATTCAGGGAAGTTGTCTGAGAGTAAGCCTCCCTCTTGCAGGAGCGCCAAAATCACACTCACAGTTGCACACATTCATACCTGGAGGCAGCCCAGTACAACCACAGTCTGATCTGCTAGCCACTGAGCAGCTCCACTGGAGCAGCTGGGGTTCAGGGCCTTGCTCAAGGGCACCTTAGTTGTGGTAACTTTCCCCATGCACATTTATTTTTCACTTTCTTCACCAATCTGGGGATTGAACCAACAACCTTTTTTACCTTTATGCCACTATTGCCCCCTTTCAATTTGGGAAAGTTTTCAAAGGTACCACAGGAAAAGTCATAGGGGGAAAAGTAATGAATGGAGTTCACAGGTCCTGTTAACCACCTGTGTTCTGTTATATGATTTGAGAGATTTCCACCATATCTTACTGCTCCTATGGGGAAATTTGCTCTTTCTCTGCCTTCAGTACTTTTAAATGTTGAATGTTGCTTTTTACATTTATGTGTAATTCTGCTCTTGACTTAATCTTGACTCACAGCTTTGGATCCTGTCGAACACAGATGGGAATGTCAACCTAATTAAATGTAACTTCAGACATATGTTAGACATAAACACACAGACACCAATGACACAAATGATGTATAATCCTATTTATTTACAGTTTGAAAATCCAAATCATAGAATATTGCAGCTATCAAGCTTAACTGTTCAACTCAAAATTTCCACAGTTTACTGGAGTCTGTAATCAGTGTCCCCATCAGAATCATCATAATAAGACAGGTGCTTGAACCTGTTCTTTAAATCAGTCATTAGAAGGACTCAGTGAACCTTAACCTACTGTAATCAAAGCATCACAACATAACTGTATATGCTTGAAAGAAAATGGCATGTCTAGGATACAGGAGACATTTTGTCTTAAACAGCATTTCCTATTGGAAATCATTATGGGAAACATACCTCAAACTTAACACAGGCTACCTAGATAAAAACTTTTTTGATTAAGAGGCACATGAGATGAAATGTGAACAGGGCTTTTGACGCCAGAAAAAATATCGTTATTCATAACAGAAGGTAAATGAAACATCTGCTGTACCCAGTGAAACTTTGTTGGTCTAATGTTTGACAGTAGCTCGGGCCAAAGCAAGAATGTGGGAGCGATTGCAGCATCTGGCGTTTTGTGCAGACTAAAGCCTATTGCAAAAGCTTAAGGCCAAATTACAACCAAGTCTGTGAGAGATCGTGTTAGTGCGTGTATGTATTATATTTGTGTGTGCGAGTGTGTTATGGGCTGTTTCAGACAGAGAAGCAGACTTAAAGAGAATAGATTTCAGTTGGCTTTTACAGACCAGGCCATTTCTCAGTTTTATCCAGAGGCTGTTGTCTGTATATGCTGCACTGCAGCCTCTCCACCTCTCCACTGAGCCAATGTGAAAAACACAATAATTTGTCTGTTTTTTATATTTCAGATTATTTCTTTCTGCAGTTCAGTCAAATATTGAACTCTATTCTAATGTATTTGCTGCAGAGCTGTCAAGAGACAGTCATTCAAAATCTTTCCCTAAATTGTTTTTAGTGGCAGCTCAGTGGAAAAGCAGAATGATCTTGCAATGCGATGACTATGTGGCTCCAGTGAATCTCTTCTGCTTGTTTGCCTGCACTAAGTTTGGCAGTCAGGGATGCTGGATGATTCACACTACTTAGAACTGGGCCAAAAACTACTTTATTAGTCCAGTGAGATGTTAACACATTTTCATTTGAAGTGACAGTAAATTTTAACGAGTCTGCGTACCAGTTCTGTTACTCTGATTGCATATCCACCTGTGTGTCTGCATGTTTGTGCATGTTTCTTTATGTCTGAGGCCAAAAAAATATTTTTATGTTTTTTTTGTCATTGCTTTTAATTCTCTGTGTCTCATTTTTATTTTTTATTTTTATCTTACTCCACTTTGTTCCTGATTAGTCTTTTGTGCTTTTGTGTGCAAATCCAGCTATAATTGGCTGGAGTGCTAACTGGAATTGGAGTTTGATGCCAGTTTATCAGGCCAGAAAGATTTTAACAGGTTTCCATGTGAATGGCCTGTAAACACCAGCTGTTCAGTAAAACCGCTGTCACTGTGTGTCCAAATCACGCTGAGACAAAATGGATTCTTCACAGTCCATTTAATTGTAGGCAACCCAACCATACTGGACACAGGGCTTAAATGGACTGATTGAGCATTAAAATAAACATTTTAAGTGCTCATTTGGCTGTTATGCTCAGAAATCTGCCAAAAACCAGCCCCTGGCATGTCATGACTGCTTCCTGTCAAAAATGTAAGATGGCTGCAATAAAATGCTTGAGAACCCTGTGGAAATGGACATTGATTTGAATGGTTTTGAGTATTAAAATCACTTGTGAGATTCAAAAATAGGAGACACTTGTCATATCCGGTGATGTACGCAATTTCGTGACCTTTATAGACTTAGTCAATAATTTGCCTCCACTCCTCTGCAATCTCAACACAGTAATGAAATATAAAAATCAGAAAATTGAGTCAGGAGTTTATTTTCGTAACACAGGATTTTTCAGCAATACAAAAGTACAGACAAAAGACTACATCATTTCATCTGGGGATAAATGAGTCACTGGTCGTTTCACTCTTTAAAAACGTTGAAACTAAACAACTAAACTTTTTTACTGATACCGATCTGCTATGTGCTTTCCTTTTGAGATGAAGCCAGTACTCAAAAGAAAGAAATCGATGTTTGATACTTTTTTCCACTTTTAAAGGATTCTGTGTTACTGCATTAACCAGCTGGCATGCTGTTTTTTTCTGTGTAGACAGAGAGGTTCTTGGGATAAAACCAATCAAATAATTTCATTTTAGAATACACTATTTGCAATTAAGTAGTAATATTACAGTTCTGTTATGCACTGAGAGTGTTAGTAACAGTCAGACAGCAGCCCAAGACACAACACAGCAACAGTATAGTCTCTTCACTGCAACTCAAATTATTTTTCTAGTTACTGTCTCCTCCTTATCAGGTGTCTTGTCCTGCTACTTGGCTTCCTAAACACCTTCTACCAAAGCAGCATCCACTGGGGAGCAATGAACTACCAACATCAGTTTGCATACTAGTTAGCTGATTAGCTGGTCACCTGTAGCATACTGAACAGCTTGGAAACTTGCATGCAAATACCAAGATCAGGGAGTTTAGATGCTAAAAGGTGTGGTCCTTCTTTCAGTTGTAAGCCACAGATATCAGTGTATTGTTATTATTATTATTATTAGTATTATTATTTTTATTAGTATTTCCCTTTCTTTCTTTTTGTATTTACATTGTGTCTCAGTGCCTCTGTCAGTTTATTGGTCAATACTGACAATGCCCACTCAGAAGGCTGAAGGAGCATTTATGAAATATAGCCAAAGAAATTTTTTTAAAAATCCTCTCAATAACAATATTTTGATAAGAAATTTAAGAATCTCTCTGATACAGTTTTTGACTCCCAAAAGGAAAGACCAGTTGTAATTTAAAATTCAATCTATCTTCAAAGTAAAGACCAAGACACTGGAATTGAAATGTCTTGACTCTAGAGTAATAATACTGTATTATTATACAAATTCAATTTCGTCCAGAGATCTACATTTTTTACTCATTTATTTGATGGGGTGTGTCCAGGGAGATAACATTTTGTTTGCCCTCATTCTAACTTCCATTAACGAGGTCTCAAATTCAACCTGATGAAACTTGCAGACACACAGTTAGTTTAAGCTTAAAGTTCAAGATCAAAATTGCCAAACCAGGCTGCTGTACAACAGAAAAAAATGATAAATAAAAAAATAAAAATCTGTATTAAAAGAGAATCTAGCCAATTAAATTTTATACCAAAGGATGATATGAGGTGTTTGTGACGTGAACTCACCATAAACCTACCTATCTGACATCAGATGTCATAAATGCAAGATAAACATTTATTTACCAGCTGTGCGATATCTGCCGGGACAGTTATTGGTGTGTTTATTTGTTGATGTTGTGTTGAGCTTTAGAGGCAAAAAATCCCCTCGTCTGATCCACATCTGATCAAAACGTAGAATATGACACACTGCAACCCTCCGCACACACATGCGAGCACACACACACACACTGCATTAGTTAGCTGTGTTCATCTATGTTTAGCTGCTGGAGCTGCCTAGCTGTCCCACGGCTGTCACCATATTACAAGCTACCACTGAGAGCTCTCTTACACACACACACACACACACACACACACACACACACCATCCATCCCATCCTCGGTGTGAATACAGGTCACAGTGACTCTTTGTAGGGGTTTTGAATGACTGCTATAAGGTTACCCTGAAATACTCTTTCACACACACAAACACACACTCACAGTAGCTTTCTCCCATTCTAATTGCTGCAATGTGACACTGCTTCCCACATCATGAGAAGAAAGAGAGATATAACTCACAGAGAGAATGGAAAGGACGGCGGGGTGGTGAAGACATGGGAGCCGTGAATGCACTGCATCCAGTGTTTTTCTTTATGTATATCTGTTTTCTCTGACAAACTGAAGGAGCCAATCAAAACAAAGACCAAAAAGAAACAGAAATAATAAAATAAGATAATAAACATACCATATGAAGCCTTTCAAATGTTTTGCCATTTAATAGGATAAACAAAATCTTTTGAGTTTCTCAGGTATAATAGCGTAGATAGAAAGTTAAGATCTTAAAATACATCACAGTATTGAAAATGTGCTGCTCTTACTGGGTACCTGAATAAATTGCTTTTAATTCATTCTGTTGTCTGTCTCTCTGTTGTATTTTTTCATGTGTTCCAGATCGTCGGTGTGGATCATAAAGGCAGCCAACTCAATTTCGCCCGGGTAAGAATTCTGTTTCATATTTAGTTTACTGCCTCATACTGTTTCAGGTGTTAATAATGGCTTTTGATGGAGTAATGAAACAACAATTTATATGTACGAAGTGCTGTGTGACTATTATCAGCCTTTGTCTAGGAAATAGTTAAATATGTAGTAATTACAGTCATTTGAGCAAAGCGAAGGTCCTACAGAGAATCCACAATTAATTTGAAAGATTAAGATCTCCATTCATTAAAATACATTTTACTCCAGTCTAACACACTTGATGTGCAAATTTAAATCAGAATCCAAAACAACCTGATTTCCGTCACGTGGACCTTTCACTTTAGCATGCACTCAGTCCGGGAGTTGCGATAGAATATCATAATTTGCCTCCAAGTCCTGAGATATGTATTGAAGTTGCTCTGGTCAATTTTCTGCGTATTTAAAGTAGGATGACCCAACACAGGCCTATGGGATGTCCATCACTTTTATTGATCTTTTCTCCTCACCACACAGCAATACATTAAAGCATTTCATCGCGGTTTTCCTGACCAATATTTTTGTCTGCAGGTAACTGACCTTAGAGCGTCAAGGATCGGGGTGCACCTTTTGACCCTGGCAGTACTACGCCATCATGCACACACAGTGTCGATAAGATTCAACATTAATCCATTTACAGATCTCCATCTGCACCAGAGATACAGTTAGTCTGGCACATCTTTTTATTCAAAGATTCACCTGATGGAATTGAGAGGTAACGTCAGTAGTGATACAGCGGTGCTGGCGGCCTCGCTACTGTAATCTGTAGTTGAGGGCTGAAAAGGTCGATTTGGATGTATCGTAGGTTGGGCTGACCAAGGCCAAGATTGTTTGATTTAAAATCAGGTTAGGTAAAAAGTTTGATTGCTTGGCTTGTCGGTAGAGATCAGTTTTATCCCTGAGGTGAGTAGGTTAAATTAAGTTAGAAGGACTTGAGTTCAGTTAAACTGTTAATTGCTGGATTGAATTGGGTACTTAAAACACGCCTTGCAAATATTGAAATAGAGCATTGTGCGCTTAACAATTTGACCTCTGTGATGCCTTTAGTTTTCTAGATTTTTTTCTTTCTTTTTTAGATAGGTGCACAGATAAAAACACATTTTCAACCCCACATAAAGATAAAATACTTTTGGACACACCCAGGTCAAAGTGTATAAAGTCACCACAAACATCATATAAAAGAAAGTAGAAAAATATGTAAGTTCTCTTTAAATGCGCCATCTAGTATTCAGAGCAGGATGAATAATGAAATCATAAATGTGGGTTTTCAAAATTGATAAGTAGATCGGATCTCATTTTGTAAAAAGCGGGTATATTTATTTTCAGATGTGTGCAGATGGTTTATTGAAAACACACTCACACTGACACACACCTGTGCACACCACTATTTACTGTTATGTTGATTTGATCATCTGTGTCATTGCACCCAGTAAGAACAGAGGGGCAAGCCTGCTATAACTGACATCAATGAAGAGAGGACTATCACACACATCACACAAACACATATACACACACACACTACAGTGAACATAAACTAATCACACATTTATATCTCCCACACAGGCCTCTAATTGTAGTTGTCTGTCTGAATACTTGTATGTGTATGCATTCACATGGGTGCTGGTGTGTATGCTTGCACACGCCTGCATGCATGTCTTTTGAGTGTGTGTCTTCTTGTGTGTTTGTACTGTATGTGTGTGTGTCTGTGTCCTGCGGGGGAGAGCTAGAGGGGGTGCGAGCTGGGAGATGTCAAGAGCTCCAAGTAACGACGGAGGTGTCTGTGTGTGTTCACTCTGTGTGTGGGTCTTAGTGTGTCTGTGTGTGTGTGCGTTTGTGTGTGTGTGTGGTTGATAGCTCCCTAGCCGCCTGATCACAGTGAAACCATAATGAGCTTTAGGCTATGTGTCACAGCACGCACACATCTGCTACCACCCACCACCTGTCCTACACACACACACACACATACACAATCATCTCCTTCATCACTGGCAGTAGCCACCCATCACCAGCCCCTCGACACACACACACACATGCGTGACAGACATTATTAATACACACACGTATCAGCCCACCGTGAGAATTTTTCTATGCTTAAATTGTTTGCTTAGCCATTAGTGAGACAGAGCGATGGAGCACAGACAGGTAGACAGAACCCAACACTTCATTATGGCTGCTTTTGTTGATTATTGGTGATACAGATCATAAATTCATGCCTATTCTTCTACACTCAGATGTAAAGGTAGATAAGTGTAGTTACAATATAATGTCAATTTGTTTGCTGATAACATAAAATGTCGTACCAGTAGTTCAGTTAAGTGAGGTGTTATTGTATGGAAAAGCAACACACTCTGTGGTTAGAAGCCCACTTCCTTGGTATCATTGAACAATACATCTTTGTCTCTTTATCATATATTTAATCATTTACTGATGTGGTATCCTAGGTTCACTACAGCAGTGCTACTTAGTTTGACTACATTTAGTAGCATTGAGGCTTTAGCTATTTTCTTTAAATCCTATGGCAGAGAAAGCAGGACTTTATTTGATAACAAAGCAGAGTCAATGGAGGACCAGGAGGTAATAGAAAACAATGGTGTTGTAATTATTACTGGGCTGGAGGGTGAAAAAACACACACACACATCTCTCGTTTATTAGAATTAACATCCCTGACAAACAACCTATTGCCAGACAAGAGTGCCATTATTAGATGATTCTGCAAAACCTCAGATTACATTGTCAAAGAACAAATATAAAGAAGTATCCAATTTTGTTCAGTAACAATAATTATCATTTGAAAACTATGTGACGATGCTACTTTACTTTTATGGCTCAGTTGTAGGAGTGTTGCTGTAGTTTCATATCTCCAAGAAGGAAAAGCAATACACAGTAGCCCAACTTTAAAAGTAGCTCCTGCCTCTGAGCTTCACTGTACACAAATTATTAATTTAAAGACCAGGCAGTCTGATTTAATCTGCTGATTCTTCAGTCAAGTTAACAGAGAATATGATTAAAGTTTGTTGAAGGATGTTGGTGTGATGACCCTGCTCAATCAGTGATAAAGGAAAAAAAAACAGGTGTGCATGATTATGTTTTAGATTTTCAACAGTAACAAAAGAATCTCAAATAATGCCTTTGTCCTATTGTGTATGTTATCTAAATTTTAGAATTTAGTTCCCTAAAGTTACATAAACAGGTGGTAGGTCTCCAATTTGGTAACAGTTGAGGTTGCAGTTTGCCAGAGATCGCGCTTTTATCTGTTGATTTGCTAAAGTAAAGTTGGTTTTGCTGAGATCCTGGAGTTTTTTCTGGTGTCACCTTTTTGCACACCTGTTCTATAGTGCTGCTCTTTTCCTCTAAAGTTTTTTAGTGTTAGTCACCCCAGTCTCTTTATAGTGGGTGATGTTACAGTCTCAGTAGTCCTCTGAATGATTTAGATTCTCTCTTCTTTCAGTCATTTTAAGATTAATACTTTTTAATTCAAAGGTTACATTTTAAACAGCATTTTAAACTTCTGTTATATTATCATCTGATTACTATCTACTCAAATTTGAATACTGATTTTTTTTTTAAATAGTATCATGGTTGAGGCTATTGACAGCCAGATTTCAAAGTGCGTTGACTTTTAGATAGTCTTGAATTTAAGGAAAATGTCCCACAACACTCAAGCTTCCTTGCTGCAAAGAGGTTGCAGCTAATTGTCCTCCTCCTCCTCCGATCTGTTTATATTTGTTTTCTCTCAGGTTTCACCACAGAGGCTTCACCTTCTACCATCTGCCACTACAAGAAACTAAAAAGCACCTTTAATGTTTATCTTAGCAGTGTGTCTTAGTGTAACCATGCTGTCACATGTCAGAATTTATCTGTCTCTTCATCTATAGATTCGGCCACGTCTTTGATCACCGGCCGTCCCCAGCGCAGATGACCCCTCCCCGACCCTGTTGAACTTCAATTTCTCTGCCCGCTTACATCAGGTTGAACAGCGAATCCAACGCCTGAATCGCTGACTGCGACTTGACACCTGCGACCCGAAAGATATCGATCCCATTGTGACAAGACGGGTGAGCCTCCACACACACATGTAAAACACTTTTCTTTTTCCTTTCCTTTATCTTTTTCATTTCTTTTTATTTTCTTTTTGCTTTTCAAGAAACTCAAATATCTGGGTAGCTCTAAATTATGAATAGATCAAAATGAAAACTAAAGTATTGAACTTATATAGTATGTCAAAGTTAGAACAGGATTATGTGCTAGAACTTGATCTCTGTCACAACTATGTTTATAATCAGTATTCTAAGTCAGTTTGATGACTTAAAGTCATAATTATGAGATACTAAATTGCAACCTAAACAACTCTCATATATTTCATAATTAAGTCACATATTTACAAAATACCTAGTTTTAGCAGCAACTCTCTTTTCCTTACCACTGTGATCCCATAAACCAAAGGAATACAGTGTGGACTGTACCAACATATTATTTTAGTTTGTATCATATTCCTTCTTTCACTACTTTCACTGCTACATACTAAAAAATAAATGAGGACAATTTTATTGCAAACTACGATTAGTTAAGTATGATTAAATGTTAAGAAAATCGAAGCTATATAACGGTAAGAGTCGCTGTGCATGCCAGATCTTTAGCAAACTGTAGAAATCAGGCAGGTATCAGGAAATTAAAACAAAATCAACCTTAAAATGGATTGTTTTGTATAAAAATTATGTGGGTGAATAGTAGTAGCTGTGTTATTGTTCAACACATCACCAGATGTGGCTCTATTGTGAGGTCAGACTTTCTTTTGAAGTGTAATTCCATTGAGATGAGAGTGCATGATCTTGCTCTAATAATGCTCTTAATTTGTTAATACGATCATTAACACTGTGGTACTCCATTATAACATGCTTGGGCTCTTGCTCTCTCTCTCTCCAGTACTACTATTCCATTAAGGATATCCAGTTGGAGGATGTATCTGTTACTAAAGCCTGCCCACTCAACACTGTTACAGTAAAATACTTGAACTCTCTCTGTTGCCCTCCTCTTAGTCCAGTTAACAATACCACCAAGGTAATGGAGCTCCTCCATGCTGTTGAATGAGTAAAAACACCTCAGGCAACAGCTTTTATCTACTTTATATCAAACTTTTTATGTGTTTGTGTGTGTGTGTGTGGGTGTGGAGGGTGTGTCTACCTGTCTCAGGTGACACAGTGAAGCTGGCGTCTCCAATGTCATCACACAGAGGAGTGTTTGATACCAGACACCTGATCTTCCTCTCTTTCTATCTTGAAACACACACACACACACACGCGGTCATGTGCCTTGAGGCTGAACCATGAAGTCTAACTCAGATGTGACACTGGTGTCTGGTCCCTCGGTGATGATGTCATTGACATTAAGTGATGTCACTGGTGTGTAAAAAGCTCCAGGTTCTTCTTTCTCTTCACCTTTCCTTCAATATCAAAAGACAGTATTAAAGAGTGATTTTAAATTGTCTGAGAAATGCAAACCACTTACTTTTGACCTTCATGTACATTTGGACATTTTAGTGAATCCAATCACATGTATTATATATTATTTTATTATATATTCTAATCATTTTCCAAAGCATATTGTAGCATTTTCTTCCACTCCAATGCAGTTGTTGGTTTCTTCGCATTAAGTATTTTTTTGTACAATAAAAAATTCATCTACTGAATATCAAACTTAGTTTTGATACATCACACAAGGTAGAAAGCTATTAGGTCCAGTAGATTAACTAATTATGTAATTATATATTTCTTACAGGGGGTATATAATTAGTCATATACTATCTATATCAGGCCTAAATGTGACACATTATCAGCTGCATTTATTTATTTGTGATTTTGTAGAGATGATATCTAAGCCCATGTTCCTGCAAGACACAATGCTCTTTTACTTTGATACAAGTTCATCCATCCATGCAGTTAAGTCGAGGGCAGACATTCAGAAAGCAGAAAAGGTGGAGACCTGTGAGATGATTTGTTGATGATCGTCCACAGAACATTTGTTCAGATGCATGCTCAGCACAAAGGCAGCCTGAAGCCAGAGTTGTATAGCGTTGTGTCCCAGATAAAAGGGGCAAATTCACTTGTGCCAACAAATCCAAACTTGGCTCTCGCTGTGCTATTGTACTGCTCTCCTCTGTTAAATCTGGCACACTCTCCACATCAACCAATTTACAGAAAGTCCTAAATTGAATTACTGAACCTCAAAATTGGCAAGTTTCCTGCTACATTCTGCTTTGACTGTGTTTAGTTTTGAATTTATTTCTCTCCTGAGAGAGTGATTGTGAACCCATTTGCTACCAACTGACAATTTGGAAAGTGAACCAAGTTCTTTTATTGCAGTCTGCTCTCCTGTGAATACATTGTTGTTTGATAGGATTTCGATAGGTCTTGCATATTGGTAATTACCTACTTGCAGCTCTCCATTTTCACATTCATGTGAATGTTCTGATGCCACATGTTAACAAAAAAACGACAATGTACTCATCCACCTATAACCACAGAAGCAAATACTAGTTTAAAATGAATACAACATTTTCCAACTGTATATCCTATATTTCAAATTAAAGCCAACTGGTATTTTTGTTTTGGACATTTTTAAAAAGTAGCCCATCACCATCTGATAATCTCTATCCGATTGGTAATCACCTGCTGCAGTGAAGAGACATGTACTGAGTTGTGTCAGTACATTCGACGTCAACGTTACAACACCACAAACTCCTCAACCAGAAAAAGATAAAACCTCGGCAAGTTGTACTCCAGGAAACTGACATTTAATTAAAATATAGTCAGATCTACCAATTGTACACGGAGTTAAGCTAGGGCTTGAATTTTTTTTCCCTTTCTTCTTTAAAAGTGGCTGTACTTGGAATTTTAAATTTGTCCAGCGGACTCAGATTGTTACCATGTTTAACACTCGTGACATCAGTTTAGCTCACAGACGGTTATTTAAACAGCTGTTCGCGTCTGTTTAACGATAAATTCAGAAATTTAGATCTGCACCGTTAATGTGGTATTTCCATGTATTTCAGTGTGATGCAGAAGTTTAGCTGTGAATGTGAGTACAACACATGCGGGGAGAGCTGCATCGTTGTTGCCCTGGTTACCACCAACAGCCCCTGGATGCAGGAACCTTCCTCACTCGACATATCTAGAAAGTAAGAAAAGACAGTTGCCAAATTACACACAACCACCCACAAGCAAACACCAAACACAAATCTAGCTCACACCAAGAGTCCCTTGTCAAACTTTACCCATTTGGGCATGTTCTCGGTCAAGTGATGTCACAAGTTTATTGTAATTTGTGCCGTATGGCCTCACCACCGCCAATTGGTAATATACCTGTACATTACTACAGCACACCTTCAGCTTTAGAAAGGAACACAAGCCGAGCAGAATTGAACTCGATGCAGCAGGCTTAAATTATATTCTTACAAATAGACTTCTTGACATAAGACTGTATGGTTACCAGAAGTCACCTTGCATCCATTAACCTTCATCAGCTATGTAGTAGAAGAGCAATGAGGTTGAGGTTTCCGCCTTGCTACCAAACTAGGGTTGGCAACATGTAATCTCTTATTTTATTTCACTCAGGCTACACCTTCATGCTTTCCTTGTAGTCTTAGTGGCCTGATAACGCTTCTTCTGTGTCTGACACCACGGCAAGACAAGACGTTAAAGGTCCTATTGGTGACAGAAAAGGAACTAGTCATGACAGACCCAGCCTATTCAGGAGAATGAGTCTCTCAGTACAGTGAATAATTCATTCATGTAATAAATTTCTGCAGATAACCAACTGCAATGATAACGATAATTAGTAATGTAATTAGTAATTTTACCAGTGCTGGTACCTAAACACATATCAGATATTGTGAGACCAACACAGTTGCTAGCTTTAAGAAAAAAAAAATCAATGTTGATTCGGTCAGACCACCTGGTTACTTAAGGCTCTGCTGTATCTGGAATCCTTGCACCTGCAGCACCTTTTAAACTGTGCGTCCATTATCACATTGCATCTGGGAGGAGCTGAGTATCAATCAGAATAACTTACCGCCCCAACAGTGATGCTGAATCAATGATGAGAGAACTGAGCAGTAAAGCAAGGTTGTCTAAATAAAAGAAGACCCTCATGGTCTGGAGTTATTGGATGGATACTTTTCTTAGAGCAAAAGTCAAACCAAGTTTCTCCTCAAAATTGCAAAGCGAAGATTTTCGTCTTATTTGTAAATTTTAGATGGTGTTTAGTAGGAAACAGGGCTAATGCCAGGCTTCCCAACCAACCACCATAGAAAATGGACGGGATGAGGAAAGACCTCTTCTCTCTGGGACCAAGGAGAAATGCTGATCGTGGTCCCTGTGTGAACCTTAGGCCTGTCTTCAAAACAGGATTAAAAGCCCACCCAGTGTTGAAGAAGTAAATGGATTAAAAGGCCGTCTTGCTTCATGCTCAGTATTGGAGTGTGGAGGTACAGTCTCAATAATCCTATCAAACACAGTACCGCAGTACTACATGTTTTTGTGTGTTTGTTTTCAGAGGTAACCGCGTGTGGTAAGGCAGAGGAGGAAAGCACAATCAGACGGTAGCAGACTTATCACCAGCCTGACATCACTGCAAATACAGAGGTGGTGGGGTTTGTACTGCTGTCAGGACACAGCAGGCATCAACTGTCGACCCATTGCTGGTTACTACAGACCTGTTGAGGTATGTCACATTCACATGCATCTCTTGTGCCCCATTTGAAATTTGTCATGATTCAGCAAATGATAACTATGTTTTAAAATCTCTGCCTTTCTACATGGCTAGGTGGGAAAGCGCTTGAGGAGGACAACCCTGTATCCCCTGCTCATGTGACCCACATGGTTCTGTTAGCCAGTCGTGTGTTTGATTCGCTTGCACCCCAGTATGCACATAAACATTATCTTTCATTGTTGTTTTTCCTGTGCCCGCTCTTTTGTGATATTTTACTTATGTCTTAACATACATGGTTTCAGTCTGGCAGACACACACAGAAGTTTAGAGTGAATGCCACACGCTTGTAGCTGCTCTTAATTCATTTCAAAGTGGTACTCGTAAATATCTTGAATAATTCAGTCCAGCTTGATTTCCTATGGGGTTGGGGTTATAGTCAAGTTCAGCTGCAGTAGAGCCTCTGTTATTGAAAACTGGTCTTATAGAATAGAGCAACTATTTATATTAGAGATACCTTACTTCCCTTTTAAACTGTTTTTGTTCATAGAAAGTGGAGTTTTAGTTTTAGGTGGCCACTTCAAAGAGATATCCATTCTGTTTCACTCACACTGTTGTTTTTCAAATATGTGTGTCCTGTGTGTGTGTGTGTGTTTGTGTGTGTTTGTGTGAGTTTGATTGACAGCCCAGCCAGCAGGGTCAGGCCGGTGTAAGGAGGGTTTTGGGGGTCTGCAATGTGACAGGTGAGAGACACACACACATACATTCACATACAGAAAGAGATAGAGACACATTGTGACAGGTGAGCAGAACCTTTCAGCTGTTGTCTGTTCCAATTAGTGTTTAGAAATTGGCAGAAAGTTTCCATTAAGATCTTTGATGACCTTTATTATAACACTTCACCACATTTGGTTTTATACCTTACACTATGTAGAGACGGCAGTGAATAAATGGCCAGGGAATAAATGCAAGACATGCTGTTTCATGCTTTTTTCCATATTTTGATCAGCAGTTTTTCTCTGACTGCAACTTGGATATAATTGTTTTTGATAACATCTCTCACAAACTTGAATCCCTAATGGACTTCAACATAGTTTGAGCTCATCAAGAAAAATCTTGTCATTCTAAATATCAGGTTAAAATCGTGTGAATCAAAAGAAATACAAACAATGGGAAAAGCTTCCAATCTGATCTGTATGTCAGCAAGGTGCTTCATCATAATTTGTTGATCATCTGTTGTGTTGTCATTATCTTTTATTGCTATAATTGTTTGTTGTATTATCCTCTTTCCCACTGGAACAAATTAGCTTCCCTGTGGATATTATTTAGGTTTAATGTAGTCCAGTTTAAAAGCTGATATGGCTTTACCTCCAACTTTTTTAATGACCTGCCCTCAGATAGCCCATTCATCATCTTTAAAATCACTTATAAAAATGTGTTGTAATTGACTTGTTTTGGCTTACTTTCTCTGTTAATTATGTGTTAGTTCATTATTATGTATATTTCCTGTAAGATTTTGCATAGACGTCACACAATGGTGCAAGATTAGCTGTTTGCTACAAGCTAAAGGTTCAGTGATCAGTTTGACTAGGATGTATGCAGTGGTTGTTAGGAGAACTGACCCTCTCATCACCTTCATCTTTATTATTATTGTTATTAAAATCATTTGTCTTCAGGTGTGTTGTCGGTTATATGGGCTACCCATCTTGTCAGCGCTGTAACTGCAGTGTGGAAGGGAGCACCAACACTGACCCATGTATAACACCCTGCATGTGCAAGGTATACACACACTCACACACACAGACTTCTGTGCACACAAATAATGACAAGTACTCTGCACTAACCTTTCTAGCCCTGTCGTCATTATCTTCACCACATTAACACTGCAATAACATGGCTTGTGCTCATAACGTCAGTTTGAGGGCAGCCCATAAACTTTGCTGCATCTTTAATCTCTTTCTTTCTGTCTGTCCATCTCTCTCTGTCTCTCTCTTTCTGTCTGTCTTTCTCTCTCTCACACAGGAAAATGTAGAGGGAGAAAATTGCGACCGCTGTAAACTGGGATTCTACAATCTCCAAGGTGACAACCAACGTGGCTGCGAAAAGTGCTCCTGTATGGGTGTTGCCAGTCAGTGCTCTGCTTCCACCTGGACCTATCAGAATGTAGGCACCTACTGTGTACACACACACTCCCAGGATGGCAGTTAATTCAAATTATACATATAAACATTACAAAGTTTTTATTGGAATCAAATTTCTACTTGTGTTCCAGGAGGGGAACAAAACATTGTATTCATTTTGACAGATCAGTTCAGGCATGGGGGATGTTGTTGCTCGCTGCTAACAATCGAGTGGTTCCTATTTTTAATCTATACAAACCCCTATTGCTGTTAGAAGTTTAAATTGTATAAATGCCTGTCCACCACAGAATTTTTCTCCTCAAAGAGTTGCCACATGCCAAAGGTCAGCTATATGACCTATGTTCACCTGTGTGGCCTGTCACACCTATCAGGTGTCATTAAAAACAAACAAATCTGCTTGTGTAGATGAAGAGGGTCCATACAAGTCTTTTGTGTCGAGTCCAACTTTGGTGAACTCTAACACAAATCTGCCTTTTTTTTTTGTTGTTGTTGTTTTCAACATAAACAGCCTTGACAGTGTTGACCTCTGAGAGTCAGCCCTAAACAGAGGAGGCTTTCATGGCCTGCCTGTGCTGCACCTACACTACAACCTTGCTCTGCTGGAGTTTCCACTCCTCCACTAGAAGCATGACTTTCAAACATGAGACAGGAGTAATGTGTTTGTTCATATTTGTATGTTCAAGAATTGTATTTGTACCACTGATATGATGTGTTAACTTACTATTCAGTTATCAAGCTAGTTACATAGCCTGCTAACTGATACTGAGCTTTTTTGTGACTCACAAGCATATTCCCAACTGGCTGGCATATTTGTGGTTAAATTCCCAGCTACAGTTGTTTGTCAGATGGTTCTGTATTTATATCCTGTATCTGTTTAGTAATACAATAGATGATATTTAAAGCCAAACTGACCCTCACAGCAGACTGAGCATGCACTTACCATAACTGCTGCTGTTATTTTTATGATCCTCCTTTAAATACATATGCATAAAGAGGAAGAGATTCACCTCACTGATTGACCCAAATTATGTTTTTCAGATGACCGGCAAACTACTCTTCCACACTAGCACAGTTTGATAAATATCCTTCAGGCATAGAATACATCTGACACAAGGTGCAAAATGATGAATTATTAATCTGCCTTGAGTTTTTAGAATAGCAAATGTTAAAGACATCTGGAAATAAATAAAATTGAATCCCTGTTAAATCACTGTGCAGTAGTCAGTAGCAGTGGGGTATTAAGTGTAAAAGCAAAGACAAATCTTTATGAAATACACATGTAAGTAATGGGGTGTGGATGGAGCATGTTTGAGGTGAAAGCAAAGGCGAATGGTGAAAACAAGGGGGAAAGAGGGGAAAAGAGAAAAAAGAGAAGAGGACAAGACTGGAGAAGAGAAGGGTGGAGACAAGACAAGAGGCAAGGAGGAGGAGAGAGGTGAAAAGAGGAAAACAGTTTTTGACTGACAGGCGGGGTGGGAGAGGAGGGGAGAGGATATGTTGACAGGATGACAGCTCTGATTTAGACACCGATAGAGAGAGTGTGTGTGTGTGTGTGCATGCATACGTGCGTGCGTGGGTACGTGTGTGTGTGTGTGTTCAAAAGGGGAAGCCAAGGTCAGGTTAATTGCAACGACAGATGTGTGTCTGGCTGTGTCTCTTTCACACACACACACACACACACACACACACACACATCCACAAAATCCTTCTGGAGCTGAGGAAAAAAAAACTCTCTTTCTAGGTGTCAGTTGTAAGACGTCCTGGTTGACATGTGACAGATGTACAAAACCTTTAAACATGTCTTGAGTTTCACATTTTTGTTGATATGACCTCTCATTTCAATGGGATAGGACCTTTAAAATATCCTAAAATATAGAATTTTGAGAAGGCATATGCTCTACTGGCACTTACGTAACAAAATATATATAGCTGCTTATGTGAATACTTCACATCATTGACAATTTTCAAGCTGTTTTATTTGTGAAGCTGCAAAAACAATGAGAATTTTTCAGTTTAAGTTAAGAAACAGTTGAAAAATTGACCCTTTGCTGTAAATTTGATCCAATCTGAATTGGTGTGCTGTCAGCACTAAAGCAGGCATTGTACCAAACCATTGTGGTGAAGGTGGAGCTGAGCTGGAAGGCAGCTTTCGATTTACCAGTTGATCTTTGTTCAGCCCTCACCTATGGTCATGAGCTGTGGGGTAGTGACCGAAAGAAGGAGATTGTGCATTCAAGTAGTTGAAATAAGTTTCCTCTGTAGGGTGTCTGGGCTCAGCCTTTTTTTGGGGCAAGTTTTGTCCTCATACAAACCAAGGATCTAAGGATAGAGGATGTTTTAGTGTATGCAGTAAAGTCTGTAACCTTGACTTACTGGCCAATACTGACCAATCAAGTGCTTAAAAATCTTCATTCTGAGAAAATGGCACTACTCTCCTTTCTGTCAGAGAAACCTACTGGCTGGGAGATCCTTTATGGTTTATGTTGATACGCTTATTTTGCAGAATAGGCTCTGCTCCTGAGGGTGCTGCTTAGTGAACCCAAGCAGCATTGCAGGATTCAGTAGGGGGAGCAATAAACCTCGAATGGCTCAACAGAACAGAGCCCAGTCATCATTGAGATACTGGACACACAAAGTGCAGAAAGAAATAGATGCCAAGTTTGGTTATAGAGTATAAGGAGCTTAGGTGCTGGAGGGACAAATCTATTGAAACAGTTTGTACGTTGCTTCGTATGGTGGCAGGGACCAGCAAAGCAGAACCATCAGTTTAGCTTTACTGTATGAGTAAAGCTTGTCAGATTACAGTCCATCTACACTGAACATGACTGGTGACTTGTTTTAAGATGTTTGCTGTCAGAAGTTACGGATCTGCTGACAGTGAGCAACTTCTGTACTTGGATAGAAATGATCTGATGCTTTATTTAAGGATGAAGGTCAGTTCCATTGAACTTTTACAAATTACACTGAAATCTTTTCAAACATTCATATAAACTATTTTCTTGATGACTATATTTCAACATTCTCTATATCTCTACATGTAGTGGGAGTGGGAGCAGTGCTGCTGAAATTTTGCCATTACAAAATTTTGAAAGCTGCACTTTGCTGCAACAGAGAAAGGGGTCCAATCGTACCTAAACCCCTTCACAGAATGGTCAGAGCTATGTGTGATTTTCTTTGTATTGCACCACAAAGTTTCTGGGTGTTGAATTTTAAAAAGCTGTTGCATATAAATTTTCTTTGTGATTCTTTGAAATGAGACATAGTGAACTATGGTCTGGGCCTATTAATACTGAATATAGGAGTAAAAAAAAATAAAAAAAATAAAGAGTTGTTTTCTCAAGAGACAGAGCTTAAAGTAAATCTTTAACTTCTTTTTCCTTCTTCCTGAATGCTGATTTTGTAGGAGACCACACTGACAGGCTGGCACCTGGTTGGAGATACAGGAGGGAGAGTGTGGTCTGTGCACAGAGAGACACCTCCATATCTGAGCGTCCGACACTCAGATGTTGTGAATGATCTTGGGTCTGCCTACTACTGGAACGCACCTGGACTATACCTGGGAAACAAGGCAAGATGCTGACACATACACATATATAGTATTATGTATTTACACCTCAGTCAAAATGTAATGTGATTTTCTCAAAGTCGCAAAATGGAAATTGCTTAAACATTTGCTTTGAGACAGTAATCCTCTTCCATTTACATTACAAAACCTTTATCACTGAGTAGGACCAGATTTTATTAAGATAAGACTTAACTGATCCTTCCTCTAGATGAAGAAAACAAAGATACGAAACAAGATAAAATAAAATGAAATATTAAAGAAAATAGAGTGTTGAAAAAAGCTATATACAAAATATATATTTCAGTACCTTAGACTATATGAGTTATTTGCACAAATATTAGTGCAAGAGTCCAGTAATGCAAATCTAGTAGCAATTTTGTGGAGATAAAGGTAAGGTATATAAATATGTACAGTAAATGTAACAACAGACAGACACTGTAGTAAAGGTAAGGCAAACGTCATTCTTTACTTCATTTTCAATGGAAGTTTAGCAGTTGTCCTGTCCTGCAACTCTCATGTGTTAATACTTGATGTTTTTACTCATACTACGTTATCAAACTTTACATTCTTTAAATGCAGGATTTACAAAGTAATAAGTAGTATGATAAAATGCAATAAAATCCTCTACCCAACTGTACACAAACACTGTATCTGGGGTTAAAAAAATGCCACAGTAAGAAATTTCCTAATTTGTCAAATTCCAATTGCTTAAGACTGCTAAGATGGCAAGAAAGAAAACTTTTTATAGCTTTTTTATTCTCCAGAGATGTTGCACCACCAGTCAGAGTGGTCAGTCACAATAGTAACTCAGTTGTGCAGTTTTCTTCTATGTTTCTGTCTGATTAAACTGTAACAGCACAATGGTGAGATGCATTCTAATGTGTGATCTGACTGTGTGTTAATCCAAGTTACCTCTCATTGACTGTCTGCATCACAATATTAACATTTCCTACCATTTTACAGCCTAATGATAGCATTGACAGGCAAATATGTAAAAGGCTACAACAGGCTTGAATTTATAAACAGCTCCGGTTTATGATCTAAAAAAATACCCCCTGGATGTAAGTCTGCTGAGAATGTATCCTGCTGGGATGTTCACCTCCCTCTCTCCCTCCCTCCCCTGCTTCTCTGGATCAGCTTCTGCTAATGTCGACCGTTTGAATTTGTGCTGCGGTTTTCTGTGGCCACGATTAGACTTTATCACTCCAGCTGGCAAATAGCTGCAATCCATGTTTCTGAAGTCGAGTTGTTGCCCTACTACAACAACAGACTGACTGTGATGTTTGTCTGGGTGTCATGGCTTGGAGGAATATACCACTGAATTTCATTACTTTGTACCCTCCAGGCCTGGCTTGTCATCTCACTTCTTTGTCTGAACCTCTATCCCTCCCTCCCTCTAACCATCCCTCCATCCCTGCTTCTTTTCATCGGTCTACTCCTCCAACTCTCACTCTATCTCTCCAGGACTCCCATTTTTCACCTCTCCGTTCCTAAATCATCTCCTTCTACTTACCCCAAGCTCTCTTCTCTCTCTTTCCGTATCTCCCTCGCTTTGTGTCTCTCAGGGTAAACAGTGTTTCGCCTGTTGAACTTGATAATCAACTGTTTTTCTCTCACCGCACACACACAAACACACGCTCACACACATGCGCACATACAAGCAGAGGCACATATTCTCATTCAAGCACACACTAACACTCACACACACTCCTAGGCCTATATAAGTCAGATAATGATGTGTTTTGGAGGCATGAGGGACAGCAGAGCAGAACCAAATGCCTCCATACATGTGAAACAAACAAATTACCACTGTGTGCGTGTGTATGTGTGTGCGCACGTGTATCTGATCGCTAGGAGCAGTGTGCGAGTACTGTATGAAAACACGATTCTTTGCTTCAATCTCTGATTGTGTTACAGAGATAGATGCTATGTGACTTGACTACACGACTCGTTCACACACATTGTGGTCTGTCATGTTAGCGTGTATCATTGGACGTGACAGGCTGTGTGTGTAATGACAAACTAGCAGTGGATATATAAGAGTATAAATGTGCGTGTGATAACGTTCTAAGTTCTCGTGCATGACCTCCTGTATTGTTAATGCCAAGAATGCTCATTGGCTTGTTAGCATGCTCTGAGGGATGCTCATTGGTCCAGAAGCATGTTCCACTGATGCTCATTGGGTATTTTACCGCCTGTGTTGGTCCAGGGACTGCTCATTCTCAAGGATAGCCATTACTATCATGATAGTGAGCACTGTTAGAAGAATATTTTTACAATGTTTCTGCTTTATTTTGCAGAGTATAAACTAAAAGTTTTGCAAGTGTGAGAGTGAAGCATCATTTTTAATGAAGACTTCTGTATGTGTAAAACTTGGCTTTTAATAAGGTTTTGGCAGCAGAGGAGGCAAACACGTTTAAGTGGAGCCAAACTCAAATGTAATGTAATATTTAAAGTTGCTCTAATCAGTGTTTTTATGTAAAAATTGGATAAATTGACTGTGTACAGTATGGCAAAAGGTGTCGCTGTAGTGGTGAGGAAGCTGCAGAGAATGATAACCTGACTTTGCAGTTCCTTTTAGCTCTGTGTAACATTTTAGCATCTTTCAGTTCATTATTTTAAACCATTAAACCTGCAACTGCATTGCTTTGGCTCACTCTCACAGCTCTCACTAACCTTGTTTCCAGCAGAAACAGGCAGCTGTTCTCAGGAAGCTCTGATACACCCAGTTTATGCTACCTGCCCTGCACTAAACAGCAGACTGATACAGTTAACAACTATCTGGTGAACATAGTGCTGCATTTAGCAGCTGAAGAGTCAGACATCTTCTTGGTTTGTGAGATCAAAACAGACTTAAAAGTGAATGTGAATATTTGTCAAATGGCCAGAAACACAACTCCATATTATTGCTAATATTGCCCCATGTCTGATAAATGTATAAGTAGGCAAAATGTTTGTTAACATGTTCACCGTATATGAGGTCAACTTTGCATTTACTGCTTCCTCTGTCTCCCCCCCAGTGGCCAAAAAAATACCAGAATAACCTTTTTACTTAAAAGATATCAAGAATGATTGAATGAATTAAATGAAGAATTTAATGTTCATGTGTACTATTTTCATAATACAATATATTTCAAAAGAATTTAAAGAAAATGTTAAAATATATAACACTTACTACTTTCTCTGTCATTCACCTCCAACAGTGGATGTAACAGCCTTCGAAAGCTGTCGAATCCTGACTTCCTTGTATCCACCTTGTACCCAGATTTACAAACAGATTCACAGTCAAGACAGATGAAAGCTTCAAAAACAAAAAGTGCTCATCATTTGGAGAAAAAAGACTGACGAAGTTGGACAGAAAGAGAGAGTACTGGGAGATTGAAGGGAGGGGATAAAGGGATGATGGATGAACATGGAGAGAGGAGAAACATCCTTTGCTGACAGCTGATGAAAGAAAGCTCAAAATACACTGAAACTTGACAAACACACAACTCAGCTTGTGTTGTATTTCACCCTAACTCCCTCTGTAACTCTGCTTGTACCTTCCCCAACTTTCTATAACCATTTTTCATCTTCCTTCTCTTCTATATTGTCCTATCAAGAAGAAGTGATACAAAATAATAATTCTTTAAAAAGAAAATCTGCTACAGGTAAAAACCTGAGGCACAAAAAATGGCAGTGTTTAGAAAAATGCTCTGATTTCACCTCGATTGTAGAGGTTGTCACTTCACAGTTGTGATGAATGAAAAGTGTCATGAAAGTATTTCTTTAAAATATTTCTGTGGCAAAAACCTTGCTTTTTTGCAAGAAGAACATTGGCCTTTACCTAGCTGCTGGGGGGGGGGGGGGGTGGGGGGTGTGTGTGTGTGTGTGTGTGTGTGTGTGTGTGTGTGTGTGTGTGTGTAAAGGAGTTCTCTTAATCTGGACTTGATTGCACGAGATGGATTTCCTTTCTCAACCGCCCCCCCCCCCCCCTTTCTTTTTTCACTTGCATGGCTGAGAAAGTGCCTTTACATCAATCACAGTGGATTTGTTCCAGTTTTCATCAACCAGATAATTTGGTATCACGCACATTTGTGTTCATGGAAAGTGTGTGCAGAGATCTACACAGCCAATCCCACGTCTTAGAGAAAATAAAATCATTACACCTGGCTATCACTTGTAGAAATACAACATAAATCACTGCAATCCTGATTCACTGATGTTTTCATTACAAAAACATAATTAATGTCAAACAAACTATACCTTGCAGTGCATGCCAGCATACAGTTTGTCACAGTAAGTGTCTTGAAATTAAGACCATATTCTGTTTTGACGTTGTTGCTGAAGAGGATGCTACTTTTTGTTCTTCCCACCTTTTCTGGTGATCATGAAACCACATAAAAGCTGTCAACAGGTTTTGATATCTGTTAGGATGTGTGTAATCCATTGATAGGAAAGTGTAGATGAGTCTAGCTTAGTGCCATAAAACTTCCATTGCACTCTAAAGCGTTTAATCTCATTTCCTGTCACGTCCAACAGGTTTAAGGCAGTGTAGAGGCTGATTGTCTTGTGTTTACATACGTACTATTATCACAGAATTGCACAATGCCTGCAGTAGCATGTGTGAGTCTGATCCCAGCCTCAGAGGTGGATCAGCATAGATGAATGTATTCAATATAGAGTGTCATCCTGCCATTGTTTGTTACTTCAGGTCTGATACACAGCAAGCTGCTGGAGCTGACTTTCAAGAGTCAGCGAGCCGTGGGAGTGCAGAACAATAATTGATTGGCTCTCAGAGGTTGGAGGTAAATGAGCTGCTCTTAGTCATCGTCCTGGATGAGATGTGCATACTGAGTTACAGTGCATCTAACCTTCTCTCCGCTGCCACCAACAGTGATAATTATCATGTCATAGTCAAGCACACAACCACCCCAAGATTCAACAATTGCTTTCTTTTGTTTTTTCAAGTGGCACAGGCAAGTGTCTGTGTAAATGTTTTTTCTACTGCAGCACTTAGCAGCTCACAAAAAAGTCTGTTTGCCGTACAGTTTTATGGAATGAAATGTCTGTTATTGGAACCATATGTACAAAAAATGACCTTATAACTTAACCTTAAGCTAAAGAGTTTTTATCTTGACCTAAATTTCATTATAAGTACACAAGGGGAAATGTATGTGTGTGTTGTCTATGGGCCTAATCAAGAACAGCCTCTGCCCCCAACCCTCATTCCCTTCATGTAGTAAAGTGAGAGGACCTCATCCAGTGACTGCTTGTAACCCCAAACTTCATCTAAGGCCAAACCCCATGCAGAGCTCCTCAAACAACCAGCTGACAACCCAGCTCACCAGTGTCATTCCAATCTGCCAGCACCCAATCAGAGTTCATACCTCCAGACTGACCCCCAGCCAAACGCACCGCAAACAACAGGACAGGACCCCCAGACCCTGATTGTCCTGGAGGCGTGGAGTCCAAAAACAAGAACCCAGATACATCTTGCAAGCAAGGACCCACACCACAGCTGCCAAAACATTCTCTCAGTCCCATGAAGCTGCAGAAGGGTACCAGGTCAAGCTAAAACCGACCACCTGAACTCAACCCTGAAAAAAAGAAGTTTCAGGGTGCCATCTGTCTGAAACAATTGTGCTGCCATACCCCAGAACATGAACACTCTGTTGTCGTCATTGCCACTCACGGTGACATGGTCCAGAGTAATCAGGACTAGTGAGTGTAAAAAATACCCCTGTCACTAAGAAAGGGGATTACACACAAATCCACATGGCCACTATCCTGAGCACAATTGCATTATGAAATTATTAAACTATATTATTGCACAATGTCATCTCCAACTCACTGAGCTCTTTTCAAGAGCAATCCTGGATGCCATGGGTAGCAAACATCCCCATAGCCATAGTGTCTCCTCACACCAGGTGAAAGTCTGATTACACAGTTTTCTTCAAGAATCCTGCATCCATCTCCCACCAACAGGCATGATGCAACAACTGAAAAGGGCCTGCACAGAGAAGCCCCTGAAGATACAGAACCAAACAAGACCTTGCTTGGGCATGCCCCTAGTGCTAAAACTGACAGACCTGATTTTTGGCTTTGCCACTTTTTTGGCAAGGACTTTCTTTTCTCGTTCTCAACTTATATCACTCTCACACACTGAGGGTCAGTTTGGTTGCATGTTATTCAGCATTCCAGTGACTATGGGTCCATCTGGAGCCAATCTAACCGTACTGCTTGCGACAACAGCAGTCTGTGTGTCCGTGCATGACTGCCTGTGCGTAACCGGTAGATAAACAGGGAGTGAAAACTCCCGATACCAATTGCAATTGTGTGTGTGTGTGTGTGTGTGTGTGTGTGTTTATATTTCTGTCTTTGTGTGTGTGTACGTCTTTGTTTCACCAGGTATTTGTGTGTGTTCTTGTGTATGCCTGCAAGCCTGTATGTGTCTGTGTGTGTCACTTTAGGGGAGTTTGTTTTCTGAAGCTTTTGTGACAATCTGGTTTTCATTTCCTGAAGGATGATTTCCTTTTGTCCCCCCAACCCTCTCTCTCTGCCCAATCTCCTGAAGAGAGCGTTGGTTGCCACTGTCTGCTTTTGTACTCCAAAAATTGACAGCAAACAGGCATATTTCTCTGAAGAAGCTAGCATGTGGTATACAAAAAGGAAAGTTGCATACTAATAGCTTATTTCAGTCTAAATAGTGACATTACTTCTTACAAGCAGTTATTTGTTTTATTCTAGTTATTGTCCTTAGTTTCTTACCTCTAAAATCACCATAGGAAGACTGCTTTGTCTATTTTTGTATTTGCTCCATTAAATCAAAGTGATGAGAACATAACCATTTACATGAAAAAGAGAGATTCTTGTGGGATTTAATTTTCGCATTATTCACCTTCGATCTGATGTGTAGTGGAACAAAGAAAAGAGAGAAAAATGTGTTAATGCCCATTATTGAGGTTACAAACAGCAGCTGACGACAATCTCACCCCAAGGTCCATTTAATAGCTGTTCTTGAGGTTTTGATTATATCACTTGATCTTCATTAGTAGGTGGGGTGTAGAAATTTCTATTTATTTTTTTGGATCACATTCATTCATAAGTCATTTGGTAAGAATGAACTTTGAAGCAACTTTTAACTTGCCATAGACAAGAAGTCCTTATTTAGAAAACTCCATCTGAAGTTGAAGACCAGGTGACATTACTGGAGGCTCCACAAAAGCTGCCAAATAGACTTTGAGGTGAGACGGTTTTGCCAGTTTTGTTAAATAGTTTTACCATGATAGTGATAATGTTACTGTAACTGTGAAAAAGTGGGTGACATGTTTAGTTATTCTTCTGTCACTGTGTTCAGAGGTGTAAGTTCAGTTAGAGATTTAAGGATTAAAAAAGACTGATAAAGTGTAGTTCCTGAGATTACCAGGGTGTCAGTAAACATGTTGTCAGCAGTGTGAGAGGGAATGGGGTTGTTTTCCTTCTAGTTAAGGGAGCTGCAATGAGTCTGTGTGGGAGTATATGCAAGAGGCTAGTTCATAGCTAACAGCGCAGTAAACTGTTGTTTTGTGTGCATAGTTTGCCAAGTGAACCAGTGAAGCCAGGTAACCTCTTCTTATCCTCCATCTGTCAACTCAACTTAAGAACATAAAGTGTTGGCATGCTTAAAGGTATTTTGAAAGGACTTTTAAAAACTAAAACAGTTTTGTTTATTTTCATGTAAAACAAAGCTGTTACTATTGTAGGACAGTACCTGGGACTTTCTTGTTTATCTCAATATTTTTTTAGATGTCCTTGTACTTAAATTCTAATGGCTGTCTTTAAATAATTTGTAAAATCGCAAGTACCAAAATCTAAGTCCTGCAGCGGTTCGGGTTAGAATCCTGGGTCCTTTGCTGCATGTCCACCCCATCTCTAATAATAATAATCTTTATAAAAAAATTCAGGAATTCTTTAAAAAAAAAAAAAAAAAGGGTTTCTTACCAGGATTGTACCAGTATTTGCTGGGTTTCTTCAATTTTTTATTTTTTATTTTTCTGTAAAGTGGTATTTTAGCGGTTTGTTCTCCTCAGAGAGTCTGACTGTAGCAGAAATCTGACCTTTTTAGAGTAACAGCAGTATCATAATCAGGATGTACTAACACTTGTAGGTCATTAAAATGCTCTGACTTTGTTATTTAAAGTTATGGAGAAGTCATATTACATCAGGACTCCGGTGGGAACCCTGGAGGAGGACTGAGGTCGGTGGTGACTCACTTTCACACCTCTTCACACTGCTCCATGCCAAAACTACTCCTTAGCACAGGCAGCAAATTAAATCTCATAACTTCACTCCTCTCATTTCCTCCATCCGCTCCTCTCTGCTTTCCTCCCTCTTATTTTATCCTTGTTATGTGTCTCTCCCCTACTGTCCCGCTGCATTTTATCCCATCTTTTGTTACTCTCTCCTCAGTTCTGTCCGCCTACTCCTCTCTTTTAAATTCTCTTATTTCTTGTCTCCCAGTTTCTCCTCCTCTCTGTGTGTCCACTATATTTCACTCTGATAAAAAGTAGCAAGAGGATGCTAATGTGTATCATGGTAAAACCTTAATTAGTATTTTAGGTCAAGGATTTTTTTTAAGCATTTGAAGTCTTAGCTTTGCAGCATGTCAAATACCCCCGTAACTGTAGCAGGAGCTGTACAACTAATTCTCATCTCTTCAAGTCAGTTAGTTCAATATTCTCTTTTTTTTCAGAAAGTATTGTTGTGATATGAAAGTATCCCAAGTATTTACATTTAAACTGAATGTCTTGTATGAGCAGATATATACTCAAAAAGTTCACCATAATGGAGACCGTCATGTCCTTGATTGGGTTTTTAACAGCAAGGATTATGTCTTCTTCTTATCCTGGCCACTAATACAGTTAATAACAGCTTTATCAAGCTCTCATGGGGATCCGACTGAGGTCTATTGTAGCTGTGTGTGTCTGAGTGTTTATTGTTCCTTCTTTTCCACTCCCCATAATTCCCCTCTCCCTCCCCATAATTCCCCTCCCCTGCTGTGCCATTCTGTCGGTCTTTTCTCTTTCCTGTGTTTTATTCCTTTTATTTCCTCTCCCCCAGGAGAGTAGAGATGGGTCATCAGGTTGCCATGACAAAAGCTTTGAATATTGTCCAGGTTGAGTGGGTGGCTTCAGAGAAATGAGTTTTCTCAGAAATGTCAATAATTTCAAAAGGAAGTAAATTGCTAAATTCAGGTGTGCTAAGTGAATAGACCACCAACAAGTACAAGTGCTATCAGTGCAACTGTGTTCCTGAGCATACGTAGCGGATGTCTTTTATTTTCCTGTTTTACTTTCCTCAATTCATTCCCACGAGTGGGATAAATAGTCTATCTTGTCTTATGCTGCTGAGTGCTTACCAAACACAACAATAGTAATAATACAAACAAGTATGAAACATGAAAATTAACATTTTAGGCAAGGTCCTTCAGCACAAGTGGATGAATTAAAACACTCACAGACCTATGCAGTCTTGGTGTTTTTATGTAGATTTTGCTTTATACCACCACTTTCCATCATGAGGCCAAGGATACCGCAAATGGGCCACAGGATAAATCTGAAGAATATGACATATCCGAGCTCTGCAAAAAATCTGTTTTCTTAGAAAAATTTTTTTCTTCTAATTTATTATTCATTCAACTCAATCAAGGATTTATTTGCTTCTTTAGATATATTAAAAATGTTCAAAATATATAAACTGGGAAGGAACTGCTCACAATTTATAGACATGCAACCTAAGACAAGGTGACACAAATGTGTCACAAGACAAAATTTGGGGGAAAACTGCTCATATACTGTAAAATGTGTCACAGTGAAATTTTAGTAGTGTCTTTTGACAGTTTTGCCATTCAATATTTTCATATTAGCAATGGAAAAAAATTTGCATTTATGTCAGATTCTAAACAATGTAACGTAATCTCACACAACACTGCTGCTCTGGTTAGTCTGTAAAACGTCATCTTCTGTTATGTCTTTTGCTTTCATCATGCTGCAATTTTGTTGCAGTGGAACAAATTCGAGTTTTTTTTTCTGAGAGGGAGAGTTAAGTGTGACTGCAGCGTCCATGCTGTGGGAGTGCAGATGTACAAATGGTGAAAAAGGTCGAGCAGCCTGTCTTGATATGTGTACTCTTTGTACTGTGGGTTTAAACTATGATTTTACTGTCTGCCAGAGTCCAAATCAGCAAATGGGGTTAGATTAGAATAGAGTAGTGTTAGTCAATAAAAATGTCCACCCAAGAACACCTCCATGCCTTCTGCTGTGGAAGTGTGTGTGTGTATTTTCAGTCAGCTGTGAAATGGGCGATTCCTCCTTCCAGTTTAAGAACTGAGAGTAATGATGTAGAATGGAAGAGGTTTATAGAGGCATTAAGCCCACCTTTTACTCCCTCTCTAACTCTCTCTCTCTCTCTCTGTCTTTCTGTCTCCAGTTCTTTCTCCATCTCTCTCACCCTCTTCCTCAATGTCCCCCTCTCTCTGTTTTTATGATGGCATTATTATCTCGCTCTCCCACCCATTACTGTTCAGGTTGGAGCAGAATAATAAATTTCAGGATCATGCCGACGCAGCGTTTCTCCAGCTGAAGCTCATTCTGTGGACTCGACAGAAACACTGCTTCAAAACAACACAAGACAACAAAGATTGTAGCTTATTTGTGTTCTCCTCACCTTTAAAATGAATTTAAAATTAGATTTTAGCTAAACCCTGTTTAGCAGAGGCAGTAGTTGTAGTGGTTTTGTTGGGCTGCTGGCAAAATATAAGTGGCATGACGGTACAGTAATGCTGCTGCCATCAAGAATTTATGCATGCCTTTAACCTACATGTGAGAGTGTTTTTGTCACATTCATGTCACAAGCAATTGATAAAATGCAGATTTTCCTGGTTCACTTTAGATTTTAACATAATTAATACTTGAAGCAAATATTTACAGCTTCAAAATTTGGCATCATTTTTTTGTCACAAAATATTAAATTATATTTCAAATTCTGCACTTTCAGATGTAGGCCACACTAAGCTGTTTTTTTTATGCTAGGTTGGGATTTCTGAGACTTTAATTGACTACTGTGTCAGCATGGGTGCTGCAGAAACATGTTTCAGTAGGTTCTTACAAATAGTTGATAAATAGTTGCTAAAGACTGCAATATGCACAGGTGGCCATACAACATAGCTGCACATTAGCCCCCATTGTGTGACTCATACTTGGTATACAATTGATAATAATTACGTATATTCTGTTTCAGCACTAGGTAGAGTAAAACTGTAAAATCCTCAGTTTTTGTCATCTATCTTAGTTAGTACTTGTGTTGCTCTCTTGGGTTTGGTTTCCTTTGGTGCCCCCTGTTGGTGGGGAGTGTAGCAAATATTGATGCACTCTCTTTTTTATAGCGAGACTATGCATCTTTTGAAAGAAGAAATAACACATGCTTGTTATTATGATATTACCGGTATATTTTTGTAATATAATAATAAACAGTAGTTCAGTATAACCATGGTCCAGCATGACCTGTAACTTTTGGTGGTTAGGGTTAGAAAACTTAAGAGAAACTTTACTGCTGTGTAACTGACATAACTGAGTGAGTTTGCTGACTTTTGTGACTCTTCTCTTTCTGTACTGCATTCTGTTTTGCCATATACCATCCTGTAATTATCACTTGTGGCCACAGTGGTCATTGTTCTGCACAAGTTGCATAGTGACACTTCATCTCTAACTCCATCTCAGTTAACAAATGTAACACAACATGTGTCCAGAAAAGACATTTGGACTTGCTTCGGATATGAGTATCATTTGTTTGCCACTACACATATTAAACATCATTAATCATGTCAACAATTTGCTGTAACTTGCCAATCTGTTTCTCTTCAGCTTTCAGCCTATGGAGGGAGCGTGGTCTACACTGTGTCTTATACTACAGACCAACAAGAGCAAATGGCAATTAGAGTCACCTCAGAACATGATCTAATCATAGAGGTAAGTTTTTAAGCACACACAAAAATAAAGACATTGTTGAGCATTGGCTACTTATATATTAAAAAAAGAGCTGTTTAACAATATGTCTGCCCTTTTCTGTACTGTTTTGTATGGTGCCTGTAATGGGTCTTGCTTTATTAAACCCTGAGGGTACATTTGGGAGATTCTTTAAGAGCAGTGAGCAGCCCAGAAATAAGCTCCAGATCTCTGAGCAGCACCTTGGTCAAGGGCAGTGTTCCTAACTCTTGACACGTACACGGTTTTTTGGTGAGGGAGGAGGTGGTCACAACCAGATGAAACCCACATGAACAATGTGAACGTGTGTTTTATGTATTTGTGTCTGCAGCATTATTTATCTTTTCCCACAAGCCACTGACTCCTGCTCCAGTGAGAAACCACTAAATGAAGTAGCAAATAAAAGCTGTTAAACACACACACGCACACACACACACACACACACACACACAAAGCAGCTACAGTTGGCAGAAAAATGCTGAACTTAGCAATAAAAAATGCAGATAGAGACTCTCTCCCTCTCCTTGCTCTCTGTATGTCTTTATAATGAGCAGGTTGCGATATGATGTATGGCAGCAATAAGCAAAGCAACAACACTATTAGTTAACTGTTTATATCTCCTATATCAGTAAACAACATTGTGTGTTTGTGTGTGTACACACAAACTGAAATGGGGCAAGTGCTGGTTGGCATGTGTGTTTGTTTTGCATGTTCGGTGTGCCAGCGCTGTACAAATGATGCTGTTGTTTTGCACACGCAACTTTCTGCTGATGACATGCTAAAGAGGAAACTTTAATTAGTAAATAGTTTGAAGGATTTTCAAATACAGCGTCTGTAATAGGCTGCAATAACGAGGCATATCTACCCCTCAGACACCAACTTGAAAAAACAAATTACAAGTAAAAAATTAAATAATGGATTAAAAGTTTTATTTTATAGAGATGGAATTGTAGGTTGAATATGGACACAAATTCAAACAGCAGTTGTATCACAACTTTACTTTTTCTGTCTCTGGGTTTGTCAAAAACTGCCACAAAGAAAAGAATGAAGAACGTAAAGAAGGGAAGACAGAGGCAAACATGACAAAAAGAGGAAGGTAGGAAGTAAAAAGAAGAAAGGAAGAAAAGATGGGTGGAAGAAAAAAGGAAAGAAGGGAAAAAGAACAGTAAGAAACAAAGAGAGACAGAAACAAAAACCAAGGAGTGAAAGACAAAAGGAAGGAGGAAAAACAAAGGAGAGATGAAGGAAAGATGGAAATGAACAAAAGAAAGATGGAATAAGAAAGAGGTAAGGACGGAGACAGAAAAGAAAGGGCAAGGAGAAGAGGAAGAGACTGAAATGCAGGAGAGAGGGAAGGAAGGACAGTAGGAAGGAAAAACAGTAAAAAAAAAAAAAAAAAGGGAGGAAGGAAGGGTACAAAGAGGGAAAGAAAAAGGAGGGAATGAAAACTGAGAGATAGTTACAGACCAATGGGCTTGTGTTATTTAAAGACGTGTCAGTGAGATCGACAGACTGGGAGGAGATGGGAGGAGGGGGAGAGGAGGACAAGTGTCGGTCTTGTTGTCAACAAAAAGCCTCTCCAAATGATGACAGTAATGAACCACCTACACGCTGTCAACCAACTTTCTCCCTCTTCACTGTCTCTCTTTCAGCCTTTGTCTTGTTTTGTTTCTTTCTTTCCCCCCACTGTTTACTCTCTGCATATCTGCATCAAGTTGTGATATTGTTTGTTGCATGGTTTTGGGAAGCACAGGAAGCAGCTTGTGTCTTGGTTGTAACTGTTTGCAATCTGAATAGACAGTAATCTCTCTGTCTTCGTTTATCTGTATGGCTTTGTTGATTTCCGTGTCTTTCTCTGAATCCATGCCCACTTTATCAGCCTCCATCAGCACAGTTAAAAGAAATGTAAATACCAGGCCTTTTCTGACAACAATAACAACAGCCAATATTTTGCTGTGGAAATAATGTGCATGTTCAGTTTCTCATTTTGTTTAAAACAACTTTTCCAATTTTATTTCTCACTAATGCAAAACAATATATTTAGTGAGAGTTATTTTGAGTTCTGTCAGTAGTAGTTCAAGTTCATTTTATTCCAAGAAACATCTGAAAACAGGAAATGTGGAAACTGGAGGTGTAAACAAATAGAAATACATTATTCAGATATGGACTGAAAATATGCTCTGAACAGATACAACCATCATCCAAATCCAAATATAGTGCATTTCCTTTGCAATGGATCATGTATTATATTAAACATAAACATTATCATTTGATGTATTATATTAGAGTTAGCCTGTTTTGTGATAGCAGGCTTTACAGTGTTGTGAACACAGCATTTGCCATTGTTAGCTTTCGTTAACTAATGCTGTTCACTCACCAAGACACCTCCCCAGTTCCTCACTGGTTCTCTTCACACCACAAAACAATGTCTTTCCTGTGGCTGTTATTTCTCTCTAACTCTGGTCTGTTCCTGGTCTCTTGGACACCTAGCACACTCATTATTATAAGGCTGTGGTCCTGTGTATGCATCCAAATATACATTTTCAACCTCTTGAGTGTCAAAACTAACTCGGGACAGTTGGGATCCTTGTTTATTTATGTTAAACTTGATCTTACTTGGTTGGTTGCCCTTTTGTTTCGTCAATTCCAGTTTGTTGTTTTTAAATGTCGAAACAAAATTCAGTCACAAAAACAACTCCAGATGTCATTGTTGTGTATATATAAGTTTTAAAAAAAACAGCAGAAAATCTAGTTTCTACATCATGTCCGTACACTTCATGATTTACTGGGGTCTCCAACCTGCAAGTTGTTCTTTAAAGCTGTTTGTCATCTGCAGCCCTGTGACGGGTCACAAACCAACAATGAATTGATTTTACAAACAAGCATTGCCTGTGTAGCCAAGGCTTGATACAGCTTAATCTCCGGTTCAATAGAGCTCCACTGATGTGCAAAAACTAGTAAAAATACATTAATGAGCCACACTGTTGCGCTATGTGAAATGTTCCTTCATTGTTATCTCACATGCACCATCCTGCTGCTGTAAATACTTGCTGGCACAACAAACGTGTATTAATCCACAGCTGAAAATAGTTCCTAGAAATGCACTATTTATTCCTGTTTGAGTAAATCTGGATAGGAATTACAGTGTCCAGCTGTTTTAGGAACGTACCTAGCTCTTTTAAAAATAAAACTATATTTGTGACCCAGTTTCATATGAATGAATGGGCCTGTCTGGTTATAGTAGATCGAAAAATATTGAGGCATTTACAAACACATTGTTAGGTTTCGTCTTTTCTTTGGAATTGCTCACAGTAAGAAAAATATAGGGAAGTGCCAACCTTATCCTTTACTGAATGTGATTTTTTTTTAGGTGTAATAAATAGAAGTGAGAGATAGTAAAACCCCTTCTTTCAGAAACAATTTTCTCTAAGGTGACTGTCTTTTTATTGTCAATCTGCCTCTTTTCTTTGTCTCTCTCTCTCTTTCCGTCTTCGTCCCTGCATTTCTTTGCTCTGCTGCGGCTTTCTCTCTCTTTATGCCTCTCTCCATCTCCTCTCTTTCAATTAGTTTTTATTTAATGGTTTATTGGCATGGTAAGCTCTTGCTCTCTCTCTCTCCTTCTCCATCAGTAGTTGTCACTCTGCGTTAGCGGCTACATGCCATTGATCTGTTCTCAACAAGAGATAGTCAGATACCAGGCCCAGGCTCAATTCACTTTGCATTCAGTCCATTCAAAATGTCAATAGAAACTGCAGCTCATTACCTAATGACACATCATTCACTCTCACTCTCTTTTTATCCCCCGATCAGTTGGATATGATAGTCCTTTCATGAAAGAGGTAGACTTTCAGAGAACACAAACTTTCTCGATATATGGAATTACAAGTTAATTGCAACAAAGAAGAGAAAAAATCAACAAAAAGTTTCTTTCTTCCCTCTCCATCAGGGCGGCGGGATGAAGATCATAGATGGAAGGTTTGGCCAGCCGTTGTACCCATCCTCGCCAAGCACCAATCACATTGTTCTCCTTCCAGAAAACTTCCTGGTTTCAGGGACAGAACAACGGATTAGTCGGAGGGATTTCTTGTCTGTGTTAGCCAATGTGACCAGAGTGATGGTCCGGGCCTCTTACAGCACAGAACCCAGCGCTGTGTACAGGTAGGAACAGAAACGTGCACACACTTTGACACATGAGCATTATTGGATGATGTTATGCAGCAGGTCAAGTGTCCTGGACATAGTGAGTATTAGTGTATTAGTATTTTTAGTATGGTGTTAAGTATTGTTTGTATATCACACAATCACACACACTGACATCTTCCCCAACTCTTTCTTATATCCTGTGAATAAGCCTACTTTAACCTTTTGTTACCTTAACATAAAAATGTCAGTTTTATGAGTGAGAATGAATCCAGGTTATAAAAGTTCTAAAGTCTAAACAACCCAAGTTTATGTATGCGAAGGCTTATGTAACACAGTGTTAACAGACAGACTACCTATGTGCCACATATTTATGCTTAATATCTCTATATGTCCTTGTGTGTTTGTGTATGTACGTAGACTCCACTCATTCTCAATGCAGGTAGCAAATCCCTCAGCCAGAGGAGAGAGGAGAGCATCAGCTGTAGAAATGTGTTCTTGTCCACCTGGATATGCTGGAACTTCCTGTGAGGTAAACACACACACACATTGGAAAAAGTACTTAAGTAAAACTACTACAAAGCCATGTGAAAATAAAAGTTATTTTGAATGGAAAAGATTACCCCCCCCCCCCCCCCCACACACACACACACACTATATAGACATATTAGGAGTCTTTTCAAATTAGATTAACAACAACCTTGTTGTCTGCAAGGTCTGAAAAAATATTGTGTTTTCACTCAGTGTTATAAACCATTTATTCTTCAAAGCTTGCAAAACAAAATATATTTCATCAAGCCATTAATAATACAGTGGTATCAGGCATAACATCACCCATAGTATCTCAAGAATACACAACTGCACACACACATTGACTTGTGGTGCTAATTAGAAGATCAGAGACAAATTATACTACACTAAATTAGCTTAAAGGCTGACAAATTTGCCTGTCTTTCTGACTGCAGTGTGTTTGTGTTTCAGGCATGTATTCCTGGTTTTCGGAGGGTTAACGGAAATCTGTACAACGGAGTTTGTGAAGCTTGTCATTGCCATGGGCACGCCACACAATGCCACGAGGTTACAGGACACTGCCTAGTAAGATGATTAATAGGTTTTTTTAAATCACCCGTTTGTCCATCTGTTTCATCATTTTGAGTTAATTAAGAACTCAATTTGAGCTCTAATTTGATTTACTGTTTTATTTTTACATTACTAAACCGGACAGACTGAAAAACTTAACAGTGAACCAGCATATTTGTCTTAAGGAAAATAAAACAAACCGTGCATAAACTGTTGAGAAGAGTTAAAAAGAGTTAATAATGACTTGTCTGCCATGAATTAATGAGCTGACATTTTTATTTTAAACCATCTACTTGCCCATGTTGACAGCATTGATGTTTTTTAGATGAATAATTAAGAGAAAGAGCCCTGGACTGCTCATATCTACAGGTCAGTTTACAGCTCAGGGTTGACCTCAGATATTGTAGAGAAGGATGATGTTTTTGTTTCTGGTTTTAGATTTTGATCTTAACATCATTGTGTTAGTAAATTTTGAGGTTTGGGGACTGTCTAGAGCTGAGGTGGGGGAAGGAAGCAGCAACTACTGTGACAGCTTTAAATGGAAGACACATACCCTTTAGGCCCAGTAAGACACAAATCGCAAACATGACTTTGTTTGCAAAACATATTCCTTGGCATTAATGTTTATTCAAAAGACAAGCGGGGAGTTTTCTCTTTTATCTTCCTCAATTAACTCCTTTTGGGGTCACCATCTAGTGGCCATTAGAGGAACTGCAGGGTGAGGCAGTTTACCCTGGCTACACACATACACACACATATACAGAAACACAAACACACAAATACATACACATTCTCAGTGCACACATACAAACACATGCATGCCAACCTGCTCATGTGCATCTGCACACACACACATCGTCACTCCCCAGTCTACACAGTGCCTCAGGCTTAAGCTGTCAGTTAGCATCAAACTAAATACACACACACTATTACACACACCAGTGCATGCACGTGCACGCACACACACACATTGAGAGAGAGTTGTGGGTTTTGTATTACCATGTTATGTTTCATTATAGATGAGGAGGATGCTGGGATATGTCAGAGAGAGAGCACACACACAAAAACAGGCAGACTCAATCTTTCTCTCTCTTACACACACACACACACACACACACACACACACACACACACACAGAGACAACTTGACAGTCACTTATACATGCACACAAACACACACACACACCCCCCCCTCCCTCCTGTATACATATTCATGCACAGTGACAGGCAGACAGGCAGATGCACACACACTCCTTCCCTGAGGACTCTGTTCTCGGGCTATAGTTGAATGACTGAATGATGCCATGGTCCTATAGGTTACCACAGTGCGTGTGTGTGTGTGTGTGTGTGTGTGTGAGGATGTGTCTCAACAGAGACATTTGATCTGAGAAGGAAATGATCTGGAACATAACTGACATACACACACGCAAACATGAACACTCACTCAATGTAGCCACACAGAACTTCAACTGCTGCAGCAGGACATAGAAACAAGTGAGTGTATGTGTGTGTAGTGTGTAGGGCCAAGAAAGCAGATGGACAATCTCCCCAGTAGGAGGAACATAATTTAATCTTACTTTAATTGTTTATATGAACCAAGCTCTAAAATACAAGAGAAAAAAATCTCAGATTCAACATCTTTTATTCTGCTACATCAGACCAGTGACATGTCATTTAGAGTGATAATTTTCCGTTAACTTTAAATAATTATTTGATGTTACTGTTCAAAATAGGCACATGTCATCAACCATTTAAACTGAACTTGCAGTGTTGCAAGTGGTGTTTTTACATTGTATTACCAGTTGATCACGTTGAAGCTGACTGACAAAACAGTCACAGTGATTAGGATGTTTTAGACAAGGTTGGTAGATAAAATAGGGCCATGCTGATCCTTTCGCAGCAGAGATTAATTTGTAATACTTGATTACTTGTAGTTTATAGCTTTCATTACCTAAAGTTATTACCTAAAATGATACAACTGATGCTATGTGATTGATATACCTGTTTTTGTTCAAGTTCTGTTGTGTTTGGGAAAAAAATGATCAACTAGTAGAAACATAATGATAGAGGTCAAAGAGTAAAGAATAAAATAGTAACAGTGCTAGATTACTTTTTGCACAGCTCTGTCAGAAAACTATTAGTTTTCCTCTATTTTCCAACTATTAATTTATTTTAAAAAAACAGCTTTAAGACAACAAAGCTTTAAGAATAAATATTTTTAGAAATTAAGATTTAGATTTTGTAGTTACATTTTTTATCAGTACTGAAATTTGTTGATGGATTCTGAGCTACTTTAGTGACCAAGTGTTTGGTTGAGATTGTACCAGTGAGTTCAGTGTGCTTGGTTACTGTGGTAACAAAATGTGATGCTAATCCTGAACCATATCATTAACCTTGACCTCCTCAAGATTGTTCCCCTTGCTGCTGTCTGCTTGATAATAATTTGATTTGACAGCTTTATTTAATAACATTAATTTTGTTTTTGTAAAAATGTATCAACAAATGCCTGCTCTCCTTATTACTGAAACCCTTGTGCTGAAACCCTTGAGCCTATTAGATTTTACCTTTTTAACCTTTAACCTCTCAAAGCAAAGTGTGACACTAATCACTATTTTAGCTCTTAAGTTTTATTCTCAGTCCCAGCTTGCATTTTATCCTGCTATTAACTACAAATTAACTTAATTGTGCCTCATTATTCAGCGTCATCATTATTTTAGGATGATAAAAGTGGCTGTAGCTCTGCCTGCCTGTGCTCAGCATTTTGCACAGTACACTGCATTGGAGACAATGCAGAGTCAGCTTGTACTATCGTAAACATTATATTGGATTACTTATTTATCAAGGTTTACTTGCATTGCAGGAAAAAAAAAAAAAAAAAACATGCACTCCAAAAATATCAGGATTAAATTCAGTCTGAAATGGAGAATTAAAAATGTACATGTGAAAAAGGGTTATTTTTTGTGTCCAAGACATTTTCCAGACTGATGAGACATTTTTTTAAAACAATTTGTAGAAACTGAAATGAGAACAGTGTGTTAAAATAAATATTTTTTTAAAAAGTGATGGAACAGCTCCTAAACAGACTAAATGATATTTGATTTGTTATAACTTGCAAAAGCATGACCTAATATAATAATAAAAGCAGTGGGCTTTTAATACAGATTTCATCACTGCAGAAACTGATCCCCTCACGACACTGGGGTTAACAGATCAGATGCTCTGTTTGCCAAATAGTTGATTTGTTCTTCTGACATAACTGAACTTCAACCTGTGTGTCTCCTTCAGGACTGCTCCCACCACACCACCGGCCCCCACTGTGACACCTGCCTACCTGGCTACTATGGTAACGCCACCCGTGGGTCACCTGCAGACTGTCAGCCCTGCACCTGCCCACTCAATCTTCCCAGCAACAAGTAGGTTCTGAAGACGCTGGGGCTAATGCTGCCATGATGACACAATTTAATCAAATGCCTCAATTTATCACTGCTGACCCCTGTGACTCTGTGGCCCCAATTCTCTCTTTTTGACCTGTCTCTTGATAATGTTCTTCTCCACTCTCCTCTCCTGACACTACATTTTTGTCTTTAAAGGAAATCACCACAAATAGAAACTTCATCACTGTGGGTAGGAGTATAATTGTAATAACATGAAGGGAAGTATCAACACCACAGGTAGAAGCATCAATATAAGTGGAGAAACATCATCCCTGTGGGTGGAAATGTCATCACTGTTGACAGAATTAACATAACTCTGGCTACAAAACTTAACACAGTAGCAAACCCAAACCTCCCACAAGTCATTAAGGTATTTAAAACCTTTTATCATAGTGTATCTCTCATATGGACCACTGCTCATGCTGTGCCTGTTTCACAATCTCAAACCATGGTTGCTCAAGTTACAGTATATATCTGCTGAAATACTCTAAAAAAGCTACTTCTGAAGGATGCAAAAATACTGTCCACCTTACCTGTCTCACATTAAAAAAATATTCACTTATCAGAGTGTTAGCAGTTTATAATGAACATTTTTTTTTTTTTAAGTTTGAGCAACGGAGCAAAGAAAAAAACAAATATCACACACACTGACATCTTCTCCAGGGTTAAGCACAACAGGCCACTATACTGGTTTACTGAACTGACCTCTAAGTCACATACAGCCATGCACTGACCCAATGGTAACACACATATATATATATATACATATATCAAATTTGCTCACCAGGGAGAATGAAATTCTTAGCCGTTATTTCAAAAGTAATTGATAACTCACTGTAGAAAGAGTTTGGACTGTGCAACCTCTTGTTTGTCCTAGAGGAAGCCTTGTTTAGAGGGTTGCATTGGGCCCACTCTTCCTGCTGAAAGGAGTTTAATCTAGGAAGCATGCAGACCTTGTACGAATGTTATGCTAAGCCAGTTTGATAAAAATGATACCTACAGATAATTCTCCACCAAGGGCTTTTGGAGAGTAGGTGAAACATGCCAGACAGTATCTGTTGCATCAGAGATCCTACAAAATGGTGGAAGTTAACAATGTCTGTTAAACCTGCAATAGGTTGTTTTTTGTCCACTTGAGTGCAAGTGGGCAAAAAAGTCACATTATTGTCACATTGTCATTTAATACATTCTTAATTTAGAAATACTGATTATATTTATCCAAAAGATAATGCCATAGAGACGATATGTAAGCGCTGGTTAAATTAAATATTAAAATATTTATGTTAGGTGCACAGATGTCACCAGTATGGGCACACGCACACAGGCAGCAGCAGCTGAGAATCTTCATGCAGTCATGACACGTCATGTCCAAAACTCTCAGAGCTAAAGAAAGACACAACTCTCTCTCACCTCTCCCCTTCTCTACCTCCTTCTAACCCCCGCAGTAATAATAGCTTGATGGTGCTGTGCCTTTCAGCCCCTCGAAATAGCCATCTAGTTCCTGATATTCACTCAAGCCAATCACTCAAATAGGCTGCCAGCCGGCCAGTCAGACTGTTGTTAGCAGTAATGCCTAACCTCTTACGAATATCTGATAAAAGAGATGTCCATATTAGTTTTAGCACAGGAAGCAGGGTAGCAATTTACAATGAATCAATAGAAATCTGTTTAGCCCTGGAATGCTGTTCCTCTTTATTTACACTCAGGCTTAATTACCCTGCTGCAAGGAGGTTTTTTATTGTTTTTATTTGTCTGTCAGTTAGATCTAAATCTGTTAAATAGATTTAAGGGAAATTTGGTTCCTTGGTCGATTATCTATCCATGAAGGTCATTTCCACCTAGACAGATTAATCTCCACTTTTATTTTTCTTCCAAAAAATACTTTTTTTCCCTCACAAGTGCTCTTACAGAATTTCTTCCAAACTTTGCTAAAACATATTTGATTGACCTTGAAAAATTGCCCTAATACCTGGACACATTAGCATTTCTAACCAAACTTAGACAACACACACGCCAACTCCAGGCAAATCTGCAAAATTTGAAGTTTCACATATCGGTGGCTCTAGAGCAACATAACAAGTAGTTATTTTGTGGTCATGAGTCTGAGTCACTTGAAATCTGTACTGCAAAAAGTTGTATATCCCCAGGATTTAGATATTCTCCAAAAACCTGCTAGATTGTCTATTATTATTTGTATTTTGATGCAGGTCTGAGTCAGATGCAGATTAAAAGATTTAAACAAGTTCTGTTATTATTAGAGTAACTCATGTGGAGGATTGTACTGTTTTGGCAGATCCCTTTTCCAAGTACTTTCTTGTTGTCTGTCTGTCTTGAATGAAGCCAAGGCATTCCTGTCTGGTTGATTTATCATTGACCAGTTTATCTTCATGATGTAAAATTGCATATACCATGACAGAGGATTTTCTCCATATTATCCTATTATCTTTTCTGATCTTATCTTATCTTATTCGACAGTAGCAGCATATAAAGTATCATGCTAAAGTTTCATCTTAACTTTACACACTTGTGTCACATAATTTTCCCCAATTTTTTTGAACATTTTGAAACCACGACTTTACCAATGCCCATGATTAGTACAGTTGGTTTTATACAACCCTGATAATGCTTTATGTACAGATGTAATCCATTGTATAGAGCAGTTGGGTGTTATTTAACATTTTTTTGTTGATTACATGAACTTGCCAAACTAGCTTACTTGTAACTCAGTGAGCCAGCTCACAGTTAGGGTGCCAGTCAGTCAGCCAGCCAGTGAATCAGTCTGGGGCCTGGAACCCGAGCCAGAACTATCTATAGTTTATGGAAGTGGGAGGGTGACAGAATGAGGGTAAGAGACTATCGCTTTACTCTGTCTCTCTCTCTCTCTCAGTTCAGTGTAGGCTCAGCTCATAGGGAGGAAGAGAGTTTTCAAAATCAGGATTGTATGGAAGTACAGACATGTGGGTGTGAGAAAGAGAGGAAATTAAGTGTGGGTGTGTGAGTGTGTCTTTCAGTGTGTGAATGTGAGGGCTGGAAAGTGAAAGTAGGAACCCGGGTCTGTTTGTGTGTGTGTGTGTGTGTGTATGGGGGGGAGAAACATGGCCTTAACTCGCCTCTGTCCTCTCCTCTTTCTCCTCTTTCTCCTCCCTTACTCCATGCTGGGACAACACTACCGAACTCAACAACTTCAACAACAATTGCAACCACGTCGTCATGGCAACCACAATAGCTTCAGCCCCACCTGCCACCTAGGTGAAGAAGGGGAGTTGCTATGCGACCAGTGTCAACCTGGATACACAGGACCACGATGTGACAGGTAATGCACACACCCAGCATGAAAAGCTACACACACATAAGTATGTTTATTGGCCTAATTGCAACATCTGTAATTATGTGTTCATCATTAAAAATGTGAATAAGAGCAATAATCTTAAAAAATGAAGCCACTGTTATTGTTTTCTTTCCTTAAAATGGACTGTTTGGGAAATAAATTAGGCCTATAGTCAGCCATTCCGAAATGAAAACAGACACTGCTGCTCATTAACTGGTTTTTGAGGACTTCATGTCCCACTGTCCATCCAGCTTTCTGTCCACACCACACTTATTAGTTGAGTGACATTCTTGTTCCATTAGCTGTGAGCTTTTTTTTTTTTTTTTTTTTTTTACTAACCCAGGACTAATGAGAAGCCCCACTCTGGATGCTAGTCTTGTTAAAACTTCAGGCTATACTGTCATGTGGTGACGCAAACTGAGTAAATATAGTCTTTTCACCACCCAGGCTCACTGAAATACAGTCCATTTGGACTGTTCTGTATTGAAGTGAAACTGCCCATAGCTGAAATTATGAGTATATTTTACCTATGAGTATGATTATTGTTTAAAGATTCAAGTAGTATAAATTCCAGTGCACATAAGGCATGTCTAGAATGTCTCTGTTCATTAATAGTCATATATGATTACAAATCTGTGAGCCCCTTGCAGCCATTTGTTAATAATACAGATAGAAATTAATGATCTGTTAAAGTACTCATAGTTTTCTCACCTTCTAAGCAATCAAATCTGAAGTTATAGTAATGCATGATCAAGAGCATAAATAAATGATATGTAAAACATGAGCTACAACTTACAAACTCTGTACAAAGTGAAGTGGTACCTAAATGCCAAACAGACTGATTTATAGGCACATTGAATGTGGATGATAATGACATGATTACATCAAAACTAGGTCTGGTGTGGAGTCAGTAGAAAGAGGCGCTCCAATTTGAAATAACTAGACGGCTCCTTTTATGGCCTTCTCATTTGCAGGAGACATACTGTATATGTCTCTTCAAAGTGTCGGCTTGATTTTCTCATGGTTTACCGTTGAGGGCAACATTGCAGTAAGATGCACTACCTTATGGTACACTGAACCTTACTGTCTGTGGTGGACACTGTGTCACTACTATGATATCATATGTGTTCATCCTCAAATTTTCTGTCACAGAAGTTTGAATTTCTGCAGGAGTCAGTTTTACTTACCGAGAATAGCAAATAATAATAGTAAATCATGAGCTGCTTACAAGTTGAATTTCAATTTTGTTATGTCCATCAGTGTTTGGTGGACATCTACACTGATAATATTATAACAGATCTAATCTCAAGGATGAAACATTGTGCTTCAAACAGGTGCTCAGTTGCAGTCATACAGGCCTCTGCTATTTGTTAGTTAAAAGAGAGTTGCTTGTGGACACAGGCCTCAGCTCACTGGCCTGCATAGTCTGCATGCCTCGCCATGCTGTCCACAGCAGAATCTCTCTGTCTGGCTTTTAGTCTTTTTATAAACCTCATTTGCCAGTGGAAAGCTAACTGACTCATTGTCAGTTCATTTTTTAACTCTGTCACTGAGAGGCATCTGCACTGCACCACAACACAGTCATTGACAAATATGGCCTAGCACTCAACCAGTACAAGTTGACTGGTCCACCTCAGTTTCTAATGTTCTGCCCAGTTTATGGATTAATGTGTATCTCTGTGTTTTAATTCATCTTGATGCGTGATAAAGCTTCAACAATATTAGACAGACTCTTTGTCGAGTTGTGTTTTCTAAAATTAGACTACAGTGCTTGTATGTTTGTTTTGATGAGCGTGTGTTTACAGAAGTCATCAGTCCACATACGTTCTTTATATTCACTTGTGTATGCTGCTCTGTTGCCATATGGTGCATCCAGTCATAGAGAGAGGCAAACAGCTGTTTGCTAAAAAGAGAGAGAAATAAAGAGCGACTCTGCTGCATTGACTCAGAACACATAGGGGCTGGTATAATGTAAAATAATATTTTATTACTAATGACAGTATTAAAGAGGTAATCAGCAGTTGGTTGGTTTCTTGTTCTATTAGCGTAATTGATACCTGCTATGCACTACCTGCCATTACACTTCATTATCTACAGTGCTTTTGTTGTTGTTAGTGGTAATTAATTGTAATGTGCCAATTTGTCTGTATTATGGGCTTTAACAGAATAAGCTACTCTATTCCTCCCATGCTAATAGACTATCCACTCACTGCTAAGTGATTCAGCTTTTCAATTTCCTGTCCATAAACAGCCATTTAGAATTTCGCTGAAAGCAAATTAATGCAGCTGCCTAACAAATAAGTCAGCTAAAACTCTTTTGAGTCGTCAGTTGCTATTTAGTATGGTTTGTTACTGGTGTTTCAAAGGTATTTCGGATTTTACACATTCATTTGGCTCTGACGACACATCACCCTCTATCTGATGGATATGATGCACTTAAATCAATTGCCCTTTCAGGCAGAGAGGAAGACTACATCGATGGTTACAATTATTGTTATATTTATTGATATTAACATTAACAGCCTTTAAAATTACAGTCATGCTAGGTCAAGCCTCAGTAATAGGATGACCCTTCAATGGGTTAATAAGAACTCAAAAAAAGCCATTACTGTGCAAGCCAAGCAAAAAAGATGAAACCTTGCTAGGGGTCACACAAGTAAGGACTCCATCTCATGCCCAACAGTTACCTACGGAGCAGCATGACAAAACCTGCAGTAACAACAACAGCAACAACAAAGCCAAGGCCAATATCCACCCAGATTGTTTGTTATATGAGTACTGAGGTACACAGTTCCACTATGGCCCAAAGTTGATTCAACAGTGTGATTAGGAATTAGGATCCAGGAAAAACAAAAAAATGTTACTTGTCAGTATTGCTAGTGTTATTAAATTGAGTGTTGGAGTAGCATCAGTTTAGCATTCCTGAAAGTAGTAGTAGTGGTAATGGTAGTAGTAGTAGTAGTAGTAGGTAGTAGTGGTAGTGGTAATGGGCACTGTGGCTTTAATGAACGTTTCAGTGTCTCGTGAACTAAATACAGTTAGAAAAGTTGGTGAGACACAAGATATAGTTTCATTTTAAAGATAAGAAAATAATAATAATAATTGGGCAACTGCCCAGAACCTTCATAAATGAGTAATGATTTTTTTTAAAGTTGTGATGTAGAATAATATTTTCAGTTAAAATCATTAAATTAGGACAGAAAATTAGAAATGTAGTTGATTTTTCTTGAACAGTTTTTGAAGTTTTAGAAGTGTAATTCAGTTTTTTTGGGAGGGAAGATTGATACTGTATGTCTGTCGTAGCGAGATAAAGGATTGAAAATGTGACGGCTTACCATATTTAACATAAAAACTTGTACTGCCTCAGTCTTTGTCTCTCTCACCTCTTCTTTCTCTTTATTATACAGTATAACACAGAGAACTGCAGAACTGGTTATTTGGAATCAAATGTTTTTATGGGTAATCACTGTATACTATTTAAGATTTGCAAATAGTATTTGAAGTGACTGAAATCTGGTTCAGCGAGATGTAGTTCTCTAGAACATTAATTATTTGTGCATAAATAAGCAATAACAAGTTAATCATCCTTAGGGCTGGAGAGCAGGGTTAGGGTTGTTACAAGTTTAACACTGAGCTTCACAGCTTCATTACCACTGTGTGGGCCTGTCATTAGACTTTAAACAACTGAGTCCAGAACATTTGAATCCAGTGAAACACAACTCACTGAAATCTTTCATGTTAAATAACCAAAACTGTTCCCATCCAAGCAGAGGATTTTGTGTTCATTGCTCATTGTAAGAAGCTGCCTGGGGAAAAAAATAGGGCATCTAAAGTATAAACAGTTTTACATGTTGGCACCACCAGACAGGCAGAAAAATTTGAATGTTAAGGACTTCAATATCTAGAGGGAGAGGGAAAGACAGAAATGTGAAAGTCTGTTTCATTAGGAATAAGTGCTGATACCTCCACAGCTCCTTTCACTGACTGAGTGCAGCAGGTCACAATTGTTCTTTGAATATATTGAGGTGATTTAAAACTGACTGATAAAACTTTGTGCTTTTGCAGCCTCAAGTGGCAGCCAGGTCAGCTATTGGAAAATATAAGTTTAAGTTGTATTGAACCAAAAAATAAGACCTAATTTTCCTGCATTAATAATCCTATATTTAAAAGTAAATACAAAAAACCTACAAGATTTTTAAAATTTATATTTTAAAATCCCATTTTACTTCTTTAAAACAACCTACCCCAATTTCTATTTTTAATAGAAAATATACAGTAGCAGCTTGATCACAAAATGCTTTAAAATTATGGAGAAAGAGGCTGTCTTCCCCTGGCGCCGACTCCCCATTTATAACACTAAAAATAAAAGAACATGACTGTTTTATGTTCCCAACCCCTCTCTCTCCTTCTGTAACTCTGTACCAGTTGCGTTCAGCGTCTACTTCCTGTACACTTTGATGGTTTTGACCAGGTGTCTGGCCCCCCCAATATATCTCCTTCAAGCAGGCTGGACTCTCCACTATAAATACCTTCACTTCCTCTTGAGGCCTAAGTAACTACACACACACACACACACACGGTGACAGTATGGGACAGAACAGAATAGAATAAAAGTATGAGTATAAGTTTGTTTTGCAAGTAAGACTAAATACAAATGCAAACATACATTTTCTCCCCTCCTCTCATCAAAAACAGAGATTGCTGCCTGTACAATTTCCACTTGACTAGAAGGATGTATTGCAGCACTACACACAAACACCAATAGAAAAACACACACAACCACACTTCAGCAACATGCACATACACACAGAAGCTAATAAACCAGTTCTATTGAGTACCAAGGAGGGTCAGTGGTAATAATGGCTGGCTGCTCTTGACTCTTTCCCTCCCTCTGTCCTTTCTTTTCCCTCCTCTCTAAATTCAATTCTCTTTTCAATGTGAAGACCTTTTTCCCCTGTCTCCATCTCTCCTCCTTTTCCTCTGTTCTCTTTCTCCCTCTCCATTCTCCCCTCACTCTCTTTCTCTCGCTTTCTCTCCATCTCCTATTTCATCTCAATTCCCTTTTCAGCCTGTAGAGCTTTATTTCAGCTTAGGCCTGTTTTTATTTGGTTTCAGTGGCTGTTGTCACAGTGCTGCACTTTCAGAACACTCTAAGGTTAATATATTTTGCAGGATCTGGACCTTCTCTTATTATTAATCAAATGAAAGAGTCGAAAGCAAATTCTTTTTTGTGGAATTGTGTGACAGTTCTTGCTTAGTGGGGGGGCTAACAACTCTTTTTAATTTTTGTTTCCATGAATGATACTTCTTTCACTTTTTTTCACTAAGCATAAAGAACTTGACTAATAAAAGAATCAAATCCATTTTTGATTTTTTTTTTTAATTGGAATTGACAGTATCCCAATTATGTTCAGTTATAGACAAAGGCATCAGTTATATGTTTCAGATAAGAACAGATAAAAATAACCTCTAAAAGACGCGTGTTATTTCTTCACTTGGATTTTGTATTTCTAGCAATAGCAAAGTAGCATTTAGACATTTTTCCATCAGGTATATAAATGTTGACTTATATTAATATTTCTTATTTGAGTAAAACCTTGGCAGTCTGTTGTAAATTACCTGTTTTGCCTGAAGACACTGAATCTCATTAAAAAAAATCTCTATTAAAGCTTAAATAAATTTTCATGTCATATCTGTTGATGTTTGGTTTGGCTCTATTGCCCTCTAGCTCTTTGTGTGTATATCTATGAGTTAATGCCTATCTGTATATGAGATGTGAGTGTGTGTTTAATATGAATTATACAACAGGTACAGCCAAGAAGTCTCAGTGGTCATAAACATGCTGTAGCAATGCTGATAATTCCTATGGACCCAGCTAGATGAGCTTTATTGCTTGTTTATTTGATGATGGCATATTGGTAGCCAGCTCTTGTGGGATGAGACCTATACTTATCTTATATTTGGAGTGCTGTGTGTCCTTGCCATACAGAAACTGGAAGTTGAGGTAAACATGATTTTTGATAATATTTACCAGCTGAAGTCTGAGAGTTGTTTTCTGTAGTTGTGAGATGCAAAAGACAGTTGTGCCACTACTTAAAATTTCTTGCACACCACAGCTGACAAAAACTGCAGGATCATCCCAAACTAAAAATATGTTGTGAGAATGAGAATAATAGGATGGCATCTTGTTCCTCCACTGTGAAAGCATACCAGCTGGGATGGTGATCAAGTGTTGAGGTACTTTAAAGCCGCATGTGTGGAATTTCATGAGAGTATAGAACTTTTTGATTTGAAAGTTTTTGTGTGTAGAAAAATGAGGCAGTTCTGGTGAAAGTTTCTGTAGTCAGTTGCAAACATTATCTGTGGGGGGAGATTAGTGTGTTTGTGATGCTACCATTAGGAGTTGCCAAAGTCAGAAGTTTGAAAAATCCAGGATAAAAACCCTCAATGACCTTCATGCAGCAGAATCTGGCCTGTTTACTGCTTGTGCTAACGTGCATATTTGTGATGTCAAAAAGCAAAATCTTATCTCTAAAAACTGTTCAATACTTTGCCCAGGCAACAGATGATGTTTACAGCACATCCAATATTAAACGGCATTATCACCCTGTTTCTGTATCTCTCTGCTGCCTCCTAGATGTTCCAATGGATACTACGGCAAACCCGTTGTACCAGGAGGCTCCTGCCAGCCCTGTGATTGCCATGGCAACCTGGACTTATCCATACCTGGCAGCTGTGATCCAAGCACAGGCCAGTGTCTGCGCTGTCGCCAAGGGTATGGTGGGGCAGCATGCGACAGTTGTGCTGATGGTTACTATGGAGATGCTATCACAGCAAAAAACTGCCAGCGTAAGTAAACCAACTAACGACAATTATCAAAAATAAACAAAGAGATAAATACATGTAAATCTATCAGTAGCTTTGATTTGTTGCTTTGTAGTTGGAGTGACAGTTGAAAGCAACAGGATAATATTAAAATCTGTTGTACAGTCTCTTTCAGGCCCATATATTATAGCAAACTTAATTTAAAGCAACATTATGTAACTTCTAATTGAAGATATAACACATTCAATATTTTACAAATTAGAAGTTAAACTCATCAGGCAATAAAACTCATCCAGGCTCAGTTTGATATACTCAGGGATTTTGCTGTTATAGCCTTACTTGGTCTGGTATGACCAGTAACTTATGGTGGCTAACGCTAGTAAACTTTTGATACATACTTTTGTGTAACTGACATTACTGAGTTAGTTTGCTGACTATATTTCTCTTCTTGTGCTGTTGTTACACTGCATGGAGCATTTAATGTTATTATGTAACTGACACCACACTGGCTGCTTTTCAGCAGAAGTTACGTAGGCTCACTTTAAAGTCTAGTGGAATGGTACCTTATAGTGCATTTTTACTATATAAGGTTCTGGTCACAATGTTATTTAAGAGTTTACTCTGTCACATCGTGACTTTAAGGCTCCTATTTGTAAGATCTGAAAATGTAAAATTTTTGCAACTCCTACTGATAGTGTCAAAAAAGACACTGCATGCCACTACAGTAGCTGGGTAAAAGCAGCCTATTGACTAAAGCAGTTTCATCTTCAGAATAATTGTAAGGTGCTGTAATCAGATTTAAAAAAAACTTCACATGCGAGCTTTAAGAGAAAACATCATTTACTTTTCAATGAATCATTATGAAGAAAGCCTGTAGTGCAGCTTGTATGTCTCAGCAGGCGCATTACACTGAAGAGAAATACTTCCTCTGTGAAACTCAATTTTAGCTAAATGATACCTTTAATCCTTTCACTAAAACACTGAGTAGATAGTACACCATCTGGAGTGTGTGGTGTGTATGTGTGTGACTGTGCATTGGCAAGCAGCTGTGCTAGTAGGAGGTGTGATGTCGGAGCGGCCCACTGACTGCCAGCTGTGTTTAAGAGTGAGAAGAAAATAACTATACCTGTACAAAAGAGGAGCGGGAGACTGAACAACAGAGGAAGAGAGAGATGGCAGTGAATACAGACATACAGATGGCACTTGTTTGTGAAAATCTTCATTAAAACCTGCACTGTTGACAAAAACAGTGGCATTAGCAGAGAGGTAGGCAGAAAGACAGATTAACAGATAGACACCTCACATTGAACGATAGACAGGCCGACCGATAAATAGACAGATAAAACCGTCAGACAAACACAAAGGCAGGCAGACAGGCTGACAGACAGTATTAATGTGTATTTGATAGTTCATTGTTCTGTAGTTGTTTCCCCTCTCCACCCAGCTAAATGGTTATTGATTAATCAGCCTGATCTATTGCTCTCCTACAGTGCTGATCGGCTGCTCGTGTCTGGGAGATGGAGGGTTGTTATTGATCCTGTACGAATGACAAAAGACCACCAGGAATTATTAAAACACAACAACTCTCCCTCTTCTCTCTCTTTCTCCACCTCTGTCAGTCTAGCTCTCTCTCTCTGTCTACCTCGCTCTCCCTATCGTTCCCAGGCTTAATGAATTTTATTGAGTGGAGCAGGAGAGTTCAGGCTGAGTCCATTTGTGCACTATTAGACTGTAAAAATCCTTTACTTTTTCTTTTGATGTCAGAGTTCCCATCTGCGGCCATTTTTGCTGCAGCCATTTTGTGTCTCCCACTAATAGTGGTTGAGTTTAATTCAGTCTGGGAATGGAAAATGGTTTCATTTTGAAAGCAAACTTGACCACAAAGCAATTTGTCTGAGGAATAAATTCAAGAAAATTAACTCCTCTGACCATTTCTCACTTGGGGAAAAGTTGTTTGCAAGTTGTTGAGGAAATGTGTAAAATGAATTGTCACACATTTGTCCAATCATTGGAACAAAGTGGATATGTAGTAATTCAATAATGTAATTATGCTTCCTGTGTGTCTGACAGTTAATGGATGTTTTGTAGATGTTTCATACAGTAGATCAATAAACTCTTTGGGGATCTTTGAGAAAACCCACAATTCTAATTTTAACACTCTTAATGGTCTATCTAGTTCATTCCTCTGTACTGAGGCTTAGACTTTTTATGGGACTGATAGGCCCCAAAAAGTAGTAAAAAAAAGTAAAAGTCTGAACTAACATGCACTCTTTTTTGTCCTGAGCCAAAGAAAAATCAATGCAGAATTTAATCAGTCAGAAACAATAACAACCTGAATTTTTATCACGGTGTACAAGTGTCATTTACAGTATAAACTGCTCATCTTTCTGTGATCATACTTTAGCTGAATAAGTGCTGTACTTGCACTTACTTTCTATGTATAAGTGTGAGTAAAAAGGAAGAAATGGGTGATCTGTGGAGACTACCTTCATCAGATTTTTGTCCATGATGTGGCCCAGACTTTCAAGAGGTCCAGGGCTTGAAGAGTCACAATGACTTGAATCCTAGCTCTTGAATTCTGAATGTGAAGAGAATGAGGAACACTTGCACTTCACTCGACACCTTCTTTTGAGATTTGTGCAGTCAAACAGCTTAACCCTGAATTCCACCACTTGATCTGCTCGGTGGTCAGTAGGCACTTTAAAGTAGCATTTGTGCAGGGCTGCTTCTAGGTGTCTGTATGAATAGTAAGCAGGGGGGTGCATAGAAAGCAAGATGTGTACTCAGCTGACATCCTCTAAATAAACAGAGATGAAAATGTCAGAACAGATGATTATATAAAACAATTGCTGTGGATGTAAACTGCTTATTCCTATAGAAATAACAAAAAGGAACAAACATGCATGGTAACAGCAAAGCCAAGAAACACCTTTGCTCTCAAAACAGCCCCAGTTCTTAATGGCATAGATTCTACAAGATGTTGGCAACATTGCTTTGAGATTCTGGTCCATGTTGACATGATTCATCACATCATTTCTCCAGATTTGTTAGCTGCACATCTACATTCCACCACGCAGGTGTTTTACTGGGTTCAGATGTGGTGACTGGGGAGGTCACTGACACACACTGAATAATAATAATAATAATGTTGGAAGTAGCCATTAGGAAATGGTAAATTGTTACCATTAACGGATGCACATGGTCAGTAACAAAACTCAGATAGGCTGGGTCCATGGAGTCATGCTGTTAATGCCAAATTCTGATCCTACCATCTGCATACCTCAGCAGAAATCCAGATTCATCAGACCATGCTACGTTTTTCCAGTCTTCATCTGTACAGTTTTGGTTAACCTATGTCCACTGCAGCCTCAGATTTCTGTTCTTGGCTGTATCTACAGGGCTACATCTGCAAACGGTGGTGGCAGAAATAATGATGAAATAGATTCTATGGCAAAAAATTATATTTTTAAATCTTTATTATTTTTTTTCTGACACAGAGTACCACAAAACCTCTTTGTGCTGCTGCTTAGCAAACTGAAAACAGATACTAGGCCAGTAAGTGACGTTTTAATGCATTTCTGTTCCACTTTCTGTCACTTTAATTGTCAGGCTTCCAGACATATCTTAACAGCTCATTTTATAAGAGACAAAATCCACTTTGGTGTTGTTTACCTTGAATGTGCACTTGGTATATACTGTAATGTGCTTATACTTAGTAGACTGTAAAACATGCAGACTTCTCACCACCACTCTACACACCACTGTAGTGCTAATGATATGGAGTAGATACACAATAACCACTCGTAGTTTGTTGACATGACAGACTGCTGATTACTGGGTAGCAGAACATAATGTATTTCAACTTGCGAAAAATTGTCATCTTCACCATCAAGGCCAGCTCTGAAAATAAAAAACAGACAACATTTTATCTCACAAGAAGGCTTGCATTGTAGCGACTGACAGAACGGAGTCCAGATGGTCCCCGAAGGGTGAAACGGGGGGGGGGTTAGAGACTATGTGTGAGAGACTGTGAAACAGCAATGGACATATATGTGCATGTTTTCCTGTGTGTTTAATCAGGCGGTTGTGTGTGTACATCTGCATGTGTGTGTGGATATGTGGGTGTGTGCGTGTGGGAGAACATGCATGCCACCTTGCATTTGTATGTGAAGCAGAAATGCATGTATATTGTGTACCGTTAAGTGTGTTTCTGCAGATTTCTGTGTGTGTGTTTGTGTGTGTGGACATCTGTTGTACCCCTCTATCTCTCTCACTTTCCCATCCCACACTCAGGTCTGTCCTTCTGTCTCTTTTACATCTAAGAGGAGAGAATGGCAGGAGGTACAATAAGCTACGAATATGCATGTGTGTCTATGTGATGTGGTGTGCACTACTAATTTCTCGAGAAGGTGCATGTTGTTTTTTGTGCACAACTTTGTGTGTGTGTGCTTCTGACAGCCCATCCACCAGATGGGAGCTGTGATGTTCAAGCTTTTAATTGTATATCTAAGTGGTTGATTGGCGTGTGTGGGTGTGTTTTTTTTTTTCCCTAGAAGGATTTAAACACAGAAAGTTAAGTACAGTTGAAGTCATACAAAATATCGCACCTAGAGAGAGAGATGTGAAAGGTCGTATGTGGGAATAAATTTTTATATTTCTGGAACTAACCCATTCATAGACCATAAAAACTGCACACATGTGACAAAGGCCATAAGCTGAATGTAATGCAATCATTTTCAATGCCAGAGAGGCAGTGAGAGATGAGAATCTCCCAATGAGAATATACTGTCATTAAGAAAGGGAATGAATTCTCCAAGTGACTCAAGGCAACTGCTTCATTTTGATTTTAAAGGAGACTGGTTCACTAACTGCTAGTCTTGTTTTTTAGGGATGTTTATTCCCTTTTTTGCAGGTGGTTTTTTAGCTTTCCTGTGCATGAGGAGCACCTTCGATTGTGCACTCTTCGTGTTTGTCTTTACTGCACACCATTTAAATCAGGGCAAACAGGCTGAGAGAGGAGAGGAAATTTGAGCGAAATGTGACAAAGATCTCCAGCCAGACTGAAACTGGGGACATTGTGGTGCATAGATGGTGTCTTAACCCCTAAGGCATGGGGGTGCCACAAATCAGGGCACATTTTGAATTACTCTACACAGTTCACAGCTATGTTTTGAGGCATCAGCAGAACAGGGGAGCTTCTCTTTAGAACGCAAGGATGGTCGAGGCACACTGCTTTGTTTTGACTCTGTGGAAGGCTGGTTGTGTGGCAGATGTGCAGTGTACCTTAAGTTTTTGGGTGACTCTGCTCCCTTTATTGTCTACAGTATTTAGCCTACCCATGCATCAATAGAACCAGCTTTGTGTTTAATCACTGTCAGACTCAAGCACTGCTTCCTCCAGTTTGTTGTGCACTCTTCATCTTTGCACTTTAGGGGCCACAAATTCCCCCAAAAAGTTTTCTCTCCCAACCAAAAGTTTTGTATTCACATATCACTGAACTGTTCAGAGGTGGTAAAGAGGTTCACTCATTGTTGGTGACTGCAGCTTTGTTTGAAGTGAAGGCTCACAAGCTGCTTTCCAGATTTCCGCACCAGATTTTCATCAGAGCAAACATTCTCATTCTCAAATAATTGAAAATGTGTTTTTCTCTGCTGTAGCCTTGTAATTTGGACTCATACTTGCTCACACTGGTTTTTGAATGAAAAAATATAATCTGGCAAAACTAAGTCAGCCCCCTACATGGAAGAATCTATTTGGGCAATAGAAGATTTTCTCTTGAGTGCAGTGAGCAGGATATTAAAGTGCATATTTACAGCTAATCCTGAAGAAGACCTTAAGCAGGATCTGAGCTCTTATCCATCCTGCTGTAGCATGAAGTAAACATACTCACCAACTTGTGTTAGTGATAAAAACAACATGTGTTATATTAGTTTGTCCTTTATGTAGAAAAACTATAATAACATTAGGAAATTATCATTAATATAAATACGCTATCTCCTCCCCTCTCCTCTCCTGCAGCCTGCCAGTGCCATACTAATGGCTCAGTATATGAGGTGTGCAATAAGGAGACTGGACAGTGCCCGTGCAAAGAAAATGTGGTTGGACGACAGTGTGACGAGTGCATGGTAAGTATTTTAAGAGATGCCAGTAATCATTCCAGGTGTTACATATGTGTTAAAACCATTTCTGTTTAGACTTAATATGCATTTATTTTGCACATATATTGTATCAATTTGTTGTAGTCTTGCAATATCATATGGTGTCGAATGTTTTTACCCCAATCTCATCTACTTTGACTATGCTCTTATCTGTACTACACTTTGTTTCTCATGACTTTACATCAAATGTGTTTTTTAATTTACCAACAATATGGTGGGTATCTGGTGGGTCAAAAGCTGGTTTATGTTATTTCAAATTGTAATTTGCAACAATTACGTGATATGGTTCTATAAATGAGGTAATATTATGAATTAAGGGCCTCTAAATCATTGTAACCTGATCACTGTCCTGCAGAAATCAATCTGCTATGTGTCTTTCAGTTTTTATTATGTCAGCTATCAGGCTACAACAGGTGAAGCCTGGAAGACATTTGGGTTGCAGCATTATACCATTGTGTCACACAAAACTGCTGTTATGTATTGTTTAAAAGGCCATCCATAGTCTACTACTCTATCTTCTCTGCTGTAAGTTAGTGACTGTTATATCATTAGCAACTCTATAATCGTAATATTAATAGATTACGATGATGATGAATAGGGTCATTTTTATCACTTAATTTTTTCTCCTCTTATACTTTCTGTTTGTTGCTCATATTTGTCCCCTCACTCATTCTCATTGGTCCCTTGTCTACCCCCACTCCACCCATCTGCATAATGATTGGTCCAGCCTAACTGCTGGTGGGATGCTGAGCGTCAGGAGTGTATGCCCTGTCACTGCAGCCCTCACGGCTCAATTTCTCAGCGCTGTGACGTTGAGGGGCGCTGCATCTGTCGCCCCGGCTTTGTGGGCCGACGCTGTGACCTGCGTCGCCAAGGTTACGAGAGGCGAGAGACAAGGAGGCCAGTGGAGCGCGTTCCTATTGACACTGTGCAGCAGAGATGGGGAGGCCCATCCCGCACGGGGGGTTGTCCTAGGGGGGCCTACAGGCCTAAGACAGGGGTAACACACACTGCATGTTGATTACAGTGGTGTGTTTTCAAGTAGCATGGGTGTGATTCTGTTTACTTGGTGTGCAAATTTTTTTTATAGATGCAGAGACATGCATTGCCAAAGGAACAGTCAAACTTAAACAGGTTTAAAACACATCTTATGTGTTTGTTCTTGTGGATGTTATGGTTTTGGGGCCTGGATTTTTTAAATATTGCATGGAAAGGGAGGTGTTGTGTACGAGGATTTCACTACCATGGCTGTTCGTTTTTTCTGCGAAATACGTTTCTGTGCATGATGCAGAGAAACCGACACAGAATGAGCAATCTTAAACACACTCTAACACCATTTTGACAATGAGACATCATCACAAAATGTGACTCAAGATGTTCGTTGTTGCTGAATTGGTGTTGTAATAAAGGCCATTATTTTTCGGCAAATCGTGATGTTCATGATTTTTTCTGTGGTAGCCACTTTTGTTTTTCATTTTCAGCTGAACTGCACCACATTAAATTATTAGAAAGATTGTCAAAATTGGCTTGGCTGACACACAGTAGCTTAAGGGATGGTTTGTGAACGTCTGGGTCGAGTCTGATGAACCAGCATGCATAGCATTGTGCTATTTTCCTTAGCAGCAACAAGGAGGCATTTTCAGAATGCCAGGCAGCTTTCAAAGCTCTAATGCATTTTTAGTTTGCTTCTAAACTGAAGAAAAAATACATTGTAAAAAAAAAAAAGAGTCAAGTCATGTTCTTTCCCCATAATTATTAAAAGACTTAAAGACTTTAAAAGACTGAAAAGGCTGAACATCTTTAAGCCCTCATTTGTTTCCCTCTTCTTTATTTAGTCTTCAGAAATGAGTCCTGCATCTCATGTTGTAACCTGCTTGTTTTGCGTGTGTCTGCAACTTGTCTCATGTTTACGTTTCTCATGTCACGTTTACGGTCTATTCTCACAACAATTTAAAAATGCCCTCCCGTTGTCTGTATTTGTGTTTCCAGCCTTTGACCCATGGCATCACCACAGGTGGACAGTGTGTTCCATGTCACTGTAACTCGTTTGGTTCCAAGTCGTTTGACTGCGATGAAACCGGTCAGTGTCGGTGTCAGCCGGGCGTCACTGGACCCAAATGTGACCGCTGCTCACGAGGATTCTTCAACTTCCAGGAGGGCGGTTGCACACGTAAGCATATACAGTGGGATGGATTCTTTAATAAATGGGCTAACCCTGATGTAAGCCCACAGAACACAAGTATAACTCATCATGTCGTTTTGTCCTGTACTTACTGTAATTTGCAAAGAAAGAAACGCCAGCAGTCACAAAGTGCTGTCATTATTAAACTGCTGCTCTGTTCTTTCTTTTTAATTTAAAGTTTACACAAATTGTCTGTAGAGTCATTCTATTTGAAAAGTGATTATGTCATGTCAGAAATGTACGTGTATCCTTTCACGTCATTGCAAAGCAAAATCTTTTTTGCCTACAAGCAGGACAAAGTCAAAAGACTTAGAAGTAAAAAAAAAAAGAAAAAAAAGCTAAACATTGCAAAAATATGTTCTGAATGCCAGCCTCTGGCTTCACTTAACCTGAATGCTGCTATGTCTTTTAAAATATAGTGCTTTGTCAGTAGTGTGGGCATTTCTTTTGTTCTGGCTTCACATGAACATCATGATACAGTTTTTTATCTATGGCTAAAGCTCAAACTTATGTTTTAAAAGTCAGACTTACAGACGTTATGAATACTTAAGTTTATTGGCTTTGAGGATTGCCTAATATTAACATTACATTGTATGTTATAAATAGTTGAACAGTTCTCCCCAGGGTCATGAAACAGGCATCTTGGCAAAATCTGCAGGTACATAAAACAAAAACTCCCATCTATACATATAGATACATGATTGCAGGAACAAATGATACACCGAGGGATTGAAGAAAGCAATGAAGATCAAATTCAAAATTTAGACCCAGTATCTGCAAAACAGTGGAAACATGAAGTGTTGCCAACAGAGGCTAGATGCTGATTGATATGAGTGTCTTTGAAGGTTGAACACACAGAATGATAATGACATGACCAATAAATTATGAAGCTAAAAGATTTTTCATGCATCTTGGCTGGTGAATAAGCACAACAGCAGATAATTAGTAAGTCCTGAATGTTCAAAGAAGAGATTATTTAAATTAACTGAATCAAATTTTGTCAAATTTACAGAAAAAATGCTTGATAGAACACCACAAATACCGTATATATTTGTGTGTGACAGCCTGTTTGCACTTGAGCAAATTAAATAGATTTCTGTTGTTTAATTATATTAACACTTTTTTCTATTCTTCCCATCCTGTTATCGTGGTCAGTGCTATACATAGAACTATGAGTGTTCCAGCTAATTCCAATTTCCATGCTTTTACTGAAAACCCTTCATCTTCCAGTAGTAGTGATTCAGAGTTAAATCAGTTGGAATTTTAACACCAGGCATGTCTATATTTACACCTCAAATTAAAGGTCCATGTTCACCCAAATTGTACGGCATGTCACTGATTCAAAGTCGCAGCAAGCTGGGTATCAACTGTGCACCAAGTAAGGATGAATTAATCTTGCCAGTGTAGCAAATGTGAGAACAAAAAATTAATAACTTCAGTGAAATACAGAAAGAGACTGTATTCTTAATGAGACTGTCTTACTGTGTGGACAGTCTGGGTAACTACCTATCTAATAGACTTTGCACCAAACATTGATCATTAATCCTATCATCAAAGACAAGGGGATACATTTAAAAAACAGTGGCATTGTTTTTTTTAGAGCAAGATTATATAGCTATTGAAAGCAGAATTCTACATTCTTTATGTGACGCTGCAATATGGTTTAACCTGCAGTGACTATATTGCATAAAAAATCAAAGCAGCATAGAGTGGCTTCAAAAAGTATTTAAACTCCAGACTAAATAACCCATAGTAACAAAGTGTCATTTTGTCATAAGGATAACTATTCCTGGCCAGATCTCTTTTTGTAAGTTAATATCCCCTAAGTTCTTGCCAACCTGGGCAACAGGTGCTGCAAACTTAATTTTTGTCTCAAAATGAGGATTAAGCATCAACACGCCCCAAGTACGGCTATGAATAGCTTTTCCCTCAAAGCTTTTCATGCAGTACATTAGTAATGCCAACCACTATTGACAGCAAAGAAGAACAATAATAAGTTAGCCAGAAAATCTGGTCATGCAGCAAAAAGACAAGATAGGACTGGGAATTATTAGCTTTGATTCATCCTAAGGTCAATACCACAGTGCAACAGGTTACAGGAATATTATTCTGGCTTGTGCTTAATGGTCCGGGGGATTTATTGCACGCAAGTCAAAATACAAATATGATTAACTGTGGGCGTGTGGTTTCCAAAAAAGAAATGACTGGCAGATAAAAGATAAGTTTCATTAACAATTTACATGAGTTAATCAGTTGCTTTTCCATTAAGTTTTAGGAAACCTCACATCATTAAATCAGTTGAAATATCAAAAAAGAATGTCGCCGGTAAAAATGACCTCACATTTCACAAGCATTAACATTTCAATTCAACCAGCAAAGTTAGTGAGAAAGAGTCTTCTGCCATTGGCAGCTGTGGTTTCTGGGGATTGAGTAAATGTATTGGTATCTAATAAATTTAAATTAATGAATTATGATTGTGAGCATTAGGAGTTTGGCTGTCTCTTACTATGAACAACTCAATGTTTATGCAGTAACTCAAAAAATGATCCACATTTCATAATAAACAGTTAACATTTTCTCTGTCACTTATACTTCTTTTGAAGGTGTCAAATGATACTAAGATAATGACAGTGTTTCACAAACTCACAACAGTCCAACTAGATACACTCACAAAAATGTTTCAGGTTTAATTTTCCAACAAAATGTGGCAAGCTCACTTCCCCGTTCTTAATCCCAGGCATGTTGTTTTTGATTCAGTTTGGAATCTGCCAGCCAGCATGCCATGTTGTGAAAGAAAAACTGTGTCATTGTGAATTAGGAAAATTAAGTCACTCAGAAGAAATTTTAAAATGTTTTAGGTGTTATTTTTGACAGGGAAAACAATACGGTTTATTAAAAAAATGTATAATGTACCTCTACACATTCACTTGAATTTCTTTCTTCTCCTCTCTCTCTCTTGCAGCTTGTCAGTGCAGTCATGTGGGAAATAACTGTGATGCTAACACAGGACAGTGTATCTGTCCTCCCAACGCTATTGGTGAGAGGTGTGACCGCTGTGCTCCAAACCACTGGGGCCATGATATCACAACTGGATGCAAGGTAGGTTGAGGTGGTATTTGAAAAGAGCAGTTATGACCATACAATGTAATCTACTTGTGATGCCACATTTGCCATTAGCAAACACGGGCACAGCAGAAAAATTAGGCAAGTGTAAGAAAGAGATTAATGACTGGTTGACTTTAACAAATGTTTTGTTTTGAAAGACCATGAAACACGATGGCTTACTATACCTTTCTGAGCAATTTTACTTAACGTTTATTTGAACTCTGTCAGTGATGATGAATAAATCCTTACTTTTCTAATATAATGCTTGTAGCAAACTATTCAGCTCTCTATATAAATCAACGTAGGCCAAGTTTGCACATACTGTGTATTACTCTAAGCAATCAATTATCACAAACACACAGTTTTCTTAGCATCTTAACACCCAGTAAGTGTATAGTAAAGGTCATTCAATGGAAATCACATAAATGATTCTAGTTTTGTCACAGTTAACACATGTATAATTTCTTAATCTAATTAGCCCTTTTCTGTTGGTTACCACCAAGTTTTTCAATTTCTTTCTCGATAGAAAAAAGGAGAGACCTTTTTGGTTCCATTTCACCTGCTCTCCCTTTCTTATTCTCCTTTCTCCACTATTTTCTGTACGCTCCCTCCCTTTGTCCCTACACACTGCTCTCTTATTATCACAGTGCTTGTTTACTTTGTTCAAAGTGTTTGAAAAGCAATTTTTCTGCACTGAAAGTATCTCACCAAAATGCCACAAGGCACCAATAACAGTAAACTATTAGAAATAGTAGTAGCAATTAGAGACTTGAACATAAAAGTACTGTAAGTCTCAGTTTAACAACAGATTGATCTGGATGAGTACATGAGGACAACAAAGAGGGAAGCAACAGTGTGTGTTCAGCTAAAGTCCCTGTGAGGACACTATGTAACAGCAGTACAGTGACTTCACCCATACCAGTCCATCAGTGGAAGAAATACTTGAATCTTTTACTCAAGTAAAAGTAGCAATATCACTGTATTGAAATACATATACATATTTAAGAGGAAGGAAATTAGTAAGAAGATTTAACATAAAAAATACTTGAAGTACCAAAAGTAATTCCTCTGAATGGACTAATTTTATCAATGATTATATTTTATATTTATAATCTGAGTATGCAAAGTAACTATAGTAACCATGAATTAGAATCAGCGGAGTAAAAAGTACAAATGTTTGTTGTGAAATATAGTGGCATAGCAGTAGTGCAAGTACCTAAAAGTAGTATTACCACTAAAGACAGAGCTTGAGTAAATGTACTTGGTCACTTTCCAGGCATCAGTCACATGTTTCTTGAAGTTCCCAGGCTCAGTTTTTGGACAAACTTCCCCTGATTCAATATACTATTATGACATTTGAACTTAAGATGTACAAGCTCAACTTTTAACACTTACTTGACAATATTCCCTTGTGCATCTTCTGTTTACGTTGACTGTTTTCTGCACTGACAGACCAAGACCAGATACAGCATTTCACTTGACAAGAGAATGTTTGTGTGATCTTCTAAAGTCTGATTAAAGATCATTTTCTTCAGTTTTTTTTTTTTTTTTTTTTTTAGTAATTATGTCTTTGTGCTTGTGTATACTGTATGTGTGTATGTAGGAGTGTGGCTGCAGTGTAATTGGCTCAGTGACCCAGCAGTGTAATGTGAACACGGGCTGCTGCTTATGCCGGGACTCCTTCAGAGGAGAGAAATGCAATGAATGTCAAATTGGATACAGAGACTTTCCTCAGGTAAATGATCCATATTAACTCTACCAATATTACTGTTAGTATCATAAAGTGTATGTTTGTTTTTATTGAGAAGAGAGGAGGCACCTGAGAATCTTTGGTGGGATTCAATTAATGGGGATTGAGAGTCTGTGGGACAACATGATATGCCAATGCTATTATTATGGTTTATGGGCATAAAAAGACTCAATAAAAGGATTTGTTCCCTGTCTGGTAGATAAAAGCCTGATGGTATCATCATACTGTTTGTTTTTTTTAGCTCTTTATACCATAGCCAAACTTTTCAGTGCAGCTTCAGCCTGTATTTCTTCGACAGTGGTGTATGTTGTACATACTGTAAAATATACTGGCAAGTACTGGCTACAGCAGAATGGTGAATTATTTACCTTTGATTCCAATAGACACCAGTTTTAAACAGATTTTTAAGAAACAGTTCACCTTAAAATTACACTTCTGACCACCATGTTAGTCAAAATTTTACGTTTCTGACAAATTTTCAGCTTCATATACAGCAAGTATCCTCAATTGGAAACTGCAGCTTTCTCTAAGTAGTCTTCAAAACAGCATGTATACAGTCAGATGTCATATTTGATATTTGCTTCTTTGTGCAGCTATAGTCACAGTAGAAGAATCGTGAATAGTTTTTCATGTCAACAGAATAAAAATAACTTAATGTTATGTTGAGAAGCCAACATTCAGAGAGAAAAAGTTACTTCTTTTTGGAACTCAGTAACCTCAGTCAAATGGTAAAATAACTGGACAACGCTGTGTTTGGTGTTCGTCTGAACTTCAGTGATGTTTCGACCGACATGGGAGCAAGAAGATAATGGCAGCATTTTCATTTTGGAGTAAAGTTTAATGGTTTGGTGAAGCATAAAGCTAGGACACACTCTGGTAGCTCCTCTCTGAGCCTGTTATGTTGGTGATAACAGAAGCTTGGCGTTGTCTGCATCCGCATTTTCCCACAGTGCACCCAGTGCGAGTGTAACGTCTCAGGATCGGACAGCGAGACTTGTGACATGGAGAGAGGAGTGTGTGCCTGCGCTGATCGAACAGGAAAATGCAGCTGCAAGGTACAGCATACACTCTAAAAAATACACACACTTGTACTTGTAATGGTTACCTTATTACATTAATTTTTGCCCTTAGTTTTTATTTTTTGTGGCAAGATACTCAAGAGTTTCATGTTTTTGTACAGAGAAAAAAAATAACATGAGAAATATACATGGTTATACATGTGATGCACATAAGCCTGTGTATATTTGTCAGACTGTTAGAAATTAGATGATGGGTTTTTGCTTCTAATTTTCAAAGCAGAAAAACATGGCAGTGGATCTCCCCCACCCACCCCCCAAAAAAATGTTGTTTTGGATAAATAAGAAATATGCGATGCAGCTGCAAAATCATAGTTGATTTGATATTTATAACAGTTAGTCAAAACAGTCATCTTGTGCTGAAAACTGAGTTTGGAAGTTGTAGACTGAGTTTGCAAGGCTGCTTCAGTTTACCCTTTCGAGGATGACAACAATACAGTGACCACTGACATTCTACCTGCCAACAGCACAGTACTCTGAGTCAATGGGTGCATGCAAGAAACCTTGAAAAAACAGTGGTATTTATTATTTTGAATCCTACCTAGAGTTTAGATTTTAAATGTCAGTGCAGATTTAAAAGCTACTGCATACGGTCTCTCTGTCTTCTCCCTGTGTGTGTTCACAGTCTTGTGTTTATTGTATATGTGTGCATGTGTTGTACCATGCCATAAAATGTCACAACCTAGTACAGAGTCATCTCAGGAGAAAATTCATGTAGCACACCCACAAGCACACAAACACACACACACAAAGTTAGTTAGATCTATACTTTCATATACATACATGCATGTAAATGCACATAAAACGCTTTCTATGTTGTCCAGAAATGCTATTAATGGAATGTGTATGGATGAAATATCTCCTCTTTCTACCTTTGTAAAATATAAATGAACCCTGTTGAATATAAACAACCAGAAATATGTGTACATATAATATATCAAATCACCTCCTATTCTTCTGTCAGTGCTGTAGTTGGAAATCTTACTCGGATATCTCCAGTACTTTTCAGTAATATTCAAATACCAGAACATGTCACAAGAAAATCTTTTGTAAAGATAAGATAAGATAGATAACTTTATTAGTCCTACAATGGGGAAATTTATAATGGTTCACTGTCAGCCATTTTAGTGGTTTCAGATCACACTGCAAATCATCACTTTCTAAGTTATATTTAACCTTTGTTCAGTACTTTGAAATCTTAAGAGAAAAAAAATGTGACAATAAGGAGGTGAAAATAACTTGACCTTGACTTGGTTTGCGTGTATAAATAGAATACTATGATTTTCTTGAATCCTACTTGAGAGATCTCAGTACTTAAAGATACAGTGTTACAGATTGTCATTGTCTTTTTTCCCGTCTTTTTTGCAAAGTTAAAATAGTTGTTTTTGATTGTAGACAACATCATTCGTTTAAATGGACATTCCTGCTACTTAACAACTTAACTTAAAAATTGTAGGCATCTGCCAATCAAAAGTGTTTAAGTTGAACTATTCATATATATCAAATTAAAATAAGCTTGCAGAATAGTAATAAAGTGTCCTTTTATTTAATGTCAAGGACAGCTTAGAGAAATGTGGACCTCTTGAATCATAGTTAAACAAGTTTGTGCACGTGCATGCGTGAAAGTAGTGAATGTTCCATATGAGAAAACCAGAGGTGGTTTGATATCCTGATCCTCCCTGTCACCACCTTATCTCTCTCTCTCTCCTCCTCTCCTGACACATGACACACACACACATCCATATATTCCATATATGGCATGCTCCAGACTGGAGACATCTTTCATCTCGCTGTCACTTGCTGATCACATTATCCCCACAGACAGTGACAAATGCTAAACAAACTTTGCACAGATACACACACACACTCCGATACAAACATACACACACATCTGATTTATGGCTTGTAATGAGGCTTCAGATCAATGAGTGTTATTTTTACCTGAACAGGTAGAGGTTGACTGCCCGTCACTCAAACAGTCATTCGTCACCCGGTACCTGTCTCTCTGTTCAACTGCGCTCTTGCCGTCTGTGAGTTGTTATGCTGGTTGTCTGTCTGTCTGTGCATCTGTATAAGAAGTCATAATCTTGTGCTGAAAGGTTGATTGATAACTTTGATTATTGAACCAAGGTACTATCAAACAACAATTTTAAATATAATTTCTAGCTTAACAAATGGGAGGATTTTCTCCCTTTCCTTGTGTTTATAAGTGATTGCAAATCAAATAATTCTTTTATTTGATATTTTGTTGACTAAATTCATAAAAATACTGAGATTTTGGTCTGAAGCCTTTGTAATAACACAGTGACCTCTTCTGATGTAAAATGCTAGTAATGTAGTTACTTTCAGGTTCCCTTCACCTACCTGCACATTCCTCTGTTGTTCGGGCTCACTCATTAACCTGCAGGACTTTTGACAGAACTCAACATTAATTGATGATGTTTTGCCGACAGCATGTAGGCCTTTTTCAGCAGAGAGAAGCCTAATGCACAGCCTCTGTCCACAGTCCTGTTTAGACCAGTTGTAATCTCAGCTATTTATCAAATGCAAACACTGAGTGCAGCAGCAGTGATTTTCTTATTTATAGCTCAATGCAGCAAAGGCATCAAACGTGTCTTCTGTATGGTATTGCTGGGAATAATTTACACAGTGAAGATGTGTCAACTTTGTTAGTCAAGAGGTCACCCAGTTAAAGTTTAGAAGTTACACTTTAGTTGAATGTAAATAACTTATGACACAAGGTTAGAGGAACATCATTTCAACTAGTAACTCTAGTATTCTGTCCCCTCAAGGTATTTAATCCCAAAAGCACTTCGCTTGAGTGCCTTTTCAAGTAGGGATAGAAGATTTACAGTTTGTTTAAATATCATGTTATCACATTATTACACTCATATATAGGATTAGGTACTTTCCAAAGCTGTATTACATTTTCATTACTGTCCCATACTGCATTGCACTGTTTTAAGATCAATCTTTGTTTGTAGCCCCAAGTTTAACACTGGTAAAATTCTAGGCCAATGTTCATTAAGAATCACAAACCTTACCTCACATATGTATGTTTGCTTTTGTTATTTAAGGCAAACGTGGAGGGACACAACTGTGGACTGCTGTAAGCCTGACACGCTTTGGGTTGTCAGTAAGAAATCCACTGGGCTGCAGCAGGTGTTACCAGCCACGGCCTAATACACTCCTGCACAGAGGTACGCGACTGATCAGGATGTAAGAGTAGACATACCTTAATTGTTTTACTTCTTTCCTGTCATGCTCTGTGTTTAACAGAAGTAGGTTGAAGTATTTGTCAAGGACCCCAAAAGCTTATTTATTCTTTTTTTGAAATGTTTCACAAATGTAAGACAAAAAATATTAATATTGGTTGGATCTGTTCATTCATGAACTGGAAATAGTTCAGATAGACAAACGGGGAACTCTGGTTGGCTACATACTACAGCAAAATCAGGGACTTACAGGGAGAAGTTCCGTTAACTTTATTTAGCCTTCACTCCAGTTAAAAATAAGTCAGATCCTTCAGTTAAACATAAAATACATTCCGCTGGTATTTACAGGTAAGAACTGTCACTTGTCAGCACATTGAGGTGTGACAACTTCCATTAATGTTTGTATGTTGATTTTCTAACTGCTCAGAAACAAGAAAAGAAAAAAAATCCCTGCCCTCGTATTTGTTTTGATCGCATGTGTTTTGGTAAATATCCTCTGCCCACATGTGGTCCCTAAACCCAACTGGTGGCTAGTGAGACGAATCTGCACATGCCTGTTAGGCGCTTCCAGCCTTTTTCACAATCTGGTCAGTTCTGTAGTGAGTCCCCGTCTGAAGACTTTGGCCTCAAGGAGCAGTTGGTCACACACTGCCCAAAAGTCATCACTAGAATTTATTCTGTGAAAGCCCTGGTGGACTGAAAGAATGTCAGTGTTTTGCCATGATTGTACTGCCACAAAATAAACTCATATTCTCAGAAAAATCAATCAGTTGAGATTCATTTTGGACAGCTGATGAGCAGCCATTTAATCGTGGTTTGATGTGGGAAGATAATTTGGTGTAAACACTTGTAGATAAACTCAGAAAGATGCTGACAGTAGCTGCATTCTCATGGAGCCTTTTCTGAAAAATTATGTCTTTTTTTGCACACTTACCCACATAATGTATAGTATTTTTTCTGGAAGACTTAAAATAGTGGGTACTACAACTGACTCAGCTTCTTTCAGTAATATCTGCAGCACTATGACAACAGTTTGCTCGAGGTGGAGCGCTGGATTTGGTGTTCTCTGCTTTCTAATTATTTTTATTGTTGTCTTTTCCCCTCTTCGGCAATTCTACCTCATCTCCTCTTTATTTAACCCACTCTCCTTTCTTCTTCCTTCTATCATTTCTCCCCCTTCCACTCCTCCATACTCTTCTAATGTCCTTTCTGTTTTTATCTGCTCCATTCTCATTCCCTAAATTCTCTTCCTTCTCATCCTCAATTATGTATTTACCCATCCTTTGTGTTCTTTCATCTCTTTGCCATTCTTCCTAACCTTCAATTCTCTCATTTTTCTTTTCCCCAATCCTCCTCTACATCACCCTTTTTCTCTTTCATGCCTCTCCTTAATTTTCTCTAGTTTTGCCAATTTATTTCTCTGTCTTTTTACCTCTCCCCTCCCTCTTCTCGTGCTTGATTTCTGTCTCTCTCTGCCTCCCAGCCATTTTTTTCCTCGGCCATTTCCATCTCACTCTCCATAACAGTGTCATTAGCATTTTCTAACCGAGCGGGCTAAATTGAAAATGCTAAACGAGTTTGTTTCTGTGGTAATTAGCGGTAACGAGGAACGCAGGAAGTTAATGGAAATGACTTGCCTCGTTAAGAGGCAACTTCCTGTTGCACTGATTGAAGTTCCCATTTTCAACAAACAAGGCGAACACGTAAGACTGGACCCTGGGGATATGAAGAGCAGAGATCTGCATGTTTGTGTACAGTATGTAATACATTGTGAGTTTACATTGTGTGTGTGTTTGTATGATTGAGTGCACAGTGTGTGGGTGTGTGTCAATTGGGTCTGCATTGGTGAACATTTGCCTGTGTCTATACAGGGCGTACATATTTCGCATAGCATCTGTCAGAATACAAGTCTGAATAGGTTTTTGTGTGTGTATGTGTGTGTTTATGTGTGTGTTCTTTTGTATAATAAGGATAGATCAAAATAAATCTCTGGATATGAAAATATTAATGTTGTTTAGGTATGTGTATTGTTATGAGAGAAATACTGCAAAGTAAATGAGCATGAGAGAAGTATGAGATGGCCTGTTTTTCAGAGAGGAAGCTTATTAAACTCTTTGACGTGTGAGATCTCGCCTGTCAGCTAACAGCTAGCTGGTTGCTGCTGTTCAGGGTCTCACAGCACCTCATCATGCAGGAGTAGGACTGGGCCAAAAAAACATTCATTACTGTGTATGGACAGCTACATTTCCTATCAGAAATAGTCCAGGCTCGATAAAAGTTTGGCCCTAGAATGGCTCAGAAACTGTGGGTGGCAAAAAGAAATGATTAGCGATTTCCCCACTGCTTCAGTAGAGACGCTCAGCACTGCAGAAGCAGCTGCAATCACACTGGGTTCTTCCCACTGACGGTCAGGACGTGTGTGTGTGTGTGTGTGTGCGTGCATGTAAAGACACAGTAACTGCTCAATCAACTTTTCCCTAAAAAACAAAAATTAGTAATAATCAGCTGATGAGATCATTTTCCTCTGTTTGTCTCAGTAGAAAATGAGAAACAGGCAGACTTTGAAGAGATTTAAATCGAAATGACCTTTCTGCCAGCATGTTGTCAAACATTTACATACTACCAGTCTCTGAATTTACCACCACAGTTAAGCACACCACTGATCAAAAGTCCTACTATTATCAAAATTTGTGAAGTAAGCTGACAACGGGTAATAACAAGGATGCTACTATTCCTTTAAACTCTTCCTCTGGTGTCGGTGTAAATTAACCAAAGGCGTCAAGATAATTATCTCACTCACAAAAAACAAGCCTCAGTCAGTAATCAAGGAGGGGATGATGGGTGACCCCGTCTGTCGTCTTTTCAGTTACTCATTGTCAAGTTGAGACAAGTGGCCACATAAAAAAAAGGATTGTACACAGCTTAAGAGTTGTACTGATTTCTTTCTCTTCCAATCTTTGATTAGAGGAAAGAAATATGCTACAATCTGAGCATACACAAACCCAGGTACCCATAAAACATTCACAAATATGTTGGGGGTTTTTTGTCTTGCTCAGACAAATCTGGCGTCTCATTTTCAGTGTGCCAGTGGCAATATTCAAATACAAAATCCCAGATAAAAGTGGAGCTTAACTTCTGTTAATTTAATTTGAAAATTAATTTGCTTTTTTTTTTTTTTTAAAGATGAAAAGCTTTCTGGACAAGCAGCATGAAGTTTTTTTTGTCATTGTGTTACAGCTGCCGACATTATGCTCACACAATCAAATTCTGCAGTTAAAACCAACCATATTCATCAAGAATTCATGCTGGGTGGAGAATGATGGGAAACTTAGCATGCGCACCTTGGGGTTACAGTCATGGAGGGGGTTGGAAAATGAATAGGAGTGAATCTAGTGTCTTTACAAATATAACACAAATTTCATATGTGTGCATTTGTGTGTGTGTGTGTGTGTGTAGAACTGTCAAGACAACACAGAGGGTGATCAGTGTGAACGCTGTTCTCCGGGATTCTATGGAGTGGTCCGAGGTTCTCCTGACGACTGCAAACCCTGTGCCTGCCCCCTTACCAACCCAGAGAACAAGTAAACTTTCTGTGTTGTTTAGCTCTACAAATTGAAAGTATCTATCAATCCTGTATCATGTTGTTGTATTTGTAACATATGACTAACTTATTTTCTCAGCTTCCTTTATATGTTCATTGGAAGTAAAGTATTTCTTTACATGAAAATATTTTGTTTAAACAGTAAGTATTTTCAAATCTTTTCTGAGGGAAATCTCTGTCTGTGTCTAGTTTCAGTCCTACCTGTGTAGCAGAGGGATTTGATGACTACCGTTGTATGGCCTGTCCTGAGGGATATGAGGGCAAATACTGTGAGAGGTGAGAAAATTTTCTCTCTTCCTGTTCATGCACCTTTGTCACCAGCTTCATCTGTTTGCAAGCAAAGATATTAGTTAACTATTCCCTTCCTGCTATGACTAGATGTGCCACCGGTTACCATGGTAACCCTAGGATGCCAGGCGGCCACTGCGAGGAGTGTAAGTGTTCCCCATGGGGGGCCTGGCCCGGACCATGTGACCCTGTCACAGGCCAGTGCCGTTGCAGGGTCGGGGCATCGGGGAGGTCGTGTGACCTGTGCATGGACAGGCATGTGTGTGGAGCAGCTGGCATCATCTGTAAGACTAACACACAGCTTTTTGTACAGTATTGTTCTTCACACTCCTTTTCTTTTTCTCTTTCTGCCTTTGTTTATCTTTCTTTTTCTGCCTTTTTGGTTCTCTCACCTTCTTTTCATCCAGGGTGCCTGAAGGTTGAAAAATTTGGTGCACAGCTTTGTTTCAAAAGAAATTAAAGGTATTAGGAAGGTACAAGTTTTACTGGAGATGTGGATGGAGTTATGAGGATGTGAAAATTAACTGAAATTGAAATAACTATAAAGGCCTCTTTGACTAGTGTACAACAACAGAAGCTACCACAGAAGTAGCCCAGCATTCCAACAATAAACCCTACAGGCATCCTCTCTGTCTCCTTTTTCTATTCTTCTTTTTCCTCAATTCTGTTCTCTCTGGTGGCCTATCCCCTAGCACTGTCACCTGATGTTGTGATTTTTACTTTATTTTGGCAATGAAATGCAAATGAGCAGTCAAAGCCCTTTTCTCCAGTTGCCATGGGAGACGGGATCGTGGCAGAAGTCAGATTCAAGTCATTTAGAAAATAATTTCAATGTCATTTAGAGCTAATTTAAACTTAATATGACCATAATAGTGGGGCCAATTTGGTGCCATTAGCATGTCTAGAGGTGTATGTGTATGTGCACAAGTGAGAATATAGAAGAAAAGGTTGTAAGACTGAGGCTGATGTGAAATTGCTGCTGTCAGGTCACAGAGGAAATTGCTTGCTCAGGTCTTTATGTGTTCAGACACAAAGCGTGTGTTCATAAATTGGCAGTGCGAGTGCTGCAGTGCACCCTGACACCAAACCGGTCGCCTCTGCGTCCAGACTATAATCACAAGTCCTGATGGTTTACACAGAGTGGAGCGATCAGACTGCTGTTCACTTGTTGAAGAGTGATTGCACTCTGCATTTTGCCCAAGCTCTGCCCTTTCTCCTTTTCCATCAGACGCAACTGAGCACTTTGGGAGCCGGCAGTCTTGAGTGAGGGAAATGCAGGTAGCTCTCACATCAGCTGCATAACATCATTTGCATAGAAATGCAGCAATTTCAGTTGGTGATGTCATGGGTTTCATTATTAAATGTTGCTCACATCCATATGAGGTACAGTAGTATTCAATATTCATTCATATTTTTCAGGTGAAACAAAATAATATGACTTCAGGTTAGAGCTAAATACATATAAATTCCACTTCTGAACATTTTAAAACGTTCAATAAGCTGTTGCACATGATGCATTCTGTTAGCACAATGAGATATGAAACCCAAGTTTAAACCAACCCAAGATGCAGCACCTCAAATATCTGATCAGCAAAGCCTGTTCTGGAGATAGGATAGGGGTTGCCACCTGACCTTAACATGTAAGACAATGCTAAGCTGGACTCATATCCATGAAACCTTTAACAGCTGTAAGTTACTGTTTAAGGAGTGCAGGTACAGGTTTGTGTTATTGCACTTGTATGTTGGCATGTGTGTGTGGAATTGCAGTTTGAAGCATGAGTTTATTGAGCTGAGACAGAGCTATTCCTTCAAGTTCACTTGGGTTCGAGCACCTGTTAGTGTTGTGGCTTCCATAGTTCTGATGATACATCATAATAAACTATACATTGTACACATACTGAGTTACAAAAATGTGACAATGTGCATCATTTGACAGAAAAATGTATATTAATGCAGAATGTACTGCACTGTAGTTACAACTCTGACCACAATTAAGAACAATAAAGTAAACTTATTCCGTGTAAGGCTGTGACACAGCTGAATCATCTCAACAAAGTTAATTCTCCAAGCAAACTTAAAACTAGCCACGCCTCCATCATTTTGTACAAACTCCTCAGATGTAGAGAATCTGTTCTGACAATCTGTGGTGTGTTCTACCAAACATTCCTAAAGAGGTGACCAACCATCTGGATTTGACAAGCAACTATTTATTCCCACATACAATGTACTATACATTTACAGTATGTGTGTGTGTGCGTGTTGTGTGCTTGTGTGTAAGCATGTGACTGCCTTGCAATGCATTGGTGTATTTGCGTGTTCTGGTTTTCTGGTTTTGTCAGAGATTGATAGAATAAAAACAGTTTTTATTTTATTTAATTTATCTTTGATTTCCCTTGTCAGAAATTTTAATTTCTGCAATAAATCAGCCTCGGGCTATAGAAGGGAAAAGAAACTCACACATGCACGATACCGTAAAATGTGTGTGCGTGTGTCTGAGTGAGTTCACTGATGAGTGTGTGTGTGTTAGTATGTGTGTTTTTTAGCCTGCAGTGTGTGCTCATAATAGGTGATTTTGCCTCTCTGTGCTGAATTTCATGCATCGGCAGTCCTGTTTTTCTGATGCCAGAGTCGATTAAACATGAAAACACAAGTAGTCACCACGATCACACACCAAATTGTTTGCAGACTCACAAATAGAGCATATAAACATAGATGCAGTTGTAAAATACATGCTATGACTTCCTTTCTTCCTCTTATTTCTCCCTGCTAAGTCAAAACTCACTGTCTCAAAAAGTCGACACACTGTGGCACACACAAACACACATAACATTTCTGTAAACCTCTCCAAGAGATTTAGCTGGCCTCATTACACACTGACTGATGTCTAACTGTGGTTTTGTTTGTTTCTCCAGCCTGTGATGACGAGTGCTCAGGTCTGTTGATCAGTGATATGGACCGTCTGTATCGCATCATCACTGACGTCACTCTGACCACGCCCCTCCCACCACCGTATAAGATGTTGTACCATTTTGAGAATATGACAGAGGAACTTAAGGTATAAATATCTGTGTCTGACTGGTTGGAAAGGACATTTTCAATTAAAATTTAACTTATGTCCTAATACAAAGTGATGACATTATTTTCAGTTTAGTCTATTTAAATCTATTTGGATTGCTTACATACTTGTTTATATTTTCAAACAAACAAATCATCACTTGTATGAAATTCTTTGGATATACTCACTTCTTAACAACAACAAATTACTTTTCAGATATGTTTTCTGTTCTTCCGTCTTTGTGAAAATTACTTCTCACATACTATGAAAAAAGTAGACAGTACTCTTCTTTCAGCTCACTCAACCTGCACTAGTTAGAGGAAGATTGTCATCAGCATCTCTTTATGAGTTTGTTTTCAAGTGTCATTCAAAGTGTTAAGAATACTAATATCTTTAGTTTTTCCTTAATTACCTCCTCCTCAAATACAAGGTATCATTCAGGGCTGTTGAACATTTTCATTATCAACAATATTGTGTGCAGAGCTGCGACACTTGATTAACAAGTACCATATTTCCAGTGAAGTTATGAACTGTGGTTGGATTACAGTTTCATAAATTCCTTGTTGCATTCAAATTATGTTATTATCATGTTAACGGTGACATAATCTCCACACAGTGAGTTTTATCAGATTTGTTTTCTGTTCATTCTCCCTTGCCTCCTGCCCTCACTTGCTCAAACTCCTCTTTTCAGCTCTACAGCAAAGAGCCAGGCAGTTCAAAAGCCTAGCCCTGGGCCAAAATGTATCAGAAATTTCTCTATGTAATTCCTTCATCTCTCTGTTTCTCTCCTGCAGCACATGCTGTCGCCTCAGAAAGCTCCGGAGAGATTACTGCAACTGGCCGACTCCAACCTAGGATCACTGGTTGTTGAGATGGACCAACTACACAGCAGGGTATGGATGCTCTTTTGTTTTTCTTTTTTCATGACTTTAGTCTCTGTCATTGTCTTACTTCGTCTCTATCTTTATCTTTCTTTCACCTTCTTTCTCTGTCTGTCTGTAACATAATGAGATGGAGCAAATATAGACTGCGACAGGGAGTGAGATCATAGTTTAGGGCAACACACAATTCTCAGCACTTCTACAACAAGCTGTGGATCACAATAGTGGCAGCACAAAAAACATCTCCAACTGTTCTGTAGCATGTTAACTGACATAAAAGCAGCACAGAAATCAATTCAATCTCTTTTCCAACATGTTGATAAAGTGTCAGAATAACATTGAAGGAGGCTGTATGACAAGCCTTAGTTCACGAGCTGAGCAGCAAGAAAAAAAAAAAACGGGGGTATATACAGTGTTAATGAAAAATTACAGACACATTATGAGGCACTGGGCCCCAAGGCACCATACCTGGATTATGCTGCTAGTGGTGGTAATTTCAAACACAAATTAATTTTAGGAATATGCAACATGTGATGAGCACAAAAGGCATGAAAGTCAAATGATGAACTGAATTTTGGCACAGGGATCCTCTTTAAAACAGGGTGTCTGGATTAGAAAACAAAGCAGGCCCCACCACTAAAACACACTGCGTTTAAGTCTAACAAATGTGTTGCGTACATTTAGTTGTTTTTATTTTAAAAGATTTTCAATGCTATATACTCTATACAGTTCTTCTTTAACCGTCTATATTCCAAACAGATTTTCAGTTAAATTATCACAAATGTGTTGACACAAAGGAGCTTTTCGGCCCCTTGAAGGTCTGGGGTGCTATCTGTGGTTGGTATTACAGCTTTGCTGGTAACAGACAAATATTGGCAGATGCAGTTTCAATTTGACAGGGTTTGAATAAAGTAATAGGCCTGTGTCTGATAGTACTCCTTGGAAATCCATCCATACTTAAAAGTGTTTTAAATAAAGATTTTTCTTGTTTTTGTAGTAAACATATTGAGTTAATAGCCAAAAGCATTTCTGTGTCTTCCCTCATACAGAATGCAAGAAACTTTTTCTTTTTTACTTTGCAGTCTGTAGACTCACAGTTATGTCTCTATGAGGAGTTAACCAAAATAGAAGAACACTGTTTGAGTGGAGGGGGTCTACAAGAGCCAAGTGGAGAAAAATAACACTCACACTCATGCTGTCAAACATCACCCTTTTAGGGACTGGGGCTTTGACATTTGTTGACAGCGATGCTATCACCCACACCCCATTGGCTTTAAATCCCACTATGTAATTATATGGCTGTGACACACACACTCTTACAGATTCATAGACACTCACGCACGCACACACACACACACATACAAATGCAACGTGCACACACAGACACACATGCAGTACAGCTGTTCATTAGCATGATGGCTTTAGTTCTGTTCCTGTCAACAAGAGCCAAGGTTTACATTTCAAATGGAGGAATGCTGCATTGCCACACACACACACACACACAAACACACACACACACTAACACACACCCACCCACACACCTACAAACACTCATGCACACACCATTTAAGTTTCAACTTGCTTTAATCATATCACGTTTACATTTCAAATGAGCGAGGACCACACCATCACTGCAGACACACAACACACACACACAATTTGCTGCATACACGTGTACTCTATGGAAATACACAACAAACACTTTTCTCTCCTCTGTTTTGCTCTCGCACAGACATACACACACATACACACTCCTCATTAAGCCCCAGCAGTTTGAGTATTATTCAAATGAGCCTTGGGAGTGTTTTAGTGTAGTTTCATCATTGATTGGTTTGAGATTTCACTGCCTTTAATTTGATAAAAGCAGGGCAAACATGAAGTCTGCCAAAATCCCTGGCTTTGAATAGTGTTAACAGATCGTGTGTGTGCGTGTGCGCCTGTGCCTCCTTTTTCAAAAGCATGTGTCTGTGTTTAAACATAGAAGATCAAATGGTGTGATTTGTCTTTCTTCTGCTCTGAGCCATAAAGCAGACAAGACACATGGTACACAGTGGCTTCAGAAAGTTTTCAGTCCCCTTCATTTATTTGCACACTTTATTGTGTTGTAAATGGTACAAAAAAAAAACAGAATTAAAAGAGAGTGATTATTTGAGTATCAGTATCGTTATTACGCAAACCATAACAACTTTATAAGCTGATAGGCTGATAATATGTTAGGGTTCTTGTGTCTCAACTTGTAATTTAACTTGAATTTCCTCTGCTCCTAAGTGGCCAAAATGTTGATTAATGCAGGAAATTGTAGGTAACAAGTCAACAGTTGAAGGCAATTGTCCATAGTTTGTAATGTTTGCTTGTTTGTACAACTGCAACAATTGGACCTTGATCTGTCCTGTAATACTATCCTCACAACAGTCTCTCTCTGTGCATATGTGTGGTCTAGACCTCCAGTCCAAGGCTGCTGAGTTGAACCAGACCTTCGCTGGAGAGATGGAACTCCAGACAAAAGCCTGAAGGAGATGAAGGAGGAGATCCAGGCCATGCTAGCTGAGATGAGAAAACGACAACTGGGAGGGAAGAAGACATCGCTTTGAGGAGTGATGGAGGACGCACATAAACACACATACATCTCCGTCAATGAAGTCGGGTACCTCTCCCACTCACAACAAAACAGATTTTGAGAACCTTAGTGAATAGACCATTGGTTGTCTCAAACACACAATTGATTGCATTAACACACACACACACACTTGAGTATACACACATGCATTGTTGCATTGTGCATGCTACAAACCAGTGGTGTAAATTTTTGATGAAGAGAGTGAAACATGCCAAGGTTTAGACATAGGAAAAAGAGCACTTTTGCTATTTTGCTCCTTGGTTGTAACGTTTTCAGGTTTTTATTGTTTGTGAGTTTTGAGGTTTTTGTCTTGAAAGTTGGTTGTTGGTAGACGACCAGAACTCCATTCTAACCTTGTCTGGTAAGTGAATAACTGTTTACACCAAATTCGTTGTTTTGCTTGTTTTTTGTTTTGTTTTGTTTTATTGTTTTCACTCAGACCTGTATGCTAATGCATCACCTTGTGTGTCTTAGATTGCCTTTGTCCCTGCTGGGATTCAACTCACCTTCCATGTTCTAACTTGATGTTCCTTGCAGGTGTTTCCCACTGACTTACTTCCAATGAATGTGCACATGAGAGAGGGGAATATGGCAAAATTCACCTTAATAAATCTGTATGTAAGGCCGTTCCAAAAGTCCCAACTGCATGCTATAGAAAAATTTCAGCTGTGTTTTGAGTATGCAATTACTTTTTACACTGACAAAATAATCGAACCTTAAAACTCCTTAGGTACTGAAGTTGTGTACATTTGTAAATGTTTTAAAGGTATGCCATCCATTTTAGATATTTGGATGTATTATTCCTAGTGTTCCATGTAACTGTTGGCTCTTTTACATTTTTTTTTTTTTTTACATCAATGCTATTTCTTTGAAACTGAGTTGATTAATTTGTCTGTGCAAACATCACCCTTGTGTTTAGTCATCACATTATCATTACTGGCTAATAATACTTATCACCGCTTCTTAATGCAGAATTATTTGAGATATCAATTGTGTTACCACATATTGAAATGTAACTTGCTAACAATTTGATGAAGTTTCAAGAGACCAAATCCTGTTTCAATTGTTTCCAAGAGTCTAATTGATTTTGAAAGGTCTAGAATGAATGTAAAGTTGTGGATTTCTCAATAAAGGAAGAAATTCTAATTTGTAAATAGCAAACACAACATTGTTTGCAAAACAACCATGTGATGTATAGTGTAAGACGTTAGAGAGGGGTTAAATCAGCAATATTCATTTATTCTTTAATTTTCTTCTTTATTTAATGTCTTGATTTCTTTTCGTTCTTCTTTTGTTGGACACAGGAGACATCAAGAGTAAATACCTTCCATTGCATAGACATCTGATTGCTATATCCTAAAAGCCACTCTCTTGTTGATGTTTTAACAGTGTTTCTCACTTTGTTGCTCTCTCACTTTCTTTGTCTCTCTCAAGGCATTTGGTGAAATTAGTAATCTTCTCTCTTCATCCCTCCTTCTCCCCCTCTCTCTGTCTGTCTCTCTCAGCAGTAAATGTTGACGAGGTCGATGAGTTAATTAAAAGTTTCGCCGTAGGGGCAGAAACAGAGAGAGACATAAAGATACAAAGAATGTGTAGTGAGAGGGAAAGTCACAGAGGTAGAGGAGAACAACTGACAGATGGACAGAGAGTTGTAGTGGGAGAGATTATTAGAAAAAGAAAGACAAAGAGAAATTGCCACTGCTGCTGAATGACTTGTCTGTCAGTCTGAGGTTGATTATTTGACTGAACCCTGAGGAGAAATTTCAACCATAGCTGCAGAGAAAAAAACAAGCATAAACAAATGTTAAAGGGATGCTTCAGCAGAATGAACAAAGTTGGCATAGTTCTATGTTTAATATTTTTCCTGATTTTAGTCTGAAACCTTTGTACACATGCTGCAAATGAGACTTTCCATTCATATACTGTATTGCTATGTTATCTAATATTGTAATAGTCAGCTGGGTAATGGTTAGACACCCCTCTCATTTGTTTTTTTTACTTAGTTATATTCAGTTTTCTTCTTGCTTTCTTGCTATTCCCCACAGGGTTCATTAAAGTTTCATCAAATCCAATCATTACCTTGCACATTCCCCAGAACTGTGTGAAATTGTCCTCTGAGTGATGTCAACTAGAGGACACTAGATCCTTGTTGTCTTAATTAATGCTTAAGGTGAAAAACAAGGCTTATTAAGGGACATCATGGTAAACTTGTGATTATTAAACTGTTTTAAATACTTCCAAAGTGAGAAGGCTTTCTAAAAATTGATGTCAAAGCATGGTGTAATGAGAAAATTTGCAATGAACTAAAGGCTACACTGTAAATCTTGATGGGTTGGTCAAATTAAGTGAAGTTTGCAAGCCCACTCAGGCAGCTTGAGTCTGCTGCTTCATTCACATGGCATTGCACCATTTTAATAAATGCAGCATACTTAAGGGCTAGGTTATGAATGTGGAAAATTGGAACATTTTTCTGCATTTTGACTTCAGAAATTTACAGAAATTTTTGGATGCAGCCTGTCCAGTTCAGACATCAGAAAAGTCCCAAGGTGAGGGGTTTTCCAAAGCTGTTCAACCACATGACAAGCACTTATCATGGAGTATAGTGGACCCCTAGGCCATCAATGTGCTGCATATTATTTTGCTGCATTGCTGCTGCTGTTGTTCATTTAGCATTTCATAAGACTATCCAAGCATCCACCTGTAGGGTCTTAGTCTTCCTTTCCCTAGGGGAAAAATTATTATTGTCACTCCCCAATCCCACTTGTGCTTATCTTGTGTGGAGTGATGAGGTCAGAGTTTCATCATAGGTGTGATGCAAAATTTATAGTTAGGAATATCTTCATCAGACACACACTGACAAAGCTCATTTCTGCAGTGGTTAGATTTTAGATGTCCTTTAGAGACCTGTTCTCTGCCAGTTTTATCTGTTGCTGTTATTAGTGCAGTACTATGCTGCACTGTACATCATGCAAACACACATGCATTAGTTTGGCGGTATTTGAAATGTTTTTACACTGCTACAATTTAATCTAACTTAGCCTGAGGGGTCAATAGAAGAAAATCGGCATTTTCATTCCAGCATTTCAACATTCAGTCATATGGAGTGATTATTGTCTTTGCAGTAGCAGAGGCTCTGTCATGCATCACAATAACTTTCCTCTTCTCTCCTGTCCTCTGTGAAATGTTGCATTCACATATACCAACTTATTCCACTGCTCCACTTTTTTAAGCAATAAACACATCTAAACGACCAAAATGTAAATAATCTGTTTTCTCCCCCTCTTCTCCATCCAGCCTCGCAGAGGAGTTATATCAGAAAGTCAAGAGATTGTTTGGCGACCCCCATCAGGCCACAGAAGACCTGAAAGCAGAGGTAATTATAGCATCTAATCTTTACTCTTTTGTCTTCAGCGTTCCCAAATTAATGACATTAACTTAATGCTTCCCCATCTGCTTCCTAAGATAAAAGGGAAGCTTTCAGACCATGAGGGGAAGCTCCAGGAGGCCCAGGATCTGCTCCACTCTGCCCAGGGAAAGACGAGGCAGGCTGGCTCACTGGCTGAACAAAACCAAGCTAACCTCACAGGCCTGGAGGTACAGGCACACATAAAGTCACACGCAGCTGTCCATACAAGCTTTACATACACAAACACAAAAAGTCAGAATGGTCACATGAAACAGTAACCATGGTAACACATGGTCACTGTTTTCTCAATCATGTGTAGTGTGATGAAAATACTATTTATATGATTTACAATTTACATTCTGGCATAACATTAGATTTTTACTGTGACAATCAAAGGATTAGCCATTGTGTTTTACTTTACTCTCTCATTCTCACAATCTCAATCAAAGAAATACTTTTCCACCCACATCCCCATGATATTCAATCTCTGTACTTAAAAAAACATATTCCCTCTATTTTGACTTTCTTGTGCTAAGAAAGACAAGAGCACAGATGAATGGAGTGACAAAGTCATGACCCCAAACATTAACTGTACATAGCAGCTCTTAAGTAATGAATTACAGTTTTGAGGTTATTGAGCCCATTTTGCTTGTGGTTTTACACAAGTGCACTAAAACTTTTCGATCTCCCAAAAGGAAAAAATTCTATAACTCCTAAATAATCCTAAAGACTATCCATCTATTCATATCAGACACTACTCATAATTTTCCTTTTAACCGTTTTGCATGTGATGCATCATCAAGGAAAACTCAGAGGCAGGACAGATTCCTAACAGAGCAAAACAAACATTTATCAGGAAGATTATTCCACGTGTCCTAAAGGAAGCAGTCTGCCGTGATATCTCTCTCTCTCTCTCTCTCTCTCTCTCTCTCTCTCTCTCTCTCTCTCACACAGTCACACACTCACACAGACACACACACACACACACACACGGTTCCTTTTCTTAATATCGTTCTTGGTTTCTCCCTGACCCTGCAGTCTTGTACCCCATAAAAAAAAAAAAAAGCTTTATGCAGTGAGGAAAGTAGAATATGCGCACTACCCAGTCAGGGTTTATAGTGAGTTCACATGTTATTAAATCAAATCTCTAATTGTGTGTTCCTTGTGTCCTCTGACTTCTTTTATTATTTTCAATAACTAGAAATCCTTTTTACCATAAAGAGGTTTTTAGAAGTAGTCTGTACTAAGAAGAATAATTCCCCTGAATAATCTCTCTGCCATTATTATAGGAACCAAAGTTTCAATTTAGATTTGACTTGACTGAACTGACCAAAAAAATGGCAACGTCCACATTCACGCAGACTTTTACTTAAACTCACACACTACATGGTTTGCATCCAAGTATCTATGAATTTGACATTTAAAACGTCATGAAAGCAGCAGATTTCAATTATATTTTTGCAGTGTTGTGCAAAAAAGCAGTCTGACTCGTTTTAGGCATTGGTGCAGCCAAACTGACAAATACTTACAGTTGCAAAACAGAGAAGCTTTGATCATGATATCTTATGCAAAAGATTATGACAAATTTTCTGCTTCTCTGTGTCACATGATATTTTACTTATCAAACAATGAATCACTTAAATGAAAAAATAATTGACACGTGAACTGGTAGTGAAAATAATCATTAGTTACAACCCTAATGTTCCTTCTGAAGCATCTTGTGCATCTGTTGATCCTGATTTGTTTTCTTGCAGAGGAAGCGCTCTGCAGTCAGTGCAGTAAAACAAGAAGCACAGGACGTCCTAGGAGAAGGAGAACGTCTATTGGATGAAGCAAACCAGCTTTCTGACAACATCAACAAAGAGATAGAGGTACTAAAGTCAACTAAGTCGAAACCTCTAGAACCCCTGTAATTCTTAAAAACCTCATCCTAGTATTGTGTTTTTTGGCATCAGGAAAGAGGAATTAGTTGGAATAGGGGGATATCTGTCTGTGTTTTGACTTTGCCTCTTTCCTCTCTTCTTTGTTCAAGTCAAATTATTTTATTGGCATAAAATAATAAGTAAGTATATTACCATAAATACTAACTCAAAAAGTGGTTTGAATAGCTCAGTCCTTTTTTTCAGTATCAACTTCAGACCCTCTGTTTTTTCTCTCTGCCTGTAGGACTTGGAGGAGATGGAAAGAGAGCTTGGACCTCTTCATGTCCAGCTGGATGATAAAGTCAGTCGCCTCACCAGTGGTTTAAGTGACAGCCTGGCTGATCATGTGCATGATGCAGAGGAACACGCCAAGCAGCTGAATGAATCTGCTGCCATTTTGGATGGGTAAATATTAACACATTACCATATTTGTATATGTTCACACATATTGGTTAATCAGGATTCACAGACAAAAGAGAGAAATAATACAATTTTAATGACGAGAATTAAAAAATAGTTGTTATGGCCTCACTAGAAGCAAAACCATTGCAAGAAGAGTACAAACCAACTTGACAATCAATGGTTTGTTTAAAACATCTATTCCTCTCTTTTGTCCTCTCTCTCCTCACAGTATTTTGGCTGAAGCTAAAAATCTCTCCTTCAATGCAACAGCTGCCTTCAAGGCCTACACTAACATTAAAGCAAATGTCGATGCAGCAGAGAAAGAGGCAAAGGCTGCCAAACAGAGGGCAAATGAGGCACTGGCTCTGGTAAGAGGACACGTATACCTACATGCACACACCTATTGACTAAACACAATACAAAATAACTATTTCTTACTTCTATTCTAAATAGCTTGATCCTTCAGGGTTTAACAAAGTATGCCATTAATTTTGCTATATTCACAGTTCAAAGTGACAAAAATATCCTGTGACCCATTAGTCTCATTTTCCCTGTTTCCCAACACATTCTCCATTACACAGTTGTAAAAGCTAAACTGTACAGACAGCTTTGTGTTATAAGTAACACACCTCACATTCAGGTACTGTATTTTTACAATAAATATCAAGTACAAGCATTCTGGCTATCCAGATCAAGAACATGTACTATTTGTGTGTGTGTGTGTGTGTGTGTGTGTGTGTGTGTGTGTTTGTGTTTTTGTGTGTGTCTTGCATGGAGTAAGAGTAATGTAAGCTTGTGCTCTCCATTAGTCATGGCTGAGAGATCAAAGCACTTCTCTGTCCCTCTCTTTCCTACATTTTCCCCTCTCCCTCTTTCATTATCATGACCCCACATGCACACCTGAAAATCTCCCTGTTTCTTCCTTTTATTTCTTAATTTATTCTTTTCTTTTTTTTTTTAAATCCCCTTTTTCTTGTTCCTGTTTCACACTTCTTTTCTTTTTTGTTCATTTCCCATTTGTTTGCTTTTATCTTGGTTACATTCCTTATCTTTGATTTTCCTTTGTACTTTATTCTATAATAGTTTATTTTTCTCTCTGTTCTTTTAAACTATTTTCTGTGTGCCAGTTCATTTATTTGTTCTTTCTCTGCCAATATTTCACCCTTTTTTGACTCATTTCTCCCGTTTGCTTATTTTCACCTGTGTCTTTTTTTCTTTCTTTCTTTTCCTTTGGCAAGAAAGAGGTAAAGTAGAAAGAGCTAAAAAATAAAAAACAGTGAAAGGAGGTGTAGAAACAAAGAAAGAAGGGGTTGAGGGTAGAGAATGAATGTGAGTCCCCTGAATGCCCTTCTTAGAATATCATTTAGCAATGCAAAGTAGTCATGCTTTGATCTTACAGAGAGGTTGTATGCAGATTACTGCACCTTTTTTATGTGTCACAAAACATTTTTTGATTTCATGTGTGGGATCTGAAATACTTTGGAAGCATTTTTGGTGAAAGCATGTGAAGTCACATGCTGTTGCTCTCTGTGTATCTGTATGTGTTTAGGCTTTAGGTCCAGAGGTCCCAGTAAAGGAGGCAGCTCAAGGTGCCCTTCAGAAAAGTCACAGACTGCTGAACCAAGCTAAACAACTGCAAAATGATGTCAAAGGTAACCATGAGAATGTGTCTGTGTGTATGTACAACAAATTTCATACAAAGCCTATTACACATGGTATGTAACAGGCAGTATGAAGATATGGGTAGGCTTCTAATTGTTGTGCAGGGAGTTAATGGATTACAGTAATGATACAGAAAAGATCATAAATACAGTATAAAACGAGTTTTATTCATTTGAACCAGTTTATCAGCAATCAGTGTCACTCTTCGTCTCTCTCTCTCTGCCTAACTGTCAATCACTCTTCTCCTTTAGGGAGGTGAGGGAAGTGATTTTATTAGCAGGCAGCCTGGGCTTCAAATCAAACCATCACCATCATTTACTTTGTGTATGTGTGTGTGTTTTTTTTGTCTTTTTGTGCGTGTATAGAGAATGCAGATAGTGTGGCCGGGCTGAAGGGCAGAGTTAAAGCAGCAAGAGACAAAACCAAAGACCTGCTCAAAACTGTCAACGGAACCATGGCAACGCTCAGTGCAATCCCCAATGGTATGTCTGCACGAATACACAGTGTGTATGAGTGAGTGAGTGAGTGTGTGTGTGTGTTCGTGCGCGCGAAGGAGAGAGATAAAGAGAGAGTGGATCAATATCAGTGTGCGGATAGAGGTCAGTTGCTTTGGTAAACTCAACTTGACACATGTCGAAACTCTCTGATACACACAGACACACAGAAACGCACTGCAGCTATAGCGAGGTTGTTGAACCAAAGTGATACACATGGTTGCGTTTGGATCAACATGCAGAAAAAAAAGTTTAATGTAGTGCCTACAAATTGTAAATGGATGAGACCCAGAGGTTAACACAACATGTTAAATTTCAGTTCAGATCCCTCTGAGTGAACTCGAAATAACACAATAACCGCAACATGTCACGGTGAGTTGGATTTGCTAGAGACCAAAAGATCACCAGTCTTGATTTTCACAGGATTTACCCAACCTGATAACACAATCAGGTATATAGTTAGAGGTGATGTTCAGCGATGATTATCCACTGGTGTGATGAGCTTACAGTTTCAGTTTGACCCCTAAAATCTTCTAATGGATTTACCCATGTCACCCAGACATCTACAGAACAAATCCTGTGGTATGAGGGAATAATCATTCCACCTACATTGCCTATACTACGAGGAGTTTGCAGGATAATCTTGTGTATACAACATCCTTGCCTAGTTGTCAGGTCTACTTAGATTATATGACAAAACTGAAGATATGTCCCTCACTACATACTAATATTTCAAAGCTGGGAACTTAAATGAAGTATAATTGTCCTTATCATGCTCCCAATGTGTCCCAATGTTTTCTAGCCGTGAGTAGCAGCTCTGTTTTAGTTGTCCACTGGGGCAATATCCTCTAACAACTACATAGATGGACAAAGTTTTAATTAATGTTGAATTAGAATTATAGTATTATGTCATGTGGACTTGCAATACATCTTGTGTATGTGATGCAATGTCTCTTCAAAATTGCTTCAAATGAAAGTCATACTACTCAGTCAGTGCCACTTCCTGCCTCTAAATCTGGCCTGGGATCTATTTTCTGTCTGTTCCTGTTTTTAACTCCCAATCCACACTGTCAACTACCAAACAAAGCAGAGGAAACAAATAAGTGTATTCATGCATATTAACATCTTACATTAGAATCAGCTCAGGTTAAAAGCCTCCCATACAGTAGCCCAGTGGCATCATACTGATAAATCCCACCATAAATATTTATTAAAACACCATATCCATCATGTTGACAGAAGAATATCTCATTTTTCTTAACACATTATTAGGAGCACTCTGCATCACAAAGACACTCTATTGGCCCAGGATTAATAAAACAATGCTACTGATCAATGTATGTAATGTTTGTGTAATGTTTCTGTTTGTTTTGTTTTTTTTGTTTGTTTGTTTTCCTTGACAGACACAGCAGCTAAGCTAGCTGCCACAAAGGTTGTAGCAGCTGACGCTAATGCCACAGCCATAGATGTCCTTGAGCGCCTTGGAGATTTGAATCTGCGACTCCGTGGCCTACAGCAGAACTACAGCGAGCTGGAGGACACTGTGAATGCAGCAAATCAGATGATCCAGGACCCTGAGAAAAACAGTAAAGTGCATTAATTTTTGCTGGTTACATAGTAACATAGTCTAGCGCTTTAACACAGACAACCCAGTGAGAATATGTCCTCTATCAGTGGCAATCTGTCCTCAATCTAATCCTCAATCTGACAATAATGCTTCTTTAACTTCATTTCTTGACTCATTGGAGATAAGAATGTTATTTTCTCAGAGACACATAAATTGGTAAGTTATGATTACTTCAACCCAAACCTGATATTTTTCTCTCTTTCTCTCTTTTTTCATTCCCCACAGCCATCAGTATGTATATTTCACTTATCTAAATATAAGTACTATTTACTGTAAGTGGTGTACCAATACAATGTTGTAATTACCAAGTAATGCTAAGAATGTTTACTCCCCACCAATATACTTTTCTTCACACCATATAAACCCTTCAAATCGTCACTTAAATACAATTGAACACAATAATCTTGAAGTTTGTTTTTTTGGCGTAATCAGTGTCACCTATGCCAATATGATCTGATTTCAACAACATTATTGGAGCACCACCCATTAATTTTATGACCATCTTTAATATCTTGAGTAAACAGCAATTGCCTCTAATAATGCCTCTGTTCTGCTCTGCCCTGCTAGAGCATGAGAGCTCTGTGCACTGCAAAGCATGGAACTTGTTTCCTTCTCTCTCTCTGTCTCTCTCTCTCTCTCTCTGTCTCTTTCTCTTTTTCTTTGTATCTTTATTTCCCTCTTTTTCCGTTTCAAGCCTTTGCAATATATAATAGTAAATAGTGCAGAGGGTTTTCTTTGAATGCTGAGCTGCAATAATGGTTCGTTTCTCACTGGCTTCTTCATCTTGCTCTTTTTCCATATTTCTCCTCCGTCTTGAGTAATTGTTCAGCTGCCATTATTTTTCATCCTTTCCACACTATTTACATGCTAGCTCTCCATGCTCTCTCAGCTATAATATACTGTATAGTGTTAATGGCAGCACTGTGCTGTTCTATATCACTACTGTACTCTATCTTTCTCTACTCTCAGTCCATGCTGCAGGAGCTAAAGTGAAGGATTTAGAAGATGAAGCTGATAGGCTGTTGGAGAAGCTGCAGCCAATCAAAAAGCTGCAGGACAATTTGAAGCGAAACATCTCACAAATCAAGGAGCTGATCAACCAAGCCAGGAAACAAGCTAACTCAGTAAGCTGTGAAAGCACTGGCATGTAGTACTACCAGTCTGATCATATTCAAGGAGAGTTCAAGTGTATGACAACAAAATTATGTCCTCAGCAACAGTTTACAATCATTTACTTTGATTATAAATCTCACTGCTCATAACTACAGAGAAACTCCCCATTTGTAACATTGCATTTTTCCATTATTTAAGACTTCCTTTTATGATCTGAGGTAGGATTTTGTAGTAAATATTTGATTCAAATTGTATTTTTTTTTTTTCTTTTTTTTTTTACTGAAATCTATTCTGTAAATCAAATGGGAAACTTTCTAATTCAGTAGTTGCTTTCTCTCCCTACTAATACAAAGAGTCAGTTTTGGAAACATTGGCAACTTTATGAAAGCAAACTGTGATACTTAAAGGTGAAAGCTCTTCTTTGTTTTTGTCATTGCAGATCAAAGTATCAGTGTCATCAGGTGGTGACTGTCTCCGTAGCTACCGCCCTGATATCAGGAAAGGGAGGTACAACACCATCGTCCTTCACGTTAAAACCACCACACCTGATAACCTGCTCTTCTACCTTGGATCAGCCAAATACGTAAGTATACTGCTCAATTATTTGCTGAGTAGCTGTAACAATGAAATATACTGTCAAAACTACAGTAATAGGTGCTTGCTCTCATTTGAATAACCTATAGCTATCATTGTTTTTCTCATCTACATTTACAACATCATTCCATGATAATAATGCATTGCTGGACATTAACACTCATTGTGTTTTTTTTGGATAACTAATACATCTTTATGGTTCAAACCTTGTCTGCAGTATGTATAGTTTTGGTATTATTGCTGACAAATCCAGTTGACAGATTCAGTTTTTTTAAATGTTCCATATTAAAGCATTAATCATATTTAATATAATGCGGAGCTGCTGTATGTTGTGTAGCATTTATCATACTTGAAAATGCAAAAGTGTACACACACACAAGTATACATGCACAAAGGGAAGCACACACTTGTGTTCCTCTCTCTCAGACACATACACACAATCTCACAAACACAGCCCACACATACTCCCAGAATGATTTGTCTAATATGAGAATAATTAATACTTCCTGACACATACTCACTAACACTCCTATAAAAACAGCACACTGCTGTTTTAAGGTGCCGCTGACAATCCCAAAGTGTGCATATGTGTGGCTACGTGTGTATGGATGTGTGTGTCCTAACAAGCAGCAGCAATTAACAACAAGTTTATGTTGCTATCTGCTTTAGCCTGATTTCCCTTGAGAAATCACTGCTTTGCTTCATCTGACTGGGAAGTCTTGAATGCGCATGCATGTGTGTGTGTGCGTGTGTTTTTGTGTGTCTCTCACTAATACTCTCTAATTGTGAAGAGTTCAGTATAAATAGTAATGTGTGTGTCTGCGCGCACCTCTAACATTTCACTAATAGTGTGTAATGCTAGTTGAATAATAACGATGCTGCCCTGTGATCTGTGCTAATGAATAATCGCCATTACCCTGGAGAGACTTGAGAGATAAGTGTGTATACCTGTGTGTGTATGTGTGCCATTGGTGTCTTCAAATGTGACTCCCTAATAATCTCTAATTGTGCATAATACTATATGGATAATAATGCTGTGTGAGTGTGTACTTCAGAGACAGCATCCAGATGAGAGCATATGCTCAAAATTCTCTTATTAATTTTTTTTGGCTCATACATAAGTAATAAGATCATTAATCAAAATACAGCAAGATCCTGTGAAAATCCACTTACAGAGACAGATGGGGAAAACTTCAGCCTTTGTACCCTCAGAATAGATCAGAGCTGGGTGTGAAATCTCTTCACTGTTCACTCTTTCACTACTCCCAACATGATAAATACTCTTTAGGGTTCTCTGTAGTGAGTAATAAATTGGAATTTTGGAGACTTATTAATCACCATCATTTTGTATCACCCTCAGCTGTGTTGCATAACTCCTGTGTTCTGTCATCTCAGGAGCAAAGGCAAAGCACTGCATTATACAATTTTAAGAAAAATGTAGTTTAAATACTATGCACACTGCATTTCTCACTGCAGAATCCTGATATTACATGTTTTGACTTAAAGCAAATGTTTTCCAATCGATTCTTTGCACAGTCTGAGATGCACTGTTTTTACTGATTGCCACAGGTGTAACTGACAACCTGGCAGTTACTGAGATTTCGACATGCCTATCTTACCTGAATTAAAACCCTAACTATGTCCTGTTTTTCTTGCTATCTGATTATAATGCAGGCATTCACAATGCACATTAATGTCAGACTAAAAGGTGCGGAGACAGCTAAATGACTTTGGTTGAGAGTAGTGGTCAAATCCCTTGCTGACAAAGTTACTTTCCTGCAACCTCTCTCGTTCCATTGCTGCTATGTAGTCCTGCGAGGCAAATGTCATTTCCTCAGTTACATGCCTAACTAAGAGTAATCTAGCTTGTGGATACAATAAAACCAAACCTAAGGAATATAAACAGACTGGCTTTCCCATTGTATCTATATTTCTCTGCCTCTCCCCCCGTCTCCATCCTGTCTCCCTCCAGTTGAATTTAGGTCATTTACTGGTCTGTTGACATGATGAGTTATCACAGACAATATAGTGCACAATGTCATATAATCAAAGACTGTTTATACACAGTATATACAGCATGTGTCCTCTGTGTGCCTCAGGTTGATTTCCTGGCCTTAGAGATGCGTAAGGGGAAGGTGAATTTCCTTTGGGATGTGGGTTCAGGTGTGGGGAGGGTCGAATATCCTCATCACACCATCCATGATGGGAACTGGCACAGAATAGAGGCATCTCGGTAAGAAGTGTACACAGTCATACACATGCACATACATGCATATGCTTTATTGCTCGCAAATGCATGCACCATTTCTCATTCAAACATGCTTCCAAAGCCAACGCTGATGTTGGCTACAATACAAAGTATTAGTCAGCTCAAACATTCCATCTTGAAAAATCAGGGATGTTGAGAAGCATATTATGTTGATTCACACACAAACACACCAGCCAGAAATACATACTATTCACAAATAGAACTTATGTGAGAAAGACAGCCATTGTAGCACAGATACACCTGCAGTACATGCAAAAACATAGCACTTACCTCCAGCTTCCACTCTGACGTTAAAGGCTTATTAGATATATAATATATATAGATAGAAATTAAACTCTTGTTTTGCTATAATTCTTAGCTTTAGGGCATTTTTTTCTTTGTATTTTCTTCACATTATGATACAGGACATAATGTACATGTATTCTGGTCTAGAATACTAGCACTAGCACCTTTAATTATGTTATGGATGTGTGGCCCTGACTAACCAATATCAAATATATCATAATCAGACTGATGTATTTTATTCACCTTACTCTCACTGTAACCTAATCTAGTCAAAAACAACCAATTGTAACAGCAGTAATAAACCAATCTTGCAACCACAGGACATCATTTTATCCATATTGCTGAAGAAAACATGTTGCTTCACATGGGAAATCAAGAGTTTGCAGCCCTGTCAGCCCATGGCACATCATTACATAGACACCGTATAATCTAGCAGATCCAGTTTTTCTCTGTGAAAGCTGAAGTGGTGCTGTATACAGACCATCCAACACAAGACTCATTCACACCAAGCAGACATCCCACCTGCATCATGCATTTCCATCTGAGAGATTTCCCAAAGGTGTTTTTCACTGGGACCACACAGACTATCAGTCTTAAAAATGTTCCCCTACACGACACAGAAATGCTGTTCCTGCTTTGAAAACAAACTCCAAGGTGGGAGATTAATCTCATTGTACAGCTCAGAGGTTCCACTGCTACAAACTGGTTCCACGTTGTGTTTCTATCATTCATCTTTAGCACCAAGGGTTCATAAAAACTGATTCCAAGTGCCTCTAACGTCTTCAGTTGGTGTAAATGTCTTCCAGGAAATAGAGAGTGGCAAACAAAATAACATCAACCTCCTCCTTCTCTCTTCATCTGTCTCTCTGTCTCCAGTAATGGGTTGAATGGTACCATATCTGTATATCCTCTGGAAGGCTCTATGGCTGGTATGATGCCGACCCCTGCCAGTGCCAACTCGCCCACAGCCTACACCATCTTGGACGTCGACCAGAACGCCTACCTGTTTGTAGGAGGAATACTCGGCACTGTCAAGGTATCTGTCTGTCTCACTGTCTGTGTATAACTACATCAAGAACTTCTCTGTCTTTTTCCCATTATTGTATTTCTCTTTCTGTCCTTCAGAAAGCAGAAGCTGTAAGAACAACAACATTCACAGGCTGCATGGGGGAGACCTTCTTGGATGGTAAACCCATTGGACTATGGAACTATAGAGAGAGACACGGAGACTGTAAAGGTTGTGCTGTCAGGTATATAAACACTTCTTCACAAAGTTTTAATATTTTTCATGAATAATAATATTGTATTCCTTTTTTCTTCCTTGTTTACTGTTAATAATTATGTGTTATAAAATACAACTGAATTCTTCATTCAGTCAATTTTATTGTGGATCTTTTTGTCGTTTTACTATTCAAGAGGCCGCTTCATCATCTTTGCTACTTTGCACTTTATTTTTTGTGACATTTGAAACTTGACAGTTGGATGGAAAATAAACTGATGATAAAGCATCTCTGTTATTATAGCCCCCAGCGCTCAGATGGTGAGGGAATAGTCCAGCTGGATGGTGAAGGCTACGCCGCGGTGGGACGACCCACAAGGTGGAACCCAAATATTTCCACTGTCACCTTTAAGTTCCGCACTTTCTCCTCTGATGCTCTGCTCATGTATCTGGCTACTGAAGATATGGTATGTATGCAACAAAGACTCTGTAAATTGAAATCACGTTTCTTTAGATAAAGTACATTATCATTCAACTAAAAATGTCATTATTAGTCCTCAAAAAGTCAGGCACACTGCTAGTAGAAAAGTTAAAAAGGCTTTATTATTGTGGCCACATTAAATTTTGTACTTTAATGAAACAGTTTGCATCTAGTACTACTTTACCTGTGCATTGAGAACACCAGCTATTCGCATCAGATGTAGGTAGGACTTCTTTGCTTGTTTTGTATTTCAATTCTTTCTTGGCTCTATAAAGCTGATATTTTGTTTTTAAAACTGCTACAAAATACAGTTGCACAAACATGAGCAGCAACACAGCACTTTTTCCCTGGCTGTTGTTCTGTATAGAAGGACTTCATGTCCCTGGAGCTTTCAGAGGGCAAGGTGAAGGTGAACTTTGACCTTGGGTCAGGGGTTGGCAGTGCCATATCGGCTAACCGCCACAATGATGGAAGCTGGAAGTCCCTCACCATGTCGAGGAACAAGAAGCAAGGTACATACAACACTGAAAACAAGCAATGGTCACATACCTGTGCTCATAAATGAACAGAGCAGTGATGTTAGAGGGGAAGGGGAGAATTGCAATCATTATCTGCCTGTTCAATTGTTATTTATGTCTCTTAAACTGTTTACAAAGCCACCGTGACTGTAGTGGACATCGACAGCAGTGCTGAGGAGAAGATAGTTGCCACATCTCAGGGTTCAGCTACTGGTTTGAACCTCAAGGAAAACCAGAAAATCTATTTTGGTGGGCTGCCGACAATTGGAAACTACAGGTACACAGACAGACACACACACACAGTTGTAATTCATTCATATAGACATGTAGGCACTCTCATACAGATGAATTCATTTTAAAGAGGGCTAGAATACCGCATGTTCTGTATGTTTTTAATGATTCTAGTTATTTCCGAATGTAACACTTTTTTGACACTCCACTACGATAAAATTAAGCTGCTGAGACTTTTCTGTTGATCAAAAACAATCAGCCTCTTTACAACCAATTCTAACTCTTTTTACGCCTTGTATTCGGTCATTAAAACACTGATATACCAGCAGGTTGAGCAGAAAAAACTTGACTAGTTGAAATAAGTCATGAGTTGAAACTGTGTTTGTGAAGTGTGTTAATGCTTAAATATCATGTTTTGTCTTAACAGCATGACAGCCAGGTAAATAAATAAATTAATAAATCTCATAATCAGACACGCAGTAGAATTTACTTTGTATTGCCCTCTGCATGAGGCCTACCCATGCTGATGATGCTATACAACCCACAGAATGTGAATGTATCTTGGCTGGCCCCTGAAGGCTCCTGCTCTTCCACATGGCAGCTGGCAAGCATTTCTCTGTCCTTTATTAATCTGAATTTGACGTTTGTCTGCTCAGAACCACTTAGGTGCGTTTTCTCACATTTCTGAATCCGCCTTACAGGCATTATTGCTATAGTCCTATTCAAATTGTATTCTAGGTATGTTTTTGTAGCATTGCAAGCAAAAGCAAGTTTTTGCTGAGCTACAAAAACGTGGCCATAATTCACTGAAAACAGTTATAATAGGGTGCATTACACTTCTAATATTATGTTCAATGTGATTCAGGATTATCTGACAATGGATTTTTCTGCTTTCCTTTCTTCTTGAATAATACTGCAACTTGAACAAAGCCTGACATAACATAAAGATTTATTCTGATAAAAACTGATGATTATATGATGATATGGACAAACACCAGATTCAGATTATTCTTGTTGTTGACATCCATACATCCCTCTGCTTCTGGATAAAGGATGCAATAGCTTCACTGCTGGAGTAATTGAACTTTTTAAATGATGCTACACTGCAAGAGACAGGAAAGTCCACAGAGTCTGCTACAAATCTTTCCTAAAAATTAATGCAACTTCTTTATAGGTCAGAGGTTACTCTGAAGCGGTATGCAGGCTGTCTTCGGGAGATTGAAGTCTCCAGAACTCCATATAATCTCCTCAGCAGTTCAGATTATACCGGGGTCACTAAAGGATGTAATGTAGAGGTAAGAGGGTCCACTTAATTGTACATTTATAGGTCTGAGGTGTATATATAAACTCTTACAATGCTCAGATTACATTACCAAGCTGTGCCTGCTACTTGAATTTATACACTGTGTGTATGCTGTAAAATATGTTTCATGTTTCCCAGTAGTTTATGTTTTGATGGAGTTAGTTGAGGATATAACAGGTAATTTTTAGTGTCTACAGCACAGTATTTGCATAATACAGATATGGCAAAACCTCTCTGTATGATATTGCTAAGATCCTTTAGTTTTAGTGTCATATGCTAGTATTTAAGTGAAATATCATATGTATATGTGTGTATAAAGCATTAGAATGTGACTGAATAGAAGGTGGATGAATATATACATGGAAAATTAACATTGCAAAGAGTTAATATTCATTTTGAAAAGCCCTTGACATACAAAAATTGAGTGCTATCTTCCTCACCTATTTTTGACCCTGCCTCTGCTTCTCTCACTTGAGTGTCTCTCTTTAATTCCATTGCTTTTTTACACTGCTATATCCAGGAAAATATAGATGGCTCTCTGCAAAGCAAAATAGAAATAGAGGTCACCAGTTCAAACTGTCTTATGACTTTTTTTCATTTTCCTCTCACATACACAAAATATTTATGTATTAATTCATATTATAATATATACATATTGTGCTGAAGCACAGAGCCTGAAGAACAAAAACTGTGTGACTGTCAACAACGTGGACTGTATACACACCTCCACAATCACCTTTTTTTTTGCATTAGTCAGGCATATTTTTCTCTTAATTTATGCAAACACATGTACACTTACATTGATTCTACAGTGGAGTTTTCAAAGCCAGACAAATCATTCACCATGATTTCTATACACTTGTGCCATTCACACATACAAATACACACCATGCTCACAGAGTGTATAAAGTCTATGACAGGTCATAAAGGCCCAGGGCTGAGAGCGTGTGAAGTGAAGGTCTCTCTATTCCTCTTATCACCTTTTCTCTTCCTTTAACGACCATTTAGCAATACTACAAAGATGAGAGTTTGTGGTTGTGTGTGTGTGTGTGTGTGTGAGTATTTCCACAAGTTAGCTTGCTTTTGTAAACAACATGACTCTAAAAGTTGTCTCTTTTATGAGTAAAACCTTGACTAAAGCTTCAAAGGGAATTACTCTGATCACATAATTTTGATCAACCAAACTCAAGCTGCTATTTTACTTTTCCATCTAAATGTGTTCTGTAAAATTTAGGACAAAAAAAATATCTGTTCATTGATGAATACTAAAATACATGTAAACTAACTATTTCATCTCTTATCTCACAGAACCTGTACACAGTCAGTTTCTCTAAGCCTGGATACATGGAGCTGGGTGGACTGTCGCTGGCGGTCGGCACAGAGATCAGCCTGTCGTTCAGCACTCTGGAAGACACTGGCACCATACTGCTGGCAGTAGGCGGAGCTTCACCACACAGCCAGCAGGTTTGGTTTAATCTATTTTTGTTCATTGAGACCCTTCAGTAGTACATAATATAGTAATTCTAAGCAGATTTTGAACATGTAGTGTGTTCAAATTTGAGGGCAGCAAGTGATGAGAAAGAACTATTTTGTTACTAAATAAGGAAAAATATGAATTGTCTTGAAATAGTCCATTTATATCCAGTCATTATTCATTTATTATGAACACTGTTTTCTTTATGTATTTTGATTTATATTCTTAACTGTAGAAAAATGTCATAATAAGACTCTGGGTTACACTTGAATTAACTGAAATCAATTATTGTACACAATTATTTATCCTTAATTATTGTAAGTGCACCAACTGAACACTTTACATAATGTCTCTATAATTAGTACCAAATTTAGTAATTATTTTCAGGAAAATCCTTGGAAATTATTAAGTTTACTCAAAAATGTGAGCATGTATACTGAATTGATTGATGTACAGTACACTATTATCCTACACAGCTACAAAAAAAATAAAATAATAATTGCGGAAGGACATAAGACAACTTCAGGAAGACCTCAGAAAACAGAAAACTGAGTGTAAAATCTTTGAAAAAACAATATTCTTTCACTTTATGAGGATTCAATTGACAGCAATATTCCCAACTTACAGTTTGATTGACATATTTTGGTACACATATTGTCTCATTTAATTTAGTAAACGAGGAAAAAAAATCTGTGTGCTATTACAGTTACTAATTATATAGTCCATTAAGCTATCATCTGTCAGACATTTGGCTCCCATAAAAACTCTGTAAACCAAACTCAGTTTTACCTAGAAAGATCTTCTCTAGAAAGATTCCCAAGAAGAACAGCTACAAATCAGTCCCTTCACAGGGAATAACCGTAAAACTAAGAAACCCTCAAAATAAAATGATAGAAATGTAATTTTGAGAACATTTTTTCACCACAGGCCCGGAACACAAATCTCTTCAGCTCCAAGAGGAGACGCAGACAGTCAGGAGAGGTGGGTTCAGCTGAACACCAATGTACCCTACAAGTACTGTCCCCCTTTCCTAAGTGAATGACGTTTTCGTAAGTGCATATTAATGAGATTTGCATTTGCTAGCAACTGGACTAATTGGATTGTCTTGTATCCATAAAACACACACACATACAAAAACATGCAAGTTTACAGATGCACTAAGACACATATGCAGCGTGGCAATCCAGTGTATAGCTATTATCTTAGATTTTAGCTGACCATGCAAAGACACACACACACACACACACACACACACACACACACACACACACACACACATTCATCGTATACATGCACACAAGCACCTTTTCTCTAAGTGAGTGAAGTTTCCATGAGTGCATATTAATGAGATTTGAGTTTGTTGGCAGGTATACTGATTAGATTTTCCTATGGCTAAAAACAACAACAACACACACACATACGTCAGTCACACAGTCCCTGAACTGATGCCGCCCTGTTTCATCCTAATCACTGAGAAATAAATAAATCCATTATTTTGTCTCTGCTGGAAACACAGTGTATTTGGTGTGTAAGTGATGTGTTTGCACATGTATTCATATTTGCAGTATGTTTGTGTATGTTTATATGCATGCATGTGTGGGCATCCATTTCCATGTTTGTGTATGCGTGTTGTAGTAGTATAATGTGTAGTGATGTGTGTGCATTTGTGTGTATGTGTAGTGCATTGGGTATGAGGACGTTGCTCTCATGAATGTACAATTGAAAGTCTATGGATGTTTATGTGAGTGTGTACATGAGTGTGTGTCTGTGTGTGTGAGAAAGAGGACAGAGGTTACCTCCAGCTTATCCATCATCACTGGTTGTTGGGCGCATAAATCTATTTTTACTAACTATGCTGGCAGGCAGGGTGTGTGTGTCTGTGTGTGTGTATGTATGTGTGGAGAAAGGTTAAGCGAGGTTAAAAACACCATCAACTCAACTTAGCCCTGACTAATGGATGTTTTAGAAAGGGACAGAGAGACGGGAACAGGAGACAAAGGATGGAGGGATGGAAGAGGGGGATTTAGAGGTGAAAAGAAGGATACAGGAGAAAGAGCAGAGCTGAGGAAGGGAGAAATGATGCGAGGGTAGAGAGAAAAAATGAAAAGATGGGGAGAGTATGGTAGTAGACAGAAAGGAAGGCATACAGAGGGGAGACATGAAAAGAAAAGGAGGAGGAAAGAGCCTTGGAGCTGAATAAGGAAGCTGAAATATAAAAGAGTATAGTGAGAAGAAGAAGAGAGGGAAAGGAGGGGAACAACAGATTTCTGGAAAAATTCTTATATGAAATATCAAGACTTTGCTGATCCAAGAGCAGCAAGATGTGAGTGTGAAATAGAGTCCTCATGCTGTCAGAAAAAAGCACTAGTTTCTTCCTCTGCCAGATAAAAAGTTAAATGCTGCTGTAGTTAGAGCATTTTATTTAAGAAGATTAGGGGCTTATAACTCAAGGCAAAAGTTTAACGAGCAAAAAGATCAAAAGATTTAAGTTAAAAGATTTACCCATTTTGTGAGTTCAGTTGTTGTTTGGATGACAAGCATTCATTTAGGGAGCAAACCAGCTCCATCCTATAAAAAGAATTTGAGTTATAAATGACAACCTCTGCAATTTAATTAGAACAGCTCTCCAGAGGTTCATCTTTCCTTAGTGTTAATCTCAGCAGATAAACCACTTCCTTGGTGTCATAAGGGCTGCAGATGAATCTGCCAATTAATCTGCTGATTAAATCATCAGAACAGAAAATAAAAAGCAAGGTGTGAAAAATGTCATTACAGATTCACAAGTTGACAACAACATTCCGCATTTAGGAAGTAAAAGGGTATTTTTGCTTAAAAATGACATTGTAACCCAAGAATGACAAAAGACAATATCACTGTTATTAAATCAGCCACCCTCAGAACTGTAATGGCAACTTTGAAATGTTGGTTTGAATACCATTATGAATGGTTTTTACACAGGGGTAGCTATCCTCAGCAGACTACCTGGCTTTGTCTATTGTGCAAAATTAAAAGGTACAATTACAAATCAGAGCTTATACATAAAGCATGAAGTTACTTACTATACACATAATGGTGTGCTCTTACAACACATTTTACCATGTTTTATAAAGACATGAATATTGAAAAGTCCTATGATTGACATTTCCTTAACTCCACCACCTGTGTGCATTCTGTTCTGAATGCTGGGTGTTGATTTCAGTCAAGCTACTTTATTACTCTGCTTTACTTTGCAACCTGACACACAGGTTCCTCAGAACCCAAAGCCAAATAAAATCATGCATGAATAAACTTAAAAAGCTAGAAAGATTCAGAATATTGAAGGTAGCAGAGTGTGTATGTATCTGTGTGCGTTTTGTGTGAATGTTGTATGATATTTCTCATAGCATTAGGTTAATGCATGGGTAAGTATTTCTATTACCGCGTTAAGCTCCACATTCGCCTGTGTATTTAATTTCATGGTTATATGTCTCATGTCTCTGTGTGTGTGTCTGTGTCTATCACAATATTCAGTATATAAATTTATGTGTATATGAAGTTCATCTGTGATAGTCTGCCTTTGTCTGTCGTGTGTGCACCTGTGCGTTCGTGTGTGCGTGCCTTTGTATCTGTGTATGTGTCTGTGTGTGTGAGGCAGTGAGCCGAGAGGCATGTTGTAGCTACATCTGGTTCAATTTGGCCCGACCTCAAATTGAAGATTCCATTTTCAGGTGGTAAATTGTCTCCCGCCCAGCCTCTGGCACGAGTGAATTAAAAATTCAAATTAGCCTGACCCTGCACCACTGCTCTCTCCTAGCACCTCTCTGTCTGTCTCTCTCTTCTCTCTCTCCCATCTCTATCTCGCTCGCTGTTTTGCTCTCTGCCCTCTCATCTCTTCCCCTATTATCCTCTCCTCTCTGTTCCTCTCATCTCTTGTTATCCTTTCCTCCCTGCTCTCTCTCTCCCCTGCCTTTCTCATTTCCCAGTTCTCTCTATGTACCCCCACATCCCCCCTACTGTCTCCCCTTTCCCTTTTGCGCTTTTCTCTCCTCTTTAAATCCACCAGTCTCTCCTCCCTGTTTGTCTTTTCTCCTTCCTTACAGCATCTTATCTGTTTTCTCAGTGTTCCTCCTCTCCCTTTTCCTTACAAACATTTAACAAATTGTGACATGAGTGTGAGTTAAGTAAGTTAGGCACATTATAATTGTATGATAATAATATGGCCCAAGGAAAATTCTTAATGAAAGCGGTTTAGAAATCCTTTTGATGTTAGAACAGATCGACTATTTATATCCTTATTTTATAAAATGGTGCAGATAGTGGCTATAGACAACTACCAGTATCAACTTAACTTTTATTTGAAACACTTGTTGCTGTTGACGTTTTGGGGGTATTTATTGTTTGATAGTAATTAGTGACCTTTTAGACAGCTCTCAAGTTTGATCAAAAGTACCATTCCAGCTCTTTCTGGACATTGTTCCACATACTGAAGGGGGCAAATGTCAAACTAAGTTCTCCAAGTTCAAGAATGAACTTTTACATGCAACTCTTAAGTTTGTCTTTAAAGTGCCGCCAAAGCTGGAAGGCGATTTTTTTTTTCCATCTCATTCTTGATGGCAGTTAATTTTATAATAACATTTTGTTCAATTCTGACCTTGTGTGGTTGTGTTTATCTGTCTCATCTTTTTGATCGGTAACTCAATTGTTATCACTGCTTACCCAGCCGGGAGACTCTTGAAAGGAGTATTTCGGCTCAACAAGATTACATTTAAAAACACACCCACACTTATGCTTTAACATAGTTGCAGGTGGCAAATATCAACTTTTTTTTTGTGAGATTCTTTTGTTTCCTTCAGAATTGCTCGGCTTTTTAAATTTCACTTGACTAGCATGTATCTCCTGTTTCTAGCCTTTTCAATCAGTAATGTTGGATGTATTGCCCTTTTGGTAATACATACAGATTATGAATAATGTGTAGTGGTAGCTATTGGTATAAAGTGAATATCAAAGCCTTTCTCATGCATCTAGCTGAACTACTCGCTCCATTTCATCTCCTCTCCCCATCTCTGTGTCCTTGAGAGTAGTTTGGATGTACAAGATTTCCTCAGGTAATAAAGTTTATCTGTCTCCTGCAGCTACCTCTCAGTCATGTGCTGAACCAAAAGGCTCTCTGGAGGTTTTAATTGTTTACGAAGAAGCATACAGTCCAGCGTCGTGTCATCAGGCGACCAGTGAGAGCATTCTGAATGATAGGAGCACTCATTACGCATAGAGGCTAATGGCGGTTGGTGTTTTGTGTGTCATTTTAGTCTATGTTTATGTTTATACTTTTGTTAGTTTGACTTTGTATAATCCATTTAATACGCTTTGTTTGTGTGTCTGTATGTTTGTTACAGATCTTTTGCAGTTCAGGTTGATGAGGCCAAGAGGAGGCAACACTTCCCAATGAAGCCAGCCAATTAGTTTTGCAGCGTATCTTCCTTGGTGGTATTCCTGCTGAAGTAGAGCAGACATCCAACAGAGTCAATGTGCCATTCAAGGATATGTTGGAACCTCATGGTCCAACGCTGTAATACATGTATCTAGTCTACATATACGGTCAGATGTTTTAGTTATTGAAACAAGGAGCTAGAATATACTCTTTCTTGAACCTGAAATAGTTTTGTTTTTTTTAAACAAGCTATTGTAAGATGTCACTGGACTTCAGTCAAATGAAGGTGTTCTTCCTATTTTCCTGACACTTTAGACCAAATGATTGGTCAGTCAGTTTAGAAATAATCGTGGTTAATTGATAATGACAATAATCATTAGTTGCAACATACTGAACCAGACAGTGTTGGTCTTTTATAAAAAGTATAGTCAGTGTTTATGATTGTATTTTTTTAAAGCACAGGCTGAGCTTTTAGATTGTATAAATTGAACAACGGCTATAACTGGTTTCTAAGTACTGCAACAGAGTAAGTGTTAAGGATTGAACTGGGCATTTTAAAGTGATTTTTGACCCCTCTCCACTTTTATGGCTAGATGGAGTCCTCAAATTCTGGTGACAATACACTTTGTGTGCCGTACAAACCTTCACATACGTTGTTGCAATCTATCAGATCAAAAAGAATTTAAAAAATATCTGTAGGTTTTTTTTTTGTTTTGTTTTTGATTTATCTTTGGTATATTATTGGTCTGACATCCTACCAAAGATGAATATAGAACCGCAAAAAAAGAACAGAGTCAGCTTTTGATTTTGGATATTTTCTCTGCTTCTGTGTTCTGCCATGTTAAAACACTGACACAGGCAAAACGTGGTCACTTCACTTCAGTTTCCTTTACAGTGTTTAAAATGTTCTGTAAACCTGCTGTGGCAGTACTCAAACAGGACAGCACAGCTTTTTTGTCTAATGATCTCCCTGTGTTTTTCTGGCAGTTTTGACAGGCCTAATTTTGACCTCACACACTGTTGGGTTAAGCGTAGTTATTATGATTGCAGGAGGTCATGATGATGATGTTGATGATGATCTTAAAGCACACTTCTCTGTCTGAACAACAATTAATAGAGCTGTGTCAACATCATGAACATACTCATAACTCAAATTACCTCCTCTCTCATCTTTGTGTGTTTGTGTTTGTGTCTGTTTGCCCTGTTGCTTACCTCATTTCACCCCTTTCTTACTCCACCCCAAAGCCGTAACCTCTTCTTAATATACACCTGTTTATCTATATTTTATATCTATATTGTTTTATTAATTTCTCTCAAATAGCTCTCCTTATATGTCATAGTATTTATACATGTTCACGCTATTTTAATAGAAACCTTGTAAATGCACTATGTTTGTCTTTTGCTTGTTGCTGTCAGTGTCAGCTAAACATCTTGTAATTTTAAATCTAAAGCCTGTCCTACTCTCAGTCTCTCAGACTTCTCCCAGCCTGTGTCCTTTGAGAATGCTGAAATCGGCCAGTGCCCCAACCTCGCTCCCCCGCCACCTCCACCTCCTCTGCCGGAAGAAGGGGAGCCTGAGAAGGAGAAGGAGGAGTCAAAGCCACTTCGTCCTCCACCAACTCCAGCCACCGTTACACCACCTCCAGGGCCTCCTGCTGTAAGTTTGATTAAAACTAACACAGGAACACACGTGCACTTTATCGTTAATATTTTTCAAAAGAAGGTGTATTTAAATTTGGGATACTCATATTACATCAGAGGGTCTTTATTTACAGTAATATAATAGCCAATACTTTTGTTTAGGCAGCCTGTTTTAATCTCTTGGCACTCTGCCAGGTGGACACAGAGAAAGCACACATATGCACATTGGTCTCATATATAAAGATACAGCACAGTAAAAAGGACATACCAATATGTACACTCATTTACAGACATTCACACATGTCCTCCTCCATCATGTTTTTTTTCCTCTCTTACTCACACATGCACACACAAACACAAACCAATTTCTCTTTGATGAAATGCAGCCATGGCCTCGCCGTGTTAGCTTAGCGTTTCATCACGCAGCAGTTGTACAGCCCATTAACTCTTCTTTATAGTCCCTTTAGCCTTGAGCTACTAAACTCCACCTCTGGCACCTTGTCCTACAGTGCGGAGCCACTGTGCTACGCTAGGCTAACTATGTGTGCCATTTATGCTTTATGAGCCCACAGGAGCCAAAACACTCTCAGCTAACATTTAGCCGCTACGCTAAGAGGCTGGCAGGCAGTGAGTCATTCATTTCATATTCTTAGTATAGGGATAGGCAAGATTTATCTCATAGATTTAATATATTACAGGCCTTACAGCAGTCATAGATTATCAGTTACCCAGTTACCTGCTAAACTACACCTCTAAAAGGACATTGATCATGACGTACAGAGCTAAAGAGCTTTGCCAGCTTAGCTATAACTCTGTGGTTTGTTGCTTTATGGGTTGCAAGTTCATCTGCTTTATGATGTAGACTGCAGGCTGTGCGAACCCATAGTTCTTTCAGTCCCCATCTACATTTTAACTGAAACTGAAAGTAGGCTGTTAGCCATATTTCATACCCTCTGCACAACACAATTATCTTTATAATTCATGTTTTGTTTGTCAGGTGTTTTGTGAATGTTGTTGGCTCTTCAAATAGCTTTCCATAGAAGCCACAGCAAATTACATTATACAAGCAAATGTCTCACCAGACTTCAGAGGAAAATGGAAGATATTTTTAAATGACTTAAATCTTTGGAGGACATGACCTTTACTCTCCAACATCACAGTTTTCAGATTATAGGGAACCAAAATCCCTTCTGGGTTTGCTTCTCTTCCACTGGCCTCTGTTCCAAAGTGTATTTTTGTATAGAGTGTGTCTTTCTTTGATCTTTATGAAAGGCTGAAACATGATACAGGGTTATCCTAAGCTACTTGGGTAGCTTTTATACAATGCAGACTCCTTCAACTACAATATTTATTCACGTTTATATTTGTAGAACTGGATATAGTAATTAGGCAGAAGATATAAATATACCTTCTTTTTCTAACTTGCTGACTGTGACCAACGTCTTTGCATTTTATTGGATCATGTCATGTCAAATGTCTAGGTTTAATTCATCATTCATAATCATTATTCAGGTTTTTTGTAATGCTATTTTCATAATTTTAGGACAGTGGCTTACAAATGTTTTTTAACTATGGCACACCTTCCTAAATATTTTCCCCCTGGAACCCCTCCACACAGAAAGACTGTTGCATTACTACAAGAACTGTAAACTGTTGTCAATAGCCTTTGCTGCAGCAAAACCACATTCTATCAGTTTTTTTAAAATAGTGATTTAGATATTTATTTTGTCTCCTGGTTTCCATATGTTTGAAACTTTAATAAGTAAGTCCTTTAATATGTAACATTTCTTTCTTTATATGATAAAATGTAATTAAAAATATACAAAAAAGTAGAGGGCTTTTGAGAACCACTGTTATAGGGCACAGTTTTCCAGAATTACTAGATTTTTAATTCAATTTTTGAAAGAGCTGTGGTGCTGCACTGCTTGACAGAGCTCTGCACACAGGTTGTGATATGCATTTTTCATTAACAGCAGAAGGATATTGTTAGAATGAAGAAGTAATCACAAGTTGAATCACAGCTGACAGTAAACAACAGACTCAGCATGTGCTTGAATAAAGAGGCTTCTTTATCTCCCACTTCTCTGTCACAACACATTCTGTACTTCTTATTCTTCAGAGAGTTGTGAGCATCAATTTAGAGGCTGAAGAGACTCTATAAGAAGTACTTCATAGGCTCCAGTGAACCTCAGAGAAATCAGATTCAGACTTCTTAGTTTTTTAAAGAGTGGAATGGTTTACTTTTTAACTCACTGTTCTGATTGATGATCATCGTAACAACTGCCTCTAATTAGCCTTTAAAATCATGACTCTAATTTCCATCAGTCACTCTGAAATTCAGCATTAACAAAGTATAACAGAAGCAAATCTTCAGCTTCAAAACATGATTTTTTGGAAATGGAAACATGGAAACAAGCTGTGACTTATTCTTCTCTAGAGGTAACAAAATCTGTCATGGTCAGAGTCTAACAAGGAAACACTTTTATCAAATTGATCTGTTTTTCATAGTAATTACGCTTCAATTCATGGTTAAAACAAGGTAAGCCAGAGTGTAAAAGTCTCTCATTCACTTCATCAATCTCTTTGACCTTTTATCACCTTGATGTCATTGTTTGCTTGTAGCTGATTGGAGGGCTGTGTGCTTGTCATAATTACTATCACCAGTCTTGAGGCTACCACTAATCCACTTCCTTCCCACTCCCTGACTGCTGACCTGCAGGAGCCCACCCCCCCTGCCTCACCTGCTACTAGACCTACTGCTGCTGCAGCCCCAACCACTGCTGAACAGGACCCCAACGCTGACTTGGTAGACACACATACTCACACATTTTGTTACAGTTTAACAAAAGTACAGTAAGGATTCCTGAACAATCAACAGGGATTTTTCTTCTTTTTTTGAGGATTTTCTGTTGATTAGCAAATCCAGCAGATACTGACCAACCTTAGTATTCATTTGAAGCCATATTTCTGGCCACCTGACGAATGTACTCACCCTCTATCAAGCATGGTTTTGGTCTCAACCAACTCCTGAGGGACGTATGTGTTCTTTAGCAACTAAATGCCCCACTATGTTCACCAGTTGTCTGTCTGCTTTTTGCTGCTGGATAGGAAGGCGCTCCAACCCCCTCACAAGCAGGCCATGAGCTGAAAGACACTAAAACTGAGTACATACTTAACATTTTTCGAGTTGCAGGCCTGCTCTACTTGAGCATCTGGAGGTTAGATGCTTTGCACAAGAGCTCTTGACGTCACTTATTATGAGCAGTGTGAACCCTACTCTTTGGTACTCTTATAGTGAGGTGTTGTAACAGGGCATCCAGCTCCTTAATAACACTAACTATATGTTTTCGGGTAATTATTTTAAATTTGACATACTTTTACTGTTACTTGGTAAATAGAGCTCTGCCTCTTTTGGATCTTGATGCAGTTGTAAAGCTGCCTGCATTAAATACCTTAAGCTTTTATACTTTCAATTCAAGACCTAAGTTTGAAACACTGTTAAGCAATGTAGTGACCACATACTTATGGTCCAAGTCTATGTAAATTGGTCATGAGTCGAGCAGTAAAGCATTTGTAGCAAAATCTAATTACTACCAGAGGCCAAAAGAGTAGCTTCTCTGTAACCTATGGTACAATAAGCAGAGGTCTTAACTCTCGAGTGGTGGCAACTAGAACAAAACGCATAGACACACACAGGATTGTCTTCACTTATACTCACACACACACACTTATACAAAATCCCAACTAAATGACTTCAGATTATATTGGTGTGACCTCCAACCAAAGACTAGCCACTCTGAATGGAAGACGGTCTTCCTATTGTTAGCTTAATGGAGAGACGCGGGGGGATGAGAGGAAGGGAGAGAAGAAGAGGCGATTGAAAGAGGACAGAAGACAGAGAGGGGAGAGAGAAAAGGTGCAGCCATAGTAGAAGAGGAGGAAAGAGAGGAGAGTCCTTCTGAGCAGAGCGGCACTTGCCTTTTGTTGGCTTAATGGAAAGATGGAGGAAAGGAAGCGGGAAAAGAATGAAAGGAGAGAGAAGGAAAGAGCTTCTGAGCATTTGACGTCTCCCTTTTGTTAGATAGGAAGAGAATGAAAAAGAGAAAAAAGAGGGAGGTTGAGAGGAGGAGCGGATATGAGGACAGAACGCGATAAGAGGTGAGTGTCAGCTGTAACAAAGCAAGGTCATGGTGCGGGGAATGTCTTCACTTGAAAGAGAACAAGAGAGGAGAGGAGATTAAGACACGCATACACACAGACACTCAGTTGTCTCAAATCCTGCCTCTCTCTAACTTTGCCTCGCACTCGAACAGGAGGTATGGCAAAGCAGCCCTGTTACCTAATAGGTGATACTGTATGTTCAAAAGAGGAGGAGAGCATAAGGCTCAGACAGGAGATAGGAAAAGAGACTGAATTAAAGGGAGAAATATGGGGGAAAGAAAGGAAAGGATATGATGTAGTGTAGATGAGGTGAGAAAAAAAAGAGGAGATGTGAGGGGAGGAAGGAAAAAAAGGAGTTGAGAGAAAATAAGCAAAAGGGAGGCACTAAGAAGGTGAGGGGTAGAGGAGATGGGACAGAGAAAAGAGCAAAGTAAGAGTGGGCAGGAAGTGAAGACGAGAGCGGAGGAAAAGGATAAAATAGGAGGACAGGAGATGCAGCAAGGTGTAAAAAGTCAGAAGAACAAGAGAGGAGGTAGGAAGGGGAAAATAAATGAAATATGGTTAAAAGAGAGTGAGAGGAGGAGGCTTAAGGAAAGTGTAGAGGTGGAGAACAGGAGAAGAAAGTGACCGAAATGGGAGTAGAGGACACAATAGGAAAGAAGACTGTAGATGGGTGGGTGGGGGTGGGGGGTTAAGATGTGAACATAGGCAGAGACAGCAGGAGGAGAGTGAGGAAAGAAAAGGTGGAAGATGATAGGAAAGGAAAATGAAGGAATGTAGGAGATGAAAGGAGGGGGAACACACAGGAGAATTAGAGAAGAAAAAGGTAGATAGAGGAAGAAATAAAGAAGAGGAGAGGATTTGAGAGTACCAATGAGAGGACAGTTAAGAAGAGCAATGAAAAGTTGAGCTGATGGAAGTAGAAAGAAACACATGAAAGAATGGAGGAGAGAAGATGAAGGAGGAGTTGTTTTGGGAAGAAGAGAATATATTAGGAAGTGAGATGAAAGAGTAGAGTAGAATAAAGGACTGGAGAGGAAAAGAAAGTAATAGCAGATGGGAGGACAGGAGGATGACATGAAATGAGAAAAAAGAGGAAGACTTAGATGAGGAAAAAAAGAGATGTAAGGGAGAGGAGGAGTGAAGCAGAGGGACGTGGAAGAGACTGAGACGGAAGAACAAAAAGTCATTTAGTAAGATTGTTTTACATGCATTACAACACTGACACCTTGTGGTTACTGGCTGCACTGCACTCTGAGAGGTGAGAGGAAACTAATACTCTTGAAATACTAGTGCATTTGTTTGCACTGCTGAAACTGAAACCCAAATCAAAAAGGAATCAAATCGTAGTCACTGATGTTTGGTTCAGATGAAACAATATATGGACAGGATTTATGAATGGAAGAGTTTGATGATCTGAAAGTAGTGTCAACAAAATCCACCCTGGTTGTAGCTGATTTGAGGTGATAGAGAACAAAGAAACAATGATGAAAGATAATCACGTTCAAACTCATTTTAACAAGCCATATGCTGTAACTAGTTGGGACCATCTGAAATATTTGGCATACATTTGGCATGCTAATCTGCACTACATGAAGGAATGAAGGAAAACAAGGATTTCTTGTTTGCCTTTTATCTTGCCACTAAAAGAGTATATATATATTTATACATTGGACAAGACCTTACAGGTCTACATGAATTTCATCTTCTTCATGGGCCCAAAATTAATTTTGTAACTCTAAATTTTACTGTTTTATATAAAGAACTATTTGATAACCATTTGTGACCAACCATCTCTTCAGGTCCCTGCAGATCAGAAGCAGAAACCTTATTAGTTTGATTGACATGTATTTCGCCCTGGTGTTAAGGTTCCTGTTGACAAGAGGCAATAAGAGCAATGTGGCGAAACCCTGTCAGTGTAACTGATATGTTATGTCCAATCTTCAGGATTCATGTGCTTCAGCTGTGGCCCCAACAGCACTCGAGAAGGCCTATCAGTTTGGACTCACCAGAAATAGCCACATGAGCTTTGCCTTTGATGACACCAAAGTCAGAGAGAGGTAAATATTCAGAATAAATAATCAGTGTATTGTTTTAAATGGTCTCACTGTCCTCCAGTGCTGCTTGTTAGGACTTGTGCTGTATTTCTGTGTTATGTTTTAGATTTCTTTATATTTTAAGGTAATATGCAATACAAGTCATATAGTACCCGCCACAGATAAACGTATCAATGCTGCAATATAAAAACACTCAATTAGATCATCTTAATTTTGTTTGTAAATTTTTATAATAACTGTAATGTAATAGTCAACATTGCAGACTCTGACCCATGTGTAGTTGTGTTTGTATGTAACTTATTAGGTTTTTGCCCAGATCCCACACCACAGAGCATAGCTCTAAATAAATAAAGGAGAACAGAAGTGAGTGAATGAGTGATAGTTTGGACAGGATAAAATTTCTACCAACACAGGTGTATACCGGGTCAAAATCCAGGGAAACATGCTCTCCTGAATAAGTAAGAATGTCTTGAAATAGTGAACATGTTGTTGTCCGGACCCACCCTCAAAACAATCTTCTGGTTACATAAACTGACAGTAACAAACAGAAAAAAATGATGGAAAGAAACAAAGAACTTCCATACAGGTACACATCCATAAAGTTTATAGAGAAAGCAATGGTTTCTGTACATTTTAGGCACTGTATTGATCTAATAGTTTTATTATTATGATGAGTGGAAAAGGGATCAGCATGTTCCCGAATGACTGGCTGTTTGTGGGATCAGACCTGTTATATTTAGTTACTGGACATTCTCTCTAAACAGTAAGGCAACCTGATGTCCAAATCAAAAAATTATCTCTAATAATTCTGTTCATGTGTCAGTGCTGGAGAACACAGTCAAATGCCAAGATGGATGTCTGTCTGACTCAAAACTGTAATTCATCTTTTGTGCTGTATGTGTGTCTCAGGCTTATACTGGAGTTTGAGCTGAGGACGAAGGAGGAGTCCGGGCTTGTTCTCTACATGGCACGAATCAACCATGCTGATTTTGTTTCCATACAGGTATTTGTTCACTGTTCTGTCATTCCATATGTTTCTCTTGACCAGCATTTACATAGTTTTCAAGAAGTAATTTCATGTTAGTCCAGGGTGCACAACTTGATTTACTACCATATGTCCTACAGCCTATTACTAAGCTACAACTGCCATAAAGCACTCTTTCCTTCCAGAACAGAGACAGTGGTTTGCATTATAGAACAAAGAAGAACTTATGACTATTCTAGTTAGGTTACAATTTACGATTTTCAATTTCTTCTATCTCTTCCTGCAGATCAAGGATGGACAGGTCTGTCTGGGTTATGATCTTGGTCATGGGAACATATCTGGCTGCGTTCCCTTCTCCATCAATGATGGGAACTGGCACAAGGTAATTTAATTCTATTTAATATTCAATACAATTTTATTTATCCATGTAAGGGCATTTGAGGTTTTCCGGGCACGTCCAACCGGCAGGAGACCCCAGGGTAGACCCATAACGCGCTGGAGAAACTATGTCTCTTATCTGGCCTGGGATTGCCCCAGGATCCCCCAGGAGGAGCTAAAAAACATTGCTAGGGAGAGGGAGATCTGGACTACCTTGCTTAACCTGCTGCTACTGCAACCCAACTCCCTATAAGTAGCAGAAAATGAATGGACATATACAACTCTAATGTATTTTTATCCTTTATTTCTTAAATTATGTGTATGAATATCACATGACATTAGAAGGTTTACAGTGGTTAAGTCCTGGCATTTTTATAGGCATCATGGAAATCATCAGGTCTTCTCTTTATTTGTTGCCCTTTACTCTAAAAGTTCTAAGGCTTCTGTTGCTATATAAATCATTTTCATCGTAAGTTTGCACTCTGCAACCTTAACATCTACTCTCGGACACTTGTTTGTCACAGGAAATATTTACTTTCTGGTAGAATTAACCACTTTTTTACATTGTTAATTAGTTACAGCACAACATTTGTTTATTTCTTCACGACCGTAATAACATAACCTCTGCTCTTCTCTCCCCTCTTTATCACTCTCCTCTTCTGATATTTCTGTCCTTTCTGTTCAATATCAATCCAATTACATTCTCTTGTCCATTTCTTTCTTTCCCTCCTTTCATTCTTTCTCTGTCTTTTCAGATCCGTGTGAGTCGTATCAAGCAGAGAGGTCTTCTTATGGTAGATGGACGATACAGTAAACAGATGATCAGTCCAAAGAAGGTATATTCAGTTGTTTTCTTTTATTTTTCTGTTCTGTCTGATGCAAGAAATTTCTTCCATAAAACGAACCAGTCATTAGAACAGGCATCATAGAAAGTTTTTAGTTACACCAATAAATGATCTCCTCTTCTTTCCAGGCTGATCTGTTGGACGTGGTGGGAATGCTCTATGTTGGTGGATTACCACAAAACTATACTACTAAGAGGATAGGACCAGTAAGAAAACACACACACAATCAAATAAACACATTTAGTAAAAAGCTCATGCATTTCAGTATATGACATACGGGAATCAGATTTTTCTTTTTTCTTTTTTGCTTGTATAAATTGCTGAGTTTTAAAATTATTTGACCAAATGACCACACCCTGCCCTCCTCTCTGTTCTTAGATTCTCTACAGTATCAATGGATGCATCCGTAGCCTTAAGATGGTAGGAGGTCCTGTGAGCAATAAGGCAGCTGCTACAGGTAATGTTCATAGGTTTTAAGTTGTCATTTGTGTGTTTTGTAATCTTAAAGATTATAGTGCTGTGTCCAGTTGATTTTTAGCCCCCTCCTCTCCCTTCTTTTTCAAGGTCGGCCTGAGGCAGTCATTGAGGACTTTAAACTGGACATGGCCACACCGACGTCCAGTTACATGGTAGGAAGATGCTTTGTTGCTACAGAGACAGGCACCTATTTTGACGGCACTGGCTTCCTGAAAGCAGGTGAGATTACACATTGACAAGTTATTTGCATGCTGCAGATATTTTGTAAAATCTAAAGCATTTGTAAAAGTTTGTCAGCCTGTCATGTGGCTAACCATGTAGTTGTGGGTATCTAGCAATAACCTATGAACCAACTAGTGTAATCCCAGAAAAAACCTAGGCCAGATTTGCTCAGGAAGAAGGCACTGTCACATTTTTGTCTGTCACAGACCTTTTTCTTGTTATAAAGGTGAACATAATGTCTCTCTGCATCTCTTTCTTTATTTAGTCTCCTCCTACAGAGTGGGTCTAGATGTGTCGATAGCATTGGAATTCAGAACCAGCAGAACCAATGGAGTGCTTTTGGCCGTCAGTAACCAAGCCAACGATGGACTCGGACTAGAGCTCGTCCAGGGCAAGGTACAGAATACTGATCAAAGGAATATTTTTACATTTTTGGATACATTTTGGATCCTATCTGTGGCCGGGTCGCAGTGGCAGCAGGCTAAGCAGGGTATTCCAAACGTCCCTCTCTCCAGTGAGCTCTGGGTTTACCACCCAGTTGGACAGGCCCAGAAAACCTCCAATGCAAGGTGCTCAGGAGGCATCCTAATCTGTTGCCTGAGCAATATCTGTAGCCTGTATCCACAATCTCATTCTTTCAGTCACTACCCAAAGCTCATGACTATAGGTTAAGTTAGAACGTAGATCGCCTGGTAAATCAAAAGCTTCGCCGGCTTAGCTCTGTCTTCACCACAACTGTCTGGTATAACATTTGCATTACCGCTGACACATGCATTTCTTTTTCTTTTTTTTTTTACTGTTTTCCTGTTCCTTCTTTTACCTGTAGCTGCTCTTCCATGTTGATAACGGAGCTGGGCGAATCACAGCGGAGCACATGCCTGAGGGAGAGGGCTTCTGTGATGGCCAGTGGCATGCCGTCACTGCCAACAAACTTCGCCACAGGGTGGAGCTGGTGGTTGATGGGAAGCAGAGCCAAGCAGAGAGTCCAAATGCACGCTCCAACACCTGTGACACAAATGACCCCATCTACGTTGGAGGATATCCTCGTATGAGTGCTCTCTAATACACATACTTGAAATAATACTTACACAAATATAAAGCAAACCAACAAATTTACATTTACATGTCATATCGTTTCAAATGCAAAAACACTGCTGCTGTAATGAAACCAAATTAAATTGCACATAAAAAACAACACAAACCCCTAAAACTATACAGGGACTAGCCATATTACACATTTTGTACATTACTGCACATACAGAAACACACTGTGCAATGAGATGTCAGCGTTTTATATCTCTTACTTTCAGATGGAGTTCGTCAGGCGGCTCTTTCAACCAGCACTTCCTTTAGAGGTTGTATGAGAAACCTGAAGATCACCAAGGCTTCTAAGACCATGGATGTGCAGTTCAACAAGGCTCTGGAGATCAAAGGAGTCCAGCCTCTATCCTGTCCTGCTGTAGCTGCTTAACTGGTACCACCACAGAGCCTCTTCCTTTGTTGTTTCCCCTAATATTTCTCCAAGGAGCTACACAGGTGTGGAGTTAACTGCGTTTTGGCAACATTTGGACTTTGCAGGTACAATGGGCAGATTTTTACCTAAATATAATCAAATCCCATCTCCCTCTTATCAATACAAATGGTGAAATGTACCAAAAATGGCAACAGATTGACAGCAGATTTTTGAAATTTCTTTGTTTTTTACCACAAGCAGAGAAAGGCACATAGAAATTTCAAACATCTACATCTTTCTGCTGTTTAAGGCTACCAACATGCAAAGTTGTCCAGTGCAGTGCAAGAGCAAGACAAAATAACACATTCTGCACAAAATTCTTAAAATTCAACCTCACACTTTCAGTATGAGACTCTTGTAGACTTTTGTAAGAGTGTAAGACTCTGGTCAATAAATCTATAATGGCTACAAACTAAGGTCTCACAGTGTTTTACAATGTTTTATAGTTTGTCTACTGTCTTCATGTGAATGAAGATATTAGTATTAAGACCTGTGCTGTGGTTGCAGGTGCTTACAGTATTAAATAATTCTATTCTAGGATATGTGTGAACATTAAATCAGCTTTGTTTTTCAGGAAGTCCCTCTTGAAGAGGTAGAGCAGGATATGTAGTCATTTATATTTTGTCCCTGTCACACAAAATTCTCTGGAAATGAATGAAAAATTACAATCTATATCTTTGTGTGATTTTTCTACATTTGTCCTTCATAAACCTTGTTCCCTTTTTAGTTCGTTTACTCAGATATTAACATTGTTCAGTCATTACCCTCTCACCTTCATGTCAACAAAACCACAAATGAAGTTGGACTTATTTTCAGCCATCTGTACAACAGAGGTGGCCAGTGATCTAAAAATGACCAAGGAAGAGTTTACACATCCAGTGGCTCTAAAGCCAGAAAAGCCATGGTCCAGTGTCCATTTCATTACACAATTATTTAAGCAATTACATGCAGAGCACATTGATCACTGGTTATCAATGATGTGAATGTAGTAGTAAAATTAGTAGTAAAATTTGAGAAGGCTTAATACAGTGGAGACTGCCAGTTTACAGCTGTATGTTATATTGAAATACTGACTTTACTCATGTTTCAACAGACATGATGGTGAGTAGATAATGAAAGCAATTTAAAATTTCAGTGGACACAAGCTTCCTTCAACATTCCACAATTTGTTATCAATAGATTGATACAATGGGAAGTTTTTTACACAAGCTGGAGCTTGTATTTCTCTTCAGTATTGTTAACATGACAAATTGAAGGTACAAGGTTTCTGTAGGACACTAATGGCAGTTTGTGTTCTGCATGGTGTGGATGAAAATACTTAAGCAGCTGTTTCTGAAATATATTCTTGATAGCATCTCACAGATTGTCCTGTCCTTCTTTAAACTGCAGAATATGATGATTGAACAAAATTGAATTAAATTAGAATTAGAAGAAATCCCAAACTGAGCATGACTGACCCTTTTGTGTTTGTGGATAGGTTTGTGAGACATATTTTGACTAAATATTGAAATTTGTTCAAAACATTTCCATTAAAAATATGAGATAAATGTGTTAAGACTGATAATTGACTAATTAAAGATTAAACAGAAGCCTCAAAATCCACCAGGTGGTGCTAGTGCAACAGTTTTCACAGCTACCATCAGCTCAACCACCATGAGAGACCAACTGCATCCTCTGTTTATAATTAGATTATATCACAACTGTCCACTGCTAACTTTCCTAAAATAGTTTCAAGCTGATATAAGTTATAACTCATTCTTCATAGCATTAGTTACTCTGAAGTTTGAGATCACATTCAAACTACTTACATTTTTGGATTGAGGCGATGACTTTAATATTAGAGTACTATCAACTTGCATTTGATAATTATTTTTATATATATATATCTATATAGATATATATAGATATATATAGTTGCCATCCAGCTTTAATCTGGGTTTTCTTCTATATAATCTCTTACAGTTATCAAGAGAAAGTGGTTATTGAGACATGTACTAGCACTTTCATGCCAAATGCACTAGAGGGCAGTATGTGACTACTACCTGTATGATGGAACTTCTTTCGAAGTTCAAAAGCTGGTGACTCCATTACCCCAGGGTGTTTCTGGAAACTTGACATTTCCCCATCTCATGTGATGAAAAGATGTTTCCTTTACAGCTCCTGGATGAATTAAATGGGCACAAATGAAATAATGGACCAAATCCCTCTCTTAATTGTGCATTCCTCATTTATTATCATGTTTTTCTTTACATTTGGTGAAGAATGGTTAAGAGGTCAGTCCACTAAACCTCGTTGTGACTGCCTTAAGTGGAATGTGTGGTGGCTCTGAAGGTCAAAGTACAATGACATTTCAAAAAATAAAAATAAATAAATAAATCAGAAAACACCACCATTTTAGAAAGCACAACAATGTTTCACAAAACACAAACATTTCAGATTAGTAAGGGAGGGACAGCACTTCTTGTTTGTGATTGGACATCTCAAGTCGAGCAGCTGGAGACCCAGAAGTGATTCTCTACATGGGAAGTACTATCAGGCGCTCAAAAAGCCTGTGGTTTGCATTGTTTATGATAACCCTAACCATAACTATCCAAATTCAGATAAACTTAAAAATCACTTTGTTGTTGAGGCCATTCTTAAGTGCATTTTTGGTCAATTTCTTGCATTTTCCATTATTATTAACAATTTTTGGCACTCGACAAAAGCCTCCTGTGATGTCTTGGCCTAGCTGCATTTCACTGATGCAAGCAAACTATTGACTTGTGTTTTGTCTCATCACCAAGAAGTGTTGCCTGACCCTTTCCGTAGTCTGAAATGTTGCAGTGTTTTGTGAAATTTGTGTCATGTCAAATGTTTGTGTTTTCTGAACTGTTGTGTTTTAAACTTTGGGGTCACCATAGGAATGTTTAGAAGATAGACTAAAGCCTAATATTACAACCAACCCAACTCACTCGTGTAAAGTTTTTTTTTTTTTTTTTAAGACTAACCTGTCCTTACTTTTAATGACAACAAGATTACACCTCTGTCTGTTCAGTGCAGTTGTTACAAGGCTTGTAATAATACCTGCTATAAATAGATAATGTGCTCACAGAGACAGTGACAATTGTTTTTAGATAACCTAAGAAATAACATAGAACAGATACTTCTTTTTCCTGCCAGTGCAGTGATGCTTTCCAGTGACGACTTCTAGAGTTTGTCCTGATGGCACTATTCATCTTTTCAGTGCTTGAAAACAAAAACAATAGTCCAAAAAACAGCTGTTGCTGCAAGAAATTTTTTAAAAGAATGAATTGTTTACCTGTTTTCCAGGAACAATCTACTGTACCAGAGCAGGTCAACGTGGCTAAAGGTGTTTAGAGGAGAAAATATACAGGTTTTCATCTGTAGTTTTAATCACTCTGTAATAAACATAAAAACATTCATTAGTTTATATGATTATTTTATGAAATGTGAACACCAATTGTAACAAACTAAACCAATATTGGACACCCAGAGGTTGTGATCTTGTGTCATTCCACGTTAGTAGTTTGATCAAAAAGCTCTTTTACTAAAAAGATGGTGTACTTCTCCACCTGTTTCAATATTAAAGCAAGCGATCTGACCGTCATCCCTTGTGAAGAGTGAGCAGAAGTTCAGTTCAAGAGTGCAGATGTTTACTATAAACCCCTCCATCCTTCTTTCCCTTATATCATCCTAGTGAACGATGTGAGATAAAACAGCTAGCTACAGCATTAATTTAAGTCTCTTTTTGACATCAGTCAAGGCATTCAAGCATTCCATGTTTATATCACTGAAAGTAAAGTGATAGCCTCTTCAGCTACCATATTAACATGAGTGTAGATAGTAGATAGAGAGAAACAACAGAGCCTGGTAAGGTGCAGGCTTTTGAGTAGAAACCTCCTAAGAAGAGTAGCATTGTTCATCCTCTACACTGTGACAGCATTGTCCTGGTGTCAGGTCGGGTGACTTATTGCATGCTGTCGGTCCTCTTGAACTAATCTTAGGGGAGTTTCAAACGGTGGTGGCGGTCCAGTCCAGCAGTCATGGGTTCATTTGCCACCCTCACCCGCCTCCCACAGCCACACCCAAACACCACAGGGTCCTTTTCCACCTGCGCCCCAGGGGTAAGCAGCTCTTCTGGGTATGGCTCCTCCTACTCTTGATCCAGGCCTTGTCAGGATGACTGCATGAGGCCCGTCAGTCGCTTGCCCGTCAGTGACTTGCCCTGGGAGAAAACCGAGAGAGCAAGGGAAGTGAGGGCTGTCAAAATTAGGGATAGACCGATTATCGGCCGGGCCAATTTAAAACTGGGTTATTTTGGCTCTGATGCAGCCGCGCCTCTCTGTCTGCAATCACTACTCTGCCTCCAGCATTGTCCCACCCACAGCATCATCTGACTGGTTACACACAGAGCCACGGCACGGGTAACAGCCAATCAGCAGTGAAAGTTTATAAGAAAACTTTATAAGAGATGCTGCTGACCCTGGGAACTCCCTGCACTTTTTGTTTTTGTTTGAATTTAAAACAAAGATAAGTGAGAGATAAAATAACATTTAGTTATATTGAAATTTTTGGAAAACTTCATTTACTGTAGAAAACCTTAGGGAGCCATTTATTTGTTTAAGTTTTCATTTAACTTTATAAGAGATGCTGCTGACCCTGGGAGCTCCCTGCACTTTTTGTTAGAATTTTAAAACAAACTGTCTAAGATTTAAAAAAAAATATTGTTGCAAATCTGAAAAGCTGTTTAATAAACATATGCTTAAAGGCATTTAAATGAAGTTAAGTGTTGGAGTTTGTATTATTCAAAATTTTGATGCCAATATTTTCACTTTTACTGCAAATGAATATCAGCTCCAAATATCGGTTATCGGCCTCCTTGACTACTAATAATCGGTATCAGCCCTGAAAAAAACCATATCGGTCTATCTCTAGTCAAAATGCCATCAACTTAAAGGCTTTCCTGAGGATTTAGAAAGAGCAGAATAAAGCTCAAAGCAGTGATGGAGGACTAGTACACATTAATAGATGATGGCCGCTAAATGAACAAATAAAGCTGTGATATGACAAGGAAATGCTTTTGTGGCCTTCAAGATAGATATTTTAAGTCAAGTGAGTCATAGCATTTGTTAATGCATTCTAATCCTAGATACTCATAGTGTGTCCATGGGGGGAATTGGTTTATTGTAGTTGCAAATCTGTGTACACCAAAGGCTTCAGGTGTTGGGGGGGGGGAGAAATAATACCTGTTACTGTTTCATTCAGCAAAACAAACAGCACAGGCAGCAAACAAAACTCCAAAGTCAATGGTGTAGAGCACAGGAATGTCTTAATCCCCTTATTTAGCTTAAAATTTCACAGTGCATCCCCGCATCTCCCCTTCAGTATTCCTGCAAGCAATTCTTTGTTCACATTTATACAGCTGGACACATTAATTAGTGCAATGTACAACTTGTTCTACTCAGTTAATTAATCACCAGATCATTTCTTGAAACCAATATTAAGAAAAAGAACATGCCCCCTCAGGGAAGGAGCCAAAGTGCAACAGCAATGAAATTTAAAAGCCTGAGCATCAGTGGAGATGTTTGAGTTACTGAGGACAGGCAGTAACTACATTAAAACTTTTGCAAGCACAAATTGATCTTGATTAGAATAGTCAAAAGGTTTCATGACTAATAAGCTAAGATCAGTTTAATCACATCATCCAGAAGCTGTAATATCTTATTTTCCTCCATTGCCCTAGATTTACTCCCAAAAAAAGTCACTAATTTTTCTACCCTGTGTTGGGGATATGAAACAGATATGTTGCGCACTATAATTCATCATACTTTTGTGAATGCAGTTTTAAGAGTGAAAACAGAGGCAGCAGGACACTCACCACGCTGCGAGTGAATTTCTCCAGGGAGGTGCGTCGCCCCTGCTCTGTTTCAGGCTGGAGAGTCAGAGAAAAAGTTTAAGGGGGGTGTCAATATATCACACACTCTTCTAACGATTGCAATTGTAGAGTTCTTTGTTATTTCTGTGTCTGCTTTGAAAAATACAATATGTAGTGTTCAACTTTCCATTTTAAAATGATAGTTGTTGTAAAACGCAATTTCACTCAACCATGAAATGCCTCTAGTTTCTGTCATCCCAGCTTTATGACTAGATACCACTATCACCCAGATTTGTCTTAATTTGGGTGAATGGGCCCTTTACATTTTACAAAGTTACCTTGGCAAGTAAAATTAATTTCCTGCACTTCACTGCACTCACCAATGCTATTGCAATTAAACATTCAGTTCATACAAAATACATGTTTGAGCTGAACCATGTGTTGATGACAGACAGAAACACACATACTTTCTTCCTTGCCATCAGCAGGTCCTGGTACACGTTGGAGCGCAAGAAGCGTGTATAGCTGTCACTTTTCATCAGTTTGTAGATGTGGTCCTGAAAGAGTGAGGGTGAGAAACATGAAGAAAGAGTGCAGAAACATGGATCTAAATGTTTGCCAGAGGGGAGGAGGACGGTAATTCTTATCTGTATGTATACTGTAAGGCTCTGTGCTAATGATGTACAAGACTTGCAAACTCAGGCAGAGTAAACTAAAGGAGACAGTTGCAGAGGGAGAAGGATGGTTGTAGCTCATTGCCAACTAACTGACAGGCCAAACCTCTTCTTTATTTAACTCTTCCCTTTTAAGCCTGTAACAGGAGAGGAAATTTGATAGACACCACCCCACCCCCAGCACTCCATTCCTTCCCCCCAAACTTATCTATCTCCCAGCGAGGCGTATTCTCTAGAAATTACCCCACAATATAAACCCATTAGCTGATATTGGTGAAGCGTGTAAGAAAGACAAATGGGGCAGACAACAGTGTAGGATAGAGTTTCTGAAGAGGCAGCACTGACACTGATCACCTGAGGAGATATAAATTAAAAGCGAGCTATAAGCATTCTGAATAGCACTTAGATGAGGCCTTGCAGCATAGAAGATGGTGCACCTTCTGGCTTCTGTGCCTTACATACTGTAGCCTACACTTACTGTATGTCTAAATGTATTACCAACCAAAATATATACAGTATACACTGGGATTGGCTCCACCTGCTGCAGCCCACTGCAGGATGAGTGTGTAGAGATAATAGATGGATAGATGGACGGATAATAATAGGTAAATGCCTAGTATAAATATAATGTATAATGTTAGAATTGTGATGCAAATTGAAGTAAATAGATAACACTCTTTAGCCAGCGGATTCTGTGCACTAAAAGACAGTGGGTGTATTATTTATATGTATTACTGAATTTCAGTTTAGTGAGACAGGTTAACCTTTCAGCCGACAGGTGAGAATAAGAACATTTGGTTCTTGCATCGCCAAAAGGGACTCTGCGTGGCATTTACGTACAAAGATTATTTTCTCGCTCTCTCGTTGGAATGTAATTTATAAATGCCAGTTGTAGATATTGCTATTCCTGTGTGTGAGTGTGCAAGTAAATTAGGCTTTAAAGGGATTTTAGTCACCTTTTCCTCAACTTTACTGTGAAATGTTTCATTAAAACTCTGCATGTGTGAAGTACACAGCAAAATGAGGAGAACTTAAATATTAGCGTTATTGCTTCTGTTGCTGCTATTGATATTCCTTCTCTCTTTCTTCCTGTGTTATATTTTCTCACCTGTGCGTCCTCGTAGCTGTATCGTCCGGGGTCTTTCAGGTTCTGGCTGGTGCGTTCATAGCTGTGGGAGTCCAGGTTGATGGAGCTGGGTGCTCCCTCTGCCAGGAATTCTGTCCAAATATCCTGAGCCCTCTGTGCAACTTCTTGCTGGGGCATCCTCTTTAGGTCTTGCACGGCCAACCAGAACCTGAAACAATATAAATCATATGCTCTTCAAATACAGTTTGATACAATTTGACTTGCATTTAAACAATGTGGTCTACCTGCTACTTTATTTGTCAGGGAGGTATGAAAGACTGCAAAGACCAACAGGGCAGAGTCTAAAAGATACCAACTACCTGCACTCCAGAGTAAAATCTGTATTAAAAACTACAAAATCTGAAAAAATTTAAGGGTTATTGGATTTTTTAAAGACTACGTGAGCAGATAAAAGGGACAAAACCATTTACTTTAGATGAATCATAATCCATTTAAGTCTGGAACTGTTAACGGGCAGGGGCATGTCTTCAAAGACATGATGTGTGACGTGAAAAAGGACTTCCTATCATCATGTTTAACATTTTAAGGCATTCATTTCAGAAATTTCACTGAGGCATTCTTAGCCTGTAGTGGACATCCAGGGAAACGGGTCTTAAATTGCGTTAAGCACCAGAGGCAGCAGAGAGCCGCCGGCAGACTGTCTCCAATATTAGCTTGTATCTATATTGATCTGTGGACTGGTTCAGCAATATAGAGAGAAACACCTCTGGGGTCTGCGTCTCTCTCTCGTTTTTCTCTCCATCTCTCCCTCTCTCTCTCTCTCTCACATCTTTATCGCACTCACTGTCACTCACTCTCTGTGGTGCTCCTCCACAAGCTCCCTCATAAAACCAAAAGCAGCCAAGGGGTGAAGAGTGATAAGAGTGTATGCTCTCCCTCTCATACTCTGTGCATATGTGTGTGTTTTCTATGTATGTGTGTTATCTCCCTTTAGCTCAAAGGTATCAACAACCTCCATGCTATCTCTCACAGTTCTGAACAGGTTTTTCTCTCCTTACAGCATGAATCTGTGTGTCTAAATGAAGGATGAATTTAATATGTCTATACTGCAAATCAATAAACAACTCTGTGAAATCAAATCAGCCAATCAGCAAAAGCATACACTTGCACATGAGCGCACACACATTTAGAGAGACTGGTCATCTCCAACAGCTCCAAGGTACTTTCCTCCACTGTTGATTTATAGGATATGGGTGATTAGCCATGCCGTTACTGTCTGCTACCTGTATGTGTTATCTGTATCTGGATGTATAACACATACTTGAGCAGCAATTGATTTTCAACTGGAAAATGAGGAGGTGGTGAAAGGATGATGAAGGAGGAAGATGGATGTCTTCAGGCCCAAATCTGAGACACAGTCAGCTGAAATTTTGAAAAATTCAATTTGGAGTAGAGTGAATATTAGCTAATCAGTGCTTTAGAAATGTACATCATACATGGAGAAAACAGTTGTCAGACGTTAAGTTCTTGCAGGGTGGAGGATTATCTTAGCTTAACAACTGTAAATGGGGGAAACAGTGGGCTGGCTTTGTCCAACAGTGATAAAATCCATTTACCAGCAGTGTAGGCTTACCCCTACAAACACAGCAAGACTCCAGAGAGTTACTGCACCTGGCACTGGCACATAATTCCTTGTAGCACAACAACTTGATGTTTTTTCTCTTCTGCTTTTGTACACAATGAACAAATTAAATATAATGCAGTAATTCATGAGATTTAGAAGTGATAGTAGGCAGACTTGATTACATTTCGACAGAGCCAGGCTAGTCGTTTCCCTCTGTTAGTCCTCTGTGCTGACTAAACAACTGCTGATTGTAGCCTCAAATTTATTATACAGACACGAGAGTGGTTTCGATCCTCTGATCTAACTCTGGCCAAAAAAGCGTGTAATTCCAAATGGTTGAATTATTCCTCTAAGAAGTCATCTGAAATGTATTTTTATATGTATACCCTCAGTAAAATTGTAATTACAACACATGCAAGCGACAGTCTAATACTGAAAGAGAGAGCTACCAAAAAAATGTGTGATTTGTGAATTTGTGAATTTGTGAAAAATGTCATAAATACAAAATTTCAGGATTAACAAGAGTACGAAAAGGGATCCTGTTGAGCTGCATTGTTGCGCAGATTATCTTTTCATTTTAAAGTATAATTATTTTTATAATGAACGCAAGAAGGATTTTATTACCAAGAATACATTTATGTGCTGGAAATAAATGTTCACCGCAATAGCTTAAAATATGGTTCAGGTACTGAAAATGTAGAAAAAGGATCTTGAATAAATAGTTAAATGCAGCTTCAGTGATTCCTGTTGAAAAACTGGGTAAGAAAAGAGCAGCAAGATCCTTTTTCTACATTTTCATTAACTCTTGTTAATCCTGAAATTTTGTATTTATGACATTTAGGTTTCTGTGGGTAGTGTTCTTTTCTTTGTAATTTCAAGGTTTCTATCTCAGGTACCTCACAAACAACTGGGAACTCATTTGAAATAGTTCCTCCAGTGTTTATGGTGTGCAAGTGGGTTGAAGTGGTAGGCTGGTACAATAGGGATGCCAAAGAGAAATCAGTGTTTTCTGGCTATTTTCAGAGCGGTAAAAGCTTTTGAATAACTGTTATATTTGCCTCACAGTACAAGTGAAAATGCACAAACATTGCTGCTGTACAGCCTTAATTTTACACAGAATCATATCTCAGCAAACCTGGAGCTCAGAGAGCAGTCACAGGGTTTTTTGTTTGTTTGTTTGTTTGTTTGTTTTGAGGGCTTTTGTGATTTTTTTTCTTTTTCTTTTTTTTTTTGAACATGTTGGATTTTTTAAACTGAAACTTTCTCTTAATACCACTGTCTTCTAATTATTCAATGTATAACAGATCACCGCTGTGCACTGCATGATTTTCCTCACTGGAGCACAGCATGCTTGGAAAAGCAAATGTGAACGTTTTCATGAACAGGCAAAAACATCACCATAACATAAAAACGCTGAGGATAATTACTGAGACATCTTGTGTGCTCACCGCAGGTTTTCTGAGCTAAACTCTGACTCCAGGAACTTGAGGAAGAGCTCCTGTCCTGCGGGGTCTTTCAGGGCCTCCTCCAGAGAGAAACCCCACTTCTTCACCCTCTGCTGGCTGGGCTCCTTACTGGGAGAGATGGGAGAGGATGGAGAAAGAGAGAGACAGGGGGCCAGTATTAATATCAACCTGAAGCTGCTGTAGGGAGGTCAAGATTAAAAAGAGATTAGAAGAGATTAAATTACAGAGAAATGGTAGAAAGAGGCTCAGTGTGACGAGGGCTGACAGATGAACACAGAGGAAGGGATAAGACATTAAAACCTGAAATTCGATTGGTCTCTGTGACATCTAGAAGGCCAGATGTTGATGTGAGAGCTGCGCATTATGACAACATTCATCTAAAATCCAATCATTTTAATCTCAGCTGGGAATATTTTCTCCTATCCTGCCATTAATCAATTCAGCTGAATTATTAAGCTACATTAGGCACAATGATTATACGTCTGCTCTAATTAATTCCTGCATAATTCAGGCAAGCCAGGAGTTCAGAGCATAATGCAACTTGTTGAGAGCTGACTGCCCTCTCTCACAGATAATACTTCAGTTCATTACTTTCATAACTCTATATAACAATTCAACAGGCAATCAGCACTTTCACACTGTCCTATATTTGTATGTTGCACATAAACAGAGGTTGTTATTTGATTTGGACTGACTGAGTAAGCTCTCTGATCTCTGATCACTGACCTCGTAATTTCCTTTACTACTTCAGTAAACTTCCAATCACTCAAAGTAATTACCTGTAAATATCCAGAGCTGTTAATCACTTTTTATTATTGCAGTGGCCTGCTTTATTCTGAGGTTCAATATACCCATACTCATTTCTGTAAAATTCTTCAATTTGTATTTTAAAAAAGGTTGACAAGGTCTTGCTACACTAGCAGATTTCTTCATTGCTTTCAGAAAATAAGACTTAGAATTCAATAAATCAATAAATGTAACTTTTTATGAAGGACAGTTCATCCCACTCACTGGGTGAAAGAAAATTATATTTTAATCCAAGTGCCTGCTCACTTGTCAACAATTATATGATTGCGCATAAAATGACATGCAGCAGCACCTTATTTTTTGTCAGTCCTGTCCTTGTCATTCTTTCAGAGGGATCTAAGTGAAGCTGAAATTGGCTTTGGTCTGTAAGTGTTTACATGCAACCAAAAAAAAAAAAAAAAGCAATAACATACAATTTCTCATAACCAAACAATTAATGTAATTAATTAATGTAACCAAATAACACTAAATAGAAGATTTGAAATGCATATTGATGATAAAATACATCAGCATTCAAAGGAATATGTCCAGAAACGCCAGGGTTATATCTCTAACAAACACAGAAACCCTGTGTGTGAACTGCCAGTTAAATTATCCAATGAAATTGACTTGAAATGTTCACTGGCTGTGAAAGTGACACTGCTGTGGTCTCTGGTTTTGTACCTGGCCTCCAGGTCCCAGAAGGAGGGATCATCGCTGGTCCAGGGGTTGGACGGTTCTGGTGCAGTAACAAACGGGTCATACTCCATGTACTGCTCAGTGTATGTTATCAGACTGACACGCAAAGAGACACACACACACACATACAAACAACACAGGAGAAGGGTGATCAGTATTTCCTCTGTTTACATGTAAATGTGATTTCAAAGTTTTCATAAGTAAATTGAGCAAATTATGAAAAAGAAAACAGTTCAGCAGGAACATCTGTTCTGATCAAAATCACCAAAGCTCAGATGTGACCTCCTACTTCTCTTTGATAATCTGAGATAAACAAGAACTGAGAGACATGGTGAAGCACAAAGTGCATCAACAACAGCACAACGCTGGAAATGTTTAATGCACCATATAGAATTCCTTGATAACATACCGTATGTACAGTATCTGTACTGCAGCTATAACACACCATAAATAACACATTTATGACATATTTATGCAGCAGCTGTTTCATTTCAACATCAACTCATTCTTACTGTAAAAGCTGGATTTTTGACAGAAAACATTCCAACCTACAGGACTATTATGTGCTTTCTGACCTAAAAAATTATTTTATTAGACAAATTATTCCTGTGAAGTGATCCAAAACTAAATTTTTGATACTAGTTGTTTTGAATGTTATCATCCAACACGACTGATGTTGTATGTCATGATTTTTCTTGCAAGGTTTGGGTTAATGCCCCAGACTTTCCGCTCTGTGGAGCACCAATTAAACTCGGCTCCATGCGTGAAGACAGGAGGTTAAAGGGTCGGGGAGGCAGAGCGAGCGAACAGCCAGCAATAATCACAGTTTTTCTGCTCTGCTGGGAAAGTAATGGCTGTCCTGACTGACTGAACAGAGGGATGGGACTGCCAGGGAGGCAAACACCAAAGTGTGTCAGCCACATGGCAGGGACAGGCAGTAGAAACTCATATACAGTACAAGTATGTAAAGGAACAGGACAAAATAACAAAAACACCTGTACATCTTAATGCAATTTAACACCCCACAGCCCCACAATAATTGCAAAATTTGTAAAACTTAAAATATTCAATTTCTTAGAGTGAGAGAAACACCAGCCTTCAAGCTGTATGATGAAGTGTAATGAGATTTTTCAGCACCTCTGCATCTTATCACCTCATTTCAACCATCTCATCCTGGATGCTTGACTCTGTCTTGTAGTATTAGATTGCTGCTGTTATTCTCCTGCTTCTCAATGAATATTTATGGTTGCGAGTAACCTGACATGCATGTTGAGTGATATGTGCTGGCCTGTGCCTTACTGTAAATTGCAAACACCTTCTAAATCCTAATTCAGTTCACCCTCAGATCACCAACAGTACCACTTCTCCAGAATCAAAGCTTTTTTTCATACCTACACTCTGTTTCTAAATGCCACAGGTTCAGATAGAGGACTCTGAACCAAATTACCTCCATCTGCCACTGTTCTAGCACAGATACAGAGGAAGGGAAGTCAGGAGAGCAGAGAGCACAAGTTTGTTTGATTATAGATGTACAGCAGATGGGAAAGCAGGCAGGCAGCCTCTTTATGAGAAGAGCTGGTGTCCCCCTCTCAGCTACCCGTAATGTGCAGATTGATGAGATAAAAATTAGACATGCTCCTCAGGATGTGCAGTATTTTTAGTGCAGAAGAGAAAAAGTGAGTTTCCCATACCTTTCAGCAACCTTAGACATCTTCATACAGTGACGATCTAGCTGGGTGTTCAGGAATAAGATCTGAAACAGGAGATGACAGGAGTAAATGTTTGTTTACTCTGGTTTTGTAATGGAACAGCAAACAAAATGGTACAGCATGTGCCTTGAATGTTCCAATCAGTGTATGATTGTCAAATTGCAGCAAACATGTAGCTCAGTATCACTATAATAAAAAAAGACCATGTATGAGTTAGTTGGAAACCCAAAACCCATTTCCCCATAAGCCTGTTGCTTCTTCCTCCTTCTTCCTCTCTGATTTTTCATCAACCGTTCAGTTTGTTGATCATCAGTCACTGTCAGAAACGTGTGTTTGTATCAAAAAGCTTCCTGTTTTATGGCCCAGTCTCCCTCTGTGCTAAAAAACAATACAGCAGATTTCTTGTAAAAAATTGACCTGGCAGCTCAAAGTGCACATGCAGGGTAGAGGCTGCCAATCAAAGTTTCAGTTTTTGTGGGGTTGTTTTTGTTCTTCAGCAATGTTAGAACTTTTTTTTTTTTACCTCTTTCTCCACATCCTCCTTAGTCCCTTTTCTGCAGTGGTGTGAGGGAGTGTGTATGGGACTCTGAGACTGCGTTCCCTCCTCCGCCAAACCATATACTGACTGGACCGTTTGAATATGATGTGAGAAGAGAAGAAATAAGAGAGATAGGATGTGTACTTATTATTTTCTTGCAGTGTAGAGAAGGCATTGAAACAACTACTAAGACGGCCACAGTGTTGAGTTGTAAAATTAAAGGGATAAATTAAACTATTTTAAATATGATTGCTTGGATGAAAATAAATCTCATTAAGGAATAGTGCTGATATGATTAAATCGTTTCTCAGCGTATGTCCTCTGATTGCAAAAAGCCAAGCATTTCTAAAATTAAAGTACATTCACAATGTTTTTTTAATGTGTATATTTCTTGTTAACAGATGCCTGTATGAGAAGGTTTCATGAAACATCATCATCAAAGCTCGTACCTTCTTAACTCTATGAGGATTCTTCATGCGTCTACATTTTCTGATATCCATCTCTGTGGTGTTAACACATCCAGGCTGGAAAAAAACACATTATTACAGACAACACTGGTGATTTTAAGTCTTGCATTTTAGGTGTTTATGTACAGTATTTTACAGTTAACCCAAATACAACTTTGGAAAGATAGAAGAGATATAGAGTGCGGATGGAAGGTGATGTGGGCGGCTAAAATCTCACATGCACAGACAGAGGCTTACCACAGGTCTGTGGACATCCCAGAAGGCTCTCTCCTGGCTGTCAAGGATCTTTCTCTCAGTTTTATCCTTTTTCCTATCGATCCTGCAGATGAGATCAGTCAGTGTGAGAAATCTTGCAGCTTTTCTGGCATCAGCATTAGATGAAGCAGTTGAATCAGAATGGGAGGATAAGAGAGGGAGCGATGGACTGGGCATTATAAAGTCCAGGATTGTCCATCAGTTTTAACAATGTGTGCTCAAGGGTTTGGCATGCTCCCTGATCCTGTCTCTGCACCACCTTCTCTGTCTATTTGCACTGTTCGCAACCAATGAAGTGTAGTATATACTGCTGCTCGCTTGTCTTTACAGGAGTTGGCATTACACTCTGACACTGATTTACTCTGTAGACAAATCTACAGCAAGCAACACACTGACAGCAACTGCAACAGTAAAATGGTATTTACACATGAAAGCAACAATGAATAATAATCGGGTAATATACTGTACAGTCACTGAAAACTTACAGAGACCAATTTCTGCTAGATGAATAATTTTAAGTTTTGATACAACGAGTACTTTCTCCAGTAGTATCTTAATACTTCTATGACCACTGCTATTATACATCTTTATGTTTGTTTTACATATTTCAGCCATAGTGGATAAAACAATATGAAAATTGTTCCCTGGTCAAAACAGTATTTTTCTGTGTGACCATCAGTTGATTAGAGGACACAAAACATTAAGACCCCTGCATGATATTTGTGCTGATTGCATGCAGATACATTTTGATGACTTGGGTCCTGCTGTGTATTTCTAACATTTCCAAGGTCTTGGCAGCATGTTATCTTTTGGATTTGATATATTTTATTATTATTACTATTATTTTCTTTTTCTTTTTTTAATTTGTGATACCCAATGCAGGTACTGTATCCTTCATCCCTTGTCTCCATTTTGCAATATGTTACAAATGCCCATTGTCTATCATTACTGGTTTAAAAGAAATTATTTGTCATGTAGTCTAGCTCAGAAACATAAAGCAATCGACCTCTAGTTTCCCGATGACACTGGAGAGGTAATGTTATAAGAAACTCCATTACGGGGGGGTTAATGGAGTCTGTCAGAACCACTCACTGCTTGTGATATGGGATGTCACACTGAAATTATATTGTATTGTATTGTATTGTATTGTATTGCATCTTTTACCTTAGGTGTGAATGGCATCACTGCGTGAATTGTAGTTTCATGTGCTGCCATGGTAACAGAGTGCACTTACTTGACCTGGGCCTCAGCCTGCATGTAGATAAACTCCCACTTCCTGGCAAAGGCTCTCTGCAGCCTGGCTAGGTTCTCCTGTTAGAAACCAGATAAAGATACAGAAACATGTTGTGATCAAAACTCTAAATAATACTAAAACTAAAATTGCTTTTTAAGATATTCCAAAGTCTTAAAGTCTGAGGCCACTTGCAGATGCAATGTAGATTGCACATCAACACAGACACACACAAGTCTGACCTTTAAGAGGTTGTGTTTTTCTGCTCCAAGCTTGACACACAGATCGATACTAAGAAGTAATAGCTTAGAGGAACAGTCAAGCACTCACCGCCTCATAATCTGCCAGCTCCAGCCTGGTCTTATTCTGCATGGTCCGCTTGCACAGGTAGATAGCTGAGAGAGACACAGAGAGGATCGAAGGACTGGGATTTATCAGGATGCACATTTCCCTCCTTCCATTCAGCCAATCATCCAAGCATCTCTTATCCTCCTATGTACCTGCCTCACCTCTCCTCACCTCCCATGGTATGAGAGTATAATCAGTTTCAGAGGCCACCTGTCCACCTATCTGTTGCTTTAGGATTATGAAGTGGAGTGTGAGGGGGCACTGAGCCCTTAACCCCAGCCATGGCTGCTTCTGTGACAGGATGAAGGGCAGGAAGTGGAACGGTGAATGACTAATCCTGTTGACTGTTCCTGTCCACAGCAGAGGGGACAAGTTGTGCTACGGCACACAGCTCAGGTGGAGGTTATTTGTATTCATATTCAGGTATAACCATGAATATATACACAGTATATACTGTGTTTACACTGCCAGGTCAGGTTTTATTATTTGTGATTTGAATAGCCATTCAATGCATTTACATACTGAAATTATCTATATATAGTTCTCATGCAGGATTAAAACTGCCTACACGTTTCCTATGAATTATTTCTTACCAAATACATAACAGGATCTCTGAAACATAATTCAGGTCATGACAGGATGCTACAACTCTTAAGTGAACCCCACATGATGAAATAATTGTAGCAGTTTAGCAAGATGATTGTGTTTTTCAAGACAGTTTCGTTGGTGTGATCAAGTAGAAATGTCCAGTCATATCAAATATCAATCACATGAGTAAGTGATATCCACAGGTTTATAAAGTTAAATGTCAGTATAGGTTACATGCAAACAAAAATATTAATCCAGCCCTATGCTAGGAAATATCTAATTGGTTGCTACACTTCATAGTCCTATGCACCAAGGCTTACAGCTCCTTAAGTATATCTTTACTCTTTTTAAAATTTAATTAGATGTAGCTTGGATGAGGAGAGAACATTTTCCAAAAGAGCTGTTTTGGGACCAGACTGGGACAGGACTGATAAAATTATATATCTATATACAGAGGAGTAAATCCTACAGCTGTTGTTGATGTTTATTTGTATTCTGCCCATTCTGGAAGTGTACTCTTTGCTCCTATTAACCTTGTAAAGATTTACTCTGAATTAAATGTACACCCTCAGTGCACCAACACATTTTACAGTGGGTGAACATTTTAAACTTTGAGATAACAGTAACATTGAGATCGTGAATTTCAGTATTTGGAATCTGAAGACCTGTCAAATAATACAGTTAGTACCATAAAGTGGTACTATATTACTATTTAGAAACTGCTTATTCAATTTTATAACCAACAATTGCTCTTTAAAACACAATGTTTTTAACTGACAAGCTAAAACACAAATGTTTCCTTCATGTATCCCTTTAAGATTCTCACCATAATCTGTGTTTTCAGGTTCCCAACAGTTGGATGGCCAGAAATATGGTGCCTGATGGGGGACAAAGTGAAAGGGTCAGAGTAGAAAAACACAGATCAGCCAGTGATATGCATTTTCCCTACACAAACACAATAGTGAAGCCGCTTCTGCAATCAAAAAAATCGCAAAGTCAAAACTATAAAGACAAATGCGCATTTCCCAAACTTCCTGAGAAAACTGGAGTGATGGCGATGACCTTTACAAGACAGCTGTTTTGCCTCTGAGACACAGCAGTGCACATGATTGCCTTGTGTGAGCAATCAAAATATTTGTATTATCATGACTGAATGGATTCAGTTTCAGCTGACTCCTAAAACTTTTCCCCCAGTAAGAGGCATCCTGGGGTGTTGCACAGGAGCTGGAGTGCTGCAGCAATAACACAATAAAATGAGAAGCTTTGAAAGCTGTAAACAATGGGAAAGCAGAAGCATAAAGCCAGCAGGCAAAGAACAGATGCTGATGGGACTGTTATCTGACATAGCTCACATGGTCTTGAATCACGGTTTTAAAACCATCTTTAGTTGTTTCAGTGAAGAGAGATACTACATAGTGTTAATTGTTTTGATTTTCCTTCTCCGTGTTTCTCTTTGTCTTGCCCTTAATTTTCCCCGAAAATGAAATGCTAATGAACGGTGATTATCTTTATGAAGCTTTTCTGCTATGGCAAACAGCCCTGCTCCTCCTCCTCTTGTCTTCTCTTCCACTTCACTTTGAAGGAAGAGGACCAAGGTCAAAGCATGCCGATGTGCACTGCCGTCTGGTTTAATTAAACTGCTTCTCTAGCTCTGGTGGAGACTCAGACTCCTGACAAGACAGGGTGAATAGGAAGGAAGACTATGCTACGCAGAGATCATTCTAATCTCGCCACGTGCCGCCTCACCGTTCACCACTGAGGAATTTGAAAACACTGTTTCCCCTTTTTAATTAGGAAATTCAGGATAAAACAGCCTGGCATAATTAATCTGTGACTTTAATGCCACTGTGTTATCTATGAACAGTGAAGGAGGAGTAAAATGTCAGCACGCTTTGCTTTCTTTTTTGTTCCTTGATGAGACACTAATTCTAGTGTACTACTCTACTACACTGTGTCTCTCTGTCAGGCTTTTGGTACCCGCCTACTCAGTCCAAACCCAGACCTGCTTCCCTCACTCGCTTGATAAATATTTTACAAGATCACCATTCATTTTTAATAGGGTCCCAGGATCCCAACATAGTACTGAAAAAGCTGTAGACAGTGGACAGTGCTATTTGTCATCTAGATCAAGATTGATTTGTAATTCCATAACGGAACAAGTAATCTTCAATGGCTGATTGGGGTCTTTATGAAGTGCCCACACAATCAGATTGACCTCGCTGGACTTTTTCAGTATTTCTCACACTAATGCAAAAAGAAGATGTGATTAGTTTGAACTAAGGTCTGTTACAAAAGGCACAGGGCAATTTACTTGAGAAAAAAATGGATTGGACTGCAATCTGTTTCAAAGAAAGAGCCATCATTTTAAAGTTTTTATATACAGTGTACATGCCCAAAATATATATTTTCAAAAGTAGCATAGAAGTGGAGACCTTAAAATTGGGAATTTTAGCTATTTATCAAGCTGCTTTTATCAGCTGAAATGTTCTGAAGCAAGCATTTAAGGCTGAGATTTAAAAAATGTCATACAGAGTCTACAGCCATGCTAGCAGCTCTGTTTGGCTGTACTTAGGCCCAACAGTGCTTTAAGCTATATGCTAACATCCCCTATGCTAACATGCTGATGTTTAGCAGGTATGATATTTGCCATGTTTATCATGTTAGTATGTTAACATGCTAACATTTGCTCCCCAGCACTAAACACAGAGTCCAGGTGAGGCTGACGAAAATGTCATTAGTTTTGCAGGTATTTGGTCACAAACAAAAGGTTTGGAGTATTTAATATTTTGCCATGTTGCTGGCTCTAGATGAAAAGTCACCAAAGTTCTAACAATTCATCATAACACAGACATCAATGCATAGTCCAAAATGGTGGATCAACCAACAAAGAGCAACACCACTAACATAACTAAAAGAACAATTTTATACATGGATTTTTTAGTTCTCTTTTTTAGGACATCTTTCTGTTAGTTGCTGAATCTACACATTGAGAGTCTGTTCTCAGAGTCTGTTTGCAATTCTAGACTATGACCCTACTTTTAAACCACACACCAACCTTTAAGATTAAGCCTAGATATTGAGTGCCTAACAGCCAGTTTTCACAGAAATTACTTGTGAGTATGAGTCTTGAACTACCTAAAAATAGAGTAAATATGATTTATTGATTCTAAATGCACTTGTGTGTTTCACTTGATGCTCTTGCTCACCTGAAAACGGTAGAAAGTGCCATCATCTTTGAGAGAGAGGACATGGTCTGAGATAGGGAAGAAGTACCCTTGAGCTGCAATGAGACTCCCGATGTGCATGGCCTCAGCTGTGAAAGGAACAGAACAAGGAGTACAGATCACAGCAGGTTCCTAAGCTCTCCACATATTATCTGTAATGCAATATCTGGACAGCATTAACTAAGTAGGAACAATATATCGGCTGCCAAATATAAATATCTTAAGAATACAGTCACGTTGCCATAAAAGCCATAAATGTCCCATCTTTACGTCATTAAAAGGTCATACATTCACTACATATAAAGTCACTGATCACAGTTTACCATATATTTAAATAGCCTGTTGTATCATTGTTGTTTCAAATGGGATTTCAGCTATAGGATTCAGCCCTGATGTAGCTGGAATGTACATGGATGACTCAGTGATTGACTCAGTGTCCACGCCGTGGGCTACTGTACCAACAATAAACACTGCTCTCCCACCACTATGCCTCGGGTCAGACCAACTAAACAACAAATCCATAGCAAATACTAGCCACTATTGTTTTGTTAAAACGCTTGTTTTCTTATTCTCCTGCTAAGTCTGTGTTGTTTATGCACTGCATTCCCCAACATTAACTTGTAAAAACCTGATTTTCTCCAATAATGTTTGAGTTTCTGTAAGTAGAATCTTGTTCAGGCAAGGTGGCAATCAAGGCTAACTGCAAAGATCCTGTGTTTATATCAAACATACCAGTGTTTCTAAAAAGGTGAAAATGCACACCCTTTACACCAAAAGATTCTTCCTAATGAAAGAGCAGGAGCAGCTATCACATGCTGTGTCTGACCTTTCACTAAATGAGCTGTCAGGTGGGAAACTAGTTGCCATTTCAAGTAAATTCTCAACATCAAGATATTACTCTTTACTTCATATATTACAGTGACACAACTTTAGAGAACATTTGACAGCCACATTATCTCAGTAACACCTTGTAGTTCTATAGGACTCCTGCGGCGTGGTCTTTAAACAAAGTCGTTATGTTCAGCACAGTACAGTCTGGTACTATTTTTCAAAACTTACCTGGATCCTCGATGGACAGGTTCTTCATCAGCCACTGTACAATATCGGCACCTGAATCAGGTCAGGCAGAGAGAGAAAAATGAATGTTAAAAAAGAGAAGACGACAGGAAAAAAAGAGTAGAAAAGAAAAATAAAATTTTGTGTTTTCATTGCTATCCATATAAAAATCCAAGTAGAAACAAAAGATGAATTTAAATAAAAATACTAATTGCAAGACAACATGATGATGAATTGAGCAGCACTGAAAATCATGTGTAATAGAAGACTATTCTGCTGGCTTTAAACAAATTCAGCTTACAGATTTTTTTTTTTCAAGAACTAATTTCAAAACAGACCTAATGAGGATATAATACACTTTTTTTTTTTTTTTTTACTTTTTCTCTTATCTTCAAAATGAAATAATGAGCCAAGTAAAGTCTTTAACTCCCAAAAATGAAGACTATCTCGTGCCACTGACACTCAGGAGAGTAATATTTAGAGACTTGGCAGTATTTTCTGTAATAGGTGAGCCTTCTGCAGTGGAGATAGAGTATTATCTTATCTGTGCTTCCCCTCTGCTTTCCTTGAGTCCTAAGGGAGGTGGTGTTTAATTCTCCATCATTCATTAGTTTCCTGGCCCTCTGCACTCAACTGCAAACATTTGAGCTGCTGCTCTGCAAATCCATCTGCTGCTGTAGTAATCGTGTTTATTGATACGCTCTGCTTATGGCATATTGAGGTAATGCATTTTCCATAAGTGCAAGGCTGAAAAAAAAAGAAAAATGATAATAGCTTTTCTTTGTTTCCATCATTTGTTTGGGGTGTGTCAAAGCCTCCCATTGCGGCTCCAGACTGTTAAAGTGATTTAGGTTATCAAATGAAGTGACTACAGCCAGCTGGCAAGGTGGCTAACATCTATCTATACCTGTCAGGGTCAATAATGACGGATAATGTTTTTATTTTTCTATTTTAAATGTTTATTTATTTACAAACTGTGACAGAGTGTGCTTTCCCAGTGATTCACATTAATATAGGTCCACACATGGTCCCTTACAGTCCCAGCTTTATTGAAGTAGTCAGGGGTTGATTGCCTTGCTTAGGGGCACCTTGACAGTAATTAAAAACACAGTGTTTTGGGTAGGAGGACATGGTTCAGTTGGAGATCTAGATTGTAGTTGTTCTCCAACACTATCTATGGGGCTCGCAGTGAAATGACACCAAGCATCTGCTGGTTGCTGAACTTTCTTTCTCTGAGGACAATAATTGAAGGCGCACCTCACATGCAGTTTCAAGCTAGTTTCACATTTTTGGAGAGATGTTTATTCACTTTTGATACCACCTCTGTCAAATCAATGTAAGGCTACAACCAGCAGCCCGTTAGCTTAGCATTGCTTGAAGACTAGAAACAGGGTCTTTTGTTAAATCTGTAGGAAAACTGGAAAAGTAATTTCCTGTACAATTTACCATTTTTCCAGCTTTCCAGAAATATGAGGATCTAGTGACAGTGCACCTCAGCATTTTCCATGGTCTCCATTTGTCTTTTTCTCATCTCTGTTCACCAGACACATCAATAATGCACTTTTTTACAGTTAATGTCTGCAGACCGCAGGGTCTGTCATTGTCAGTCTCTGACATCTCTTTCTCTCTCTCTCCAGTTCTTACCTGTGACAACACTGGGGATTTTGGTCATGAAGCTTTTGACAGTTCTGATGGGAACACCCTCTGTCTCATCCTGGATGCGAGTGACAATATCTTCAATCTGCAGAGGAAGACAGGCAAAGAGGACAGAAAGAGACAGAGACAGAAAGGAAAAAGGAGAGAACGGTTCAAAAGTTTAATCAAATTGAAACTGTAATATTATCTATTCCAGGCAAGGACTGGCTGTATTTAGCATTTTAATATCAATAAACCATCATCACATTACTTTTAATCGGCCAGATTAAAAATATACTGCATTTTATAATTGCAATTTGTCTCAATATGGGGGCTGCCTCTTCTGCACGTATAGACCAAATCATTTGCTTGAACTTCTGTGTCCTTTGTAGTCCTCATTATTCCAAATGCCTGAGACACTTGCAATGACACCGTGGTGAATCATCTTTCATCCATGTCATTTAGGGAATAAGACGCAGGTTCAGCTCACTTCCCATCAGCTTATGGGGACCATAGTTACATAAGCTGCTAGCTACTAGTGTGTGTACTTTTAGCATAAAATATGTTGGCAGAACAGATTTGCTATTATTTCAGCACAGACACAGAGCTTTCAGAGTTTCTGAGGTACAGAGCCATTTAATTTATTTGACCATGAAATTTTAATGTTTATGCATGCTATGAAGTGGGCACTTGAACTTCCTGGAAAACAGCACACTTTCAGCACTGAGCTCATGCTGCACTAGCTGGAGTAACTAAAAATGCATACCAATAAAGTCTAATTTAACTCCAACCTTTCTGCTCGTTCTTTCAAATCAAACCTATTCACTTTCCACAGCTAACTGCTCATTGATTTACTCTTTAGATTAATGCTTTACTCTAATGTCTTGTCCCACATCTTGTTTGCACACATTAAGGAAGTAATGACACCATCTTATGCGATTTTCTTATGGGATCTTTAAACAAACTAAATACACTAGTTTGATCCCTGCATATTGTTAGTATATGCTCATAATGTCTATAAAAGTGGTTACAACAGCATAAAGTGGGATGAAAATCTACTGAATCACATTAAATCATGTGATAAACGGGACAGCACACGTCTTTGACCTATAATCACAACTGCACAGATGTTAAATAGAACATGTTGCCTACTTTGCACTGAAGTGATCAGATTAGAGTTTGAATTTACTTTTGTTTTGATTGCAATGTCACACCCCCTCTCTGCACAGATGCTTTTTTGTTTGCGTCAGAGAGTGGGAAGTGAGAAGTTGGTCGCTTTGGAGACAGCTATCGCACAACTACCACACAACCCAGAAGCTATATATAAACCCTGAATCAAATCCAGAACAGAGAGAACAAAGGAGAGAGAAGTGGCTACATATGTTTTTTTTTTTTTCCCTACACCTGAACCATTAAAGTGATCACATTAAAGAAGTGCTAAAAACAACATTACAGAGAACAATAGGTGCACACTCACAGTCATGCATTGTCAGTTAGTTCTGAGAAAAACACTTTCTACCTCTGCACTTCCAGTACCTACAGTACATTGTGCTGCAGATATGTCCTCATGCTGTGTACAGTTTTTCCGACCCTTTTAGCTTCATGAGTATATTTATAATGTGTGAGCTAGTTGTCAGTGGAGTACAATTCTGGCAGGCACCCACGCTGGGTCAGAGCTTACATGACTACTTCCACGACAGACTCATACAGACTCTACTTAATGTAGAGAGCTTTAAATAGACAGAACATGCTAAACTGTACATCCTATACAAGTGTCCCAAGATCTCTTTCAAAGACCTCGAATGATTAAACACTGTTACATTAACATGCATTATCATCTCCTTCCTCTAGCACCAAACTTAATGGATAGGAATGGGAGTGATATCAATCTTATCAAAAGGAAGTCAGCATATTTCCCAAACTACTGTCAGATTATTCCTTTATCTGAGTGTAAGTTCAAGGTGGTAGCAGATTTTAGCCCAGGGTCATTTTTGCCAGCTAAGTGCATTTCTCGGGCACATCATAAACAGCAAAAATTAAAGAAAAGCACAAAAAGCTTGTCTCATTCACTTGCCAGAACAGATGTTCCCAACCAGTCAGGGGATTCAAACTGACAAGCCTTCTGCTTTTTACCTCTCTGGCCATCAGACTGCTGTCACCCTCTTCTTCTCTCTTGCTAAAAGAAACAGATCCTGGCTGTCTGCCATAAGCAAGGGCACAGGCAGCCTCTGGCTACACATCAGAATCAATATAATAATACGATTCTAACAGGACCTTGATGGTGTGTGGAGACAGCTGCTCAAATGACTTTAATGGCTTCCGCTGTCATGACCAATCTACCCCTGCCCCACTAATCAAAACAGGTATTCACAACAGGTTTATTGCAGGTTACATATGCTGTACTCCCAGAACTTTGGGAAAAAGATGCCCAATTTTTCTATATGTTTGAAGACAAAAGATGCAACTAGTTTTTAATATGAGGGGAAAAAAAGATAAAACACAGTGTTTCCTGTGCAGCAGAGGAATGTTTCCTTTTGAATGGACAGAACAGGCTGAGTCACAGTTGCTGTAGATTAGTCACAACAAGTGAACATATAGCATGTGTATTATAAGTCATACTAGTTAGTATAATCAGTGATAGCCACCATGGATGAACAAAGAGAACAAAATCAAACTGGAAAACAAACCAAAAAGGAAATACATCACATAACTGGTTATAACTCTGCAAAGTGGACGCAAGACCAGCACTTTTTCATACAATGCGGCTCAGTCTGGGCTTGGAGGGTTCAGCTTAGAATTAAGGTCAGGGTGAGGTTTTGGGTTAAGATGGTAGTTGAGATGGTTAAAGTTATATGGTTAGAGGACAAGGAATGTGCTATGACAAACACAATACATTCAAAGATGCATTATGTGTGTGAATGTATATTACATGAACATGCATGTGACAGCTGACTGCGGTGTGTTCTGTGTTGTTAGATTGTGTGTGTGTGTACATGTGTTGTATAAGTGCACTTGTGTTTCTGTTGTGACTTTGAGTGCAGCCCAGTGGGAGCAGATTTCATCAGACTTATTGTGAGCCGCTCTATTTAACTCCCCATGGGGCAGTGGGCCGTCTGATTACAATGTTATCACCACGCGCTTAGCATGGACCAGCTAGTGGGCTGGCAGGCAGCTTGGCAGACAGGTGGGTTATAGGGAGACAAGAACTATGCTGTTGATTGTGGTTTAATGATCCCTTTGGGCAACAGGATGGCCGTTCATTTATACTCACCAGAGATACGGATGCCACCATCTCCATCCCTTGGTAATCTGTTTATTGCTCGAGTTTGTGTCATACTTACTGGAGTCTTATACAAGAGTGAAAGAAGCACCTGATAGAGTGTGTAGGGAGGCAAAGATGAGCACAATAATCTTCCAAACTGATATTATGGCAAAAAACTTCATCTTCAGAAACTGATTTAAGCCATTAATTTGGTGGAAATAGAAATACCACAGTGTTAAAATATTCCATTACAAATCCTGCATTAAAAATTAGTATTAAAAAAAGTATTATCAGCCAAGCATACTAAAGGATTAAAAGTACAAGCTCTCATTTTGCAGAATAACCCCTGTCAAATCTGATATATATTATTTGATTATTATTACTGATGCATTAATACATAAGCAAGATTTTAATGGTTTAGCTGGTTCAAGTTGATCCAATTTTAACTATTTAATCTAAATGCATAGCATCAAATTTTAAGAGATAATCACTTGTTTGGTATCTCAGCCTGTTTCTGATGTTACCGTACAACTCCAGATGTCAACTAAAACAAATTTTCAAATCTGAATGTTTATTTAATCACAAACATGTTGCTCCTGACCAGTGAGAGGACAGCAAGTTCCACAAGAGACAGAGTGGAAGTGGGCTAAAGCATCCTGAGTCAGCCACGCTGACCCATGGGGAGCAGTAACAATAACTCACAGCTGGACCCACAACCAAACATGGACACCCAAATACATGCAGAGGATACCAACAATAGTACACTTTATTTGTAAAATAGCCCCCCTTAGAAATCCTGACCCTGAAACAGCTGCAATTAGCCTTTCTTGGCACAACGAGGAGTCTGTGGGAGAAGAGACGGACGAGGCCATCACTGTGGCTATAATGAAGCAGGTATACGTCCTGCTGTGAGAGAAAATGTCAGCCGTGGCCCTGAGGGGTGGGGATGTCTGCACTCAGATACCTGAGTAACATGTTCTAAGAGAAAAGCTAGAAAATTAAATCCTCTGAACCATGCAGCTCCAAGCCTTCCCCACAGCAATAGTAACATGCTGTCAGATCGATAGCAGGCTGGCTGAAGGCCAGGTGGAGAACATGCAGACAGATGACTGGCATTCAAGTCAGCAATAGGGGAGGTCGAATATTCTGGCAATTTATTTGACGCAGCTTTGACAGTTTAACTATGTTAGCCATCTGAGCATTTACAAATGAATTATTATCACTCCTTTGTCAAACACAGTGCTGCTTTACTCTGCTACTGCTTTCATTTAATTAGGATGAATACTTCAATTGATATTTGAGCACTGAAACATACTATATTATTATACTATATTTCAGTGTGTGAGGAGACTCAATATCTACACAAACCTTCAAAACTGAAATATGTCACCAACAGCACAGGACAACGAATTACTAAAAAACTCACTTAACCAGAGAATGATGCATTAAAGAACTCCAGGCAAATCCTATTTTAAGTCTCATCTATGGCAACCGTATTAGTCTGTAATCAGAAACGGCAAAAGGCTAAGATAATCTTTCTTTTCCCCCAACCAGTGGTAATTCATGTGCTGGTGGTCATTTTTTATAAACCTTGGAGATTGAGCTTGAATATACACAGGGGGAGAAGCTTCCGACACTGTGAATTGATTAACTTAGATTTCTGTGGGGGCAAAGTATGTGATCAGACTAGTTATAAGAGACCATTGGCTGATTTAGCTCTTTCCAGAGCCACTTCAATACATCTGCATATTACCTTTGCAGTATCCTTGACAATCAAGTACCAAGACACCACACTGATTGCAACATGTTCCTCCATGCTTTAAGTGGCACTTGCATACTGACAAGGAACACTCGGACAGAAAGTCAAGTGACAACAAAAGAGAGAGGAGACGGGAGAAGTTGCTGATAGCCACCCAAACAGATACAAATTATCTAAAATGTCATGCACATATTAAAAAAGTATGAGCTTGAAATATACCGTGTAGTTATGTTTCATAAAACCACAGGATAGGTTGTAAATGGGCTTCAGGGTTGTATAAGTATTACAAAGCAACATGCATGGTTACAATGTCACACTTCCATTAGTGCTGCAGACACACAACACTACCACTGAGGCCTTGGAAAAAATCTGTTAAACTGACAAAATTTGTAAAAAGACAATGTATCAGTAATGTTATTACTTCCAAATTGCTCTCTAAAGGCAGAGGTAATGCAGAGCACACCCATCAACTGGCTGATCCAGGTTCAGGTCCACTGATGCTGGAAGCCACTCACTATATGAACTGAATCCCTACCAGCTCTATGAGCATTTTGCCACAAGTTAACCTAACCTCCTGGCCTTGTGAGACTGCAAAATAAAAAAAATCCTTATGGCAATTAATTATGCACTAGGTTATCAAGATCTCCAATGACATGTGTGTCAGATGTGTATGAATGAAGCTTATTAAACTGCATCTCCAAATGGTTAAAAGAAGCTAACGATTAAAAGATTTAATTACTGATCCAGAGACAGGAAGCCAAATTTTGGCTAGACTTCCTGGGTTAAATAAAGTCCCAAGAAACCTTAATCTGCATTTCAGGTCAATGCCATGCATATATTCTTCATATAGCATGTTTACTTCAGAGTTGTTTTCCATTTTGACATATTATGTCTGAGGAGACTCATTATCCACACATCCCAGTTGGCCAGCATGCTGTATTTTATATCACCACAAACTTTCTCAACAAACTCTTCCAACATTTTATATCTCACTATAAATAACTTCATAATGATGCCTTGAAATGGAAAGCAGCTTATTTCATAAGTAAGATGGTGTTAGAGGCAGAAATTTTTATCATGACACACCCCCCAATACACAGCAGCCTTAATTTATTACATGGTTTCTGAGGAAGCAGCAATAAAATACACTACAGATAAAACATATTTGTGTCAAACATATTTCACCATATATAGGGTGAGTCATGCTTGCAAAGTATTCCCCTGCATTGGAATAGTGCAAACACACTGTGGAGAGGTGTGAGAGAGTGAGACTACCATGGAAACTGCAACAGCAACTCAGCCAGATATCACAACATGCTGTTAACATGAGCTGCACCAGCTCATATGGAGAATAATTACACATGGAATTCACATTAAACCAGCAGCTGGACCATAACACTCAGATTCATGATCACAAATTCCATTTTTAATTATCTGTATTATCACCACCATTGTCAAAGAAAACGTTTCTATAAAAGTGGACTGTGACACATTTTCTAGCTCTCAGCAATCCAACCAAAGCAAACTACATTAAAACCACCAACAGGTCCCAAAAAATCTTTCATTGACAATTATTATTGTGAATTCTGCACAAGTACAGAAGAAAGCAGATGCTAAAAAAAAGCAGAAAAACCTCCTTTTGCTTAGATTTTTACTGATGTATCAGCCCTGTTTGGTTCAGTATTTAATAGTATTTCAGCCATAGTTCTGTTTTAGCCTTAGTTTGGTCCAGTGTCTTAAACAGTGCTTCAGCATCAGATTGTGACATTGTTTAAGCAATGTGTCACTGTAGTTGTACACCAGGCTCTGTGGGTTTAGGGATGGACAACGATGTGAGTAGTGTATGACCACATATAGAAGCTTTGCTGTGTGTAGGTGTATGTATAAGTGTCATCTGAGGTAACTGCTCCTTCTGAGAGTAGCCTTTTCTTTCAGTAGGACACCTCTCCTCCCCTGCAGTGTCTGAATCCCACTGCTGCTGCTCAGAAATCTCTGCACCTCTGCAGATTATCCCTTCAATGACTGCATGTATAATTTCTTTTTTTGGCATTGAATTGCATCCCTCCATCCTGTATTCTGGCATATTTTATATTGCTATGAAGGATTGTAGTATTGTGCTCTTTTATTCTTAATGTCATTGTGATGGATATTATTCACAGCTCTATTCTGAAGCCTTGAGACTTGTCTGGGTTTCTCTCAATTGCATTTTACAGCAACAGGGTCATAACACTTTATGAAATGTTTTCATAAGGTATTTTAAGGGTCCACAAATGTATATTAAAAGAATATTATGAGCCCACTATCATTGTTATATTTATAGTGTAATATATAATCTCGTAATATGCTACTGTATTATATTGTAACATGAAAATATTACTGCAGTTATCAAACGAATGATATATATTTTTAGAATTCAGTGCTTTATAAGGGATAACACATGATATCTTTATGACTCATTATAGGTACAATATCTTCCAATAAACTTTGAGAAAGTATGTTTGATAAGAAAAGGTCAGAGTCCCCAAAAGCCTCAGTCTCAGTGTTACATAAGCTCACTTTCTCAATGGTAAACCAGTGAACTAGGATAATCTTGATGGTAGAACATTTTGGTCCCTAAGGCTCTGGACTAAATTCAGAGAAAATCATGAGCATAATTAAGAAATTAGTGAAAGACTCTACTTTACTCCATTTGCTGGCGGGCACAAGTAGAAGTAGTGGAAAACAAAAACAAACAAAAACAAAACAGCTCTGCACTTATTTGAACATATCAATGGACTCGACCCCTTCAGCTGTCTAGTTTTAAACTTTCACATGTGTTCATTCTAGGTGATTATCACATCGAATTGCACGATTAATGTATTTTCATAAAGCTTCCCTGCAACAACGTATCAAGAGGTAGTGAACACAGGAAAGTCAGAGGTGAGGAATGTCTTGGCCAAACATTGCAACCCTGTCTCCTAGAAATTATGGATATTATACTGCAAGATCAGATATTTTGGTGGAAAACAAATACACTGTCACTGTCAGTCTGTCTGTCTGTGAACATTTTACTGATGCATTAATTATCAACAAATGTGTGACTTGCCAAATACTTATTAACAACAGCTCCTCATTTTGTTAATAGAAAACATGATCTGGTCGCAATTATCTTCAAAACGTTTTTGCTGCTGCAAACTATTTGTATATAAACATAATTTTTAGTAGACAGAGTCAGCCTGGGAATGTCATCACAGCCAGTATGGACAGGAGAATGATTACAGCAGCCATTAAGTTTTTCAGTGAACTTACGTGTATGTGAGAACAGACCTGTAATAATAAAACCTCTAAATGCAAAGCTGCACTTACGACAGGAGGCACTAGAGTTATTTAATGTTGTTTAATCTCTATGATAAACATAACCAGTAATGCTGATGAGGTCAATCATTGAGGTAATTAAATCCTCATTTTAGGACTCACAGTAATTTTAGTTTAAGGTGTTATGTAGTGTGTAGTTTGTAAGTGTAAACATTATGTTTCTATCACCCATTTTTGTTGTGTTACTATCTACAGTACAGGCAGTGTCTGTGCTTTTAGTCTGTAAAACTCCCCTCTCCCACACTTACTGGTTCCCAAACTGATATGTTCTTCAAGAGCTTTTGCCATAAAAGGAAATAAATCATTTGCACAAGTTCTCAGTAACATGAAGAGGCTAACTATGATATGTCGACCTTTTGTTGAAGTGAGCAATACCAAGCTTCTGATAATGAATCTTCCCTGTGATGGAAATTGTTTAATAAAGGCTAAGCACGTACAGTCCATGGACATGCACTTCCATAAGATTACTGCAATAAGAGGACTAGCATAATCCCATGTTCAATCTAATCTCTCATGCAGGATATTAGCACCTTTCCTGATTCAGGAAGAGGATTACCATGCCAACCTGATAAAGGTCAAATTAGTTTCATTAGATTTATTAGATGTAGTGACTTGTGTTGTACACACAAGCACACACACTAAATGAATTGTCATTCACCCAGAGTGGGTGTAATGACTCATAGCAGAGATGGTGAAGCAGTCTGCCTTCAGAGTGTACGGGTTTATGTCTGAAGGTCAGATATGATGGCGCTGTGACAGTGATGATGAGTCTTACTGGTTTCAGCCCAGTGCATCTGGCTGCCAAGTGATGTGACTGTTAATGGAGGTGTAATGACAACAGGATGGCTTGGCCACAGTTGACTGCCGGTGCATCTCTGCCTGACAGCTGACACCATCACAGAGCAATTCACGAGGCTGGTCAGGATTCCTGACCACAAAATAAAAAAGTAATCTAGTTTCTGTATCTGAAACAAATTATGTTGTTTCTCCTACAACAAATAACCAATGAAAATATAATCTATAATCATATCCAGGTGGTTGAGTGGAGTTCAGAAGTCCTCATCCATGACTACTGGTCATCATCAACATCACTGACTGGATAAAACAGTATTGCTGATAAATTAATCAAAACTTCAATACTAAGGGTGTAACGATTCTGAAACCGAAACTGCAATACAAATGTCCACAAATGTCATGTGACTATCTTGGTCCAATCATGATCAAGTGATCATGCCTGCAATAAAAGTTAGGCTAGTTTAATTAGCTTAAAATAAATCATAACCCTGAGATTGCAGACCCCCCAAAGCACGTTCAAGTCAGCAGTAGGGGAACTTTTTGTTTTCCACTGCTTTTAATGTCATCCCTCAATGACACCTTTCACTGAAAAAAGCAACTGTTTCTTTTAGTGCCTTTCTGAAGTGCAAAAACTACTCTACTGTGAGTGAATGTGTCCAACAGAGTAAGAAAGACACAGTGAGAAAAGTGGTAATCCATCATAGTGAATGCAAAACAATCCATCTAAAGAGCAGCCTATGGTGAAAAGATGAAAATCACTCTTAAAAACTGCTTAATGGATGTGACCACAACAACCTTGAGCAGGGAATATCTTCCACTCTGAATACAAATAGTGACAGAACTACAAACTCCAGCAATAATATGCTTCATCATACTGTGAGGCCTGCATATTAAAGATTAGCAGATGACTACAGGACTGACATTTGTGATGGAAATCAATTCTATATCTCTAATCTCCTTGTCTGAGAATCAATATCTTTCAGTGAAAAAGAATCAGTGCAGAGACTGAAACATAATTGGACAAAAAGGGTTTTGGGCAACCTGCTATTACCTTGGCTCCTAGAGAGGCAGGAGATTACAGCCTCAGCCTCCCTAGGTATGGTTAGCACCTCTGGGACACCTGCTGCAGTGAGGACAAGGTGCCCTGGGCAACAGTGGTACAACAGGCTGTCTACCTCTCTGCAGAAGGACCCAAAAGATTACCTGGATTTAGGCATGAAAAGAGTAAAGAAAGATTGGGAAAGAGCAAGGAGGAAGGACAAGTCTAACAAATTTCTTTTACAAATTTCTTTCTACTCTTTTAGAGAGGTAGAGAAGCCCCCTCTTTCTAGAGAAGGGGGGATGCTGATTGACAAGGAAAGTGGCAGGTTAATGACTCTTAACTGATAAGTAGCATAATGTCTAACTTTTTGGACTTCCACCCAAACAAACAACTAGTTATTTCCTGTCTTGCTTGCTTTTGGCCGTACCACACAAGTTTACTTTGCCATTTGAAATCTGGTCAGAACACACTTGCAGGACTGAGTGAGCATGTCCAGACTCTTTCTCAGTTCCCTGTGAGTTTTGTTGCATCTCTTAGGGCAGGACAAGTTACACCTTGGTGACAATTCCCAGCATTGCTTTGCCCAAATTCAACCTGGGCAGAAATCTAATTAACATAACTGAAAACACTGGCACGTCATTATGCTTGGTGTAATATTAATGTAATGCTAGGGGTTTTAGAATTAAAATTTTATATAGTACTGTATAACACACAAGTAAGTGGTAGTCTGGTGTAGTGGAGTCATGAAATTCTGGAGATAAGCATAAAAGGGCATTCATTGCCACTGGAAACAAAGCTAGGAATGTGTCCCTGCTGGAGTCCCTGAGGGACAAACTGTTACTTTCACTGCAAGTGTCAATGTATATTTATAGCTACTCCTCAGGAGAGCTTTAAAAGTCCTTTCTTGGTTGTTTCATGTGCGCTGAAAATAATTCGCATCTCATTGAAGGGAAGATGGGTGCTGTTATGGGGAGGCTACTTCCAGACTGTGGCTTTGGCTTATGTTCTGTGGATTGCCCTCGTCTCTTGATGAGCACTGCCAATCACCAGCTGGAGTGTGTGAGAACAAAACAACTTATGTCCTGTGGTCATTTTGTTCAACCCAATTTTTTTCCTCTGGCATGGAGAGATCCTCCTAGCACACAGCATTGGATTAAACATAATCTTATAATAATCTTCTTAGTTCGACTACATTGTATGCTCTCTCATATGTGTTTGCTGAATGCACTACTGTGTGATTTCTTGCCTCTATTTTTTCTTACATCAAATATCAGCTTTAACAGACACCCTCAAATGTCATTCAAGTAAAAAGAACATTTGTTCTTGTTGAAACAGCCCGATGGCACCTTGAATATACTTAATGTCACACCATATTAAAAGCACTACTCTGCAGATAAAGATGAAGATTGCATTCAAGTATAAGCACTGTTAGGACAGCAATGATGAAGACTATTTCACTTTAAACTTCCACTAGGTGAATTTGGGCAAACTGACATAAGCTGAGCTGTAGAGGAGTAAACTGTACTCCTCATTTCTACATTTTTCTCTGGACTAATTCTTAATAATTACTTGGCTTGAAGGCAAATTTTAAATGAAAAGATATAAAGTAATATTCACTGACAAATGCTGATACATTTGCAAGTTTGTTACAGATGTACCAATATCATCAGCATTTCTAACTCCATACTACTTAGCCAACCTAACCTTTTTTTTTTTTTTGCTTGAAGACACAGAGAAAGTGATGAATTCCTGAGGTAGAAATGTTGAGAGGTCAAAGTTCTCATAAAAACTTGGTGATTAAGTTTCCTGTCTGGAAGACAGCCAAGTGGCCACAGACAGAAGAATGTGAACCGAGGCCAAACACTCCCTGGGCAATAATCAATCCAGACAAGTTTTCATTGCTCCCAGCGAGGGACACCAACAGAGCTGACCTCGCGTCTCAAAGCCAGACACATCCATACCTAGCAGAGGGTGAGTAATCATCACAGGGGGAGGCTGATTACTTTTTATTCTCCCCGTTCACCCATGGGAGTCCAGTCTGCCTACAGCAGATTATGGCATTACTGTGTATCAAATTACATTTTCCTCATGAAACTTATACTGAGATAAGAATAGCCATTTTATATCATCATCATCATCACAGCTGACATTCAGATAATCCAAAGAGATTTCTGCATCATTTTACCCCCACAGATTAAAATGATGCAGCCCATAGAGAAAAATCATATTTTTCTGCTTTGGTAGAAAACCTTTGAACTCTGTGTGTCCCTAAACAGCTCTCCTCTCTGAAATCAAATTAACTTGTTGATTATTGCAACCTGAGAACACACAAAACAACACTGCCAGTAGACTATATATCTTAACCTGCAGATGACTGACACAAATAATGTAAGTGATTGTCATTTTAAATTTTCCTTTGGTGAGCTTGAGCTGTGTGCTAGATAGCAAAAGTGCATTTTCAAAAGAGAAACATCACTTTAAATTAAAAAAAATTCAAATAAAGGCAGCAAGGGAAAAAACACTTGGCATTTCCTTTCATAGATGAGACTGTGCCCATTTTGACTTCATTCTTAGTTTGTCAGAGAAATCCATTAGCCTACAATTTACTGCTCTCCTGCTGCACTGTCAGAGTGAATAGGGACGGGTATGTGGGTGTCTCTGGAACGGCACTCATTAAAATCTTTTTATCTTACCTAACACTTCAAGGATTCAACATGAAACAGCACTGACAGAAGATAAGAAAGATTGTTCAACCCTTAAAGGGCATGTCAGGACTATTTCCAAAGCTTTTTGGGATCTCATTAGAGCTTTGAAGTCTGTCAGAACAAAATTATTGTTAGAAATGCATGCATTTTGACAGAAGACTGTCCAAAAGTGCATCATTCTACCCACAGTCTACCCTAATATGCAAGACTATGATGTACAAATGTGTGGTACTTAACTTTTTACTCTCCCTTAACTCTGGAGATACAGCGTGTGGCTTTTAGCATCTGTCATTAAATTTCATTTACACCACATTTTTGGCCATTCTAGTAAATCATCTCAAGAACTACTGCAGGGATCACTGCTCTGAAATTTGGCACAAACATTCATGTGGCCTTAAGGATGAATTATGATCCTTTTTATCTGGCACCATCATCAGCTCCAAATTTCAGTGCATTCAACACTGAATTATGGCCAATTGTGTGAAAAACTAATGACACTCCCATCAGTCTCAGTTGTAATTTGTGTTTAGCATTAATTAGCAAAGGTTGGTCTCTTAACATGGTAAACTAAGATGATGAAAAAGATAAACACTATAGCTGTTAAACCTGTGCCTACAGGCAAGTACAGCCTCACAGAGCTATAGAAGAGCAGATACAGTAGAAGAGCAGAGAGCCCTTAAATTTCCAAAAGATTCCTCACAGGGAGAAAGAAAAATGCATATAATGGCCAATCTTTGGTTGACAAATAAAAGAAAACAATAAGTTGTAATTGCCTTACATGGGCACATATGTACATATACACATCCACATGCACACATGGCTACAACACAAGGTTATTTTTCTTCAAACAAAAACAGCCTCTCAGATTTACATAATACTTTTACACCCACACATTTTCTCCTTTTTTCCCACTCTCTCTTCACAAAACAATCTGTCAGATCTGGACGACACAAGAACACACACTCACAGCCAAGACCTTGTTTTTTGTTTAAACAAAACTGTCAGAATTAAATCACAGACACACAAAAACTAAAACCCTGGCTGCCTGCGAGTGGTGTTCAGAGCACTCACCAACTGATAATTTCTCATTCCCATTGATCAGCGGGTGGCAGAACAGTCAGAGACAGACGACCAGGCTCTGTTCTGTCGGATGCGATGCAGATTGGGCCTGATCAAAGCTCATTTGCAGGATTAAAGAGGGGGTATGCCGGGTGTCGATGGCCATGACTCCAAGTCCCCTCTCCCTCGCCCTCGCCCTGGGGAGCAGTTCATAGGCTGCTTCTGAACACAACGGGGAGGACAAAGATCTGAGAAACAGGCCAAAGGGCTGGCTATGTCTGGGAATAAAAAAGCTGAGACTTCAATAGCTCTGAAGGAACAGCTCTCTGGGTTTTTTCTTTTCACCCTGTTTATTTCTCTGCTTTTCTCTCATGTTTTGTCCCAGTGTTATCTGTTCCTCAGAAGCACTGAAGAGTACAAGAAATGGTGCAAGCAAAAGTTTAAAGTATTAATCAGAGTCATTTTCATGGCTCCTTGGCTATCTCTCACAAGAAGAAAATGTATTGAAGACACTGCAGCAAAACGGCTGGTGTGAACAATCTGTCTTTTCACCATCTGTCAGACACTATTGTCAGTGTACACTGGACTAAATGCAGTGTTTGCTGTAGGGCTTCAGCCTACATTAAGTCCCTGTGGATCTTTCAGAAACAGATAAGCCTATGCAAAAATACTCATACCTTTGGTCCTCTGTGTGTACAGGCTTTGATATCATTGAGTGGCAATTTTCAGCTCTGTGTTGTACTAATGAACTGGTGCTCTGAGGCAATTTAGGACCAGGGAAGAATTTCTGTCTTAAGGCTGTAATTTTTTTATGCACATAGCACGAATGCCTTGGAAACTTCTCTATAATTGATTTATATTTTTAATTTAATCTTGTGGCTGAATGAGTCCGAACTTCTTGGTGTTCTATTTTTGTGATTTGCAGTTTTGAATATGCAGAGAGGAATTATCACATCTAAAAACTAGTCTTTCATCATCCCGTCTCTGCTGTATAGGACACAGTCAAGATTTCCTCCAAGCTTTTGGATTGGTCACACTCAGCAAGATGCAAATAAATACACATCCAGCAGTTTGACTCTTTACAGACAGATAAACATCCTTTGAAGCTGTTCTGTTACACTGATATGAATTGCATTTCATTAAACAGGAAATGTTATGGATTTTTGCTGTTCATGACTAAAACCAGTGCAGGTTTTATGTGTTTTGAGCTGCCTGTTGATTATAGACTACTGGGGTAATTTAGGCATGTGTGAACGTTTGTGTCAAAGAGAGAAAATGACAGACCATACAGCACTTAATGTGCAGGGCTTCAACTGCCTTCTTGTCAGTGTGGACCCTGCACTCACACAGGAGGAGACTGAGGGTCTGTGTAGGTGATAGTGTGGGCTCCCCAGCAGATTCAACAACAAAGCTTACTGTCTGCATTACATCCTCAGAGGTCCAATTAGACTAGAGACTGAGCTCTCTCTCACACTCTACCGGCCCCACTGATTTAAAGCCTTAACACCTTCCACATAGGGTTTATTCTTCTTAAATCACAAGCGCTTTCAAAAGTAACCACACTGAAAAATGCCCTTCCCAATAAGTCATTTATTCTCATGTTTGGTCTCAAAATCCACAGTGATTAAAACTTCATTGGCCCACATCTATCGAGCTAATACTCTGGACAGCTCAGTTGAACTATAGGATTTCAGCACACAATCAATCTTAAAGGGTAATTTAGTCTCACAGTTTAGTTTAGTTACACAGGTTTACCTCCAGATATAGGCAAATGTGGATATATTTGCAATGCAAGTAATCCACAGAGCCCTTGTTAAAAGGTGTGTATTGCCAAATTAGAGCCATCAAACAAGAGCAGCGAGTTGAGCTGAAAGCTAATGCCAAAACGGATGACAAGTTAGGGGATCACCAGAGTTTGTGGAATTCATCCTATGGGGACCATGAATATCTCTAAAAATACACTGTTAAAATATTTCAGTCTGTGCCAAACTGCCAGACACACCAGCTGACGTTGCCACCCCTAAAGCCACATTGCTACATGACTAAAAAGGAAAAACTACTGACTATTTTTAAGTTTAAATGTCACTTTGGTGTTTGCCTTAAGTTGTGTGGCCATTATGAACACATGTAAAGCATTGCAGACAGAAAAAAATCCCACATTATGCATCAATAATTCCTTAACCTTTCCCTTCAGGGACCAATGGAATAAATGTCGCCCCATGATGCAGTCCCATCAATATTTCCCACCTACATTACCTACCTAAACATTGCCCTCATGCATCTTGCCCTGCAGGGCTTGTGTCTCTGGAGACTGAGACCCCAGAGCAAAGACTGGGATTCCTCAGGGCTATAGATCTGAGTAGTGGGAGCAATTTATTTTAACTAAGAAAAAAAAGGAAAAAAAAGAGGCATGTCATCAATGTTGTTGTCTTCTCTGAATCTGCTGGCTCAGCACTACTTTAACCTGGTGCTGCCTATTTGTAGGAGCAGCAGTGTATTACCTCCAACCATGCTCAAACTGAGGCCATTAAACACTCACCTGGTGTGAAATACTGAACAGCCTCAAACTCAACAACTGATCTCAGTTTAAGTTTGCATTTATTTACAGCCTTTCATTTCAAGGAGTGATCTTGAATCTATGAAATTCTGCAGTGATTTGTCGCAAAGGTATAAAAGGTGCCACAGCCTTTTAACCTAAACAGAGAAAAGACAGCTGCATTTGCCAGGGATGAGAGAAAGCTGAGCGCAAATTGAGCCAGGAGACAATCTATTTATTGGTGTTGGTATTCAAGGTACAACAACAGCACAGGTTTCTTCCAGTCCTTTGGAGAGACCCCAATATTTCATCCTTGCATCGAGGAGCACCATCAATTATTAGCCCCCTGAGAACTGCTGGCTTGATAGATAGTGGAGCAGCCAGACATCACTCCTCCAGCCTTCTGTATCCTCCCGGGGGCCGGGGCAGGCCTATTCATCCTGGCCCCATCTTAAAGCCATATCCTTTTTTCTGTCAGACCCAGGAGATGAATATGCCCATTGGTTTTACCATTGTGGAGATTGCAGCACCCAGAGCTGCCACTGCTTTTAAGCCATTCTTGAGAGCCCTCAGGCAAGAGAGCATACAAGTGCACACTTTGGCAAAGAATAAGGGAGAAAACACTGTGCAGAAGAAATGGCAGAGAGAGCACTCTGCAAATGAACAAGTGAGTGGGGCCTGGGGATGCGCAACGCAGCCAGACAGGAAGTGTACATCAGGGAGAGAAAGAGCTCATCACGATGGCTCATTTTGACTTGAAAAGCACCAGACAAGAGGACAGTGCCATTTTTGAACACAGTCCTCTCTCCTCCTCCAATGAAGCAGCAGTTCAAACTGCAGTATCACTTTAGCTCATGTTTCAGCACGAGCCAGTCAAGCCCCTGGCCACTCATAAACAAGTTATGCTGCAATTAACTAACTGTGGTGAAGCGATAATGTAGTCATTATGCTGTACTCAAACTGCACTGGAAAACCGCCTCTACCCCACTCATCAAATCTGAAAAGTCATTACAAAAAGAGCCGGGACGTTTAGGGAGGATATGGCTGAAAAATAAAATCCTGAGATTTGCATATTTACAGAGTGTAGGTCGTCTAGTAAAATCAGCACTCACACTACCTTTCACCCTTTCTGTTGCTCGCCCCCATTTCCTGTCTCTGTTGCTATAGACTGTCAAATAGAGCAGAAATGCCATAAAAGTCACTTTTAATGAAAATAGAGATTGGCTGGAATGTCAAGTGGCGTAGATGAGGCTCCATTCATTGCTGCTGAATCAGGCTTGAGCAGTCAAGGAAGGCCATAACGTTGGAAAGTCATTTCTTTTCAGTGCAGCGTGGAGGGAGATAGCAGCATGCCATTACCAGACACAAGGAACGCTCTGGACAGTTATTCCTCAGGGCAGCTATGAGGGGGGGAGATAACATACGCACACAGACACGCACACACATACTTTCAATCTTCTTGACATGCACACACACACATACACAGTGCAGTTGCTGCTGTGTAAAGCACTTTCTGACAGCATGACAGCATCAAAACAAAGTAAAGGGATGAATGAAAATGTATTTGATTTGAAACAAAAAAGGGAGAGTTGGACTGAGACGTAAAGTGTGGAGGTGAAACTGGGGGAAAGAATGACAAAAAGAGTTATGGTGATGTTGCCAACTGGCAGCAGGCAGCAAAAATGTCTTCATCTCAGTGTCCAGAATCAGGAATCACATGCAATATTGAACACTACTCGGCTGATGGAGGAAAGTAATTTCACTCATCCCTCCCAAATGATCAATAATTTACTCTTGCACGTGAAGGCTCACATGCATGAAGACAAAGCATGCATACAGTTTCTCTTCTGTTGCATAGGCTTCACTCATCTCAGACTCTTCAGACCAAATATGAGCAATCCTTATTTTAAAAAAGCATAATATTCCTCAGTAAATTCAATTTTTATTTTTATTTTTTTGCTCCTGTCTGTCCTCCTATCTTTTATACATGCACACAACATGTTAACACTCAGAACTATCCTTTGGCCACTGCACAGGGGGCCTATTAGTCTGTGATGATATTTAAAGGTGTCAAAATGATACAGTGGAGTCGTGGGAGACCTCTAGTCACTTGTCAGGACTTTGGCCCCGTTAACTGGGTTATAAACCACATGCGGGGTAGTGACATCAACACTGAAATCACACTCTGTTCACCCGGCTGTTTGCTTACTGCGTGAGAGCACTACTGGTACAGTTTGTGTGGTTGTTTGAAGATACAGTCACTTAAATGCCTCGCCTGAGAAGAGATGTGTCTCCGCTGACTAAAATGTAAGAATCAAAGACGTTAAATTCTGCTGCTAATCATCCAGAAATCCAAAACAGCACTTCAGCATGATCAGTCAAACACTACAGAGGATGAAAATTTAAATATGTCTCACATGGCGAGTTTGTGTAAATCCTTTTCAGATAAAAGACTTTCACTGATGCACCAAAGCCAAATTTGTGTCTTGATTTTTCTCTTTATTTTCAATGGTTCATCTCCCACAACTGATTTTATGAGATAGGTAGAGATCAGTCGATGTGAGCAGAGCAGACTTAAGTTACAGAAACTCATAGATTTACTGTCAAGGCTGTTGCTGCACTGAATTGCGAGGAGTCAGTATTTGCTTTGTGTTCAGCTTATCTCTCACCCCTTACTAGAAGCTTTGTCTTTTCTTAAATTAGGCTAACAAAAACAAGCTCAATCCTTTGCACCCTGTCACTTTCCACTATGTGTTATACTTGGATAGGAGACAGTAATTAGAACAAAGATAGCAGGGATGATAGATCAAAACGACAACAAAAAATCCTGATTGTCAGTTTCCTTGGGTGTGTTATTCCCAGCAGGTTTTTCCTGATACGTGGACTTTGTGACAGACATTTATCCAGGCTAGACTGGCTGAGAATATGCAGTCTTTTACAAGGTGTATTTATGAATCATGCATAGAGAAGACAATATTATTCATGATGGACAGGACGGCTCCAAAATTGCATCCTACTGCACATGCTTAGTAACCAGCAGGAATCCTAATTGGGCCCTCATTACACACGCCAATTGTGTGGGTGCTTGGGAGCTTGGGTACCCGCAGATAATGGTGAACACCAACAGGGAAATCATACTGTGGTGTGACCAAATCTGAAGAGAAGTAACATCATTCAATGAATATATATAGAAGATTTAACATAGTGTCATAGCAGTTAGTTTTAAGTGAGTCCATTAAATTTTCTCAGTGTCACACACATGTCTTCTGAGACAAACAGAGGACAACCCTTTGCAAAGGTAAGGAATTATTAACTGCACCAAGGACCTTTGGTAAATCTATGAATATGGAGGCATAATGTTTCTTACTGTCTTAGATTTAAAGTGCTCGTAGAGAAATCCCACCAATTTATGAGCATTTCCATTGGCACTAGAAGAAAGGTAATGGACGAGCAAAAACATTCTTGATCTTCGAAACATCTCATTTCTTAATGGTCAAGCCGTGGAAAAAAATCTTTTTGAAAAGTACATTTGGTTTGTCAAATTAGGACAGATTTTTTGGGAGGAGTATCCAAATGTCATGCAAATCCTACCACAGGTGATATCTTTCTGGACCTATATTTTGACAACCAACCAACTCACACTGCCATCCACCTGCTTTCAAAGAAAGTTATTTTAAATGCATATTCTGAGTGCCGAAATTTGGTGGTGTTATATAGTACTTTCCTAGATCAGTTATTAGTAAGCAAATGTTATAGCCAGTATGGTACACAAGATCACAAGGCCAGTCTGAAGGTGTTGTTTGGTCCTCTAGGTTAATTAGAGTGCTGTGAGCCCAACAGCTCCTTTGAAAAATGGCCCTGTCTCCACTGATTAGCAGTCTAATACACACATACACACCCCACACACACACATACACAAACATAAGCGCATACTGTATGAATACCAACCCTCACAGACACAGCAACATACACACACACAAGATGCAATTAAACAAGGGTGATGGTGATTAGAGGGTCGATGCATCAATACACCCAGAGGGGAGGAAAGTTACAGATAACATACCATCAAAGCATGTACAGCCCAATGGCAGAAAGATAATTATCTTAACACATTGCAACCCTGTGCACACTCAATCAGGATGTTGGGTGCTCAGTAATTTGATCTCATGTTTTTTCAGGAAGCATTTAACAGATGGGAATATGAAGGAGGATGTTAAAGCAAAATTATGCAATTAGTTTATCTTAAAATAACAGCATCAAAATCATTTTGATGGCCCAACGACTTGTAATAAGGGAGAATGGCATCTCTTTCATTCACACTCTGCGCCTCGAATGTCTGTTCTTGCATGATGGAAGTTGGGTGAGAAGTATGTAACGCCCTGAGGCCCTACTGCACACGGAAGAAGCTAGCTCTGTAATTCTTTCATTTGCCAATCTCGAAGATGAATTTTGTGTTTATCACCTGAGCGATTAATAATCTTTGTTTTCTGCACATGAGCTGCTTTCAGTAGCTGTAACCGCTCAGACTTGGAGCCCAACAGAATTTTATGTGCCAGCGTCCTGTAATTACCACTTACGGCTGCAGAGGACAGTGTTCTTGCTGTTCTGGAAAAGTTTCACAACTTTTAGTTTCATGTCATATCCCTAAACTACGATAAAACCTCACACTCATATCAGTTTTTGAAACATTTTTAAACAGAGAAAAGGAATATAATATACTTCAGATTTCACAAAGTCATCTGATGTTGTGTTTTGTGCATGTATCCAAGTTTTGAACTTTGATACAGGCAACTTCATCAACAGTCATCATTAAAAGTTTTGCTGGGCATCTTCAATTCAACTCATTTGAATGTGTCATTTGCCAAAAGTAGATGCAGACTGTTGCTTCTTGTTTTTGCCTGTGTGTCAAGCTAATTTTGCTGCTATGATCATTGTACATCAATGTAACCATCCAATTACAATTACAAAACCAATTATTTGTGAACATTTCAACCATCTAAAACTTTGCTACAAAAAAGGTTCAAATGAGAGTGACCTCCCTTTGTCACATCCTTTCATTTCTGCCTGGAAAAATTCACAGTATATGTGTATGTGCAGATTGAAGTCAAATTGAGTTTTTCAGAACCACTTTCACATACCGGCAGCTTCACGGCCGACTGAGTATGATGGCAGACGCTGAATTTTCGCCTTTTGTTTCCTTGTCAAAATCTCACCCTGCCAATTACTGCTGGCTTCTCAATGAAGAAAAGAAATAAGCCTCGGCCACTCCATCTCCATCACAGCAGGTAGAAGCTAAATTGAGATAAAACACCAAAGGGGAAGCGTATGCAAAATCACGGCAGTCCATTTTTCAGAGCCAAGCAATGATGTCTGATTGCAGATGTGCTGAAATGGCTTGTCAAAGGCATCAGTGTCTGGGCTTTAGCCATTAAAGACATTGTGGTATGCATATAGAGCTACATAAAAAAATAGCTTCATTGCCTCATTGTGTGAATAATTGTGCATCTCAACTCAGTGACGCTTCCGGCTCAATTATTTGCTTTTCTACAATAAGTTACACAAAGTAGGAAACACATATATTTTTCTTAGCCTGAAAGCAAAGTGATTTGAAATATTAAGGCTTTTATAGACTTTTATAGAATGTATTTTATAGATTATGTTCCTCAGTATCAGTCTTTGCGCCAGTACCTGTGTGTTTATGCCTAAATGCTTTCATTGAACTATAATTAGCTTTTTGTTGATTTGGGGGATTTGAAGTTGTTTGTGGCATAAAACATATGCATTAGTAATGGCATGGGTCAGCTGACTACTGCATTTAAAGTGAAGGCATATAGCAGAGATATGAGGCACCATTAACAGCAAATTACAACAACAGCTATTCATATAAATGTACGAAATCTTTACATTCCATTTCTAAAATACTTATGCAGGGATCTCTGCACACTATATGTAATCTGCACTGTGAAATAACAGTATGAAATGACTTACTTTTTAACTACTTGACTTCTAGAAAGTCTGTGGGCCTGTCACCATGATTAATAATGTAATGTTAATCGTGCTTTGTCAGTTGCCTCACAGGCTTACAAACTAGGCTTTTCAGCTTCCATAGAAATATGATCTCCAGGTGGTTTGCTGTGGGGAGTTTGTGTCACTTTTATGGATCAACAGGCCTATCAACACCATGTCCATAAATTATGGTCATTATGGGGCAATAAAAACACCTATTTTCTCTTAAATTAAAGCTGCCACTGAACTGCCACCTGTTTCACCCTTGACTGATCTCTGCTGCTTCTCACTGGGCTGACCACAGCCAAAGGTCTTCATACTGTGATTGATTATCATTAATGACCCAGTGAGACGCAGAAAATAATTGCTTTGCTCTGAAAGGACTGATGGCCATGACAGCCATCTGTGATGCCCCTATAAAATTAATGACAAATCCTCAAAACATATAAACTGAATATATTGTTTCTCACAAACCCAGACTGCTACAACAATAAACCTGTCAGATCAATGGCTTTGTATATTTGTTTTGCAGGAAAAGCTTGCCTAACTCAGTCTGCTGCTGCAGTTACTTGATTAATGCTGTCAAAGAAAAGGCAATGAAACAAAATCCAATCCTATCAGACATTTGTGTGAAATTTGGTCATATGAAGTCTTGAGTTATGGTCTATAATATGTTTTGTGATGTCACAGTGACCTTTGACCTTTAACTACCAAATACTAATCAGTTCATCCTTCGGTCCAAGTGAATCTTTGTGCCAAATTTGAAGAAATTCCCTCAAGGCATTACTGAGATATTGCGTTCATGAAAACGAGGCAGACAGACGGACAAGCAGTGACTTCCTGGAGTCTCAGGGTGCTCCCAGAGTGCTCTGTGATCCTGGCCCTGCTGTTACTTGGTATTTGGTCATAACAAATTTTGTGGGACCGCCCATGCCTAATGAATGCTACAACTCACAAACCTGGTGTGGAGAAGGAAGGAACTTCTGTGCAAAGGATTCTTGTTTCCAACGTAAACCTCTGTAGCAATTTACCTCCTGCAAAGAACCACTAACTAAGAAATTGTCAAATCTCAAAGCTGCTATTTAGCTAGGAGAACCTGGTGGCTTTTCAGTATACAGTGTGACGAAAACCAAATTCATGCCCTGTGTCTGGATTGCTCTCTGACTCATGGAGATAAAATTAGCAATCATTTGACAGCTGTGAGGGGAAATATGATGAGAGATCCTTGAACTGCGCTAGAGATTCTATTTCATCATCAGGGGAGCTGATATGGTAATACCTCATTAGCAGAGTTTGGATATTGAACGCTGAAATAAAAGAAAATTGTGTCTTATTGAAACCTTTCTTCACAGCAATTCCCCCAAATCCAATAAACACATAAATAAATTATTAAAAACAAATTCTAGCCAATTTAGGCGGAGTAATTGAGATTTGTCTTTCACATATCTCTCCATGGCATAAAACACACTGTGCCTCCTACTCAACTGCAACTCCCTGAGAAAGGTCAGAGCGCAGGGTTGCCAACAATGCATCACTCTTGGAGCAGCTTGAGGTTAAGTGCTGTAGGTCAGTGGCACTCCAGCAAAGCAATCAGCAGGTAAACAATGTTATTATGTTCTGGCAGTGAATAGCAACCCCTGCAGTTTTTTTTTTTTTTTTGTTGTTGTTGTTCCAAACCCCCAAAGAGTTTTCCACCTAAAAAGCATATTTCAAGTCTTGAAGAAACCAAATCATAAGTTTTTGATGTTAAGTCAAATTTGATTTATATAGCCCAATATTAAAAAAAAAAAAAATGTCTCAAGAGTTTAGATTAATTGTAAACAAATTAATGGAGAAACTGCAGTGAGTATCAGATGTTCCCCCATGCATTCTCGCTTATACAGTATGTGTGCATGCATGAGACACAGCAAAGCATATCTATGTAGGAGTAAGCACTCCAATTATTTAAACAGCTCTCTGGAGCAATTTCCGTACTGCAAGATTTAATGTAAGTATAAGCGCATTTCCACCAGCTAGCAATTTAAGCAAATTATCGGATAATGTCAAAGATTATGAATAGCTCTTTCTGCGATTTTCCACCTACAGTAGGCAGATTTAGCCGAACTCTGCCTGGGAACCAGACCACACAGCACAGATCATGATGATGTTTGTTATCAGACTTGAAAAATTTTTCTGAGGAACTTAGAAATTATTAGTTTGGGAAGAATAAACAAGAACTATTGATTAGAATGGTCTGAGTCATCCACATCTGCAATATATTCTGTATCTGTGTCCTCTGTTACATTTTGCAGAGGTTCAGAAGTGAGAAGAGCACAATACTGTAAATGCCAAGTCAGCTCATTAAATGTGGGAGATCCTCTCTAAACTACAAAGGCAACCCACTGCAAGTGATTTACTACAGATCCCTCTCTGGTCTTTAAGGTGGTCACCATCACCTAGACTTTATCAAATCAACACTCCCATCTTCTGCAGGTCTGTCTAATCTCCCTCTGACAATCTATTCACCTGCCCTGCACTTTGTATTCGACTCCCTCTGGCATGGCCCCCGTCTCTCTGACAAACAGCCTTTCTTCACAACTTGAAAACATCTTTTCTCTGAGCCAGAAGAATGAGTGTGACAAGGGAGGTGGCTTTGAAATGAGGCTTTAAAAATGAGGTGGGTGGCGGGCACGGGTTTGTGGTTCCCAAATGGTATCAGTAACAATGAAACAGACCTTCTCATTAGGATGTCTATACACAATCCTTCTCCAGCAGTTACCCGTGGGGCAGGATGGGAGGGTGCAGTTCTGGTGGGCAAGGGGGGAAATTGACAGTCTCATTACAGCAAAACATTCAGGCTGTGCTTAAGAGGAAATGACAGGTCTATTTGCCATCAGTGCCACAGGGAAAGGCCTTGAAACCATACACACACACAGTTACGCTCCTATATAAACAACTATATGTGCATGCTTCTACACAAGCGTGCAAGAGATGTTGCAAGGTGTAACAATCTAATAGGATTACTTCATTAGTCAGGAGCATGTGTCAATTGCCATGAAAAGCTGGATGGATTCACCCTTTATTCACCATTGATTCTCTCTGAGCTAATTCCCCAGACGAATCGCTGTGACAGTCTGCTTTCCATGAACCGTGTCGTGCCTTGCGGGGTTTTAAAGAACAGCAAGCAGCCATGCCTGGAATTTGTTCTCTTAGTTAATGGTTCAAGGAAAAGATGCATGATGAATTAGTCACAGGAGGCAAGATGATGAGAAAAGACGTAATGATGGCGAACTTCCTATGGATAATAGGTGGTGGAAGCCAACAATATACTATAGGTTTGTTGTTGTTGCAGGTAGGTCTTTGGGAAATGTTAATTAGGAACAATGTATGGTTTAGATCTGGGTTTACTTTAATTGCCTACCAGTTGGGTGTTACACTATTCAAAGAGAAACTATAGCTTGTTTATTAGCTGCATCCTACAGTGACTGGTGAACTCTACTCCATCACAAAAACAGGGTTTTCCCACAGCAAAGGAAAATTGAGTCCCACAAGCCCTGAACAGCAGCACTTACTAACCTACTGACCCGCCCACCCCCTCTCCAGTTAATCAGCCTTAGGTTTCATGGAGTAGGTCCGGCTCCAAGGACCTCAAACCCCATAAATAATTCATTATTTAACTGTAAGACTTGCTGTTTTTGTGCTTTGGACCCAGCAAAATGGCAGCTAGTGGTGTAAGCCTGAATATTAACTCGTGAAATTCGGGCTGAAGGAGCTCTTTAATACTCCCCACGAACCCAGAGGCACAAAGTGTTTGGCTGAGTCAGCCTCACACACTCTACAGAGAGGGCAGACTAATAATGGGCAACTAAAGTAATATCCACAAACTTCTCTCTGCCAGATGAACATCTGAAGCATCAAGGATACACAGAGGTGTTTATGAAAGTCACCATTAATACACCTAGTCTTCAACAAATACAAGAGAACATGATATTGATGAAGATGGCATCAGTCATCCAAGTCTGAAATGTCCACTGCCATTACCCTCATTCTGGCTCTTAGGTAAACCTTTAATGTCAGACCCAAATCAGACTTCTATTGTCTCCCATCTCTCTAAAGTCTCCGACTTGCTTTTAGACTGGTTTACTTTTGTTCCAAGTTATTTCACCATTGCCAGGGAACAAGACTGACTCACCAGAGAGGTGCAAAGGAGAAAGTGAGAATAATGGACGGGTACGGTCATGTCACTTAAGACTGAAGAGAGTATGGCCATACACATAAGACATAAAGAAACAAAGCTCCTCATCCCCTGTCCTCCTGGGGAAAAAAATATAGCACAGTATTTAAGAGAGCCTGAATGCTGTCTGTTTAAAATGAGACATTTTATGTCCCAAGATTTCTTGCCAACAATGCAGAAACACCACTAATAATGAATACATTTTCTTACAGATTGTGTTCAGATTGTACCACAGTCTGACTGGAACCACACACCATTTTCAGGTGTTTTTCAGGTATTTTAAACAAAATTTTTAGAAAATTTTAAATCAGTCAAGTTATGACTAGAACACAAGTGCAAAAGTGCTGTAATGTCCTCTACACATGATCATTGGCAGACTTGGTTTGCTGTGTCATGGGCATTTGTTTTCTATGAAAGAGTTAAGACGTGGATTCTTTTGGCAGCGTTTGATGGCTCTGTTAAATACAGTGTCAGCAAACTGTTGATTAAATAGCTGAAAAACCACCGTAGCTGGGAGTTACATTAAAAAATTACATTAACACTAATACAAAATATTCCATTAATTTCAAAGGGGTTAAACACAGTTTGCTTGGATTAGTTTTCAGTTGTTAACAAATTGCTCAAAATACCTTTTCTGTCAGGGGTCAATGATTCTCTGCATTTCAGAGATACTCAAAACTGTACTGTACACTTTAAAATTAAGTACTTCATGGCTGAATATCAGCACTCAGACAACGCTACTAGGTTTACGAGCAGACACATATTTGATTGAAAGATTGTCAAGTTTCCTGGTGCTTTCCTGCTACCTGGAAAACTTTGCTGATTCCTGCCTTGAGGTGAGGTCAACTCATACTGCAGATCATATGTAGAGTATTGAAGCTATACACACATCTCCTCCTCTCCTCAGGTCCTGCTGATCACCAGCAGGTCTTCACTGCTGTGTGTCTATCAGCTCTCTTTAAGCTGCTGCCAGGCCTTCTCCACCCAACACTCCTGATTATCACTTGACCCTGATGGATATTGATCACTCGCTTTCAGTGAGCTTTGTCTGTCAGTCTAATCATCTGAATCCCTGCACCAAGTCAATCCTATGAAATATTAACACCGACTAGCAAAATGGATCAATGCCTCTCGGTGAGTGAAGGGCTCCAAACTTTGAAGAGAGGAGATTTTGGCATCCTTCAAATACAAGTAAGCCTCTGTAGAAAAGATTCAGTCTTAAAGATGCAGCCGCATACTGAATTATCCCTTCTTCATGGTCTTGGTTGTGCCTGTATATGTACTATGAGAAGAATAAAAGTGAAGTGTTTAATCAACCAAGTCAGTGATGAATGGAGGAGGAAACGTTCAGCAGTGAAAAAAACAATACTCGACTGTTCAGCTCGGGAGAAAGAGCAGGTTTTCACCTTCAGTTTCACAAAGGCTTCTTATGATTGTTTTACAAATCTTTGTCTTGAAACAGGGAGCTCCACAAAGAATCAAAACAGGAGCAATTTGTCTCCAGCGGCGGTAACAATGCAAAGATTAGGAGGATGTTTTTGGACTGAAGCAGCAAATTAGCAGATTCACTACAAAGCAACAGCAGTTTGCCTGAAGGCTTACAGGGGAAAAAAGATAAAGGAAGGATTACACAGGAGGTGAATTAAGGAAACTGTAGACTCCTCTCTGCGTATATGATTTGTAGAGGAAAGAGGGAGTGAGTGATGGAGCTGTAAGAGAAGAGAAAAACAAGGAGGAAGCAGATTGAAATGGAAAAAGAGAGCGATACATAGAGACCGGGTTCATATAATTGAAGGAGCATCATGCCCTAATAGATCAGCCTGATGGGCTGATAGAACAGGAAACTTCTTCCCTGATGGATGACTTGATTTCTACATCTTAATGGGCTCTATTGATAGAGGAGGCAGAGAAGCAGAGATCTATAAAATCTATACTTATCCGGATTGTGTAAACACCTCCTCCATCTTCTCTTTTTGGAATTAGGGGGATGCCACGAGAGGAAAATCACTCCTGTCTATCTATCCTGACAGATTTATCTCGATTCCAGGCCAGCTTTTATTCATCACCCTCCTCAGTTGTTTTTGTTGTTGATGATCGACTCTCTGAGGCTCTGTGTCTTTGTATTCTTCTCGTATTCTGGCAACATGATACAACATTGCTGATATGACATCTTCTACTTCCTAATTGCCATTTGGCTGACTACGCCAAATAGGTACACACTTTCCACTCCATTTTTCTTCCCTCCTGTCTTTCTCTCTCTTAATTTCATCTTTCCTATCATTCTCTTGTCCTCCATCCTAATGATTAGCAAGGTTTCTATCCAACTGTAGCAGAACAGAATTTCCAGATAATCTGCAACAGAAAATGCAATTTAATTACATTTCCAACCACTGCCATTAGGTGAACAGTAGGAGTTGGTTCGTTGAGATAAACAGCTGCTGGCACAAATTCAGCAAGATGCCATAATTAAACGAGGGCCAGTCAAACATCAGACACAGGGCAACTTCAATGGATGTTCATGTAAGTCATGATTAATTTAGCCTAAATCTGTTTTCTTGGCACTTTGCTTTTATCAATACACCAACTTTTTAAAGAAAACCTTTTGCAGGGTGTTGTGTGGGTGAGCTCCAAACCCACACCAGCACAGTGCAAAATTTACACTCACACACACAAAACAGCACATCACTCATGCCAGCTCACTTCATGTATCAACAATCCTCAACAACAACAACACTACCTAAAAAAACCCATTGTACATGGTTTGTGGTGGCTGAATCCAAGCTGACAATGAGGAGTAGCGCCTCTGCTAACAATTAAAACCTGCACTGTCAGAGCATTGCTACCACCTGCTGCTGTTTGATTATCAGCTGAGGGAGATTCACTGTCCTATCAAGCTTCCCACTGGGAAACTCTATCGAGCTGTAGCACACAGTCTGTGTTGTAGAAAAAATCTGTGCGTTTGATTTTGTGTCAAAATAATAAAGCCACATTTTTTTTCTGTACACTTTCAGAAAACAAGTTGAAGCAGATCATTAGTCATGTTTGTCATCAGCTGATTTCACCCATCTTACAGAACATCAGCTGGTCACATCAGCCAATCACACTGCCACTCTATTGATCATTTATATGACTGTGTTGTTAATGCACATTGTGGTAAACTCTCTCCTCCACCACAAACTGTTCCTGTAATGAAACCCAGAGTAAGTCATTACAGACCTATGTCTGGACTGTACTATATTTTTACTGAATAATATGCTTAAAAAACCCTTTTCACCAATTAACAGCATTAACTTTTTCATCTATGACTGAGGCACCATGTGTCAAACAGCTGCAAAATCATTATGAGGACATCCTCATAAGATATGAGACACAAGACTAATAAATAAAATACACACACAGCACAGCTCTGCTATGTCCCTGCTCTGCTGAGTCACCTTTGTGGCAGATGCAGAGTGAAGCAGGAAGCAGGTGTGATGTGCAGCGGCTTGAAGAGGTGAATTCACAGGAAGAGATAAGGACAAGGAGAGGACAGGAGAGGAGAGGTACTGTCTGTATGACTGTTCAAAAAATAATAATCACCCCACCATCATAATAACAGTACATCAAAATGTTTACTGACAATATGCAGTAAGATGACAAAGTAAATTGACTAGGCTGATTTAAGAGACAGCAACAGTTCTTATTAGTGTGTGTACAGAGGATTTCACGTGTTCTTACCCTCAATCACAAGCTCTTAGAATTTTTTCCTCAAGTAAAATTGAATTCTAAGAAAATTGTAAATAAAATTATTATGAGACACATTCCAACTGATGAAACAGAGTTAACCTTACAGATGGGATATAGTTCTTTTAGATAAAATCATCATGGATTTATCATGAACTATGCAAGCCTTTAATCAAGATATTATAGTGAAGCATGTTAAACTTATTAACTGTATTTTTGTACATAGGCTTTGCATTTAATTCTCAGACATTGTCACTTTTCTTCTGTTATGGGATTTTTTCCAAAAATCTAAGTTTTATTGCAAAGCATCCCTGTTCTGAAAGAAGCCATTTTCTGTGCAGTCATGTCACTGAACTAATAGAATAATAAAATTTCACCTTACTGTGGAAGCATACATGTGACAGACATATCACAAATGGACTGTTAAGATAATCATGGATGTGGAGTCATTGGACAGCTTATCTTATAAAGTGTCTCAGAAAGGGTAATTAATTAGACATTGATGTGTTTTAATGTGCATATTGTCAGGTCTGAAATGTAGACTGGAGATGGAGGACTGAAAAATCCATAAATCAAGAATAACATGCATATAGTGATTTTTTCATCTTCCTTTGTGCCTCTATCTCTTTTATATGCATGCATAAAAGCTGCTGTTCCCCTGTGTCAATCATAAAACCTCAGGTATGGCGCACAATTTCACTGCAACTTGAGCTCCTGCTAGAAGGTCAGCATTACAATTCAGCTGAGGGGAACAAAGTAAAATGAAAGCCATTAAACATATTATAACCTTCTGTCGCAGAGCGAGAGAGGCTTGGCGTCAGTCTCTGCCAGTGTGTTTATCTACCAACAGAGCATGGGGAGAGAGGATTGTGGCAGCTGGTAAAGTGTGCGTGTGTGTGTATATGAATGTCTGTTAGGCAGAGAAACAAATAGAGACTGTTAAGCATGTATAAAAGCCCGACCCGATCCACTCACTGCACATGAGATCACGTATTTTGGAGGGTATAACATAGCTTACAGTTACACAGTCAGGTCAATATTGGCCTTCAATGCAAACTTTGATAACAGCCAGTTATAGTGTACAACTTTAGGTATCATCCATGCTCTTCTCTGGTAACAATACACTGTATATCTAAGACATGTGATCAGGGAACTAATTTCAGCATAGTATGGGATAAGTTTACACAAGTGTCTGTAAAATCTGCAATTAAACTTGCCTTATCTGCCTCACAGAGAGACTAGCAGACCAGGTCACAAGGTATATAGGACTAGGAATATGCATAAGTCACAAGTAGACACTGCTTGACGTTAAAAAGTTCACAACCACTACATTTGGGAACCACTAAACTAACACATCACAAAGTTTAATTGGCTGACAAGTTTCATCAGTCACTTTATTCCCTGTAGTAAATACTGGACTAGCAGGCTTTAGGGTCATGCTACATTAAGATGCTCTGAATACTTTATGATTGGTTACCACAAACCATGCAGCTTCTATTTTGGTTTGTATCCTGTCAACCTCTTCCTTTATAATTGCGTTTTAGTCAAGATGTCGTGGTGACCTCAGCCAGCTCAAGTGTGTTATGTCAATCAAAATTTACTAGGTTTACCTTACACGCTGTGGTATCAAACAAACAGACAAAGACAGATACTGTTTTTCATATTCCCCACTTGTATTTGAACTGAAGTTAATGGAATATTAAAGTGTAATGTGAATGCACCTTAAGGTAAAAAAAAGAATAAATATCACAGTGTTAGCTGACAGATAGCTGACCACACCCGCCACATCGCACTGTGTTTTGGCCCTTCTACAGGCCTTCCCACTCACATTGCTTGGATGCTTTTAAGTGTTTTTCTGCTGCTGCTGATGTTGGCAAGAGCCTCCACAACCTCAAACTCCACCTGCTTTGATTCTGCTATCTTTTTATGCACCTTGGGGGGTCTTTATATCTAAACTGATTCCCATTGGGGGGGATTACTTGCAGTGTGCTCCCTGCCTGTTATTCTAAGAGGATAGTCTGTTTTGCAGCAGCAGGGAGCATCCGCAAGAGGAGAACTGTGCCATTACCGTTAGATGTGCGTGTTCATAGCAGAATTAAATCATGGAGGAGACGAGTTCATTTACACATCTGACCCTCTAACCCCTAATTCACTTGTTCCAAAGCTAATCAGGCCATAACTCATTCACAAATAGTCCTTGCACCCATGGGTATTGGACATATTTATCTGGTCAAACTTGAGATGAGGCTATAGAGTTGTTTTAACCCCAATAACTCCACATGCACTGAGCTGCTGAGTTTCCCTTTGGCTCTGTTCCCAGTGGAGCTGAGACACAGTCTGGCCTACTTCTCACTTTACTGAAGTATTATTCTCTGCCAACATAGAGACAAAATTGTGCAATAAGGGACAGATAGAGACGGGGAGAGAGGGAGGAGAGAGGACAGTGCAGTAAAATTAATACAGGCTGGGAAGGGAAAGACAAACATGAGATGAAAACAAAGGAGAACAATTTATGTAACTAATTTGTAGCTAATTTTAATATACAACTAATTTGTTCTGTAGGAGCCAAATATATCTGCAAAATGTTCACTGTCAGTGTATTGAATTTGTTTTCCCTGCAATATCTGCTTCCTGGCAACTGTACTACGGTTAACATTCTTATGCAGTAGTTTAGTTTATGAGATATTATGAGAAGAACATCAAATCTCACACAGCCACAAAAAAGTCTCTTTACAACACAATAAAGCCAAATACGTTTTCTGTTGTGGTTCTAGTAACACATGGCGACATCGTACTAACAACAAACAGTGGTGGAAAGTAAGTACATTTACTCACTAAGGGTGCTTGAGTGATTCCATTTTATGGTACTCTATACTTCACATTTTGGAGACAAATATTGTACTTTTTACTCTACTTAGTTAAGAGTTGGCAGATTCAGATTATTCATACAAAATATAATAAAAATATATGGACAATAAAGTCGCGTTGCAATACATTACACTGTAAACTGTATTGTTATGCAGACATTAATTACATTTCAGAAAATATAGGCTATTTGGCAAAGCAAATCAATAGTATATAAACAAATGTTTCTCAGAAATTCCACATTTCACACAACCTTTTGTTTCCTGTCATAAAGTGATTGTGGCTACTCGCTCTGTTTACCCTTGTTCATTGTAGCAGTCCCTTGAGAGGCTCACAATGAATGCATTGTCTTTGGTGCTGTAAACATATGCAGCATATTTCCTGCATAATCCACCTTAGTGATTCACAGTGTAAAATACAATGTACATACAGGGCAGTGGTCTTGAAGATTTGTCTTTTTATGCCCACGTTTTTGTGTTTTATGATAACAGGACTGAGAGATTCATGCTTTAATGATTTATGAATGTAATAAAATTCAGCATATGGTCCCTGTGATGCAAATGGCCAACAATACTAAATGGAGACTAACACTGCAGGAACCTGACCTGCTCTTCTTAGATCAATATTGTTCTCTGGTGATTTTCATTCATGTCACCTTAAGCTTTGATTAATGCATAAGCTATCCCAATGTCATGTCAATAAAAAAGAACCATCTGAAATAAACTGAGGGAGACAAATGAAGAATCAGAAGTGTCTGCACAATCTCTCAGAAAACAAAAGGGTAGAAATAAAGCTGAATAGAGCATAGAAAATGGAAAGCAGACCAAGAGCTCATCTAGGTTAAAACAGAAAAGACAAACGTGCGTCTGAAGATTGATTGGGGCAGGCAGCATAAGAGACAGAGCAGAATGAGAAGAGACGCTAATGGAAAAACGATGTGTGGTCCTACTTCCATATCATCCATCAGTTAAGTGTGGGTTGTCTTTTCCTTTTCTAATGTATGTGTGTATGTGATTTTTGTGTGTCCATCCAAGTTCTCTAATGGACCCGGGGCTATGCAGGGAGCATGCCTGACAAAAGTTCACATTCATTAATCATAACCTGCCACTTGGCACTGCAACCTCTGCTACCTTGGTTCCTGACATCCCCGAGCTTCCTCAGACACCAGAGTAAAGCCCCATTATATCTCATCCACTTCCCCCAACGCACAATACTGGCCTGAATCCATACAACATTAGCTTCAACATGGAGCCTCATGCATTATGTGGCATTCTAATAGCTGGTGTGGAAGAAGTTTCCAAACATTTTTTTCTTCTCCACAAATGTTACAAAATTGATTTAAAGGAACAGTTCAACATTTTGGGAAATATGCTTATTTTCTTATTAAATGAGAAGATTGACACCACCTCTCATATCTGTGCTAACATGGCTCTCTTCAAAAATATGCCCTCAAACACCTCTAAAAAGGTCACAAATGAACGATAAATGTTATATGCATCATTCAAAGAAGATAAAATCAGCTGTGCAGCACAAATCACAGTCGGACATTCATTTAAAACTATTGAACCGACAGGGCTGTAATATAATGGTTGATTAGCAGTTTTTCATCTCTTTAGGAAGCTGAATCCAAGGACGCAATTGAGGTGAAATTTCAGGGCCATACAGCACAATGCCAACCAATACAACAAATGCCCTAGAGACAGGAGAAGACCAACTTGTCATAACTGTGCAGCCTTGTCATCTAATTTTACTCTTCTATTTATATACTACAAATTAATCTGCAGAAATTGACTTGAAAATGAGTTAAAACGAGTCTAAAAGAGGTTAACCTTTTCAGCTATAGTTTTCTTTGCTCAGGGTTTTCATAATAATGCCTTGAAATGAATGTGGAAATGATTTATTGATGTTCAGATCCTGTCATTTATTTGAAACATATTAGATATTTTGATACCTCTGTAGTCAGGACTATCCCGTCCCAGCTGGAGGACGATAAGAGAGACTGCTTTGAATGGACTGTGCTGCCTCGTTATTTTGGCTCTGCCTGCTCAGTTGGCTGCTACGAATGAACAAAACAGGTGTCACCACATTGGGCTGAGGCAGCTCTACGGTGCATTAGCACAATAATGGCTGCAGGTGTATTTATTCACAGTTGAGCTCGGTCGTCTATCCAAATAGTAACACCTTTCTGAATCTATTCACCTCCACTTTGTAGAACTCTGCCGTTTCTCTTTCTCACACTCCCTTTCTCTTCATAGTTGTCTCTGAATGTGGGGAGTGAGTGTGTGTGTGTGTGTGTGTGTGTGTGTGTGTGTATAGTGGAGCTCAAATGTTCTTTGTGCAGTTGTAGCCCTTTGATGTGCAGTCCTTTGTAATTTCTGCCAAAATTTGACAAGCGAGAGGAGGTTGTGCTACGTCTCATTACAGCCCAGAAAACGCCTGCGTCATTGTGTTCCTAACAAAACAGTATGTTAATCCCTATTACACCATGAATATCTGTGAGATTAATTAGGGATTAAACAATTTACTCACGGGACAAGACCACTGTGTGAACAACAAAGAATTATGGTGCTACAAAACCCAGATAAACAACAAACTGCTCGCTTATCGAGTTCTGTTGCCCAAACTCATTAGTTGCTGAGTCACCATCTGCATCATAAATAATATCTCACACAATCACACACACACTGCACCTACATAGGAGGGTGTATTCCAGCTAACAATTGTGTTCAATAGATGTTGAAACTGAAAACTATACTTGGATTGATGTTTTTTATCTTTAATATATTTACATTTTTATTTTTGTGTGCATAGATTGTTGTTTGTTATCATTAATGCATTGCTACCCAATCTTTGGGTTTCATCAGCTGCAAACCAAATTTTCCTTTGGGAAAATGTACATTTTGAAACCACCAATATAAATAGCATCAAAATGAAGGTTGTGATGACATATTTCTGTGAAACAGGAAAAATAATATCCTCTGATATAACTTCAATTGTGTTTCAAGCTGTTTCAAGCTTTCATATTGAAAACATTGCATCATAGGGCTTTTGTTTTTCAAGTAGTAGTGGAAGAAGTGCTCATTACTGAACAGTACACACCAGTGGAAAATACCATTAAAGTGGAAGTCTATTTCAAGGTGCAAATATTATCAGCAAAATGTATTTAAGAACCAAAGTCAAACTCCTTATGGATGATATATTATTATAAATGACATTATTAGATTTATTTGATACTGATGAAGTATCATTTTTTTTTTACTGTTATGGCTGGATGAGGTGGAGCAACAACAAACTACAGCTGTGGACTAAATACCTGATGCACTATAAGTGTAAGTGTAAGTAAGAACAAGTACCTTGTAACTGTAAATGTATATAGTTTCTACCACTGATTTTCAGGGTAATAGTGCCTAGAAATATGAATATTAATCAACATGTATAGTGTCACTCTGTCAATCTAAAACATGGGAATTCACTGATGTAATGCAAACCCACCTCACACACTGGCGTATACTCACGCACACAACTGCCTGCAAAGTCCCAAATGCCTACAGTTTATGATCACTTAACATTCATATGAACCGAGTGTTGACAGAGGGCAAGGCCGTGAGGACTTCCTCTGACACCTGCTGCCTGGCTAACCAGAGCATGACAAATACACTGATGCCTCAATAGACCCCATAGAACCAAACTGGCTCTGCTGTCTCAGATAGGGTAAACAGAGTAGAATGGACTTACAAAACTCAGAAACTGGTTCAGATCAAACTCATTCAAAATTATCTAGCATAAAGTTGTTCATGTTTCCTCTCTTGCTCTGTTATTTGATATTTGGATATAAACTGACAAACAACAGCTCTCAACAGCTTGTTCTTAGCAATAAACCAATGAGCAGAAATTAGATAATCAACATATTACACTATGTCACTTATTCCCCAGTCAAACTTTTTTTTAATCACAGACAAATACAAAGGATCACTCCATTGTTTTAATGAATTTACAAAGTTAAACATAAAACCTCCATTTGAGCTTTTAAAACATGGCAGAAGACTCAAATGCTTCATTCTTTGTGCCAGTGCTCATTCAAAAATCGAAATACCACATTGAATCAATTGCAGCTGTAGAAATTGTACACTGAGGAGGATTAGTTTGGATTAGAACTGAGTGATACAGGAACTCAGTAGGACTCAGGATGTCATTATTTCTGCAGGCCAGGGGCACTCCCTCCTATAGGGAAGGACTGCTGTCACTTTTCACTGCCAGCACCAGCTTCTGCAGTAAATACTGTGAACCTCTGTCTAGTGATCTTTACTTCTAATATTATAAGAATTAAACAGTGGGGGTTCAAGTAGACGAAATGTGATCCAGTATTTGTTTTCACTTTTTGAAAGATTTGAAGGAGCTCCACAATGTACACAGGGCCACATTACAATTTGAAAACATCTGTGTTTATCGCCGCTTCCAGGTTTGATTTTACAGCATGACAGTCAAAATAGCAGATGTTGGCGTTTCTCTCCAGCAAGTGAATGCCACAGAGGCAAGAAGAATTAAAAATGTATGTATTCAAAGAAAAAGTAGGTCTGATTTTTGAAGAATAGATTTGAGACAGAATATTTTTACTGTATTTAGATAAAAATTCCATCGATGGCTAAAACTGTCATCAATGGCTGAAACTTCATATTTCAGTAACACATCACCAAACTAGAGCAGGGTTCAACAGCAAAACAGAAAAGTGTAGTAAACAATCATCCTGTCATTTTACAATTTGCAATTTAAACTCCCCCAATTAGCCTCTCCCATCACCTTGATTTGTTACTGCTCCTCTACCTGTTCTGTGTGATGGCTCTCCTCAGATATCTGCAGGCAGCTGCAGGTGTGATTAGATAATGTGATCATTCACAAAGTGACAAGCAGCGCACACACAAACATACATGCAAGCGTACATGAGCAGCGCGTTCATGCACTCACGCAAAACACAAGCAACTACATGAAGTGTCGTCTATACATACAATATTCCTGCAGCCCAGAACACACATTATGGTATATCAATTCCAAGGACATGTGTGTGTGTGTGTGTGTGTGTGTGTATGTGTATGTGTTAGATGCTGACAGTGAAAAATAAACACACAAACGTACTTTATGTTGAGGGTGTCGGTGTGTTGCACACAATTCATCCTTCGCCTCTCAGAAAAGAGTAGGATAGAAATAAATTAGAACTGGAGTAGCAGAAGATAGAATAGAATACATTACAAACAGAAAAGTATAAGACAGAATGGAATAATAGTACAGATAGACAAGCATAACATATAATGGAATAAAGTATAGTACAATAGAATAGAATAGAATAGAATAAAACAGATAAAAATATGTAGCTACCAGAATGAATAAAAGGTAAAAACGAGGGAGGAGGAAGAGAGACATAAAGTCTATTTTTTTTAGCAGATGAATGGCTCCCTGTAGGCAAGAGACATCGCTTCTCATCCTAATTACTCTTCAAGCACTGACCCAGTATCAGCTCTCATGTTCCACATTCATTTAAACCCCTATCCACTAAAAACTGACCCTACATCAGCTAAGAGTTGTGGTGTAAAATTATTAGTTCCTCTCAAAACACCAGTATTTTCAAGTGGAGCATCCCAAAGCTTTGTAAGTGGTGACTCGGGACCATGATTTGCATTTTCCTCCCCCCTCGTGCTTGTGGATGATTGATGACTCATGCAGAAAGACTAATAGGAAAGCGGTCCAGGGCATACATATTTCATAACAAAGCAACCTTTCGTGTAACAGCAAATGTTGTGAATGAGTAGCTTAGCTTACGAACAACTGTTGTTGTGATGCAGAAAGCTGAATGGAAATTGGAAAATGTTATGCTTTAATTGGAAATTAATTTTTAGAGTATGGAATCCATGTGGCCTGTGTCTGAAGGTCTAGTTATGGATGCACAATCATTAACTGGTGCACATTAGTAGGTGCATTACTCCATTTTCATCTGACATTTGAAATATGTCTGACATTAGCTCACAGTAAACAACAACACTTTGGCCAGCACTAAACCCGTTTATCCATGCTGACAGAAACGCAGCAAATTGCACATTTTTTGTAACATTTTAAAAGTTTGCTCTCAGTAAAATCCATCTGGTACATGTCAAATGCTCCATTTATTTTCTGTACTTCATTCTCATTCAGTCATGTTGTTATTCTGCTGGATGTGGATGTCATCTCCAGACAGCTCCCAGTGGACCACTACAGCTTGATTGCATTGGCACAATCTGCTGGTCATCACAACACACACATACACAACTGTGAAGGTAGTCAGGTGATGTGTATATATGGTTTGTATGAATAACCACTAAAATACATATCTATTGTTAAATACTGCATCACATTAGGATATGTGTTATATATGTGGGAAGCATATAATATTATATATATATATATGTGTGCACAATCACGTACATACATATTAATAGCCTTAATTTATATCATATAAACTTACATAGACATTTCACTACATTTGGCAGGTAGTACTTAAAACATGTACAGCTGTCATGTGTAAGATAATAGCTGCAGTAGTCTCACCAGCTACATTAATGTGAGAAAAATATGAGTATTACAATTTTAAAAATGTCATTTTAAGTATGTAAGGATGAAACACAGTTACCACTGTGTCCGAGTTCTGCTAGTATGTGCTTCTCCTGGTTGATCTGATTAATGTCAGCAACATGTACATACTCACTCCTCTGAGCTTATTGTGTTAGCTTAACTCTTCTCCCCCTCAAGCTCTATATACACACACACACACACACACACACATATATATATATATATATAAATAATCACAAACTTAGTGATTTAAAACACTAGCGACTTGTATGCAATGTATGCTGCCTCTAACAAATTGCATATGGGCTAAAACAGCATTAAAAAAAATAGATGGACAGGTGGTTTGGGTGAATAAAAGCCTGTTGAAAACTGTAATCTCTCTCTGTCTCTTTACATTTCAAAAACATATTTTTGTTCAGTTTTGATAATATGTCTACACAAATGCAGCAGTGTGCACAAAGTCACAACCCACACAACTGACAGGGATGGTTTTGTTTCTCTGTGAGTGAGCCTGCTGAAATGTTTCATGAAGCAAAAGCAGATACAACTGTATACATTCAACATAGTAAATCTGGAGCTCAAAACAGAACTTTTTTTCCTCCTGAGGTTACTGTACTTGATGTTACATCATATACTATCAGCTGTCGTTCCCCTGAAGTAACCACCTCCGTTCGCAGCTACACCGAGATCTCTGGGTGTGTGAGGTGTGATAACATCCATCTACTGCTCAGTCACACTGGCTCTATGGATTAATATTTTCTCTCTTCATCTTTCTTCACATCTCCTTCTTACTCTTCATCCATCTCACTGCTATCACACTCATTTTCTCACTTTCTGACACTGTCTCTTCTACTGTCTTTTCTTCCTCTTTCTCTCTTTATTCATCTTTTGTCTTCTCTCTACCAAGTTTTCTCTTTCTACCTCCCTCTCCATCTTTCTTTCTCTCTCTAACACCACCCCCCCACCCCCCCTCCAACCTGCAACAGGAGCTCATTTATCAAAGCCAACACTGGCTGTTGGCGTCTTGCAATTCCTGCTGAACCTCCATCCTCTTTCAACAGATACAGATTTTCAAAGCTTGATTTTCTGTAGATACTGACATATGTAGTCTATGGTGAGTTCAACAGTAGCCTATATTTGTACCAATATATTCAAATTATCCCCAAATGCCCTTAAAACTCCATTTACTTTTTCTTGGATGGATGCTCTGTGATGACAGTGATATTAAAACATACTTTCGGTGGATTCATTTCTCTTTAATTCTTGTGACACCACTATACACTCCCTCTGGTGGAAAAAATAAAAAATAAACGTTGAGAGTCTGCGAGTCGTAACACAGATCAATACACCATGTTAATCAAATTCAGACAACATCGATAAAACAACTGAACTAAAATTACACGTCTTCACAGAGAATGTCCGCTTCTTATAGTTACTGAGTTTTTCATTGCGTTTCTGTGTGTCTGTGTACACGTGCAGTCTCAGTTTTCAGCGAGCCAAAACAACAAACCAATTTTTAACAGCAAATGCAATCTTGTTCCTAATTACCTTAAACACAGCACTGTAAAACTACAGGGTGTAACAACATCATTTTTCAAAACACAAGCCTTGAGGGTGTTTGTGTGTATGTGTGTGTTCTTGCAATTCTATTTTTGCAAACACCATTTTTGAGATTTTTGGAAAGTGAGGGTGTTTTTTCAGGTCCCCACCTCTTCATAGAGCTGAGGGTTAAGTATAGGTGTAGGGTAAAAGGGGTAGAATTAGATCTAGCTTAAGGTTGGGGTTAGACATATAGTTCTGATTAGACATCGGTTTAAGTTATGATAAAGATTGAGGCTAGCCATGCCAGTTACAGTTAAGCTTAGACTAAGCCTTTGAGGAATGAATGGCAGCCTGTAAAAAATTTGCTCAAACATGACAAAACAAGTGAATGAGTTGTCCTCCAAACATTATTTATCCAAACAGCCCAAATTAGAAAAGCCAAACTGGTGGAACAGAGGCACCAAGTTGGGAAAATAGACGCTAGAGTTTTTGAAACATCATGATTCCCCTGTGATTCCATAACACAACACACAACAGAACAATAATCAAACACAACTAAAAATAGCTTGTTTAAATCTTCCAGATGAGTGCTGTCAGGTGCTTTGAGCATTATGGCCAGTTTCTCAAAAATAAACTCCTTCCTGCATGTTCAGCTTTTTTTAAACTTCTTACTAACATGCTGCTTCCCAGCAAAGATACTGCAGCTGATAAATTACATAAGCTTTCTACAGATATCCAATCTCCTCCTCCTCCTAGCTCCTGGTGAGCTATGAAGTCCATTAAAACTCTAAACACATTGGAGAAATCACCCTACTCATCCTCACATAACCTTCCTCAGTGCATACATGTACCAAACTGAATTACATGCAACATTTTTAATATCAAAACTTTTTTCAACATCAAGAATCGGTTGAGGATCAGTTGCATGGAAGGTAGCAACTTATTTGTATCTGCTAGTAATGGCTGTTTCTTTTAGACTTTCACCTCTCAAGCAAGAAGATTCACAAGATATAGTGTAAGTATTTAGAATTACCACTACTGGTGTTTGTGGTCAACTCACAGGCATAAATATTGGCATTATGTGCCACAATTATTTGAACTACCTTTTGGAAAACATCCTTAATCAAAACTCGATTTGCACTCAACTTCCTCCAGAGACAGACAAAAGTTTTACACTCCCAACTTTCACACTCAGCACACACACTCTGAGGCGATAGACACAGGCAGGGAGTCCAACAAAAGCTAATAGTTCAAGGTGAAACTCTGCAACACAGTGATTTAGTTTTAGTTACAGGAACAAATCCCATCAGGAGGCTCTACCTGAGGCTGCTCTGTCTGTCGGTGCTGCCACTGTGTTGCATTTCCTCGCCGATGGGCTTATAAAAATTCACTCTGACTCTGACAACATGTTATAAAATGCAAATTAAATCAATTGTGTCCACTGTGGGTAGATATACTGTTTTTAGTCAGTTCTCAGCTCCAGTTAAACAGTGTATAGGCTTTTCCCTCCAGTCAAAAGTAAAGTTTCAGTCAGACTCTCCTTGTATTTCTTCCATTACAGTTATGCTACCCCTCAAATCCTCCCAAATATTTCTCGAACTCTCTGTCGATGTCTTTTAATCTTCGTCTCATCTCCTCCCTGCAAAATGTGAGTTTTTACCATCATGATAAATAAGTAAATGTGTGGACTTGCCACCTGCCGATAAGCAATACTGACACAAAGACCGTGTGCTTGGCCTGGTGCCCCCACATACTGAGAGCAGGAATATCACCGCTCTCCTCCCTGCTGCTTCCAGACTCAGAGCATCAGGCCACTATGCAAACCCCGTCTCTCCCTCACAGTTCATCTATCATAATAAAACACTGTGGGGGGATGATGTCTGTATTCACACATCCCTGCATTCATTCTCAGACCCAGATCATTTTAGAGGAAAGAACACTGCCTTTGGAACAAAAACCTTTCGCAGGCTTTAGTTTTAGATTATATATATTGAGATACTACATTGATTCCTGTAGGGAAGGCAGTATATTCTCTTTTGCCTTTCACAATGGGGTCAAAGGTCATAGTCAGCCACAAAACAATAGCTTCATCAACAATTCCAGGGTCCTGAAGGATGGCAGATGTTTTGTCTACCTGAGACCGGAGGTGGCTCAGGTAGTGTCTTGTATACTGCTGTTTTGGTTTATTCTCTCATTCAAATTCAGCCACTTTACTCAGAAACCCCACTGCCTTTCACTCCCTCCACCATCTCTCCAAAAACCTGAAAAGCTTCAGCTCAGTTTGCACTCTTCAATCTCGCGATAACTATTCTGTTCTGTGCCATAAGGCAGTCGAGCAGATTTACACACACATGAAAATGGAAAATGGACTGCATGCAGTCTGTAGGAACAGCCACACTGGCACCACCACATGCTCACTTTCACTTTTGTTTTGTTATACATAGAAAATAATCATAGTACTTAAACAACTGGCCTCCCTGCTGCCAGTGTCACCCACACCTGTCATAATGCATTGAACCAATGTAATATTAGACCCTCAAAACATGAATATACTAACTAAATATTTAGTTAATATTAAGTATTTGCGTATTCTGATTTCTAAGAAGACAGCACAGTGGTGCAGTGGTTAGCACCGTCACCTGTGTGTGTGTACCGCGCCTCTCGCCCAATGTCAGCTGGGATAGACTCCAGCACCCCTGTGACCCTTACAGATAAACAGTATAGATAATGGATAGATGATTTCTGAGACTTATCTCTGAGGTAGACAGACAGCTGAACTAGTATAACATGGAGTACACTGCAGCACTTCTTAAGAAGGTATTCAGACCCCTTCATTTTTTGCTCACGTTGTGTGATTTAATTTTAATGGTTAAAATAGAAATTTGCAGAAATATCTAAAAACATGTTTTCAGTGTCACTTTGGGTCATTGAGTGTAGACTGATGAGCTGAAATGGCAAATTTATCCATAAAATGATTTACAATACAATACAGTGTGCAAAACGTGAAGGGGTCTGAATACTTTTGAAAGTACTTAAGCACTGAGAGAGATGTTCCTCCCAATTCTGAGAACAATTTGTGCTTCAGTGTGGCAGAGTAAGTAAAGTAGGAAACTTTAGAGCACTCTGAAAGTGTCAGCTGGAATTCAAAGCTTCTCCTTTGGACTCAAATACCTATTTCATATCAAGTTTTCTTCCTAATGTTTCTGTTTTAAAAAATAAAGCGAAAAGAGTGACAGGGCACAACTGATCACCAAGGCCAACAGTATTTCTGGCTCACACTGTGAACTCTCAGCAGCACCACAGACTTTGCCAATTCAACAGTTTAAAACAACAACAAAAATAAACTGGGGTTTATCTTTGCATTTACCTTTCTGTAGACAATCATGTTGGGGGAGTCGTCGTCAGGGTCAACGCTGCTCATGGACCTCATGGACAGGAGAGGTCGGGTCGGGGTCGTCTGGACGCTCTCCTTCGGTTCTTCAGACCCCTCATTGGGTTCTGTCGCCTCCGCAGGACTCGGCGGCAGCGGCTGCTCCTCCTGCTTCTCCTGCTGCTGCTGCTGCTGCTCGTCCTCCTCCTGCTTCTCCTGCTGCTGCTGCTGCTGCTGAGGTGCCTCAGCCATCATTACAGTCTCTCCTTCAGTCTACACCTCTTGCGTTAAGATATCCTCTCTTCTTTATCTGTGTCAGACTTTCTCTTCCTCTTTCTTTATGTCCTCCTGTGGTTTCTCTCGTCAGTGTCTAGAAGCTGCTGTAGGGAGAGAGAGAGAGATGAATTAGACAGTACAACTCACCGCTGGGCTCCAGTCTCCCAACTCTCTGTCTTTTTTCTTGTCTTCTGTCAGCAGGGCCGGGATGGATGAAATAAAGGCATCATAAATTGTCCTAGTTTTCTCTGTTATCTCTTCCCTGCAATTCCTCCCGGTCCACTGTCACATGAGATTGAACTTGCAAGAGAATAGAAGACATCAAGTTTAAGTTTTGCTCTTTTTAGTCCCTCCAGCATCTATCTTTTAGTCACTCATCTCAAGTATTTATAGGATGTTTTATTTCCTATCAAATGACAGACAGTAAGACCATTGCAAACTTATGTGCCATTGTGGAGATTGATGTCACATCTTGCCAATACTTGCCAACACTCAACCTCTTCCACTTTATGATACTGTTTTCCAAATATTTTATAAATGAGATGTGATTCAAAAGATGGAAATCTTCCAGATTATTTCAGGTTTTTTTTTTTTTTTAAACTTAAAAACTTGCAGATTCACTCCTGCTCAGCTAGACAGTCATCTAATCTTAATTTCCTCCAAACATCTCACAAGCAGAGAATAAGTTTAAATGAAATAAACTCTCATTTGGTTAAAATATCAGTACATCTTCCTTAAAGCCCTATCTCAGTTGCATAATTTAATTAAGTTTGAAAATAAGCAGATGTCAATAACTCAAAGTCATTATGAAACAGGGTATCTATAAAGTAAAGGGAAATGCACACAGTAAGCATCAATTATTCAAAACAAATGCTCAGAGTGCAGAAACAAAAGTGTAGACAGATCAAATTCTGGTTGAGAAAGCATAAAAAGTTTCTGTTTTACTGCAGAACCAGCATTCACAGAAACACCTCTGCATGTAAAACAATATATGATTTCGTTCCATGTATATAGACACACACACACTTGGTATCCCATAACTCAGGCCTGTCATTTCTTTTCTGATGGTCTGACAGCTGTCAAAATATTGATGTCTGAGGACAGATGAGGTGAGACAAGGTGAGTGGAGACGAAGAGTAAAGGTAGAAAGGGGAGACAGCAGGAGCGGAGAAAGAGAAGAAGGGTGAAGAGGAAAAAGAAGAAAACACAGCAGTTGGTAAGAGAAGAAGAGGACATGAGCTGAAAAACTTTCCATCCAAACAAATTCATTGCTCCCTCTAAGTCTGGACTCTACCCTCCCGTCTCCTTGTCAGATTGGACCAACATCACTGTCCCAGCCTATTACATCCATAGACATAACTGGGACCAAGTCTCTTTCCATTTCATCCTCCCTAGATGGAAGAAGATGCTGCCTTTTACTTTTTCTTTAGAAATTATTAATCTTGAGAAAGCTGGTTTCTTTACTGACTGAAAATGAAACCATGAATGTGCAAAATAAGGTTGTATTGGAAAGAGATTGCATTGGAAATTGGATGGGAAATCTGAGGAAAAACCCAATTCCTTACTTGATTGGAATGAAACTGAGTTGCTCCCAACTTTGATTGAAAACATCACAAAGAAAGTTTACATTTTGTCCAGAATACTTACAAAATATAATTCACAGGAATTTTACACCCTGTATGCTTAGAACTAAAAATCAATTAAAATCAACTGACTGTACTGTCTGTTTTATTAATGGCATCTCTACTTCTTCCACTTGAAAAGATTTATCATTATTGTTCATTTCCTTTTGTACAAAATAGTTGAGAACTTGACAAAGATTTAAGTTTTCTGGAAATCTGCTCTATCTCAGGAAATGAAGTATTTGAAGATTTATGGGCTTTGTGTTTCAGCTGTGATGAAGACTGAGCTGAAATCAGGCTGGTTAAATGTGTAATCAGAACTTTGTGCAGGTAAAATTGTCCTCCCTACCCCCTCAAATGTGGCCTGCTCTCCAGGTTTCCAGGCAGACTGAAATAACAAGCTCAACATACTCACAATACAACATGAAGCTACAGAGAGGCCAGAGCAGTCAAATGTGAAAAAAGTCTGCACAGGTATGTCCATTGCAAGCATTTCAAGGTAAATACTTGTCAGAATCTCAACAGGCAAATGTTTGGCAAAAGGAATCCCAGAGCTTTTGACGACAGAAAATGGAGCACACCTGTGCTTAGTCATGCAAGTGCACATGGGAAATGCAGTTCACAGCTGTAGTTCAGATACAGAAACTTCACAGGTACAACATATCACAAAAACTGAAGCTAAATCAACAGAAAAAACAATCAGGAAACCAAAAAAGTAAGAAAAAGTAAGAAAATAGAGTACAAACCAACTGTAAAGACATCAATAAGTGAAGTATGACCCTCAAATACACCAGCAAACTCTTTGTATATCATGCAGCTCATGTCAAAATTCAATAATGTTTTTTTGGCAATTGTACATGCTCAGTACCACGGCTCGATTAACTTGCTAGGGTTCTCCAGTGGGGGGGGAAAAGCTGTTTAGTCTCTCTCCCTCTGTGTAATTTGATTAAACATGAATCAATCAGGGAATATGCACCATGTAAGCAGAGTACCAGCTGAAATAATGAAGGTCTCAAAGCTACATTTTGAGGCTGTGCTAAGTTGGCAGTCCAGCCTGACAGAAAACCCAGAAAGTTAAGAAAAGAACCAATATAACAACAAGCCTTGATGCAAACCTTTCTTTCAAAGGAATAGTTCAACAATTTGGACTGCGTGCTGGCACCTCTAAAGCTTACAAATGAACAAGATTTGCCAATTTCAGAGGGAACTACAAGTTACAGGTTTCTCCCTAAGACTGAGAAAGAAAATGAATGTGTATTTCCAAAAATAAGATGCTGTGTTATTATTTAGGTTTACAGCTGGTGCACTTGACAAAATCAATACAGAACTTTTGGATGGCTGCACACACAATGACTTCTAATACTGGTTGGCTATGAAGTCTGAGTAGAGCATCACTTGTTTCCACATAGATGCAGAATGTGAGTGTGTGTTAGGGCGTGTATGTGTGTGTCTCTCTGTGGCTATTGGCACAGGTATTTAGCTCCATGTCAACCAGCTCTTTAGATCAATACTCTCATCAGCCAGCTGTTTGTGAACATACAAACCCAGTGTGCATGCTTGAGCCTCAGAGAGCTGCTACATGTGAAGAAAAGAACGCTCAGCACGTGTTTGGAAAACCCAAATGGGACAAGAATTTAATGCATTTCTGAATCAATGGCTCTCAACCTTCTATCTTCATTATGGGTGCACCATCTGTTCAACAGGTATTTCAGACCTGCAGGTGACACTGAATAGAAATGCCTGATTTGTTTCCCAGTAATGCTCAAGTTGCACAGTCCCATTGCTCCATGTCTGGAAACACGGGATCAGTGTCTCCACCATTCACTCTGACTCTTGATTTTGCATATAAATGAAATGTTCAGGTTGAATACGCTCGTCTGATCAGCCTAGATCACACAGTGATTTAGTGATACAGAGGGGCGGCTCACCCATGCTGTTTCACACTGTAGTCACCCTAATTGCTTTAAAGAAGCTCTGGTGTCAGGTGTGGTCACCTTGAGATAAAAAAATACCTCATCTATCTAAAAAAAAAAGATGAATGTGAGGGTGGAGAAGAGATGAAGCTTCCACATGTTTGTTGTTTTATTGGATGGTGATTCACTGAGAGGATGAGACAGCTCCTGCAAACAGTCTGTAGAATTTAAAATATAAAAAGGCTGAATAAGGACCCTCCAACAGCATCCGACAGCCCGTATCCACCAAACCTTTCCAACAATCAGATTGGGGGCAGCTGCAATCAACAAATTTTTAACTTGTCAAAACTGACAATCTAACAGTTACCTACTTTACACTTGGTCAGACAAACCTGTCATACAATCTGCTTGGTTTCAAGCATACTGAACCCTGTTTTCTTGTGAGAGTTGATGTCTTAAAGGCAGCTCAGAAAGAAAATTTCCCATAAGGACAAAATATCAACTTTACAAAATCAAAAGATTCTCAACATATTTGGATGTGATTTACTGTCTCCTGGACAGCAGCGAGTGGGGACCGAGTCCAGAGAAAAGTGCCCTCATAAACGTAAGTTAAAGCTTTCGTCATCACGGTCTCCTTCATGTCCTTTGGTATAAAACGTCACTGAGTGTGTGGGTTGGTAAATACGACTTTGCTGTGTGTAGTTTACTGATGTCACACTACAGGATTACCAAGACCCTGCTTTCTTAGGTTCAAACAGTTCTTCAAAAACTACTGACTATGAAATGATTCAGGCTATAAATTCTAATAATTACAACATATTCAGTCGTTGACTTTAAAGGCCATTCCGACAAATCCAGTTTGGATTTTTTCTTTCTGTATCTCACTAATTAAAACGATGTTTCTGCACTTTCAATCACTGTATCAAGTATACTGATCTCTTCTTGAGTTTCAACAGTCAAGTACTGTCATAGAAACAAATAGAGTAGGTTATAAGGAAACTGAGCTGTGATGAGAAGAAGAAGATGCAGCATGAGACTTCTCACTGTTTCTGAAGTCTCTGCTATTGTTTTCCCCCTGGGCCCTCCACAGCGCAACACACACCCAGCAGTTTTCTTCACCATCCATCCTCTGCGCTCCAGGCGAGACTGGATGAGGATGTCTGGGTGTTTTACACTGTAGGACAGCTGTAATATAAAGGACACCATCAATTCAGCAGCCGGCCATTTTTATGCACACGGTGGTAAAATGATAAGACAAAAAAAGGGAATAACCAAATACATACAATCCAAAAGTGTGTGTGTGACACCAGTTATTGGGCTCAGATTTTGTATGAGTAATTATGTATTAAAGACGTATGGCCAAAAGCATGTAGTAACAAAGTATGTGGATGCATTACATTACATTCATATGTTACTGTAGGACATCTCATTCCAAAACCATGACCTGCTGCTATGACAGCCTGGACTCTTGTGGAAAGGTTTTGGAACCTGTAGGGGCTGCAGGGATCGACCACTGGTGTTGGGTGAAGGCTTAACTCACAGTTCAGATGGGGCTGAAGTCAGGGTTTTTGTGCAGGCCAGTCAAGTTCTTACAGAGGGAAAAGGGAAATCCCTCTTTCATGGACGTTGCTTTCTATGTTTGCATGGGGGCACTGTGATGATGAATCAGTAAGGGGCCTTCACCAAACTGTTACCACAAAGTTGGAGGCATGGTATTCAATATACACTAAATATTATTGCCCTGTATGCTGGACCACTGAGATTTACCTTAATTGGAACTGAGGGTCCCCACCCAAACCATGATGTCTAAAGTCTAATCAGACAGAACAAGACAAGACAGCTCATACATTCAATACAACCAGGCCACAGGTACTGTCCAGTCAAATTTAAACCAGTAAGAAAACATCTGGATGTGATGGTCATTGCCAGGATGGAGCTCAAATCTCCAACATAACGTGAGTTTGGAGAGTTTAGGTTTGATGGATGGTAGTGTTACACATCTACATAATATCCACATAGATCTGTCTCCGTCCGACAGCTGTCTGTGGTCTCCCTATCCTCACAGGACCGCTTCTCTCCCCAAACGCACAGAGCCAGCAGCGCTGCAGCCTGATTTAGACTCGCTCTGACACACGCACACACACACACACACACTTTTGCAGCACGTACATTTTCACCAAACACCCGTGTATAGATATACTGTACACTGAGCCCATGAAGTGCACACACCACATCTCAGTGTGTCTCTCGTCTACAGCAAACATACATTCAGTCCAAACGTGCGCTGGTGTCCTTCGAGTGTCACTTCACTAACCAGCAAGTGCCCGCTCCCTTGAATCACAGGTGGGATTAACATCATCTTTTCTGGTGCGCGCGCACACACACACGCGCGCGAGCACCTGCACTGTAACAACATCCAAAATCCCATCCAGCACAGCAGTCCCTCACTTTCAGATTAACATCGCAGCAGTGACTATCAACATTATGGAGCGCGTTAAAGCGCGCAGCGCAACAGAAATCCAGTCTTCTTTCATATATTTTCTTAAGGCTACTCTCTAAGTCCATTCATTCATTCAGTAATCAGCCCTCTCTTTCATCACATCTTCTTCACCCTTCTATCCCTTCTCCTTACCTCAGTGCCGGCTTCTCTCTCGCTTGGAGCTCCGAAGCCAAAAAGCGGCTCCACCGACCCACCAAAGCGCTGCACACTCGGAGTGAGAGAGAGAGAGAGAGAGAGAGAGAGAGAGAGAGAGAGAGAGAGAGGTGGAACAGCTGTAGAGAGACTGAGAGGAGAGAGAAAAGGCTGTGGGATCAGAAGCAGCTGCTGCTCTCTCTCCCACTAACATACAGTTGTTCCCGGTTTGAGAGAGTGTGTTTGTTCAGGGCCAGAGGTTTAGTCAATGATGCTGAGCCAGCATGGTTGATATTGTGTGATGCACGACAATTCAATGAATGAGAAAACTAAACTCAAACCTAGATTTATTTGCCTAAAAGGGTTTTTAAATCTACATAACATATGACACCCTTTATCCACTGTGTCTTGGATCGTATAAGAAAAGCCACAAAAACTTTTAAAACATAGAGCAGTGTCCGTACAGCATATGAAGAACGAATGAAAACACAAACAACAAAGGAAAATATGTGTGTGTCTCTGCTAGTGTGTGAGAGACCAACACACACACTAATCATCAACATCTAACTGGTCTTTATAGTCCTCAAAGTCCAACCATGCTTAACCTACACGACACACACTACTCATCTAAACATGAATGCTATGAATATAGAGTCTTCTTTATTGAGAAACTATACTCACTACATTTTTATAACATTTCTACAAGACAAGTTAATATTAAATGAATAGCATTGTAATGAACTGCTTCAGTCTGTGAGCTGCTGGCCTTTTACCAGATAATTTTTTTCTTCTGCTGTCCAGCTGATTAATCTGACAACCCTCCAATCATAAACCAATCAAGACACCACTATAACAACAAGTGTTTAGAGCTTGAGTGTGTTTGAGTGTTTTATATGACCTCTGTCACTGTGCTCCTTTCTGTCAGAGTATAATTATGATGTTTTTCTTTTTGTGTGATTTTTAACATACAAAACTCTGTTAGCTCACACTTTTCCAAACAAGGATCGAGCTGACAGAAAATGAGGTAATTCTATTGTTACATGTTTTCGTCCTTGCCCGAGGATATTTAGGGGTTGAAACCTACTGGTGCTTCCTCCTGCAGGTGAGAATAATGATTTATTTTTAAATCCCAGTGTCTGATTTATGTAGCAGCCCTGAGGCAAACACTGTAGGTGTCTGTATTTATTTTGTGTTAGCAGGCAGCCTTTGTCAGGGTCACAGTTAATACAGAATTTTAATATGAAATCTCATCTATCTGGCATCCAAAAGATCCCAGGTTTAGCTACAACATAACAAATATCAAACTGATAGTAATGATGGATGGATGGATGGGAAGATGTCTTGCTCATATTTTCCTAGTGCACCGTGGTGAAAAATGAATGAATACTCAGGATTGTGTTGCTGGTTATTTTCACCAGTGTTCACAGCTGAATAAAGAGCAACCTTGAGCTAATGCACAATTTCTTTTGCACGTTTACAGCATCTTTAGAGTGCTACAACTCATGCTGTTAATTAATCAACACACTAGTTGCTCCATATGGAACATTTTAAGATGGATTAAAGACTCAAACATTGAGCTCATCAGATCATGTGCTTGGAGAATTGATCACTGCTGATAACAGAGTTATATTTTTCCATTTAGTGTGAATCTACCTTCTGAATGATGTTTGCCAAGTGCTCTTTTTAGTACACGTGCACTGTGGGGCTCCACCTCTTGGCTAATATCCTGTGATTTCACTGGGATATGTTTGCAGACTTTCCCATTATCCATTGATTATCCTCGCTGAAGACTCCCTAGGTGGGATCTCAACATGGCTACTATTTATGGGGCTTTATCCCTATATATCTGACAGGATAAAAACCAAAGTCTTTACTAAATAAAACTTTTGCTTTCGCATTAACTTGTGCTGTCTCTTATGACTGAAACTGAACAATACCTAAGTTGGCAGGAGAATTTATTCGTGCAAAAGAAGGTAGTGAACTCTTCCACACTTTATCAGCACAGAGTTTAGAGTAACTTAACACCTTGATGAAATCTTGTTGCTGACCTCTAGTGGTTTAAATTCTCACCTTGCTGCAGTGATGTGAAAGTGTACTCCAGGACCCCATGACATCACTGTTGGGTGTGGTTACAGGCATAACAGAGCAAGCTTCTGAAACAAAGTACTGCTTTTCAGCCTGGTATTAAGTTTCTCTTGTTTCAGTCACTGACTTGGGTTGAAATCATAATGAAGCACATTCATGGGTTAATCATCTCTGGACAACAAAGCTGTTTTCTCAAGATAAAGCGTTAATCATTCAATTAGTTCAGGAAAAAGAAAGATGGTTTTGTTGAGATAACAACATCAACCAACAACATTGTTATCCTCAGATAATAGAGAAAACTAATTCATGATCCTGTGATAACAGGATTCAAAAACATATTTCTCAACCTTTCCAGCTTCCATACCTTGTGGTTCTCAAATGCATAGAGGAAGGCATTTAAACATTGCTCAGACAAATGCAGCCTTAAGCTTTATAACATCCACTGAATGGCAAATGATCTGTACACTCGTATCCTGGTGCAATAAAGCCATTAAATTCTCCTCAACTCATTGTTTCTTTCCTCTCCAAACCTTCCCCACACTCACCCCCTCCCCCTCTTTCTCTCTCAGTGTAATCTCCCTTAATTTCTTGTCTCAGACACATGCAGGTCTAACAGCTTTAACAGACAGAGCTGCAGATAAACTCTTAGCTGATGGGGACTTTTGGCTGAGCACTGAGGCACATCAAAGCATCTGATGCAATGATGGACTGAGGGAGGAAACTGGGTGCTTACTGTAGTCAGGAACAGTAACACTTGTTCACTATACGTGTGTGTTCGTGCATGTAACCAGATGTCACGTTAGCATGTTAACACGGCACATTTACAGTGATTCAGGCAGCATATTCTCACTGCTGGTGGTGGAGACTAAAAATATTTGCTGGCCTAATTCAATTGAATATTACTGGGGCAGAGAGTGAAGTGGCAGCACGCTTCAAAAGCCAGTTGTTTCTCTCTTTTTTGCTTTCTCACTTTCATCTGCTGTTTAGTGAGCAAATGGAAAAATGGACGTCAATGAGCTGACAAATCAATACATGCACTTACCAGCTAACTGTCGTCAAAAACAACATTGATACTAATGGACCACTCTGGCCTGACAGATTGACATTCATACACACGCACACACACATACACACACAGATGGAAAACTATAGCCTCCACTCTGGACCAACTGAATTATTGAGCAACAGTAAACAGGAAGAGAAGATCCCACTGGGGTGTGTGTGTGTGTGTGTGTGTTAGTAAAGTGGTTGGGTGGGGGTTGCCCCACATTTAGTGTTCTTTTATTGCTTCATGTCTCCATGTCTTAACATGTATTTTCACACGCATATGTCTGCACATCTGGACACTGAAAGGACCCTCACTGAGCTAAAACCTAATTCTCATTTTAAACTTAACCCTAAAACCTGTCTGCGGACTGGTTCTGCATGCTGGTGCAAAGTGTACCAAGGGCAAAAGCTGTATAAAGTACTGTATATTGTATAACTGTATAAAACTATATGGAGTACAAAGTGTATATATTTTGAGGAGGTGCAGTAAAAAAACAAACAAAAAAAACACCACAAGTGAAATAAAAACCTTTAAGAAAGTCCCACATACAGCTAATATACAGAACTTATTTATATACTGTTAGCATTTTAACATAAGTGGGGTGTAAAAAAAAGTGGACTCTAATTTAATTCTGATCTTATGATATGATATTTTCTCTTAAGTTAACCTCATTGCAAAGCACAACATTTCTACACCACATCTGTTTAGATACCTGCAATTTCATAGGCGGTATTACTAGCAACTGTCTTAGTCTTTATTGGACAATATAGACAATATTGCATAAAGGTTATGGTGAGCTGAGAGCTGCCAGAGAGTAGACATGCTGTTCTAGTGTCTTTATGCTTTGCAGAACTTGGTTTAAAATAAATGAATAAATAAATCAGGCATCACCTGTGATATAATTCAAAATAGTGTGCCACTGGACCAAGTCTCTACCATAACAACTGAAATCTGAGCTCAGCCCAGTGGCTCTGCCTCCGAACAATTCAGCACAAGTTTGACACAGACCTGACTCTCACAAAGCCCCCAGCACAGCCTGAAAACATTTACGTGAAAATAAAAACATAAGAGTTGATCCATCCATATTTTCTGTTGCTTATCCTGGTCTGGGTATCTCTAACACCCTCCTCCTTCCTCCAGCTCCTCATGGGGGATCCCAAGGCATTTCCAGGCCAGATGGGACACATATAATCCCTTGGTGTGTTCTTGGTCTGCCCCAAGGAAATCCTTCCGGTAAGACGTGCCTGGAAAACCTCCTCAGGCATCCAGGGGACATCGTAATGGGACCTCCGAACCACATCATCTGGCTTCCTTCAGTATGAAGGAGCAGTGGTTCTACTTTGAGCTCCTTTGAGTTCTTCACCCTGACCCAAAGGTCTAGCTTTTGCTAATATCTGCAATATTATTCTTTCGGGCACCTCCCAAGGCTCATGACTTAAATCTAAATGCCAGGGCAAGGGGGAAGTTGCATGATGCAGTCTGCATGTCATGTGGGTGAACACAGGTCGCAAAAATTAAGAGGTGGCTAACACGAGTTTTGGATGATTTCATCCTCCACTTAAGCCATTTTTTAACCAAATTAAAGTATTTTATCAAGATAAAAGCTGACAGGTGTGCACCTACACAAAGGACTTGGAATGATTCTTGTTTTGAGTTTGTGAATCTCTTTTTCACGAGGCAGTCCAAGTCTTCGTCAACAGGCTAATTAAAGCTTCTCATGATGCTTCACATCTTATAAAAACGGAGATCAAAAATAGAAATAATGGAGATGTCAAAGATGTGGATGTCTAGCTGTGTGTGTCTCACCAGGACAATCTGCTGAACACACACAGCCATAACAGACAGTGACACAGTCTGACAGGTATTGTGTAAATCGACTAGACCGCCTTAAAAGCACGGAGGGACTGTTTGCATCTCCAATGACGGCAAACAACAAAGCTCTGCCTCTGAAGAACAAAACACCTCTACTTTCTCTGTCTGTCTTCTTGAGTGCTCGATAAGAGCTGAGAGCCACACAGAGAGGCGTTGTGTGGGCTGCTGGAGTGTGTGGGATAAAAGCACCAAGGGTCTGTACATGACACAAGAGAAAGAAAAAGTCAAGAGATGGACACATGCTGCTGGAGAACAGAGAGGTTTCATTCTTCTGTTCCGGTCACATGGCAGCAGAGATAAAATGGAGATGCAGCCACGTTAGAATAAAAGTTGACTTGTTTCATATGAACAGAAAAGAGTTTCTAGCCTGATAGAAATGTGTCAAATAAATCTATTGTATGTCATATTAACTGGGATCTACAGTTAATGCTAAGGTTGGAACAATATCAACTAACAATGTAAAAACTGACTGATGTGTAAAATAAAAGGTGTTGCTCATTGTAATAAATGGCTCTCTTGGGTTCTCTGGAGTGTTTGAATGTCTTTAAGCTCACTGGTTTAGTTTTCAGGCCCATAACTCTACTGATGTGGTTCACTCTGACCACTCTGATCACTGTTATTTTCCTACAGTGGAAGGCTAATTTTTGTGATAAAGCTCAGATTAATTCACTATACACTACTTTCCCAGCACTAAACAGCAGACATACACAGCTACCAACTAACTGGAACATAGCAGACAACTTAGCAGCTTAAGAGCCAGGAGTTAGCGGAGACGAAAACTGAGCTGAAAGGACAATGAATACTTTTGTTTTGTTTACAGCTTGCTGTGCTGCTCTGATCTGAACCTACCAATTATTTGTCAGAAAGTGAGATGTAAGAGATGGCTAAGTTACTTCTTATTTATCTTAACTGCTCTAATTTCAATTTGTCATTATCTTCATAACCAAATCCCTCCAGTGGGGGGTTTAATTGGCCACCAGAATACCACTGGTTGCACTGTGCAGCTCTCACATGTAGTCACAAGCTTTTTTTGCATCTCCCTGAATCCTAGAGAAACTGAATGATAGTCTCATTAAAACCCAAAGGTACATGTGTAGTTCTTTGCAAATGAAGGCACAAAAACACAGCAGGCTGCAGCTCTCCCTGATCAGACTTCAATTCAGGCCTTGTATACTTCTCTCTGTAGCAAATCCTTGAAAGGAACCCCAGGTGATTCAGCCCCCACATTTTCCACCTGTGCCAAAGATGACTAATCTGTGGCCTCCTCCGCATTACACCTCTCCTCCTCTGTACTGACGCTGCAGTCGCTGCTGCACTGGCCTCAAACAGCCCCCAAACACAGCTGCAGGTGGACAGACTGAAACAAGCACAGGTCAGTCCACAGCAGCAGAGGTGACGGACCAACAAATCTGTCTATAGTTCTCTCAGCTGCACCATTTGCTGTATATATATATATAGAAATTAGTCAGATGTTTATTCTGGTAACAAATACACTTCTTAAAGCACTTGAACATCAAAAAGGCTAATTTTAGTTGGAATGTGAAATTAAGTAAGTAATGTGATGTATATATATGAGTCTCATACCTCATTAAGCCGTCTCTTCTTTTTTCCAGTTAAAGGAACAATAAACAGTGATGCTAGTCCTTCTTGTTTGATACCATCAGAGGGAATATCAGTCTTTCCTTCTCCATAATTAAGAAGTGATGTTGCTTTTCTCACTGCAAAAAGGAAAGTAATATTTAATTTAAAGATGGATAAATCTTTATTTCTTCTTGTCTAAGACATAATCTTGTAAATCATCATTTGCATATAATCAAACAAAGGTGCGAGCACTGTTCAGATTACAATCTCTCAGGCTCCTCACAATCAGGTGAGCAGAATTTAGCTCTTAACCGGTTAAAGTATAAAAAAGTTCTAGAGCAGCTAGAGTGGAACTTGTGGTGCGATTGCTTCCAAACTTTCAATGTCAACTTTTAAGCCAACATGGATGAGAGGTCCTTCAAGTGCTCGGAAAAAGGAAATTTCTAAATATCTAAGTTTCAGTGACAACTTAGCTGAGGAAGATAAAGTAATTGTTTAGTCAACACTGTCTGAGAATGGTTTAAAATTGACATATTTCTTTATCATTATAGCCCAAGAAACCACAATTATTCTCACAACCATGGAAATCTTTAGTAAAACAGGTGCAGAAAAGCAGTTGAATTATGTTACTATCAGTTCCTATAACCTCTTTCAGCAGTGGTGATGCACTACTGCATAATGAGTGTATAAGAAAGCACAGGCGAGGTGGTTTCTGGCTCTGGCTGTGAGAGCAGTCAAAGTGCAATCGGGTGAATCAGCATGATAGGAGAACAATAGGAGCCTGAGGGAGCTAGAGTCCAAATCCCAGACCTCTACCCCTCTCCTCAATCTCTGGTTAGTCACTGCAAGATACAATCAGACAGAAGCTCTGCAGGAGAGAGTGAAGCAAATCCACTTCCCTTGCACTTAAGTATGAGATAGACGGTGAGGAAAAGGTGACATAATATGTTGGAGGCTGTTAAGAAAGTAAGTATGAGATCAGGACAGTTAAAAGGAAAATGCATTACAGCACAGAAACAAGTCAACAGCACCACAAGTCGATAGAGCATTTATTTATTTATTTCAGAAACTTACTGTGATCACTGCAAATGTCTTTCATACCTTTACATTTTACAAAGACAATGGATCTGGGATGTAAACAGTATTTGTAATTCTGCGAAACTTACGATCCTCTTGAAATTGTGTTCACCTTTATCTCCAGTCAGAGCTGATCACATTACTTAGCTTGTTCGTCCAACAGGAGGGAACAAAACGAATCACGTCAAGGCAGCGTATGCCGTGAGTCTGAGCTTTGTGTAACCTTCCTCCCCTGATGCAATCACTGACCTCGCAAGCTGTGCTCGACTGAAAACCAGCGTCCCTACAGTACAAACGACATCCAGCCTGCTCTTGTCTGATCAGCGATGCCTAAAGAAAAGAAGGGTTCAATTTTTTTTCTTTTTTTGAAGTGAATAAAGTCAAGCACCTTCCTCTTGTTTGTCAGGAACTGCAATGGCAAGAAAACTATAGAGCAACATCTAGACACGATTGCACAGGAATGGATCAAATTCACCCTTCTTATATCCAAAACCTGTAAACACAACCCTTTATATAAAACATTGTGCAAAGGATCTCAAAAATAAGATAATACAAAATGGAACATTTGAACATCTGCACATTCACATTTTCCATATCCTTCTTAAAAGCAACAAAAACAAAGCCGAGGAAAAAAAAAAAAAAAAACTATTTGCATTATAAAATTAACTCATTCACAACAAAGGAACTGGACCGGTGCGTGTGTTTACATCTTTGTATAAGGTTGACAACTGTATCTAACATCCAACTTGATGTACACTTTTCAAGATGCGAGTAAAACATCTGCACTGCACAGTTTGTCATTTGGCCATACTTCATTTGAAATACAAAAAAAACAAAAACAAAAAAAACTAGAGCACTTTCCATGTACAATAAAATATGAAACATTACCTAATAGTCATCATTTAAGCATCGAAATAGTTCTGGACAGGAAACCAGTGTTCATGGCAAACAATTTACAGTCAAAACTTTATGGATCGGGAACATTTTTGCCAATATGACTCATCTTTTGTGAATATGTTATGGATTTCACATTATTGGATGACTACTAGACTCCACTTTGAGACTGGCCAACTTGTGAAACTGTTAAAACAACCAAAATCACCTCACCAAGCAAATACTATTGAGTGTTCACTGGTGCAGTCACCGTCCACTGACTAACGAGAGATTCTTAAAACAGAACCAACACTTCTACATCCTTTCGCTAAGAGTCCACTCATCTTCCTGCAAAACTGCAGAGCTGAATGTCAGTTATAGTAAACATCACATTTCTTTAGGCTTGTTTATATTCTCTTTACATTCAGACCAAGTGCCGTTTTGTGCTGTTCTCTGCAGGGTTTTAATTGCATCGATTTAAGATGCAAATTTACTTAAAGAGATTCAAAAACTGGGAATGTTTTTTGTTTCATTAAAAAGGGCTTTTATGGTAGAGGACAGGGAATTAAGGCTTACACCACTACTGTGAACAACAGCTTCAACATACATGCTCGACTTAGCGACCTGAAATAAACCCAACACTCTTGTGGTCGTGTTCGACACCTGGCTGAGGAAATAGCTTTGTGGCTTCTGCTTGTGTTTTAAGTAGCTTTGTGATTTGGGGGAAATGTTCTTCCAATACACTCTTATTACAGCGGCCAGCTGGTCTGAATAATATACTGCATGTAGCTGAATGCAAAGGCACACTCACACGAACACTCTCCCTACACTCCATACACACACACTCTTGTATCGGGAGGCTGCCTGGTCTGTTTGTGTTCAGTGAAAATATTCATCTGAACAAGAGGAATGCTGAAGCCTCGCAAAAGAGTCCCCCGGACAAACATTTATGAGGCCGAGTCTACAACTGTGAGGATGATATTGATTAAAAATGATAAGCATTTAGAGTGTGTGTGTGCGTGTGTGTTACCAGGTGTGTTTACTTTTCAGGATGAAGAAGAAGAAGAGCCATTCCCTTTTATCTGTTCCCCAGGTGCTGTTTCAAAGGCACGTCCCTGCTCTGCCTGGGAGTAAATGACCAAAATAAGTGACTGTAGGCACAGCTGGATTAGACTGATGTACATTCACACACTGACAACACACACATATACACACTGTCACTACTACAGCAGGAACTGTAGCTCCATCTGACTATGGGTATTTTAATATGGCCATATAAGTAATTTTTGTTGAATTACTTTCTTAAAAGATCCTCACATTCCCAACAAATACTGAACCTGAGGAAAACTACAGACGTTCAAATCTAAGCACAGACAACACACACACACACACACACACCTACATACACACAAGTACACCTAAGGTCTGCTCCCTTTATCAAAAATCAACCTTTGATTGTCTCTCAGAGCTGGCTTCTGATTATTCTTCCTGTCCTGTGTGTTTGTGTGGCCTCCCAGTTGATGTCTGACTGACTGCTGAAGAGGCTTTGGAAAAATACAGAGTGACTGGCGGCACATTTAATAATCATGACATTTTCCACTGGTCATCACTAGAGGGCACTGTAAGCAACACGACAGCAGGCTTGGGCACCACAAAATACAACATAATACAGAATAAAAAGCATATAGTCAGGCTTTAGCCAGAATTAAGAAAGAAAGCCATTTAAATAATATAGCTAGTGACCTTTTTCTTGAGGAACTAAACACTGATGTCAGTTGTACTGTACGAATAGAACAACTTATTTATTGGAATTATAATACAAGGAAATAAATTAACCTGGGAGACAAAAACCCTTTATTTTCCCTCCCAAAAATGTCTCTGTCATTTTATCATCAGCTGGCTCTCTGTATTCCAGACAGTGGGATGATGAGTGGAGTCCTCTCTTTCCTTTTTCACAAAAAGCATGACGTTCAGTGGAGAAAAGATAGACGTTCTTGTGCAGCAGAAACTGGTGTCTTACAAGAATAACCTTTAATGCATCTTTTACCACATCAAACACTTTCCAAGAGCAAAACTCTCCATTTTTGTGAGCAAAAGACAGGAGTCCTGACTTCTTCCTATTGCTTTTAAGACACATACAACTGGGATGGAGCAAAGCACTCTGGATATCAGTCTTGTTTTATGGCACCACTTGCCGATGGCTTTTAAATATACTCCTCTGTCAGGTGTTGGTTTGTGCTGTTGAGACAGGCAGAATGTTGTATAATCCAGATCTGAGTGACACAGAGGAGAAGAAATGAAAAAAAAATGTGACTGTACAAATCCAGATTTTCCTCCAGTGCAGAGGCAGATCAACCTGCCTCCATGTCGGTGGCTGACGGACAAACTGTTCAGAGGTTTAAGCTCGAAGGAGAGGAAACACAGGCGCTAAACTTAATCTCCATTTACATGTGATTGAAAGGACCTGTTTCCAATGGTCTTGTGGCTTTAGATTTATCACGTGGGCTGGCGGATTTGTCACGTACCTGTCTGACTTTGTGTGGCATTTCAGAGACTTCCTCTTACAAGTCACCTGGATGTCTCTGCTACCCTCTGGTGTGGTGGGTTTGATTTGGCACAAAACACTTAGGTCACCTTTGAAAAAGGTAGTCGGAAAAAAAGGAACGATGAGGAAACAAAAAAGGCCAGATATCTATTGTAAGTTGTCTTAAAAAGAGAGGCATGTCCACTGGGAGAATATGACATGGGGGTGAGGAGATTGTTTAGGTTTACTTCTGGAATAACTGAAGGAGGTGACTTCTTCAGAAAGAGGAGGGAGGAGGAGAGCTTTCTCTTTGTTGGCAATTTCGCAAAAAAGATTTTGGCACAGCGAGATGAGAGAAAGGTCAATTCAGCAACGCTCTCATGGTCCCGTAGGAGAGCAGAGGTCAGTCTTTCATAATCTGATAAACAACACCCATTTTTCTTGAGTCTCATCCTGAGAAGTTTAACAGAGGGTCTGTTGAGACTGAGAGTGTTTGGCAGTAATGTCTCTTGATGTTTGAAGCCAATGGAAGATAGTAGGAGAGTTCAGCATCAGGTTAAATGACTCTTAACAACAAGACTCCACTTTTCCTGTGCACAATTACTTGTCTGTGTCGACCCTCCCTCTGCGTCTCCTTCCAGACTATGTATGCTGATGTATTTAATTGTGTGTGTGTGTGTATGTGTGTGAGCTGAAATGTGCAGGAGTGTGTCAGTTCATGTCGATGGTGTTGAAGACCCACTCTGTGAACTTCTTGAGCTTGGCAGCAGAGGTCTGGGACTCCTCCTGCAGTCTCTGGTTGTCCTCCCAGAGCCTTTTGATCTGAGTTTGAAGCCGCACCTTTTCTTCACGCTCCTAAAAGAATAAATTGAACCAATTATTTAGCAGTTAACGTGGGAGAAAAATGCATTAAAACAAATGTTTCGCTGGAACAGTGTAAGGAAAACATTTGCTGAAGACTAAAGGTTAATCTGAAAAACAATACTCTGTGTGTTTGGTGTTTACATAAACAACTCAGGCCTGCAGACAGTGAGTCACAACTAGATAGAACTTAAGGGATTTGTGGGCAGATTTTATCAGTTGACATTTTGAAACCGCCAAAAGCACAACAAAAACAAATCCTTAGATGGGTCCATGAACATAAATATTGAGGCAATTTCAAGAAATGTTTGAAAACTGGAGAGAGTTGCTTCGTGCAGCTACTACTGCTACTGGTTTGAGGGTGGTTGAGGGAGGTGGTGTCAAATTCAGCTACTGTTACTTTAAGAATAAAAAATATAGCTCCTCATTTCTGAGCATTTTATAGGAAGCTAGAAGCTAGAAGTTTAATTAAGAAATTAATAACTACCAGACTGCAGCAATTTTGTGAGTGAGAACTCTTCACTGAGAGGAGGCCAGACTATTTAAGAGAAAGTCTGCAAAGTCTGCAACTAGCGACTCAACCTCATGCTACCTCATGCTAATTTTATGCTTAGGATTTGGCATCAATATGGATCACTCCAGTCACCAGTAGAAGCCAGGTGGTATAATGGTGTGAGGAATGTTTTCTTGGCACAAAGTGGGTAGTGTGGTACCAGCTGAACATCACTAGCTAGCTAAACCTTGTTGCTGACTTTCTTCACATCCACAGTCCATTTGGTTTTCAATCAGATAATTCTGGTGGGATAATAGACCACATTCATTCATTCCCTACATTTCACTTTATAAGGGAAGAATTATAAATATTATTATATTATAAAATATGCAAGAAATGTATGTAGGCAAATTGGAAAGGAGTGCATGACCGGATGGGACACTGAATCCATTAGTTTAAATGAATACAAGAGCAAAATTAAACTGTCCCCCTGCTTCCAGGTGATTTGAGGTAAAAAAAACAATACTGAGTCAGCAGTTAACAGCGATAACCAGCTGAGCAGAAGCAAACAACAGTGGCAGCACTCAACTGCTGACTACGTATTTTTTATTGAAGACAAAATATTTATTTACACCCTGAGTTTCCTGTTCCACCGTATGCAAATCAGCCAAAGCCTTTCATTTTTCACCTCCACTGGCACTTGAACAAAAAGGGGGGACCAGAAACTTATCTTTTAGCACAACATACTGTAGAGTAGAATGTAGCCAAATGTTTTTATTCACTGCATGGAAATTAACTCTGTGCATACGTGTGTGAGTATGTACTGAACATGTGTCTATAGTATGCATGTGTGTTATGTTTGTGTTTTCTCTCCCACCTTCTTCAGGTCCTCCTGGAGCATCTTCACCATGGCCTCCAGTTTAGTCACCTTCCTCTCCAGCCCTATGTGACCCTCACTGTGGAAAGGAAAGAGACAAAGCCAATTACTAACAATGACTAACTATGATTAGTTTTACAGTTTAGTTGGTAGCAGGCTCACTTTTACTGACTGTAATTTGGCTGCAAAATCAAAAGGCCTCTTAATGTGTTTCTGGTGTATTTCTTGTGAGTAAGCATCTTAGCCTTCTCTGTTCTCACTGCTATGCCTGTAATCATATGCTTTTTCAGGTACTAATAGGGTAGATGTTACCTAGATGATGGCCGAGACAGTGGAACAGGCTGCAACTCTATGTGGGGCTGTTGTGGACTGGAGGCCCCACTGCTTCGGTGGTTTGAATCCCCAAACACGTAACTTCTCTGAACTGGAGGGAGAGAGAAATGGACAAAGGTGGAAACATGACAACATTACAAACACGGGGAATAAAGCAGCAGTTGAAGACAAATCCAGAATTAATAAACAACATACAAACATTCAAATGATAAAAGTCTATAATCACAAGTGCTATGATAGGGCTAGCATAGCCTTAAAGCTAATTTTATGTTTACTTTGATTTCACAGTCATAATGTACAGAAGTAAAAGAGAAAGTAAAAGGAGATAAACCACATAAAAACTGCATAAAAAGAAAGGTAGATGTAATTAGTAGGAGTTGGTAGTACCGTAGTGTGTGTTTCTCTCACTCTCAAAGGTACTGGCCACATCCACCAAGTGTGTCCACTCTAGAGGACTGTCCCTATCTGAAGAGGGGAGGGGCATCAGCTCCTGAGGGAGAGGTCCACGGTGACGCTCCACCAAATCCACCAGTGATGTGTCAGATGCTGAGAGGTCACCTTTAAAAACAGAAATGAATTAAGTTGTGGAAATACCTTCATGTATTTCCAATCAAAAAGGGGCAGCAGATGCACAGCTAGAGCTTTAGCCAAATCAGATCCATCACATAACCTTTCAGTTTATTTATACCTTCAACCACCCTCCAGTTTCTTACCATGGAGTTTGACACCTAGCTTGTAGGAAGGCCGTCGAAGGGGCACACCGCGGGTGGTGGGTGAGCGTGGGAGGGTAGAGCAGCTGAAGAGAACGTCAGTGCCGAGCGCCGGTTCAGCCACAGAGTCGCTCAGGGAGGGAAGGCGCTGTCCACGATAGATGCTCTCATCTGACAGGGTACGATGGAGTGAGCGACGGCGGCTGAGAGGCTGGCCTGGTGGTGATTTCTGGCCATGCTGCATAGGAATTGCAGGTGGAAGTGGTGAGGAATTGTTATTGTAATATTACTAAAATACAACAGAAACAATGCATTGTGTGGATGAGCACAGAGGCCAGGAGTATCAGTAGTGCTTGTGGGGGTGGGAAATCTCAAAGCTACATCTGGACATTGGTTACAAACAGATGTTGTCATTTATTACTTTTCTTTTTTACTTTGATATTTGCTTACACACTAATAATGGTTAGGTGAATTACACAAAGATGAGGGAAGACACACAAGATCTTCAGAGTATTGTGTCAGGAAGTATAACGATGCTATTTTTAATCAATGAATCAGGTTTTCCCAGCCAGATTTAAATGATTGTAGTTCTATGTCTGTTTATCACTTTTACTCACCAGATTTACTGAAATGTAAAAGCTGTAGAAACCTTTTTAGCACCCATTAACACCATTAACACCTCATGCTGACAAATACTGCTTGCGGAAGTACCTTTTCCTTATGTCTGCGGGGTGGTGGGGGGCTCTCTGGAGCACTGTGCCTCTTCACATCTTCCTCCATAGTCGATTTAGCATGAGGCTGGGGCGAGTGCATATCCCGCAGAGAGGGCCTGGCTGCAGGGGTTGGAACAACCTCTACTCCACTCTCCCCTGGAGACTTCCTAAACACACACAGACACACAGCCAGAAGATTAAATAACGTAAAATCATGTGATAAATTATGTGTGTTGCACCGTGTAATGTCTTGTCCCCATATTGATTAAAAATGTGGCGAGATAATAAAGATATGTGGTCATTCAGCTTCAACAACAGAGTTTTTCATTAGTCAACTGCATTCATTTACTGCATTTAGTCCTTTAGTGTAATACCCTCTTCAGCCACAAGGGGGTAATCAAGTAGTATGCATACTATTACCACAAAAGACATCAACAGGCAAGAACAGTGGGTGGACAAGAAACAAGATCAAGTACAGCCTTATAAAGGAGCCCTGCAGTAAATACTATCATTGTAAAGATAGTGGTGTCCTGTTTTGTCACCCCAATAGACATTTATAAATGTAGGGGAAAAACATACTGCAGTCTGACATAACAACACTGCAAACTACAAAGTACTTTTCACGCAGTCTCATAAATGCAGCATTACAAGCTTCAAAAAATGCAGCATAGATTGAGTGTTACTGTGATTGTCAGTAAATGGCATTATATTATACAAGTGCATATACTGTTGTACCGGCTGTCGCTGCTCTAATGGCATAATTAATAGCATATGATTTAAATGATTTATGTAGTTGAACACACTTCAAATCCAGTATTAGACTTGCAACTACACTGAAAGGCCTGTTGCATTGTGTCTGTCTTTATTCTCTTCATCCATCCTTACTTGCGTGTATCTCCAAAGTCAACAGAATTGATGGTGGAGCCTGGCTTCCTCCAGCCAATCAGGTACTTGGACTGAGCTCCTTGGCGGGGGTAGAAGCTTTTGGGCCCAGGGGACACTGAGGACTGGGATGAAGGAGAGGTAGCTGAAGATGATGACTCCTCTCTGGGGGAACTGTGGCCTGAGTGCCTGGAGCGGGTGATGGACAGAGGAAAGAAACAGAGGGAGGAGAGTGAGCAGTGTTACTCATCATGGCAAGGAACCACAAACAAATAGGTTTAGACACTGGTGTAAGATATGTACAAGTTTTATCATAATCCTGGTTTTTTAAAATGGCTGGCCAGGATCTCTATATTGTTTGAAGAAGAGAATTTATTTTTTTTTGCCCCTAAAGAATTACTTTTGGTAAAATTAAATAAATTCTTATCATCTAGAAATTCCCAGGGAGGACATACCTTATTGAAGTATGGACGGAAAACTATATCAAGGTATCACCTGCGGTCAAGCCACATTCCCCCTTCCACCACTATGACAGAATACAAATGTATCTTAAATGCTGGACAGATGATGTCCAGGTCATGAACTGTAACTCTATCTTAAAGGGCAAATTAAGACTTGCTCAAACAGGAAGAGTGGTACACACTGGAGTTCTCTCAGCTCTAGACACCAGTTCAGCTGTAAAAAGCTGGACACGTGTTCCACATTTCCTGAGGCCTAATGTGGAAAGATAAGAGGGAGTTAAAATTACTCCTGTGCTTGGTTTCCAGGAAAGAATTGTTGAGAGGGAGGTGGTCTAATGTGTGTTCTTCTTCAGTGAAGAAATATTGGCTTGGTTAATGAGAATTGGAAACATGTTGCAGACGTGATGCTAATATTGAGCTGACATATGACAAAAATTACTGTAAAACTGAAGCTGCATGATGCAACTTCTATTCAGAGAAATTAAATTTGCACAGTATTTATTATCCTGTGCTGATGGAAGGATCTCGTGGCTATTTCACCATGTTTGTCTGCAACAGGCTTTAAATGTTTTTCAGCGTATTATAGGGTGTTTGCTGTTGGCTGCGTGGGTGAGGCTAGTGGTTGATTGCTTGTCCTATCAAGGCAATAAGTAAACAACTATATGACAGAAAGCAGTAAAGAAGGAAAAGGAAGAAGTAAAGCTAAGTGGGCAGTGCACAAGACCCACTAAAAACTGAACATCCCAAATTATTTATTTATTTAAAACAGCACATTGATTGTGTTTGCCATGTGCTTCAGATGCTGATTAAGTCTCATGCTAGATCATGTTTCTTTGAGGGTAAACAGTTGTTCAACATGAGTAAGGAGTGTCTGAGCCAGAAGTTGGCAAAATTTGTGTTTGTCAAGCCTTAATAAAAACACACAGCATGTTTTGGTAAGGAACGCTGAATGTGAACTGAACTTTTTTGTTTGCAAGAAACAAAAGCACTGGTTCACAATCTTTTTGACTTGTAACCTTTAACAGCAAACAACATCTGGCTGTGACACCTTATCACTGTGGGACTGAATTCCTTCTCAGACCGTTTCACTGAATAGTTTTTTAGAGTTATGAGGACATAAACTATCCAGCATTTTCCAAGGAATAATAAAAATAGCAGAAATGTTAACTTGTTAATCACATCGCAACCCCTCAGATTTATCTTGCAACTCCTTAGGTGGTCCCACCCTCAGATTTGGAATCACTCCCTTAAAAGGATAAAGTTGTATACTGCAGCTCAAAGTTTTGCAGAGATAAACTAACTCCTCCTCCTTCTCACACAAATACTGAAGATTCACCACAAAGTATACAACAACAGACCTTGAGTGTGATCCAGCATCACTCAGGCTGTAGGTGCTGCTATCTCTAACCAGGAGATGAGTGGGTGGGCTTCGACCTGTCCCGTCTAGGCTCCTTTCTCCCGGAGGTCCTGGAGACTCTGCAGCAGCAGGCGACCTCTCCAGCATCCTGCGGCCACCCTCGGTGGGGCTGTGCCATGGAGACGCTGACCGCTCCCTGCTCTCTCTGCTTCCGCTGGGTGCCAGCAGGGAGGTGGTGCTGCCATGATGAGAGTGTGGATGGGCGTGGTGAGGGGCTCCGTAAGAGCTGGTGTCAATGCCGCTGTCGGCCGACGCTCCCTGGAGATAACCTCCTCCTCCCAGGCCGTTGGGCTCTGTGTCACCCTGGTCCCCACTGGAGCCTCCACCCGCTCCCATTTCATACCATTTGTCACTGTCACTGTGGCCCCCGCTGGAAGCTGTGCTGGACAGAGTGTTACTGCTGGAGTGACCAGAGTAAGGGCCGTCCGACTGCCAGAACAAACAGAAAGTGGAAGAGATGAGGGAGGTTTCCATGTCAGTGAAAACATTAGTTTTCCCTTTGGTGACCACAACATCATAAAACTACTTTAAAACATCTGACTACAGTATTATTAACTATGCTAACAGTATGCTAACAGAGATGCGGAAATCCTTAAAAAAAATCTAACAAGTAATCTCTGCCCAAGAACATCAAGAGAGAGGTTATGATGTTATGATGGTAGAAGTAAATTGTATGAGACAGGTGTATAGTCAGACCTGGCTGCCCTTCTTCGGGGACAAGTGGATGACCTGCTCTTGCCTCTGGATGCGGGGAGCTCCAGAGTAGCCTTGACCAGACTTGGAGACTGGGGCCTCTGCAACAAATAGACCAACAGACATAGCTGGGTTTGGTGACAAACACATGCACAGACCCTGCGGTGCAAACAGATGACTTGTTGATGATTCAACAGAGAAGTTGTTCCGCGCTCTGCTCGTTTATGTGTATTTTGCTACTACAGCACGCACACTTCCAGGAGGCTCATAACGCTGACATTGTTTTCATTCTGCCTCTGCCGTGTCCATGAACAAAAACCCAGATTGCTTGTCATCAAAAGCAACTCACATCAAACGGAAATTTGTCCCCAGACGATGTCTGCGGGCTTTGTTTGTTCAGGGCAAGCTGTGCCACGTGAGAGAATGTGTGTATGTGTCCTGAAGCAAAACTCCGGGTATAAATGGGACTGTTGTGTAATTGTCTAGATGTTATGCAACAAGACATACAGAGTAGGCAGCTAATGACCACAGCACCATGAGAGAGAAAGCTAAGGGAGGTATCATAACATCTGTTGGGCTGAATCTAGTAATGTAGTGAACCCCCTCATATCTCACTTAGAATATTCATTACTCTGCATAGTTTTCTCAGCGAAGCGGCCCACAGGGCTCTCTGCACTAATTAGAGATGGTTGCACGCGTGCATGTTTGGTTGTTTGAGTGCCTGCGCATATATTATGCACTATATGAGACTACATACTTGTGTGTGATATATTGTTTTGCTTCTTTAGAGCTGTGAGATGTGATTGGTCAACTGGGATGTCTTGGTATAAAAAGCCTGAAATTTCATGACAAAACAGAAGGATGATTTCCTAACATCTTGGGTTAATGTGTGTACTCCTGAGGGCTTTGTGGAGCTAAAAAACACCGTTGGGTTAGCTAAAAGTTGCTGTACAACTATAAGATGGATTTTTTTGCATTTCAGCACCCAATACATGAATTAACCATAAACCTGCCGCAGGGTATCAAAAGAATTGCAGCATCTTAATGCAATAATTACATTAATGCAAAACCCTGTATAGACTCCATTAAGGTTTAATCCAATTTCTTGTTTGTGTCTTGTTTACAGGAATTAAGAGACAAAAAGAGCAAAAGTGAGTATTCTGCCCTCTGCATGACTTGTGCTATTTCTGGACAAAGCACAGCCACATCATCATTGCTGAAGACTAGCGGGTCAAGGGGGTAAAAATGGGAGGAAGAGGAAAGGACAGAACCCTAAACCACAGCGACAGCAAAGTGCACTGTGTAGGGCTGGACGCTTGGCTGACTTAGGCTGAGCTGGCCCGGCATGCATTGTTCCACCCTGACCAATAAAGACATAAGTGCTATAAACAACCACAAAATGAAAGACTAGAGCCATTCTCTGTGATTGTGGCGGTCAGAAACAGGTTAAGGACATGGCTGAAAGTAGGCTGGTCAACAATCAACCAAAGCAACATCCTGCTGGGAATCAGAGGAGCGGTAAAGGAGCATGTAGTCTTTGTGGCTTTCAGAGACCGAGCTGGAAAACAAGAGGAAAACTCCCAAAAAACAGCGCATGGGAGAATACTCATAATTAAATGAAAGCCAGTGTACAAGAGCATAAAAAGATGAATGAGAGGCAAACATTAACAACAGTGGAGACGGACAAACAGACTAGAGAGAGAGTGAGGGAAGGAAAGGCACATAAAGAGGAGTTTGGCCAACTGTGTTGACAGGAAGGAAAGGAATTTCCCCCCTTTCTCTTTCTCTCATTTTTAGAATAGACAGAAAAGTGACAGGAGAAAAGGCCAAATATTGGGAGTGAAATCAATATTTGAACACTTCCCTTTTTACCTCCATTCAATAATTCTCTTTCATATTTCTGTTTGCCTCATTATCTTCGCACCTTTTTGCCTGTTTGCAGGGACATTAAGATCCTCTCTGTGAAAGCAATAAAATTCACAGCTAGCTGAGTAGAGGGAAGAGACTCGGGGGGGGGGTTAGAGGCAGTGTGGATGGTGTCAAGAGTTGGTATCTCAACACTAGAAGGAGCTACTGCAAAAAAATGTAACTAGCAGATGAGAAGGCACACACAAACACCACACACACACTCTTCTGGATACCTGTCATCTCAAAGGTTTTAGCAATATGGATAAATATGGATGATTTCTTTCCTGCGCTGTCCCTCCCTCCCTCACTATTCAAGAGCCAAGTGTCCTCACATTCCTCCCATATTTAAGAACACCATAGACCCAGTGTTTATAAAACAGCATGAACGATACATTTACACTTCTAAAGGAAGTTAGAATCTACTTACAATTTTAAGCCACTGCACCTTCCTCTCACACCAGGTTTACTGTATTGACTCCACTATTTCACCACAAAATATATTCACCTGTTGACCCTCGTTCTGTTCCTCCCCCCTCCTCCATTCTTGACCAATTGGGAGTGGATTTTCCACTGGAACCGCCCTCTCCAACCACCTCTCGTCTCTCTGCAGACATTGGAGAATGGCGGTTGCCTGCAAACCTGGTAAATAACCACACAAGCACAAAATCAGAAAGAATACTTTGTTTTAAAATCGGCAATATGTTTCCACTTGACCAAAATGCAAAACTTAGAAGACAGAGTCTAAAACATAATAGATTTTCCCACAGGCTGTAGTGGGTGGGCGTTTAAAAAAGACATTTATGAACACAAATGCTATCACCTCACTCTCCTACACTATACGTACCTGATACAACTGTCAAATGAATACATTTCCAGCATTTCACTGCAAACGAAAATATGAATTAAAATTGAACAACTCTATGGGATGAAATGAATAAATCAGATACTTAAATATAAAAGAAAAATAGATAAGTCCAGTTCTTCTTCAAAAGATGAAAACTCACAAATACCAACATAGCCATCACAATGCATCAACTCCTGAACCTAAATTAACAATGGCTATATTGACAGTTAAAAAAAACAGACAGCATATTCCATGTGGTTAATAATTACCTAAAAAGAAATGAAAAAAAGAAATCACAAAATAAATGCCTAAAAGGCAGCATCAAACTTTTTGTGATACTGAGGGAAAAGTGTTTCAAACATCATAATTGCATAAACAAACACTCTGAAACAAGTCTAGCCACGAACAAACACAATCCCTCTTCCTTCTCTTCCTTACTGCTCAGGCATGGACTTCTGTCTCAGTGAGCAGAGCTTGGCGTCACTCGAACAAGACAGGTTGCTCGGAAACTTGATTGTGAGGAGCGACTAGCGCCAGGAGGAGGCCAGGCTGTAGCTGCTGCCCGGAGACATCCTGGGTATACGCCACAAACACACATATACACAGGAACTGTAGGTTACAGGCATGAAATGGAACTAAAGGAAGATGAAATAAACAAAAGCAGACGTTACAAAGGAAAAATATTCTGATTTTTCCTTGAGAGAAATTCCATTGATTGTTACTTTGTGGCCCTAGTTCACTACAGTCTGGATGAAGAATTTTCATGAAGAGAGAGAGAGAGAGAGAGGAATGAAAACCAGAGAAGAAATCAGAGAGAGCATAAAAAAACCTATGAATGAGAAAAAAGAGAGACCAAATGAGAAAAGATGGTGATGGTGAGACAGCCAGAGAGAAGGGGATAGGAGAGTGTAGTGCAGTGGGGATTGCTGAGCTGTGTGGCTGCTGTGTGATCTTCGTGGCAGGAGGTTTGGCAGTAGAAATGAAAGAGCACATTCCTGTGGTTTCAGTGATTTGTGGTCTTATAAATATCCAGTGTGTGGGCAGCTCTGCTCCTCCAGTATCCACAACCTGCTGCCCACTGAGCCAGGGCAAGAAAAAGAACATGTCAATACCTATTGGAGTGGGAGGCTCAGAGGTGTGTGTGTGTGTATGGGTGTGGATGTGGGGAAGGTACACATAACATGTTTTTGTCTACTTGTCATGAGTAGACAAAAACAAGATGATCCATTTACGTTGTATAGTATTTCCAGTTATGTTTGAGTAGCAGCTTTTTGAAGGTGGTCTAGACATTGGAACAGAGAATGAATATTTTAAGGAAGGACTGTGGATAGAGATTCTAAACTACCAACTACAGAACTTAAAATTTATGACTATGGAAGACCCTGCATTGGTAGTGTTTTCTATAACTGTCACAGTAATATATACAGTGGAACACAGGACAAGATGAATGTATAAACCACAATAAATGAATAATGGGACTAGAATTAACCTGTTCACACCATACAAAAGATGTTCATATCATCACTATTACCTCATACTACGAATTGTTTGCTTGTTTAGTCTAGTACGGTCTCATTACTTCAGAGACGTATGTGTATGAGAAAAACAACTGCACTGGCATCTATTTTACTAAGTATATGCAAGCATTCAGCCCTGAAGACATCTGTGAATTGTTGCATGAATTACTTGCTTTCCTGGAAACTGACTTTTAACAACATTTACTTTTCCAGTGTATGTTAAGTGTTTGTTTACAAGGACACAATACTAATTTATTCCTTAAAAAAGAAAAACACTACCATTTTTAGTCTAACATAATGTATTTCTTTCAGCATTTGCTGCAATGTAAAGGTTACTAGTTCTCATATCAGTATCCATTTGAACTGCAGCAATTAAGAACTCATTATTTGAGAGTGGTTTTTAAAGTAGTTGGGATTAACAGGCAATTGCACTCAATTATACTTGATAGCAACAACATTGGAGCAGTTAATAAATAACAGAAAACATGTGAACTGTGAGTAATCTATAAATGCTGCTTCTCTATGTCTCAGAGAGAGATCATGCTGCCTTAAGTTTGTGTGACCTACTGACAAGAAAGAAAAAAATGATTGAATAAAAAACAAAAGAAAAGTCACAACTGTGATCCAGACTTTTTACATAGTGAACTCCTCTACTGTACATGCACTTATTCACTGTGACAATCCACACATGCAACAACTAATTAAACTGAATTTTTGTATTTCCAATCAGAGCAGGCATTTGGAAGAAGTCAGCAAGCAGTACAGTTCTCCTTCCATCTTCACATATGGGTAAGTAGGAGCAGGGTTCTGCATTTAAGTGAAGACTTTTATAATACCAAATAGCATACAATATGATACCTCTGTCATTGTCATAATAGTCAAAGAATGATGGAAATGCAGTAGGTTGTAAAGGCCTACAAATATTTATTAAATGCATCAATGTACTGATATTTCTATCACATTTTGTCATTGGTATCAACAATTCTGGTATATATTAACAATTTCTGGTAATATAATTAATCAACTAACATGGCCTGGGCACAGATACGTGTGGGAAATTGATGAATGGTTTAGCCATTTTAATAATATTTGTTCAAGTTCATATAAATTCTTCCTAAAATTGACACTTGTCCATTGTGAGGCTTCCTAGCTGCTGTAGCTAACAGTAGAGACAGTGCTACATGACAGATGGTGTAGACTAAAACCACAGGAAAAACAGACTGAACAAACTACTGCACACACAATCCACTGACACACCAGTCTCACTTGTAGTTTATAGAAGTATAATGTTCTCTGACAGCCCACAAACCACATTAAAAAGTTATGACTAATGTTGCGGTCTACAGCAGGCAAGAGGAAAATATTCAGGACCAAGTAGATGCTTTTTAAGACATTTGAAAACCCGCAGATACCCTTGAGCCCAGGTGAATCTGGGAGAAGACTCTTAAAGTAACAGGTACATGTGACCATAAAAAGAGAAGCCCTTTAGAGGGCCATATTAAGTAGAATAATGAAGTGTGCTGTGTTTCCCCTCCCTGTGTGTATGTGAATGTCCTCTGAAACCTAGAGGAAACACACCAAAGCTTCAAAGCATTTAGGTCATCCTTACTTAACACATTATGACTCAGTCAAATTCCCTGTGGTGACTATGAATCGTAATTTACTTTTGAAACCTTATGTTTCACCTCTGTAGTGTGTTTTCACTTCAGAAAACTTACTTCACATTTGTGAATCACAGAAAAAAAATTGTAAATAGTGTTTGCTCTATAGTCACTTTGTTGCAGGGCTCTTTGTGCGCGTGTGTGTGTGTGCTGTTGCTCAGTAATGAAGTAGCCCCATGGGGGACAATTAAGACCTCACACAATGTGCTCAGACAGCAATTAAAACAGCCATTAGTAGGAGAGAGAGGAAGGCTCATAGAGAGCAAGATAAGAGAGAATGACAGAAAACTAGATAACAAGACAGAGGCAGGAATAAACAAAGAATGAAATGTCCTTCACAGCTGAACAGTTTTAAACATGAAATAGAGGAAAGGCTGTTCATTATTTCTTAAAAATGACTGCAGGTTGGCACGCTGTATTTCATATTACACATCTCTGACAATGTGGTAATAAATCGTGAGTTGTAGAGAGGGCTCTAAACACTCTCTGCCTACTCTATGATGGAGTGATGGGGCTGCAATGGCAATGAGAGCTGTACAACTCTTGAAGCCAACAGATAAGAACATTATTGTTTCAGCAGTGATGGAAAGTGATTCATGAGAAGTCATGTGCATACCATAGGTGTTTCTAGCTAGTCTTTTTTCAAAATGCATGTAATACAGTAGCAGGACACATTATAAAATCCCCCAAATAAAACTAATAGAAACTTATACCATCATATTCTGTAATATTGTATTCCTTATATGTAATATGAGTCAGCACACAACCACATACAACTACTGGACAGCTAGAAACTCATTGTTTGGGGTTCAAATAACCCATGATACAGCAGTCTCTAGAAACGTATACATACATACAATATAGTATATGTGGAGATGTTAAATCTCACCTGTAGGAGCTGTTCTCAGAACAGGGGTTGTGCGCCCGCACAATCACGAAGACATGCTGGAAGTGTGAGCGAATGTTTTTGGGAGTGAATGGAAGTGCCCCAGGTTCCTGAAACACAATCGTGACGATATCGTTCCCAATATGACGCTTCCGCAGTAACTGGAAAAGTTTGAGAACAGCAGGAGAAACTTAGTTAGATATTGAGTTATACTAAATCACATATGTAGAAAATACAGAAAAACAATGCAAAACCTAATACATTAAGTAAGGTCAACTTGTTTAGCTATTGCATTAGCTAGACCATTGCTACACAAGCCATGTGTAAAATTAGTGAAATTATCATAGGATCATGTATACTCTGCAGTACAATTTCAAAAGCAAACTGAAAAATAAATGAGTATGTTTTTATGATAATTGTTTTTATAAATAAAAAGCTGCAACTTTCTTACAGACCTTCAATTAACATACCTGTTGCTTATTGTTGGGTGTGTAGGGCAGCATGGTAGACACATGGAACATTATCTCATAATCCTTGTAAGTGGTGTACAAGGAGTGGGTGCCTGTCGAGTCAGCTGAGGGGGATACAATTACATGTGAATTCCTCATGGTTTTAAATACAGATCACAAAGTCATCTGATTGGAACTGATCTCAAGACACCCTCTTCAGGTAGGTTTGGTTTCCTGGTCCAACCTCAGACTACTAAGCTTTTTGGTAAGAAGTGAAGAAGAAGTGTTTGTATCAAATTCAGGAACACAGACAACAGTCAACTGAAAAACTCAAATTACTCAAAATATATAATATTTAATAATTCCCTCTGAAACATTTCCCTTATAAACCACCACACTATTATAACAATAATAACCAAACATAATCTTTATGTTCCTGTTGTTCATCTGCTGCAAATGCTGATCAGATGACACAAAGCTCTCAACAGGCTCTGGCCCTACAGAGAGTCACTGCATGTTAATAACCACCTCCACAGTCTATGGATGCACTCTACTCAAAGAACAAAACAGTCACAAGGTGATTAAAAGGCCATACTTGACCTAGCTAGATTACCTCAATTAATTACACTCCCTCTATAGGGAGTGCTTTGCATGGCTGTATTTAATTTACAAGAGGTTACTCAAGGTTGTATTACATGTCCTGCAAAAAAGTGACTAGGGGAGTTTTTGTCAAAGCATTACGGGGGGTGATCTAACTGACATATGCATATGAAGTAGAATATCAAATACAGGCTTTGACAAGTCACATAAAGGGAGCAAATATAAGGTCTATGCTATTTGTAACAAATGCAGAGGCAGAAGCAAGAGGCACAGAGGAAAACACAGAGGACCAGTATCATTTTCCCCAGTAGAATAATATGACACCAAAGGCCATCTGTCACATGTCTGAAATGAAGGAATTTTTGTTTTCAAGGCAGTGCATAGAGAGGAAACTGAAGAATCACTGAAAGGAAGCCAGAGGAATGAAAGCAGGCTGAGACTGAAGGACAGGAGGGACTTTGATATTTTAAAGACTGCAGGAATGACCTATGTCACTGGCAAAAGTAGAGAAATAAAGCCAAATGCTTTAACTAACTTCTCTTTCAGTCCAGTTTTTCCATTTTACCAGATGTTAGAAGTGATTTTAGATTATTTGAGAGGGCCTGTACTAAATAACTACAGTTTTAGACTATGAGCTGCACATATATTTGGTGTGCTCTTGGCATACAAGAATGGATGGCCCATTTACCTGGTTTACCCACAGTGGTTTCAACTACTGTCAGATCTGTATCTGTAAATAACACCAATTAATGAGGGAGTATCCAAGAAGAGAAGTGTCCCAGTGTGCCCTAAGTGACACCTGTGCTTTGCTGGTGCAGACCAACAACTTTCTATTGCTGGTCACTCAGTTGTTTTTAGATGTTTCCTATAGATTAAAGATCCCTCAAATATCAGTCTCAAGCAATTAGTGATTCTGCTAATATGAATATCACATTGCAGTATCAGGCATTGAACATACACATCATGTCAGTGCTGTTAGTCACCTCCTGCACCCCACAGGCCATCAAACGCTTGCTGAACTGAATTCAAGATTCCTTCAGTCAATGAGAACTTCTATTTAGTGTAGTCAGTCTGCATTGACCCTGCTGCTGTGGTCAAGCATTAGTTTCAGAGTCAGTGTACCACCATCTGCAAGTTTTTCCACAATATGTCTATATATTTCTTTCTATGTACATACTCTTGGTGTCGAGCTGAGCTCGGTACTTGCTGAAGCCTTTGAGTCTAACCCTCTCCCCGAGCAGATGAAGGAACTCCTCCAGTGCAGGACCGGCTGATTCGTTGTTGTACATCTCCTCCTCGCTGCTCTGTCCTGCCATGCAGTACATCACGCCGACCTTCCGCTGGAAACTCAGCTATAGAGAGAACAGAGATTGTTGCAACGATAATAGGAGACACAGGTATTATTTCTGAGTAGAAATCGTGTCAAAATAACCACAGTGACATTTTAGGGAGAACTCATGTTGGCATTTTAAGAGTATCCACCTTGGGATGTTCTGCAGTGATCGCAGTGCCATTTTCCAAAGAAACCATGTTGACATTTACAGAGGTTCAGCTTCTGATGATTGCATCAAGGAGCATGAGTACCAAAGAGGTTGTTTTGTATTTTTCTTCTTTTTAAAGTTGAGGTGTGTGTGTTTATGACATACTTTGCCAATACGTGGTGGAGTTTCTCCACATAAAATCCACATAATGGTCTGTGGGAGTGAATGGTTAAATAAAGCAAAAAGTTAAATAATAAATCATTCTGCTACATAATGAGACATCTCTTTTTTGGAAAAACAACACCTACACATAAAACAATTCATAAAACCCAAAACAAAAATATTTTACTGTGCATAGTACAAGGTAATGGCTGGGAAACTTAAGTGTCTTTAGTTCAATGACCGCCCAATTATTCTGAATGGATCATATTTTAAAATAATGATGAGGACAATATCAAGTCTGAGTAATACGGTCTTTTTGCTAATAGAAAACAGAAAAAAGGGGAATTCTTCCAATATGAGCAATCAGAGGAATTTATCAGATTTACCCAGCCCAATTCAGTTTGCATATTACATCTCCTTACCCCCTGCTCATCCAGCTTCATCAGCTGCTCCGTAACCTTAGGTGTGTTGAGTGCCAGGCGCAGGCAGTGAACATTCAGCTCAGGCACAAGGTACTCCAACACCTCTTTGAGAGGCAGGCCTCGAGCTAGGCCATGTTTGGATGTGGAAGGTACTGCGTCTTCCAGGATGGAGCCTCTCAGGGTGTTTAGCTGGAGACAGCCAACCAGAGGGGAAAGTGCAAGAAAACAAGAAACACTAGGATCAACAACAAATTTGTGGAAATGACTAACAAACCAAATGAAGGTAATTGAAAAAATAGACTACAATTTAACATTTACACCTCATACTGCTTCCCAACTCATTCTCCTCAAGAGCTGGAGTTAATTATATTTCTGGGGACCTGCAATGTCTGACAGTCTTTGGTGTTCTTTATGGCACCTGTGTGGACCAGTGGTTAGTTATTTAAATCATACAGTCAAAAATCCTTAGAGTGAAAACCCACTACTGTATTATAAAAACAAACTTCTCCATTGACCAGTGGGGTATAATATAAACTCTGAAACTCTCTGAACACACCAAAGTTTATTTTTAGAGCATATTATGCTGCAGTAATGCAGAAGCATGATCACAATAACATAACAAGAGTTAGTCTAGCTTACTTGAGGTTTGCTGCTTAAATAATTCTTCATTTTCCTTTCCTTTTTCTTCCCTTTCTACTTGGTGTAGTGTGTTGGTTCTTTAAAAGTACAGCTATGATTAGCGACAACAAAAGCAAAGCCATAAGAAAAACACTAGTAGGTCTATGTTTGGAAAGTTGTAAAGAAGCCCGTGATGAGGCTTAAAGGCCTGTGCAATTAAATTCAACTTGCAGTATAAAATTGCTCCTCAGGCTAAAACAAACTCAAGGAGGACTTCCATGAATAAATAAAGAGGACAGTAGAAGGACCAGGACCTGAATATCCATCATGAACAAATAAACACAGCTGGATATCCGCAGTGGCCCCATGGCACTTAGGAATCACTTATAAGTGTCTGTGTCTTGTGTGTCTTCACGTAGTGTTTGGCAGACCCAGTGTTTGTGCCAACACCCTCAGGGTTAAACAAACCGAGGAACCGAAGCACTTTAGCTGACGGGTGGACAACTGCTGTCCTCAGTGGACACTGGACTTATCTCTTCAACATCAGTGCATCCCACTCACTCCCACAAAGACACAAGCATATACTGTATATCTATACCTGCCCAGTTCCGTGCTCTGAAAATAGCAATTAGAGAGGAGAGAGGGAGGCAAAAGAAGGGAAGAAAATAGAGGAAAACATAGCACAGTAGGTCGTGCGTCATCCCAAGAGATTGGAAGGGCTATTACTCATGGTGTGCTTCAATACAAGAGCAATGCTTTTCCCTCTCCACTCAAATACCTTTGGCACTATTTTAGTCTCGTTTAGCTGCGAAATGGCACAGCTCAGTCCTTCACAGATGAAGGCTGACAAAGATGGTAGGTGGGCGTTCAGCACAGGGAATGAGGACATGGATCTGTGGCTCTAGTGTGTCTAAAGGAGGAGATGGCAGCAAGGCCTAGAGGGATTCACAAAAGATTTCCTCTCACTGAGAACTGGAGACTGAGCATTGTGAATAAACAATCAGGAGAATAAATTACAAACGAAATTAATCATGCAATAATTTGAGGCAGCATCAATGAATGGAAGCAGTGGCAACGAAGGTCTTGAGCTGTACCTTAAAACCCTGAGATGAAGCTTATAAAAAAATGCCCCCCCCCCCCCCGGGCTTTTCAATAAGCAAGGCTGGGCACAGATCCTATATGTGAACTCCCACACAATTTGAACTCATAAGAGCTCCTTAGCTCCGTAACATCACTTGGTACAGAATGTACTACATATTGACATTTGTGAACATGAACATTCATGGCTTCACAGGGAACAACTATAAATACTGTACATCCTGGAGAAAGAGCAGAACAATTAAAAGCAAATCAAAGGCGTAAGAGGATCATGTGTCCATTTCAATGTACCTCACTCGTTCTGAAGATGACTCTGTAGTTGTACTGCTGGCCGTGCTCCTTGTGTTCCTCCAGCTTCTCCCTCCTCAGACTCACTGCCACTGGGCCCAGATTCTCATCTACTCCCAGATAGTTCCAGTGTTCTACGAGTGAGGAAGGAGGGATTTGAGGTAGGAATGGACAGAAGAGTTAAAGAGAGGAGAAAATTACAAAAGGGAAGAGAACATGGGAAATTAAAGCATGGCTTTGCCACTTGGTCCAACTCTGTTGTTGTAATGTGGGAAGGGTGTGACATGAATTAGCAGTGCATGTAGAAAATAACTTTCTGCATTACTACTAAAAAGTGTGCCAGTAGTCAAACAGTTGAAGCTAGGTTGCAACCAGAACATGCTGTTTTCTGTGCTAATAATGGGTATATTTTTCATAACATTTTCTGAAAATACAGTATAATGTCAACCACACTGAAGACAGACAATGCCCCCACCACAGATAGAAAAAAAAAGATATTTAAGGTTAAGAACTACAAATCTAAGAAGCCAAAACTGTCTTACCTCTGAGGTAGAAGTACTTTCGGTAGTAATAGGCGCCAAGGTCAACATGTTCCACAATGTATCGTTTGGACCTGTCAGCATGTTGGCTTGGCCCGTCCTTGGGCGCCTCCAACACAGCCACACCAGCGTTGGTAAAATGAGTAGTGAGGGTGGAATCCAAAGGTCCTTCCTCTGTGCTGCCAGAAGAATTGCTTGAGCTCCCACCACTACCTATGCTGCCCTGCTAGAGGATGAAAGACAAAAAAAAGTAAGGTCTGTAAGCTGACAAATATTTTTACTCTATCTATTCTTAAGTGCATCTTCAATGTGCAGAAATCAGCTTTTAAGTGATCTTCAACCTTGGTGTTTTCAAAATGCAAAGAAAGTACAGGACTTAATTGTTTGCTAAAAAGTTTTTTAATCTTGTTCCTGCAAAAAACTTACCTGTTTAGCAGGAGAAATGTTCCTCTCACCCTCTCCTCCTATCTCATTCCTGAAGCAAGGGCAGCTGAGCACCAGATCATTGCTCTTGTCATCACCAGGGTCCAAGGCGGGATTGGTACCGTGTCCTCCTGCCCCATCTTTGCTCAACTCCTCTTGTGAGCCACAGGGTGACCCATACACTCCACTCTGATTGGAGGAGAGGGAGGAGGTGGCTGAAGCAGAGGCAGCAGCAGCAGCCGAGGCACCGGTTGTGGTGTTCTTGCGTTTGGCCCCAGACTGCCGACTTTGGATCGCCTCATTAAGGTCAAAGAGAAGAGACTGAACATCAAAATGGGCAAAGCCTTTTTGGCACACCCAGGGTTTGGGAGGTGGGCCACTCTCATCTCCTTTCCCCCCATCTTCAGCATCAGAGCCAGCCCTCGATGTATCACCCTCCACCTTCACACTGCGCAGCTTACGGAATATAGACTCTCCACCCGTCTCTGACTTTGATCTCCTCTTCAAGTGCTTCTCTCGTTCCTTCAGCCGACTGGCAGGACTACCTCTGGCTGGACCTAAAGGTCCGTCTGGCAGATCAAGGGCAGCCTGTTTAATGGGGGCCACAGTAAGGAGCTCTGTTAGCCTCTCTGGAGCTGGACTTCGCTGATCAGGGGCCTCAGAGGACTGGTATCCTTTTAGCATGTCAAAAAAGCTCTCTCCTGACACACCGTGTTTATCTATGGATGAAGTGCTGCCATACTCACGGTGCATGGGTGTCCACCCTGAGAAGGACCAGCCCTCATTGCTGTCCCCATCCAGCTCACTGATAGTTATATCACTGTTACTACGCTGGCGGATGCGCCTCATGCCTTTGCGAGGGGAGCCCAGATAGCCATCCGGGGACAGGAAGCGATTGTCCTTTCCCTTGCTTTGCATCTTGCTCTTAAGTGTGTTGTGGATGTTGCGCAGCATGGATGAGTCCTGTGGGCTTATCAGATGGCCCAGCTTGGCTGACAGATTGCTGTGGGCTGTGACGGCCGACACCCCTCCACTTCCACTGCCACCACTACCACCACTTCCACTTCCTCCTCCTCCTCCACCACTGCCTCCCCCTCCTCCAAGTCTTTCTCTATCTCCACTTCCTGATCCTGAAGAGCTGGTGGTGTTGGTAGAGCTGGGTGAGTCCGTTTCCACAGTAATATGCCAAACACCCCCTCCTCCCCCATCTTTCCTCGGGGGCCAGTCAGCCACACGAGCCCGAACCCCCATCTTGGGGACGCCGGGGTTGGTGCCGGTGGTGGAAGAAGAGGAGATGTGGGCACTCTCGCTGCGGGGTGGTGGCGCCCCTCCATTGGGCAGTCGCAGGCGGCGAGTATAGAACTCATCAGTAGCCGGCACTGAGCCACCGACCGAGCGCTCTGTCTGAGATCGCTTCAGACTGGTCATGATGAAGACGGGAAAGGGTGCAGGGAGGGGAGATGGGAGAGAAAGGTAGGGAAGGGGTGCTGATGGGTTTAGATTAGGGTCAACATAATGCCCACTGAGTGAAGTGACGACAGAGTCTCACGGACACATTTGGTGCTGCAGAAAGAGCAAAGGAAAAGAAAACAAAGACAAAAGAAAGAAAACAAGATTTTAAATCATTGGTTTCCAGTAAAACCATAATAATGACAACAACTGATTTCTGCTTTTACCATTTAAAAATACAAATCCTGAGTATTCAAATGTAAAATATACCATACTCAGAATATTAAACACTTCTATCAGCATTGTCATCACACATTCAAGACCATACGTTTATATTCCTCTTAATTAAACAACAGCAGAAAAGCTGTACCTTTTTGTAACTGGAGCTTGATAGCAAGAAATGTGTTGATGGTGAGCTTTCACAGCTGAAGTCTCTAAAAGGCAGTTTGCATTGCAATCACGCTATATTCAGTCTGGATGGGACCGACCAGTAACTGTGAATAAGAGTACAGAGAGAGAAAGAGTATAGGTGGAAGGGAAGAATCAGAGAGAAATCAAGTTAGACTGCATTCAGCATCAGAAGATCTACAGTACCAAAACTTACTTTAATTTAATTTACTATTCTAATTATTTACTACTATTATATAATAATAGTAGAAATTATAATAATAACACAGGCAAAATGAACCAGAGCTCTAACCAGAGATCTAAATGAGGCTATATTTAAGAGAGCCAGGGTGGTCTGTAAGTTTGAGAACCCATCTACTTTTACTGCAGGGTCACATATCAGACCACTGATAGCCAGTGATTCAATTCATAGCTACATGTTTTCTCAAAAGGAAAGTCCACCAATTTTACACATGAGATCAGTTTACAAGTCATGGAGAGTATTAAACAGCCTGAGAAAAATGAGAATGATGTCTGTTATGGCTCTGTAAGGAACCCAAAATAACCCTTGTGATCAACAGGGCTTCCTGGCCTGTACTTGGGAGACTACAGTTTTGTAAAACGATTTTGTTACAAAACATTATGCATGGACAGGCAGCAAAGGTCTGACAAGAACATTTTAGGAACTGCAGAAGCCAGCATTTTTGGAGTTTGACCCATACATGAGGACTCAAACTCAAGGTATCTAGGGTGCCTGCTGCATTGATTGTAACCATGTTTTTTTTTTTTTATTTCCAATCAGAGCCCCTTCACTTTATAAAAGGGCAATATTAAATCCCTGGAGCACTTATTTATGCAAGACACAGAGTTTCTTTCTGTCAAGTATCAGCTAGACACTTAAAAAAGTAAAATTCCAGAAGCTTCAGTACTTGATTCATCGCCATGGTAGTCATGTCTTTGTAATCCGTATTTGACATCAAATGAGTGACATGACACTGTGGTACCAAGCACTGAGGGATGTTTGGGTTGATAAATCTTGACCTAGCTGTCGAAGACCTTGGACAGCTCTTTTGACAGCCCACACAATTTGGATTTTCCCTTGAAGGGTTAAGGAAATCAACATTCAACATTAATAGTTAGCTTAGTCAGTCAAAAGTGTTGTGGAAGCTATTGGCTTACAGTCTTTAATGAAACAGCTGAGGAGAGAGTTCAGTTTGCTTGAGTATGTGTTTCTCTTCTGGTTTGTCCATAATGGTGCACTCCCTCTTTCTCCCAGACCACACTTTGTATCACCATGGAGATAAGGACTTGTACAGAGCATGTTTCTGTGAGTATGTGTGTATACTGTTAGTGTGTGTGAGAGAGAGAGAGAAAAGAGAACAGGGCGACTGATTCCTTCCCTTCCCACAGATCTCGCTATGAACAGTTTTTATTCGAACTACCTCTACCCAGTATGTGCATTATCCAGAGAAACCAGGACATTACTGTTGAGTTTTTTTGCATAATTTCCAGCGCCTTGAGCAGTACAAAGAAAACTGCACCCACTCCCAATTTCACAGAACTATCTGAATTGATTAATACCAGTACTAGTAACTGAGAAAATGTGTGAGAAAAGGGGTGAACTGACCTTTTATCAAATATCTGAGGTGCTGTATAGTAACATTCTGAAACCTTGAGGTCAGTACTCATGACACTACAGTCTCTACTCTCCTCTAACACAGTTTGTGAGTTGTTTAGATGGGTCTGTTTGAGCCGCATGACAGCTTAGTCTGGGATTCAGTTTGGCTTTAAAAACTTAAGTGTTTGAAGTCTAAGAGGCAGAAACTCAAAGGTAAAAACTCAGTCTTTCCCCCGTTTCACAGTCAGGTGTTGGTGAGCATGTGCGTGTCTGACTGGGAGATTTCAATTTTCAAACACAAATACACACACACTGCAGAGGCTTGTGTTGTGGGATCATTTTTGATATGTTAAAGAGGCCTGTTGGAGAGCATATTAAAAAGAAGAGAGAAAAAAACATACTGTAAATTTATCTCAAAGCCCGCAAGCAGTTGTGAGTTGTCTCAAGTGGTGCATTAGTATCATCTTGGGTGTATAATAATTCAACAATTTCAATTCACTCTCAAAAGAGATTTGTGAACTGTGCAACTGAAAGAGCATGAATATAGATGAACCACCTCAGAGGGATTTTTTTGTTCTATGCCTATGCCAAAAATCTTCTACTTCATTGAAAATATAAAAAATCAGCGAAAAAGTAGCATGTTGACAAGTGGCTCACACAATCCACAAAATAACAAATCACAGATGAAACATTGCAAAATCAAAGAAGCATTTATCCAAGAGAAACACTGCATAAAAGCAAAACAACCATTTTATTTTATTTTATTAAACATTTAACTGTGTTGAGTGGCTAAAGGATGATTCCTGAGAATGTAAACCGTACATGTACATCCTCACCACTGCTTGGTTCATTTTCACCAGCACAAAGCCAAGCACTGGAAGTTAATCTATAATATAAGCCATCAATAAAAATGTCATAATAAAGAGTAAAAAGTCAGTAATAACAGTCTGCTACCCTCCACCATAAGCCACTGAAATCACACTCAAAAAGTGTCTCTCAAATAACTACCTGCAGAGTGCCTTCTCTTTCTCCACTGAGGACAGGTTAGTACTCTTTAATGAGAGTTGGAGAGAGTGACAAAAACAGAGTGGAAGAGAAAGCAAGAGTTAGAAAAGAAAGTGAGAGGAAAGAGGATTATGCTTTATGTTAGGCTGGGAGACTGGGAATTGAAACGAATGAATGTGGCGTTGCGCACCTCTCTGCAGTCGCAAAGGACCAATTACACTGACAGATACTCAGTAACCTTTAGCAGTGTCTAAACGAGGTCAATTCTGGCGGTAAATACGTGGCACTGCTGCTCAATGCAGCTAAGTGCTGCTGAGGTTGTCTGCTGGCCCAGTCGACTGGAAACTGTTAACAGAGAGCCTTATTTGCATCTTACAGATGATGCCGCCTGGGACCATAAGCACGACATCACAGAACCAGAAAGCATCGTTGTAATATTTGATACTACAGATACAAATCTTGTAATTCATATGAGAGTGAGTTTAATAACTAAATCTCTATAGAGGGAATTTTGTGCTAAAAAGACTGTAACTTTGGATGATACTTACTTAATTTGACAAATTCAAGACCCATGAAGACTCATAACACATTTTTGCACAACTGCAGGTTTTGTCTTTCATGTTTTACATTGGAGTTGTGCTAAGCATGGGTCATTTCACAGTCAATGGCCAGTAACTCTTACTAATATACATATGGGCATGTGAGTATTGTGCCAAGATTGTTTAAAGGCAAACTGAAAGACTGCAACTTAATTCTGTATTCGTAGTTTCCTGTGAACCACAGAACAAGCAGTACTTTTAGCTAAGCACTAAATTAATCAGATGTATTTTTATCATTATTACTATTTGTAGTAGTCATAGCAGCAGTAACAGCCACAAAATTAACAAAGTTAATGTTGAACAGTGGCTTTGTGTGACTGCATGAAACCACTGAACAGTGAGATAATAATGATGTCATGATATTTGGCAGACCAGTGTCATAGTGGTAGACAATGGTGTCATTATTGTGTCATGTTAAATGGTTGAAGAAAAGGTTAACTTAAATTGGATCGTCAAAAATACCAAGAAGGCAACTTCATAATGCTCGTTCCGGTTTCCAGTCTAATCCCAGCAGTGCTACAAGGAATTGGATAGACGTTAAAGGGAACTAATGATGCCATAATCATGTCATAATGTATTTGAGTATTTGTGAATGCCCCAAGGACTTGTTATTACCTATCACCATAAACAACACTGTGTTTCCTTGAAACAACTATGTAATTTGGTAGTATTTATAGGTAAAAAAAAGACACAGATTTCTGAATTTAATTGGTTTGGTGAGTTCATAAGCAATTGCTGATCTCCAAAGGAATTTCCTTGAAAGAATGCTCCATTTATACAAAAGCAAATATTCATTATAGGAAACTTTAGTCTTCAAATATATTAACAGCTGTATGATTGTCTTTATACAAATGTCACATTTTATCCGTTTTCACTTGAAAAGCTTCGCTGACACAAAACTACAGGCACAAAATTTCTCAGGTATATTTTTCTGAATTTATAGGAAACTATGGGACCCCTCAAGTAATCAAAAACATCAACTAATGAGCACTATGTTGTGATGTTGTCTTTATTGTTACCATGGTGATTTTAAAATATGTAAACTATAGTGCTACTTAAGATTGATTAAAATGTGCCAGGCTGCTACGGTCTAAAGGTTGTTGTCATGGAGCACAGGTGTTCCAGTGTGAGCACTGTGTGACTATGAATGTGATCCAGTGCACAGTGACTCATACACACCTGAAAATTACAGGGCAGATGAGCTGACTGACTAACTGACTGACAGAGGCTAGTGCTGAACAATGAAAGGAGAGAGTCATAGAAAGGCTCTTGAAAAGAGAGGGCACAAAAAGTTGAGCAGAGGGTTCTGTGTGTGTGTGTGTGTGTGTGTGTGTGTGTGTGTGTGTGTGTGTGTGTGTGTGTGTGTGTGTGTGTGTGTGTGTGTGTGTGTGTGTGTGTGTGTGTGTGTGTGTGTGTTATATGGGTGCAAAGACTGAAACCCTATATCAACCACTTCTTCTCTCCATTCTCAAAAATAGCTAGTTCATATTTTTAGACAAGGGCAGAGTGAATTAGTGTTCTGTATTCATTAATCAGCCTGTATTGTAGTTGAAGAAAATTGACAGTTTAGCTAAGGTCACCACCTGGCAATCAAAAGCACTTAGTTAATGACAGAAATATGGGGACTCACGATAACAACAGAATTTAAAGAAAATAAAAGAAGAAGAAACAGAAATCTATAAGCTACTGTCAATTGTGCTTTTTTGTTACCATACTTTGAACAATATTACACCTGTTTCTACAGACAGACCATCATTACCACACTGACTGGTGAGTCAAGTCAAGTCACGTCATGTTTTTGTAAATCCTGACAACACATAACAATGTCAATGGGTTTCTCGGGCCATAACAGAAACTGCTTAAACCCAGCCCAGGCTCTCTAAGGACACGGAGGAAAACCAAAGCGCTAGACATGAAGAAATGAAAGGAACCTCTAGAGAGTAAATTCAAAAGAAAAACCCTCTTCTTGGTTGTGGGGTGCAACTGGAGGAGCACAGTGGAAAGCAGTACAAATAACTGAAAGGCGAGCAAACGACAGCGTGTCCTCTCAAACACCTGCTGCCAAGATGCTGCTGGGCATAGGTGTGGTCGTAAAGGCGAAATGTGTGTGAGCGTGTGTGAGCGTGTGTGCACGTGCATTCGTTTACAGGTGGGTGCAAAGCCACTCCAGGTAAAACAAAGAACTGTAGGACCAGAAAAACATGGGAAAGATCCAGATTATGACTCAGGCATTTCAGTGTGCACCCACAAGTGTCTCCCTCTCTGTCTCACACACACACCGATACACACCCAAAACCAGGGTCAGAATGATGAGAATGTTGCATGCCACATTATTTTTTCTCACCCACGTCATCTTTCCCAGGCTCAGTGGCATTAGCAGCTCTCGGTTCCCAGTTGGTTTAATGTTTATGTGAGTGTAGATGGCAAAGCATGAAACTCCTCAGTCACTTCAAACTTAATTATAAAGTATATGCAGAAAGTTTCAAACAAGTAATGATAGTTTAAAGGGCTCTGCGTAAACTGCAATTTAAAACATGAGCAATGACTGCTCTGCAACGACGTACCAAACAAAACTTCTGGAATAGAAATGCAGGTGTGTCAAACCTCTTGGGTGTCAAAATATAACTGTACCAACCTTCTGTTCTTAAATGCTATACAGTCATTTGAAAGCCAAACGGCATTTCATCTCAGCTTGTCTAGTGTAGATGAAATAGCAGGCCAGAACCTGGAGGGAAGATAAGGAAAAAAAATAAATCAAACATTATTCTCTTTAGAAAGCTTCAGGCAGCAGGAACTCCATAGTATTTAGAGTTTCAACAGAACGCTCAAAGTGAAATTGCTCAGTGTGTGAAAGACTAAACGTACTTTGCTGTTTTTGCTCCCTCTGCAGAGCTTGGCAGTGGGGTGGGGTCTCCTCTCAGCTCACTGGAAATGTAAAGGGGCTTTTTGGGTGCTCTGAAGTCTGCCGGTGTTGTCTTTTTCTCTCAGGTGTGAAGTGAAAAGCATTCTGGCACACACCTCCTATCTGATTATCACAGAAATGGCAGTGAAGAGTCAGTGGGAGGAGACGAGCAAGAGATTTGAAACCAAGCGATGAGAGAGAGGGGTCTGTGCATGTGTTAGTGTGTGTAACAATGGCTTACAGTAAGTGTCTGTCCCATAATAGTGAAATATATTAATTTGCTACAGTTCCAGGTAATTACAAATTTTGTATATGAATAAATATGAAAACTTTAATATCAATTTAAAGGAGCCTCAACAATGTCTCTACACCAGGAAGCTGCAGTGCAGTCAAGGTTGCATAGCCTTACTTGTAAGTCTTAAATGTATCCCTGTTTTTCCATATAGCCACTCTGCTTACACCTCTGTTTGAGCAGCGGCTTTTGACTGTCTGTTACTCAAACAGATGTTTTTGAACTAGTCACAAATCTCATTTCCATATAAGTGACTAATTTCTTCAGGGAGACTCAACTGAAACTTGCCAGTAGTTTGACTGTGTGCTTTATGATTTATAAAATCACTCTTTTCACTTTCTCAATAGCTGCACATTCTCTAAGCGTAAAATATTCTTACCTGGCCTTGATTAATAAAAATGGCTCTCCTTTGGCTGTGGATCATGGATCTTCTATATTTTTAATCACACCTAAGATGACAAGGAGACAAAAAATATTATGTGGCTAAGTTCATTCATCCTGGCTGAGATCAAGTCTATTATGTCCAAGGTCATAAGAGATGTAGGCAGTATAATGACTGTCAGGCTTCCTCAGGTGACCTGATTTGCAACAGATCTAATACATCTAATACAGAAATCACCATTACATCAGTTCAAAGTACATACCTTTGAACCCAGTAAAAAATACATTCTGAAGTGAGAGGTGCCAGCTTCTTCTACATTATTTCTTTTATATTATATTTGTTTTCTATTTTATATCCATTTACATCACTTTCTGGGAAATGTCTTTGTTGCATGTTATACTCAGTTTACATTTTTTGTTAAAACTGTTTTGAGGCATGATAGCTATATTGTTGTTTTGGGCTGAGATATTTTTGTCCACGCCATTTATCAGTGAGGGTGATAAAAATCCCGGAAAGGATGTACACCCTGCAGTAAAGATGCAGGTTGATTGAAAGCCTGTTAAACTACATTTCAGGCTTGACACTTCCCTATCAGAGGTTGTGGTCGTTTGTGAATGCAATGTTTTCAAATGTCACATGTGAACACGTTAACATCAATAGTCCATCTGGATTAACAGCTATGATAATTGCCTTTTTCTGAGAGAAGAGATAAAGACGATGAAATAAAAGGGGAAAAAACAGGACGGGGTTTGGGGAGAGAGGGACTGAGGATAAATTACTTAATTGTTTCAGGACAGGGCCTGTGCAACAACACAAATAGCTATGGCCTTACATCTGTGTGTGGCGTGTGTGCATGTTTGTATCGTTGCAATAAAGAGGCTAAAAAAAAAAACTGGTTAACGTGCCAAGCGCATCAAGAACACATATTGTATGTAGGAAGGACAAATTTACCTCAGTATAATATGTCAGAATTCTTCATCTTCTCAGCAAAGCCACAAACCATATCACTTTCAACACAACAATGTCATTTCACTTTCACACACAGACCTTCTGCTGCCTTCTCTTACTGTGTTTCCGGGGTCTAACACTCCCTCATCATACTGTGCCTCATGGTGAAGACATGTTTCTACTTCTTCCATCTATGTTTGTTATCAGGATGAAGCTTAATTTAGCAAAACCAAATTCTATACAAAATAAATATGCTGTTAACAATTTAATACAACAACACAGCATTATATATATAACAGTATACAACGTTCAACTTTTGCTGATGTTTTGTTGTTGCTAATTTGTATAATAATACTGAGGCGTTTCTATTATTTAAGCATTTCAGTTCAATCTCTATTGAACTAAACTTCTCAAAGTGCTTTCACTGAGTTACATCCAGCCAAAAATGCCATAGAGTGAACTACTACGAACTACTGGCGCTCTGCCATCACGTTGACTTCAAACCATTCAGACGGGACGATAATTGTCTGAATTGGCGTGAGCGATGAAGATCAGATCCGCACAGCCAGTGCCCTGGGCAGGGCTGATCTATTATTCATGGCCGACAGGACTTTTGGGAGATTGAGGGGTTACGGTTGATCTGAATGGGTAGAGTGATTTTCCTGCAAGGCTGATCTGTTGTTATAGGCTGATATAGTGATGTAACTGTGACCTCACAACTCAACGATCACACAGTATGTATGTTTGGATGTCACTTTTCATATTGTGTTAACAGCATGTACTCTCATAGCCAGGTTATTCAAAATGGCTGCACTTTTGGATTGATTTGAGCATTAGAGTATATTACTGGCTAATGAAGAAGGAACAAAAATGTGTTCCACTGATGACTGAAAGATCCTCTTACAAAGATCTAGTTCACAAGTGTTTTGCCTCTATGGCCCTAATTTTGTTATAGACTTCAAGTACCAAGTGCAGGTTCAGTTTGTACTAATATGTTTGTGGGGATACTGTGCAATGCTGATTTTTCTGCTCCCATGTCATTACTGAGAAACCCATTAAATACAAGCACACTTAATTCAGGCTGTCCACCTATCCGCGGCACAGACAGGTGGCTCAATGATTGATGAGGCTGGCTTATCATTTCAAACAATTCCAGTGCCACAAATCCTGTGGAGCATACAACAACTGACCCAACAGGAATCACTATGCAAATAAAGTCATTTTGACTCAAATGTAAGTTTTGCATCAGTGGTCTGAATCCATCAAAAACACGAAGGATAATGCATTGATGACTTTGTTTTGGTATAAAACTTAATACCATACAAGCCTAACGGGACTACTATTACTTAAGGTCAATTTGCGAAACTTTAAGCCATACCTGCTACTCCAGTTTTCTCATTTAATGAAATGCTTGGCTATAATGCATCTCACTGATGATAAGACTCATGGGGTTTCTGGGTAAGTTCTTATGTTTAGTTTGTTTCTTGATTGCGGTGTTGTTTTACTTGCACCTTCCTCAATGACTGTCTGTATGTGGTGCTCTTATTTACCATCTGCTGTGCCATGGTGCCCATCATTGTTCTGCTTGCATGCACATTTTTTATCTATAATCAGTGTTGCTTTCAGGAACTGGCTGCAGACAGATTACTAATGCTAACAATCGGTGATCAGAAGTGTAGTACAAAGAAATGAGAGAAATATGAAGAGATAATTATTACAGTAGTTTAAACTATTAGCTAAACCCAAATGGGACAGAGACATTGTAGTAAAAGGGCTAATGGTGTAATTTGATGAAAAGTAATTTGCTATGAAATCTCAGCGTTGCAAGGCTGACAAGCAGTTGTTACTTTCTCTGAAACACCTTGGCACTTTCTGACATTTACTGCTGTCACACCTTGTTCACTCTTGGGTGTCTCCATAAGACAATAAATAAGTAAACAGTGAAGAACACTATGCATGCACTCAGGCACACACAGACTGAATGAGGGTCCTATCTGAGAGGTTCCAATCCATTTACCATAGCGCTTTGGTGCCTAAAAATAAGCAACTGAAACTAACCAAGCTACAGGCATCATGCTTGAAGGACACTGTTCAGGCTCCCCAGATTCAGACGGATTTGGCAGCAGCTGCATGGTGTGTGTGTATGCACGTGTTTATGTGATGCACTTATCCTCAGCGTTTGTATCTGTGCGACACTAGCCATAAGATGTTGGATACTGAAAGAAATAAAAGTTACAATTTATTTTAAATGTGTGCTTCTGGCAGAGTACACTGTGCACTTGTCAAGACTAGTAAATTAAACTTGGTTAAACTAAACAAAAGCTAAGACAACTCAGTGACTCTGCCTTCACTACGGTATAAAGAAGTAGCCAACCACCCAGAGGCATGCGGTTAGCTATTAAGATGGAAGCTGACGTCTAAATAGCCTTGGGGAACTGTCTGAATCACAATTAAGAAGTTCTGTACATCAGTGCTAAACTGTTCAAGGGAGAATTGCAATGCATTTAAGAAGTGATTATATTCTCCACTCCTGCTTGTCAGAGCTGCTGCATCTGTTTGTGGGCTGGTCTGACCTTAGCAGTGATGTGGCATTGTTAAAAATAAAGTGATTAATCAGGTGAAATTTGGCTTACTATGAGCACTCTAACCCATTTTTTTTCCATTCAATTACATTTAATAGAGCAAAATGTCATTAAAATAGTGAAACACATTCTGGGCGAATGGTTCAGTCAGCTGTGCTCAGACAGCAGCGATGAAGCCGCCTGGTCCTGTGCGAGAGCCACCTCCGCACCACCACCAAGAGCCCTCTAATCTGTGCCAATCAGATGACGCTAAACAGCCATTTGTTGTTGAATTGGGCACCAGCACACGCCCCCTCCTCATATCAACAGCCACTGCAGAGTGCAGACCCTAGCAAAATGCTGGCAACGTAGCAGAAGCAGGCACAGCAGAGAGGGTGACAGAAATAGCAGAGTGGTGAATAATAGAGAAAAAGAACTGTGGTGTAATTAACATGGTGGCTGGAGGCTGATGTACTGTAGAGAGATAAAGAAAGGGAGTGAAGTGAGGGCGTTGAGAAAGAATATGGAGGGGAGATAGGGAAAAGATGAGAAATTAAATGAATTTAGGAGTGAAGAGTTTCAGAGAGGAACATTGTAGAAGAAAGGAAAACTGAGAAGCAAACACAAGTGAGAGAAATAGAGTAAATAAGAGAGAGCAAACAAAATGCATCCCTGTCATCAAAACTAAAGAGCAGAAACACTGTCATACTCAAAGTACATGTCTTGATAAAAGGACTATGCTATGTACAAATCTGCAAATATATGTGAATCAACCTAAATCCATATATCCAAAGCAAATATACGCTGCTGGTTAACAAGAAAGCACATTTGATGCATCACAAAATACTGGTACACAATGGTTCAGATATGGAGGGAGACAGGAAGGAACAGAAGCAGAAATGTAGATGATAATTACATGTTTCCCATCTCAAAATGGTCTCACTAGTTCTGCAAGGTTCACTTTTAACTTGCAGAACAGGGTACATTTCATTTATATAAATGAAAGAGTAAATGAGGGTGTCATGTTATTCGTTGCCTCACAGCACAAGTGACTTCTTTGAGCCACAGACATAAAGCCATGGATTACAGCCATCAGAAAAGAGCTGCAGATTTCCAAAATGGCGCTGCTCTGCGTGGGCAACAGTGAGCTGGAAGAGCACTGCAGTAAGAAGGACTGAGAACGAAAGCAGCTCACTCCTCATACTTATGTATGTGTGGTTTCTATGTCAGAAGAGATAGGGGAGGATAGACAGATACATGGGCAGGAGGTAAAAATGACAGGTAATAGAGTAATTCAATATATAAGCTCTTGTACATCCAAAATCTTAATGAATGGGAATGAGGCTAGATGTTTGAGGGGGATACCAACATTAATATTTGAGATTGTAAAAAAAATAATCATTCATTCATGATCAGATCATTATCAGTCCTCCAGTTTGCAGCATAATAGCAACAACCCAACTATACATGCACACTATGAAAAGGACCAAATCAAACCCTTTTATCCTGAGTAAGCCAGATAATGATCCATATGAAAGCCAAACAGAAAAACATCTTTAGACCAAACTCAGTTACAAGACATGAAAACAAATGGATGGATTTAGGGTAGAGAGGGAACTTTGCAAAGAACAGACTAACAGTTCCTTTTAAGCTGTTTAAACCTAGGGAAAAAGGTGGGACTAAAGTAAAAGTTAAACACAGGTGGATGTAATGTGCTGTGAATATATAGTAAGGAAACCCTGATCCTTCCTGTTGCTTTCCGATCCAGGGCTGTGCCAGCCTGCGCTGCAGCCAAGGAAGCCGTCTCACATTCCAGCAGACAACACATCTCAGCCACTTCCTGCTTCCCCTGAGGAAGTGACAGGTTGGACAGAGATTGGGTGAGCCAGTCACATTCAAGACTGAAGTCTGGGTGAGAGTGATTTTCCAAGAGAAAAAATAAAATAAAATCACTTAGAAACTGGTTCTGCGATACCTCAATAAAAGGCAGATTATCTACTTAAGTGGTAGGGTGTGTTAACACTGCTCTGCTGTGTATATAACACATGCTCCGTTTCCATTAGGACTACCTGCAGCTGCCACTATTAGCAAATTATAATACCCCAACTCAGAGATGCCTAAGTACAGAGCCTCCAAACAGACTGCTGCCAACATTTCCATACTACCAGTATTGTTTTTTAATTCCTACATGTTGCTGTTACTTTAAACAGTCACTCATCGTCAGTGTGTTTAAATAGCTCGACAATTACAAGTCACAGTGTATGCTTTGATTCGAGGTTTAACTTTAAGATTTAGAAGAGTTTCCTAAATACATTCCCTAGACTTTAATTTGTCTTGGACATTACATACTTTTTGTCTTTATAAATGTATTTACTGTGTCTGTTGCTTCTGCCTTTTTCCCAGTTGTGGAAGGATTCTATAGAAATAAACTTTACTTACATCTTGCATAGTAGAGGCCATTTGAGGATCAACTACAATTGCCACAAAAGTGAAAGACTGCATTTACATGCTAGTCCACTGCCACACAACCCAGTTATCTTGTAAAAACACAAGCTCTAACAACAGTGCAAAATGGAACCAAAACAAGAGTACTCAAGTCAAGTTGAGTCAGTTTTATTAACAAAAGTTATCTCAAGGCACTTTTCATATAGAGCAGGTTTAGACTGTATTCTAATCATGTAATCATTATACTTACAAAAAGAGACCCAACAATTCCCACCATGAGCAAGCACTAGGCAACAGTGACAAGGAAAAACTACCTTTTAAGAGGCAGAAACCTCGAGTAGAACCAGACTCAGGGTGGGCAGCCATCTGCCTCGACCAGTTGGGTTGCAGAAGCAAGAGAGGGGGGAGAGAATAGGCAAAGGAGAACATAGCATAATGCTGATTCCATATATAGATGTGAAGTGGTATTAAGGAATTTAACAGTGATAACTGCAACTCTGATCCCTCATTTCAAGCCAAATTTGGCAAAAAAATAAGTTGTACTTTCTTAATCTACTAAAAAAAAGAAAAATAATAGTGTTGCGAGACCTTTGGGAAATAAAAATCACAGTTACAGTTGGTGATCGTTTGAATAACATCTGACTCACAAGGATACAATCATTTTCTGAAATTGACACTGGACTGCAATGACCCATAGTTACTCTGAGGCCACTGTCAAAACCTACACACTGCTAATAAACCCTGTGGCAGTGAAGAATAAATTGCAGCATTTGTATTGGGGCTCCTGCTGACAGGTAGGCAGAGGTTTTTGCCCAATTATGGGAGGAAAGGGATGAAGCAGGATAAGGCGGGCCACTAGAATAGACCTAATGAGGACGTGGTATGATTGCTGTGGGACTGGAGAGACACGCGCTCATTTGTGCCTACAGTGAGCGTATTCGATTGGTACAGAATGGCCAGAATGAAGTGGCGGTGAGAGAGATAGAGATAGATAGGGAGAGATAATGGAAGTGAGAAGGATTGATTCCTCACTCAATGTGAGAGCATGTGGGAGGAGATGAGATGCTGCGACTGAACGTGGGAAAGAGATGGATACAGAAAGTAAGTGAGTAGTCAGTCCATCAAGTCAACTATCTCCTCGCTCTCTTCTTTCTTTCTTTCCTTCCATCCATCCATCCATCTCACTCATAGAAACACAGCTGGCAGAGGCAGCACCAGGGGAACCGTCCATAATGGTACAAGTCTCAAATCACAGACCCAGTGCATGCAAACACATCATAACCTATAATGTAACCAGTGACACTTTGTCAAGGCTTTGCAGCATTCACAAGAGGGAGAACAAAACCTGGAAAACCAGGGCAAACATATGACGGGAAGGGAGTATTCTGTTCAAAGAGAGTCAGTTTCCATTCAGGCAACTTTTAATGAGTCTGAGTGGACTCTGGGCCAGTCTATTGTACAAGACTGAATGTAGTTATTGTAAATCTTGTACATCAACATATAATCAGACATCCTTACATCATGAGTGTTGCACCTTGGTGAAAGAGCTTATTCAGAGAATCCCATAGAACTGACGCACAATTGATGCAACGGATATCACATGAAACAACATGAAACAACCCCTTTTCTCTTCTATGTGAAATATTACTATAAATGGCTCTTCACCTCAGTCACTGTGACTTGATGCCATCTGAGCTGACACTCAGTGACCAGCCCTGGTTCCTTCTTAACAGAGAGTTATTGGAAGATTATATATTGCAGTGCTCTTTAAGTGTGTCTACGTGCAACCAACCCCACAAAAAATACAACAAATTCAGTTTTAACATAGACCATCTTAATGGCCACAATTTAGCCATAAGATAGCCTGAAGGCCTCGCGATAAAAATACCTTCAATGAACTTGGAATTGATACTGGACTTTGCATGTAGAGTTAAAGGTATGTTTTGGAGGTTGTTATGGCAATTTGTGCTGCTTTGGTGCTAAAGAGCCACATAAATTAGGCTTGAATGTGTATGTGCTATACAACAGAATTCATTTTCTCATACTTATTTCCTCATATTTATATTGCAAATTTGGATTGCATCTTCTTTTTTAAACAGACTGAGTGACTTCCACAGCTCTAAATTATGAGACATCCGGTGTCTTTATTGACCGCTGGTGTTACTTTGGGATCCTGGTAGCTTCTAATAAAAGCTTTTGGTTTGATCTCTTATTCGATCTCATTATTTTCTGTTCTCCCACTTTCTATTATCATCTCTGTCTCTCTTCCCTGGTGTGTTTTTCTTTCACTCTCCCCACCATCTCTTATCACCCCCCCCACTCTCTCTCATACTTGTGTGAATATAGTAGTGTCTGTAGCTATGTGTCTATGTGTGTGTGTGGGAGGGGAGGAGAGCAGCATTGCTGGCTGGAGGAGGAGGTGAGAGAGAAAGAAAAAGAAGCGAGAGAGGGAAAGAAATACACACAGAGAGAGAAGCAAAGCATTTACTGGAACAAAACATGCCGTTTCAGTCTCATAGATGAGGGCCGCCTACTCACCACTTTTTATCTCAATGTAGATTACTCCTCATTTTTAAATATATATTATTATATTAGATTTTGTTATATTATATTGATTTGTGAGTTTATCTTATCGTATTAATAGTCTAGGACAACCAGAACATTATGCACTCGCATTTTTGCCTCCCAACTGTACTACATAAGAGTTGCTAGACCTACCATCTGTCCAGCATCTACACAGTGTAACTCCATATTTCAAGTAGGTGGTATTAACTTTTTATCTGACTGTGGACAATGATGATCATGATCGTACTGCCGTTCTAACATACTACCAGTATTAATGGAATACAAAAAATATGGCATAACGTGGGGGCACACATGAATAACCACAAGTGTTTGATGAAAAAATTCTCCAAAAAAAAAAAATTAGCCTGGAAATAAATGTTAAGAGGAAAAAATGGCATTGAAATAGGAAAAAAAAGTCTGACCATTTGTTCAAGAGAGGATGAAAAAGGGAGGCCTGTGGCTAAGAACCTGATGATTGCCAAATATCTATCAACAGCAAATTTTCACCAAGGGTGGCAACAATGACACAGAGTAAAAATAGCATTCTTTTTCCTGTAACAGCTCTGTAATACAGGGTCATTCACTTCAAGTGAGACACCTTTTGGGAAAGAATGAGTGTAACAGAAGAACAGTGAGAGTGACAACATCTAAGTGCTGCCTGATGAATGTAACGCAAACTATGCAGAACCAGCTTATAGACAGCAGACCCTAAACACAAATGAGGAAGTTGAATACTCACTAATGATCCCAGTATCTTGTTAAAGCCGGTGAACTGCAGTGAACTGGTGAGCCTGAAAGACAAGAAGATACATTTTAAGATAATGAGTGATGTGCGTGATGAAGTTAGCCAAATTAGAATAAGGAGTTTACACCAGCGGCCTGGGGATAAAAGAATGCAGTAACTACACAGAAAACAAGATAAGTTTAACAGTCAATGTGACTCCTCCAACCTAATAAAATGCTCTAAGCAGGATAGGAGGGTGTTAATGAAATGTGCAGCAAGTGATAACTGTATCTAAATTCAAACTAACCTTATACTTCTAAAAAAAAAGGGTAGAATGAGAGTCCTGTTAAAATATTAAAATGATTCACATCCTGTTCAAGATCTTAAAAGGTTCAAGTCTTACCCAAACTAAGAAATTAAAGATGCAACTAATGATTAACTTCAATATTGATTAATCTGCTGATTATTTCTTTTTGCTTGAAAAGTGACTCAGACAATTAGTCAATTATGAAAATAGAGAAACCGTGTGGGCTTAATAACCAGATCTGATTTTCATTGTAGGTACTGCACGTACCTCAGCATCTTCTCATATTCCTCAAGACTGAACCTGTACAAAAACACTGGAAATTGTTGTTTTGGTTTCAGTGATACCTCCTTCCTTTAGGGACAAGTATTATTTGATATCCTTATCTAATAAGCAAAATCCAACTGAGAACAATGACCTGTTTTACAGCAGAGTCCTGATACCAAAAAAGTGATGCTGAGACAGAGAAAACAACAAGAGTTTTGGCTTTCCTTTTGATAATGCAAATTCTGAACTGTGACCAAGGAATGCGCATGCATAACTTAACGACTGCATGTATTTTATTCCATTACAAATACTAGAAAAGGCTGAAGTGGAACATTCTGCATTTTGTCCTATGAACTGACAAAAATCCAGTCAACTGGACTGATTTTTTTACTATTAAAGGCTGATCAATTAATGAAGCAACATCAAATAGAAAGAAGTAATCCTTATTTTTCAAGGGAATGTTTCAGCTTGGTAAAATCAGCTCCAAAAGCCTCTGGGAAAAATATCAGTGCTAACTTTAATGGATCACAGAGCGATAGGAGTAATCCAAGTTCAAGGACAATCAGAGAAACACTAACAAGACTCAGAGTAGTTAGAGAAGTGATCTACATTTATTATGTTCTTAGCCAGGCTGTGTGGATGGAGACCAAAGAAGTAAAAGTCACATGCTTCAAGCAAAACTAGCGCAAACTGTACAGTTGGTGACAAAGGTTATCCAGGGTGCAGAGTCCAGTGTATTCACAGCTCAAACAAATCATCTTCCAGTTGTTTTCACACACACACACTAACACACATGTATCTTATTTCCTCTCTGTGGAGGCTGGCTGGATTTCCTGGAGAACCAAGGGAGCAGCAGCCGCCAACTCTGCAGACTGCAGAGACACTTGTTATATGTTCCATCTGTGTGGTCCCATGAATTTATTCAATTTAACTTGATTTGTGATTTTTACTCATGACTACCAACTTTAATGTTCTGCTTCCCACCAGATATCACCAATCCAGTAATTATCCTGTAAGACCCAACTCCAAGCACCATGGTGTGACAGATCTGACAAACACAATCTGTGCGGCCTTGACTTGACTTGAGAGCTTAATTGAATCGGCTCTAACAAAGACAAGTTCACATATATAGAAAAATGACCCAGCTAAGTAGTATTAACATAAACAAGCATACAGTAACATGAAAAGAAAATTAAATAACATCATTTGGTCTTCATGCAAGGTATTAGAAAGGACAAGTATTATATATCAGCAAAGTCTCAGGTGTGATCAACCCAAAGAAAGATCTGAAATCCAAGATGCCATGTGTCTTCACTAAAATCAGATCACACTTGAGTTTCACATTTACTTCCAAGAATCATCCCAAAGAGAACAGAGGCGGTAAGCGACATTAACACACCACCAGTAACTTACTGTTATCTGCTATGCTTAAACAGAGAAACGCTGACTTATCTCATCTCATGATCAATTCAGTTACAGGAGGATGATGCGAACGGGTTCATCGGCCATTAAATATACAGTCTTACAATGTGATGTTGTGTCTCTATGCATTTCCCCTTAAGGTTAATGTCATATTTTATCAAACTGCGATAAACTGAGATGAGTGGAGGCAGTCTTTATTTCAAGGGAGGCGGTGTATTCCCAACTGTAATATACTGCAGGAATCCAGCAATTATAAATGATATGAACAGCAAACAAAAAAGTAGTGTTTAGATAAACTTTTAGGTATCCAGCATTGAGATGGAATGGAATGGATGGGAATGTCCTTCTGCATATGCCAGGCTATTAGTACAGTCTGCTGACCTGGACCATGGACCTCTCCATAGTCTGTTTCTGCATGCTGGCATTCAGCCTAATGAGGCTTGCTAATGGTCTGCCCATGTCAGTCTGGGGGAAACCTTCTTCTCTATGCAAACTGGAACACATGTAGGCAATTGCTCAGTATGCACTCACTATCCACAGTTGCTTAGTTGTTGAAAGGACAAACATAACCCAAGCATGAGTCAACTATACACCAAACCTACCATGCCGTATCTCACACTCTCCTCTCATCTTTCCCTGCTAGACAGAAATCAGATATGAAGATGTTAACTTGGGCTAGTATAGCGTGGTGTAGCCCTGTTACACAACTCACATTTTAAGACAACTGCCCGCACCTGGTCAAGGCAACATGAGGGATGATAAAGTGAGGAAGCCACAGAAAGAAAAACTGCTTCCGTACGTCCATAAATTTTAACCACTTATCCACTGACAAAAACAGCGTCTTTTTTTGTTGCTTTTGTTCTCTGGCTGGGAAAAATGACACAAGAGTCTGACTAATGCTGAAAAAATTACTGGCGGTTAACACATTCCTGACCCGCATATTTAGGATAATAGAACACCATGCAATGGGGAGTGAGTGTACTAACTTGAATTAGACGTACAGTACAGTAACTGTGTGGACAGTCTTTTGTTCCATCTCACCAGTCATCCTCTGGGACGCTGGTGGGGACCGCTGCTGCATGGCCTAGCTACGACTGGCTTACCAAGGCCACCCTCTCACAGGAACTTGTCCATTAGTCATGCTCTGTTAATATTACTAGTTAATGATTGCGAGCCCTGTTTCAATACTTTTATAAAGCCTCACCTCAGTCTGTGGGTTCAAATGACACAGGAGAGCTGAGTATGAAACCAAATTCTCTGGTTTATAAGTTCATAAGAAAATCCAAAATACTGTCTGTGATTCTGAAGCGCTGGTTTCTCAGCTACCTAGATAATCTAAAAAGAATTGAATGTGACTAATTGTAAGTAATCATTTATTCTTAGGAATGCAATACAATAACTCCACCAAGCTTGCCCGGGTAAGTACAGGGAACTGCTGCAACTATGACCAATACTGTGACAGGATCAGAAAAACTATCAAGAAGATCCAGACAAAGCATGTTCTAAAATCTGCTGAGCACTATGAGAGTGGAAAGTAATGTAGAAGAAATCAGAAGAGTTAGAGAGAGAGGGCAGACAGATGTTTGAAATGGAAAGGAGAAGCAGGTTTTGGAGAGCAGAGAGGAAAGGAGAAAGGAAGAAAATGAAGAGGACAAAACAGGTCAGCCATAGTGTGGGCTGGCAAGATAGTTCAAGTCTTAGGCCAATGTCACAACCTTCTCCAGATGTTTTTACACCAACTGCTGTGCTATACACATAGGGCTGCTTACTGTACCTTGAAATTAAAAAATAACAAAAAAAAGACAGACACATGTGTAAGTCTTTGAAACTGCAAAAATGTGAAGGCTCCTAAAGATGTGAGTTTTTGTTTGTAACAGATCCTCAAAACACAGTACCTTGGATTTGAAGATTATGTCCAACTGATAAAGTCAAGCATCAATTTCAGATTGACTGTAAAACATTTTATAAATGTAAATTTGACTTTGCTACTAAAACACATTCTTACTGTAGATTTGAGGCATGTTCCATCCATTAGCCTTGGCTATAAAGTAAAACCCAATATGACAAAAAAAGAGGCTGGGATTAAGAAGAATGTGTGTACTTTGGCGAGATTTTCTAGGAGACAGCTTGACAATACAAATCATGCTGTGGTATACTGTATTCTGACAGAGTATTAGCTCAAGTTGCAGATCGTAAAACAGACAATGTCCAGATGTCTGGCAAGACACACAAGAACGCAGAAGAGGATTTAAGGAGCTAGTTCTCCTCCCCGTCAGCTACTGATGGTCATGGTTCCTCTCAGATGAGAACCAAATCCCTATTGGGAGCCACACTGGAGGCACCCAAGAATTCAAAGGTTGTATGTTTTTAGAGGACGAAATTGGCATTGTTAAATATTTTTCTGAATGTCAGAAACCCTCATGAAACACCAACAATGCAGTAGTCTGCCCTCAGTAATTTGCAACTTCTCTGTCCTGTCTGTGACATTAGTGCTCAGTAATTTCAGCAGAAGACTTAAAATAGATTAAAAGGCTATGTAATTTCCTAAAAAAAACTGCACACTGTAGTTTTAAGTAAGTACTACATTTGTTGGAGGCTGTTTTCTGTTAGATTAACAGACATTTCGTGCTCTGGACAATGTGCAATCCACACGCTAAGTATTTGGACAGTTACACATTTTTTGTTTCAGCTTTGAGTAAATTTGCATCAATATTTAAAGTACTGGGAGGGAGATATAGCCCCTTTAACAAACGGTCCAAACTGCAAGGGTTCAAAAGTAATTGAACACTTGGCTACTAAATGTTTCTTGGTTAGCTGTCTGCTGTTTCAAAATGTACAAAAGACCCACATGTGGCTCAGCATTGATTGAGAGTGAAGGGTTGCCATTTACATTGAGGTGGAGGTGGTTTGCCAAAATCAGCAGTTGGGCAAAAAAAAAGTCTAAAAAAGTAGTTGCTTTTGAGAACGGCAAGCGACCTGGTAGACCAAGAAGCACAAGTTTTGTGGATGAGCAGTTATTTGTATGGTACTGCAAAACAAGTCAAGAATGCTCTCTGGGATGTTGACATGCATGTTTTCTTGTCAACGATGAAAAGATGTCATGATCATAACCTCAGAGGGTTCGCCACAAGATGCAAAACCCTGGCAAACATCAAAAAACAGAAAGGCCACGTTGCAGTTTGGACATAAACATAAACAAACATAAAAATAAACCATCACAGTTCTGGAACAAAGTTCTAGGGACTGATGAAATGAAAATCAACCTCCATCAAAATGGTGGTCAGAGGAAAGTGTGGAGAAAAAAGGAACCATTATTTAATCCATTATTTATTTCAAATTGAATATGCTGAAGCACAGAGCTTGAAGAACGAAAATGTGCAACTACTCACAGTCTGGACAGTATGTGGGACTGACTTGAAATTAGCTACAGTTCCCATGAAAGATCATGTCATCCTGTGCAACGGTGTGGCTAATTTGTGTATTTTATTTTATTATTTTTTTTGTTTGACAACAACTGAGGTCTATGGCACAGAGTGATTCACTGTAACAAAAATGAATACTATGAATAATGACTATGACTAGTCTATGCAGGCCCACCGCAGTTCACGGAAATGTCCCAACTCAGGACAGTTAGCTGACAGGCTATCTTGCAGTGGATCTAGAGGTTGCTGATCTGAACTCTTTTGTGTATGTTGATATTATCTTCACCAACAATGTTAGGTCATGGAAGTCTAGTGAACAGTGTGTGGATTCTACTTTATTCAGTCTGACCCTGTCAGGTAGCTAGCGCCACTAAAAGCTGATATCTGGGCTGATTTCCTGTCAACACAAACAGTGCAAATGAATTAGTGTGCAGATTTCAGTTTCTGTCCTGTCTGTACTCAAAGTGATCAGTGGAAGTCTGTGTTTAGTTGAAGCATCAGCTACTGACAGTCTACACTTCGGTGTATGGGACAGCATTTATTTTCAAAATATGCATGGTGATGACGCCTTTGTAAGTGGTGCAGGTTTTTATTATTCTTGCACAACTGTTTTGTAAAATAAAAAAATACAGATGTGTCATGTTTCAGTTGTTTTGCATTTGCCAAGGAAAATAAACACTTCACAATGAATTAAAATGAATTGAAATGAATCAATTCTGGGCTCTGTGAATCAAAATCAAATTGAGTAAATGTCCAGTCCTATTATCAGGATACATTCATTTTTAGTTTTGTTCTTGGTCTGTATTTGGCAAGGGTTCAGCTTCTTTATTCAGACATTATAATATTTTAGTATAAATATCCTTTAAGTCTTGTAGTTTAAACAATATTTGACCAATTTCTTGCACCTCACTACATGGTTGCCAGGCTGGCCTAGCATGTGTCATAATTTTACCATACCAGTTTTTTCAAAAGAATGCTGTCAGATGCACTACACTGATGTAAAATCAACACCTCTTTTTAATGGCTCATAAAAACACCAACCTCACACCCCATACTAAGAGAATTCCCCACATTACAGGGGTAATTCAATAAAGTGTAGGGCAGGTCGTGATACATAGAGAGAGTGAAGGAGCATACTGAATAAAGCCCCGAGAAGGTGTTTGGGGAAGCTCAGAGAATATACAGAAACTCATAGTGCATCAAATTCTCTGTGGATTTCATTTCAAAGACATTTCAAAGCCACTGCGAGCCAGCATAAGCAGCTTTGTTCCTTTGCCACCTATCCTCAGTGCCCATTCTAAACCTATCTTCATTGTTTTGGCCACCGTTCTCTATCAAGTCTCAACTGCCTGCTTTTCACATTCCTCAGTCATGGGGACATAAGCCTCAGTTTTCCTCTCCCACACTCTTCAACCCTGTGGAAAACAGGGATACAGGCTGGCGGAGCCACTGTGTCAAATCTATTTGTCGGTTAAACCTTCTTCAGAATGGAGCCTGGATTAGGCCTGCTTTTAGCTGCTGCTGCTATTCTGCGAAACCTGGTGTGTGTGTGTGTGTGTGTTTGCTTGAACTGGTGGCCAGTGAGCTTTGACGGGCCAAGCTATTCGTGAAGCTCCTGATTTGCCAGAAGGAGTTCACCCAACGGCTACAAAAGCCTCTGACTTACTATCATCAAGATAATAGTCATCAGAGATATGTGCTTATGACTATTTACATGTGAGAGTTCACGCAACTTTGCGTAATTTTCCACATAATGCACATGCTAAAAGCCTATTGAGAGAATTAATGTTAATCAGGAGAGTATTGAGGACAGGAGGATGATGGATGATGTGGTTGGTGTTTCAGCCAAGTATCACAGCAAAAAAGGCGATAAAGAAGGAAAAAGAAAAGGAAAAATGAGAAAGTCTGTGTGTGCCTAAAAAAGCCTGGGAATCATCTGTGCACAGAGGGGAATTGAGAAAATGTGGCAAGGAGGAAAAGCATGACTGAAGTAGCAGATCCTCTGCTTCGACTGTAAATCACACCAGAGCTCAAGTAGTCCATAACCAAGAGACAGGGAGAAAGAGAGGATGATGAGGTGGAGAGAGTGAGAACAGAGTGTGTTGGGCAAAATCTGAGCAAGAAGAGGGGTTGAAGGCCAAAGAGTGCTACAGAAAGAAAAATAAAAAGATAAAGTGAGACAGAAAAGAAGATGTTATAGAGGGAGAGGAGTGTGGCGTCCCGACTTGAGTTCACAAGTTCAACTGGAAAACCTTTCCGTTCTCTTCACTTCCCCTCCGTCTCCAGACTGCTATGTGACTGCACTTCACAGTGAGCACAGGAAAAGCACAAATATCAAAGATTCAGGTAGCCAGGGAAGTGTGTGTCACTGTGTGTGTCCATGTGTTTAAGTGTGTCTGTGTGTGCGGTGCGTCTCAAAAAGCCACCTGCACCTCACCTCCTTATACAGACCTGGGGCTGCATTAACATTTAATCCTTGTGGTCAACCTTAAAAAACTTTAACTCTTTAGCACCTCTGTCCAACCACTACCTGGCACAGTATTAGTTCCCACAGCTGCGTACCTCAAGTGTGTGTGTGGCAGTGTGTGTGTACGTGTAGGTCTGTGTGGTGTCTATTGGAAACCAACAGTGTGTTAAAACCTTGATAATGAAAGCTATAAATCACTGCTACCACATCCCCGGCCTCAAAGCTCATAAACTCCAGCCCACAACAGCCTGACAACAAAAACATGCTTTTCTTTTTTTAACCTTTCTTCTCTCTGTCTTTTCTATTCCTTCTCGTTCACACTATAAACAACAGCAGTGGCAGGGGTAGCCATGGAACAGCCAAGTTACCATAAAGACTTTTGCCTCTTGTCTTCACCTGACACTGTGTCTCCAAGGTCACTCTGAGAAGAAGTCCCTCTTGTCTGTAAAACGTTTTTCCCCTTTTGACAAAACCTCAAATGTTTTTCTCTTGCTTTGCTAAATTTGCACATGAACACTATATTAAGGCTACCGAGTCATATATGCACCTACGTTCCCATAGCCTAGGTGACCCAATATATTTTATAACAATCTGTCAGTAAGCCTGCAGACTTTGTGGTGTATTTTGCACAGTGAAACCAAATGCTTTATTTATTTGTGTATATGTAACAACAGATGAAGCTGTATGCAAATGATGGCAAGAGCACTCACAATTTTAAATGAATCTAATTCTGCATCTCCAAAACAATACGATCAGATTTCTGTCTTACTATGCTGAATCAAATTACATATTATTAATATGGAGTCTGCGAGTGTGCTATTTCATCGGACAAAGTCAAGAAATTTTGAGTCACTGCCAGCCAGAAACGTGTGCCAATTTACCAACTACACACATACCCTTGGCAAGGAAGAAAAGCTTATAAACAAGATGAAAAAAGAATTGCTGCTCTAGCATCAAGGTAAATACAAGAGAGGGAGAGAGAGGGAAATGTATGCTAATGCTTTTAATCCTGACATCAGAAGACACAAGCCCAGTACTTACAGCACTTAGCACAGAGTCTTGTTCTCACTCTTCTCTTTGTTGTGTTGACACTCTAAATAATCTGAAAGCACCAGACACAGTCCCAGGTAGCATCATTACCAGGCAAAGCCAAAAACAATGTCTGACAAGTTCTGAGGGCGGACAGCTCAAGTTAATGGATCTACTTAACAAGGGAGAGCCGTTAACTGTAAATAAAGGCATAAACAAATTTCCATGGTTTTGACAAACAGAAAGATGGCTCTTTGATTGGTGGTTCAGTTCCACATATACATTTTTGAATGGTAAATAGCTAAAAGCATGACAACAGGTCCACTGGAATGAATTAAAGCCAAAATCATAAGCTACATCATTTTATTCAAATATATCATTCAGGGATTGTGCAGTAACACTGAAAATTCATTTCTAACACAGCACGATAGATTCACTGTCATCATAAATCATATATCACTGTCCAGAGCAAGACATTTCATGCCTCCTCACTTAGGCCCCATGAAACTTCACTACAGAATAAAGCAAATGAAGAAACATTTTTTGCAAGTCATCTATGTTGTAATAGCAAATCTGCATAATTCAAAAATAACTCAATCACACCTTCGTCACCTGCCAAACAGAAATAACACCTTATATCATTTCTCAACCTTTCATCCTGATATGAAAATACTTAACTGATCTGTTTTGCACTTAATAAAAGGTACTATCCAGCTATAGTTTGATAATCCATGCAATTTGGTACAAAGTGGTGATTTCCAACTATGTCCCAATGAGCAACTGTTTTCCAACCAAATACAAAAGCAGCTGACTTCAAGGGGCAATTAAGCCTTAAAATTTGGTTGTACACAAAGGTAACCATGCATTCTCAAAGGCACATGGTAGGGGATCACTGCTGAAAATCTGCACTCGTATCGATTAAGCCTAACCCAGCTGAGAGGCAAAGACTGTGAGGCCATCAGTCAGATTGACAAGTGCATGTTTAATGGCCGTGAGAAACACCGTGCAGAGGTTCCTGGGTAATCGCCGTTATAAGGGATGGGAGGGGAGGAGAGGGCTGCAGACAGCGAGCCCTGTGACACTTTGACAGATACGAGGCTTTGCGCCTCTCAAAGGGGCAAAGCAGAGAAAAGGCATTTGAATAAAAGACCTACTGCTAAGCCTTCTGTGCAGTGCCCTGAGCCCCGCAGCTCACAACCAAAGAAGGGGTCAAGCCACTGCTTGACTACAGGCATCTGGGGCTTTTCCTACCCAAACAAAACAATTAAATGCAGGGGCTGGATCTTCTTGAGTTTCATCTTTCCCTTGCACTAAAACTTCTACTGCTCTACTGGTATTTCTCTCTACCCTCTACTTTTTTCCCCAGTGCAGATCAAATGTTTTTTCATTTCCTTCTAGTTTTCCTTCTCCACTTTTTCCTGCCTTAACTAAACTTTTTCTGTTTCATCTTTCTCCCTACCCCTCCTTATCTCTGCCTCATCTCTACTCTGTCTTGCTCCTATCAACTTCTCTACTTGTGTTTTCTATATAATTTTCTATGCCCATCTCTGATCTCCCTCTGTGCCCAACCCCCTCTATTTATTATCCTGCTGATGTGAGGGCTAAAACAGAGCCGTGAGGAAGACTTTGGGTGTAGACAGACAGTGCCAGGAGCAAAGTACAAACTTTTTGCACAGAAAACCCAAGAGTGCCTACCAATCTCCACCATGCTGGTGAAAGTTGAGAGAACCTGGGTGGAGGGAAGCTAACCAAAAAGGAGTTCCTGCTGGGTGTTGCTAGACAATTTCATCCATCCATCAATCACCTCAAGCCCAGAGCCTGAGACCTGTCTGTGTGGTCCCAGTTTCTTTCTCTTAAATTTAGTGCACATTCAGCCTATAGAAATTGGTATCCAGTGGGAAAATAACAGCAATCTGAACCTGTTGGCAGGCTTTAATGGACTAAAAAATCTTCACTTTTTCCCCAGTTACATTTTAAGCAATACAACACACCAGAAACAGATACATAATCACATAGCTTTTCACAGAGGGTGAATATTTCCAACAACAATCAAGAGCTGAAGCTCTTTTTTTTAAAATTCATTTTGGAAATTTCCTTTGGATAAAACACAACACAAACTGCTACACAACACAAACCAAGCACAGCCAGTGGAGCTGCTCACATTTCTTTCAGTAGTTCCAAATTCTAGCCGTTTAATGACTGATGTCTACAGAGTTCAAAAACAAACTTCTATTAAATGGTACGTGCGAGAAAACATCAGTTTGTCTGTATATCTAGCTGTAATGCCGCAACAGAAGCACAGAGTTCAAGCTAAAACACCACCGCCTCTTACTTTAATTACACAGGTCTGGGAGGGCAACATAATGAGCTTTTAATGATAGTGACTCTGATACAGGCTTTTTATATAGAGCTTGCAGGGTGATAGGCCCCTTCCTGGAAGACACCTGTAGTGTATTATTCAGTCTTTATTTGAGCTTTATGCTACTTGCAGAGTCTGCCAAAAGAAACACAGCAGCCGGCAGGGGAAATTAACAGTAACTGAGTCTTCACAGAAGTTCCCGTTCACAATCACTGGGTAACACATTGCCAACATGAGGGGAGAAGATAATGGTGCTAACTAGTGTAAGCTGTTCTTTTCTACATAACACAATGAAAGGATATTTCTTCTTGGTGCATTGCTTCACTAAAGAGTGGCTGTAAGGATAAGCGAGTGCTACAGGAGGAAGCTTTAGTCGTAAAAAAAAAGAAGAAAACTGTCTTCTAATTACCGTTGTTAGAACCCTGCATTATCATTACACTCCAAGGTTTCTGACAACACAACAACTGTGCTGCCATAGCAACGCAGTGCCGGAAGAGGGATGATGGTGATGTCGTTTCATGTTTTGCCCATTTCAATTTGCCTCTGATCCACGCTGACTGCATGTGATCAGGCTGTTCTGTGTCAGTCTGCTCATTGACCTGTACCCTAATCCTGAACCTACTCTGATGAGCGCAGGTGGACGCATCAGTCGGCTTGCCTGGCACCACTTCACCCATGGGCTAAACAACACAGCACAGCTGGGTTCATCTGATATTATGTAACACAGCACCACCCCCGCAGGCCCTGTTCACACCACCCCTCTCCTCCTACTCCGCCTCCCACTAGTGCACCATTGGCTATTTGCAGGCAGAGGTGCATTGTGAGACAAGAGTGCTTCAGTACTGACACAACCTGTGGGGATATTTGTGGAGGACTGAGCTTCGGAAAACACAAAATTTAAGATTAAGTCCATGTATAGAGAGAACAGTATACAACCAATTAGCTTACTGTGTCCATTTTGTGCCATAGCCTTTGGTTTTCTAGTTCATTCAAGTGAATAAAACATAAGGTATGTGTGGGCCAGATACTCCCTTCAGTTGAGTTTTAACAGTTACAGCTTTACTGGCATGTACTTATTTGGCTCAACACTCCATATACTGCTTTAAATCCCTAAAATGGCTGATTAGATTCCAGGGTTGTATCCATCATTGATCCCACCACTGATTCTGCCTTTACTTCTTGGAAACAAAATTTGTTACTAAGCAATAGTTGCCAAAAGTGGAATTGCACCCGTTGCCTGGCAACATTAGCTTACTGAATCTCATATCAGGAAGCAACGAGAACCAGTGGTGCTTTGAGCTACAACCCTCTAGATACCTCTTTTCATCTCGGGTACAGACTGTGATGTCCAACTACAATGATACTATTCAAGTCATCTGATATCCTATTATATCTCTACACCGGGCTTCTCACAGTCATCAACATAAACAACTAAAACACAGGCAGGAATGTGATTAAATTTAAATTCATGGGGCATTAGAATCCCCCTGACAAGTGAGTTACTTCAATACATTCGTTGTTTTGTGAAGGTCACTGACTCACTGCAAAGTATAACCAGGAAAAAAAGGCCACTTCTTCAAACCAGTGTGTCAGTGGTGAGACCGTGAAAGACAGAAAATAAGGGAGGCAGGTTGAAGTGAGCCCCTTCATTTCAAACTCTCCTCAACCATGGCCATTTTCTCCCCAAGTGCTTTAAGAGATGTTTAAGGGTTTCGGGCAATCACTTCATTAAAAACAACCCTGTGGGCCCTCATCAAAGTTTTACTTCTAAATGTCATTAGAAAGTACTGCCAGGGCAGTCAACTTTCCTCCCATGCACCAGTTGCTTCTTAATGAAAAACAGCAGCTTGCTTAAGCTCACTCCCATCACATCCATAAACCACCGATCAAGCTTTCCTCCTCGCAGCTGGAGAGACCCAGCAGAGGCATTAGCTAGGAGTTGTCAGAATACCACTGGAATGGATCAAAGCGCTGTGTGGTAAATTGCCTCCGATGACCATTTAAAGCACTCTAACGCCATAGAGCAGCCCACTCAATTTGAGTGACTGGGTAACAAGGCAGCAACAGTCTGAGCTTAAGATGATAGGGAGAGATGCAGAGGAAACAGGTGTGACAGCAGAGTTTGCTGGGAAGGCTTCCTGACAAGACAAGGTCACAAGCACTTGCTTTGTGAGTCGAGTGTTTTCTGGATGACTGAAGAACGACTGAAGGTTACTAGTAGGTATCTACTAGAATGACAGGTTAGTTTTGTGAAGAATGTAGGAAAACATCTTACATTAGACGAATTGAATTCTTTTGGGTCTTCGATTGTTGTTCACCTTGTACTGCAGGAAATTGTGACTGGAAGTTTTTTAGCTGCAGGCTAACTGACATAGAAAATAAAAGACAAAATTCACACACTATAACACAGGCTAACCTCACTCAGTGAATCAGTGTGTTCAAAAATAAAAGTATAAATTCGATTTTCCTTTAGTTTACAAGCTATATGAGCAAGATTTCACCCTCTAACCTACAGAGGGTCAGAGAGGTTAGGACTGTATTCACTGACTGACATCAGGGACAAAGCCCATTGGAATTGGTTTCTCTGCAACAATGTCACACAAATGTCCCAGTGTGTGTAGCCCAACACTTCCAATCCCGCTTGTCCAAATAATCATTAACCAGTTTCGCCCTGGGTAAATATTTTAAGAACCTCTGTAAACTAGAAGGTAAACACACACCTCAGTGATGGGGACATAAGCAAACACATACACGGTATAAGGAAAGGGGGGGCTGGGAAGCAGGGTACACACATTTCATTGTTCTTCAGCACGTTCAGCTTAGGTGAAGTTTAAAACGATGAGGTCATCCCTATTGTGTACACACAGCATTCTCACACATTCCTCTGCGTGCCATTGTACACCCATGGCTCAGCTAAAAGCACAATGTGATGGACCCAGTGAAAGACAGATGCGCTTCTACCAAACATTTGGCCTTTGCAAAGCCATGAACCTGAAATCTATTAAACCCAAGAATGGAAACTCAACTCTGGCTCGCAAGGCCATCACCTTACATGCCAAAAACACTCCCCTTCTTGGATGAGCAGAGAGGTTGCAGTGAGCACTACAGATCATGACAGGCCACTTTCCTGTTTTGGTTTCTGCTTCCACCACCTGCAAGCCAGATGTTGTGAGCCTGGGCATTGTGACCTCATTTTTCTGGTATAGGGGAAAATTGTCTACAGGTCCACTTCAGCCAGTCCAATCTTCTAGCCTAGTTTATTTCTGTCAGTTAAATAAGCATTGGAATAAACAGAATTAGGATCGCAACATTAAGCCAAATAATCAATTACTTGATCAAGAGAATATTATTCATTATATCATATATTAAACATTTTATTAAGCAAAAACGTCCAGTTGCAACATTAGGATTTGCAGCTTTATTCTATAGGATTGTAAATTGATATATCACTGTTAAGCTGACTTTTGGACTGTTGAAAAAAAAGCACCTTTATGATGTATCAAGGGGAATTTTCAGTATTTTCAGATATTTCACCAACTAACTAATTAATCGAAAAAATGACATGAAAATAAAATAATTAAACTAATCTCCTGACAAGTGTCGGTGAGGAATTTGCTACTATCAGCATAATCTCTGGCTTTGAGTCAGTACACAGATCTGCAAAGCAGGAAGACTGTTGAGGGTTCAGCCAAAAGCTGCTGCTGCCTTCAGTAAATCAAGATGGATTTATGTGTTTACCACCCCTGGCACAATCGAGGACCTCCTTGGAACCCACAAACCCAAGCAAGATGTCTCTCATTACAAGGATCTTTCCGCCTTGGCACAATGAGAGAGTGCTGGAGCCTCAATCAACATTTTTTTAGAGAGATGATGATGCCGTTAAAATGCATCTAGCCTTATTTATGATTGATGTTTTTCCTTGATGTGAGTGTTTGCCAAATGCAGATACTTTTCTTGGAGCATTCTTTAATCTACAATTTCACATCCATGCTTTTTAGATAAAAACTTTCATACAATGATCATCTACATAGGTATGCTTTAGACTGATATAGATGTTGCTAGATAAACATAATACACATGAACATGAACCTGCAACTCTGCCTCAAACAAAAAAGTAAGCTGGTGGAAAACTGGTATAAGAGGAAGCTAGCAACAGCTGAGCTCAAGCAAGAAAAATCTATCTATCTATCTATCTATCTATTTGTTGTTCACTCTGCTCAAGGTCATGTGAGACTGGAGCCTTTACAATGCACTGGGAAAATGTTCAGTGCATGCTGGGGTAAGGTAAAAGCCCAACTGATGCTGGGATTGACTATATATAGACTTATTTGCAGCACTATCAAATGTAATCAAACCATATCCAGTGTTTTCTGTAAGGAGTGTCAAATGTTAATAAAGAAATAAGGAAAGTAGAAATAGTATCAATAGAACCATCCATAAACTCTTTTTAAAAAAGCAATCTTTCTTTAAAAACTGTCCACTTAAGAGCTTTTGACAGCTTATCTTGACTGACATTTTAAAGTATCTTGAGTACTAGACCTCATCTCTGTCTGAAATGTGTGTTCCAGTATCTTAACATAACCCCTCCCAAGCTGCGGCATTACCAGAAACATCAACATGGCCACAAGATTATCTGTTTGGTTTGTTGAGGCTCAGTGGGGCATTACAGCCAAGGAGGAGAACTCAAACTGACAGTGAAATCACAGAGACTGTCAATTACAGCACACTTAATGAATCAATTTCAAGGCTGGGAAACAACTCAAAAGCTTGTTTACTTTAAAGCCAGATTTTTCTCTCTGAACCACCTCTTCATGCTGTGGCAGATCTGCAATGTGTGGTATGACACAAGAGCAGACAACATCCCTTATATCTTTTTCGTCACATAAAATAGGCAGCTGCTTCAAAGTTTGTTGATAGTATTATATGCTGCATATAGTATAGACTCCATTTGATCAAAAAGAGAAAACTTACTGCAAACAGTTGACAGCTTCCCCAACTTCAAGTAGTAACAGTTTCCTTTAATTCAGAGAGGCAGCTCTATCCAGCAGTGATGAACAATGACCAGGATATGTCTTCCTTTAATCCTGTGCCTCTGTTTCCCCTACTTGTGTGACTGTCGTCAGAGGAGGTTTCCCTACAGCGGCACATGAGGAAAGCAGGGGTCTGTTAAGGAAGTTGCAATTTTGACCTTTACTCCACAAACTTCAGTGTGGACGCTTAGACATCTACTTATTTGTCAGAATCTAATTATTTCCTGGCTGAAAAGTAAAACCTCCAGACTGAATTCCCTTTCTTTATTTCAGAAAGCTCTGAGGCTGCCCAATCATACTAATTCTGCATGAATACGTTAATCAGTATTTCAAGAGCATGATCTTATTTTTGGTGCACTCTCGTCCTTTTTCATTGATATGACGGCAGTAATGCAGACTTTCGGGCTGCTTTAAACCCACACAAGGAAAAGAATCTACCAGATACATGAGCAAAACTGCAAACTAATAACAAGTATCATATAGATTCTGTGGCATTCATCAATCATACACATAGTACAGGATAAGCAGAAGGCAGGAGTGTTGTTTTCCCAAACTGTGTGCATTATGTAACTGACCATGCTCTTACTTTACTTTTACCCAAGTAATCCAGGCATCAAATCAAGTAAAATCTCATGCCATCAGAGTGCCTGGATGCCAACACAGTCAGATGAGGATGGGTCAAATTTTCCACAGGGGACAGGGGTGACAAAACACAAGCCATGCTCTCTGGTAATTGGACTGTTCTGGACGGCATGTTAGCCAGTTCAAATTCATAGTAAATGGTTTCCTGATAAACAGCAAATTTCCAGAATATCACAGCTTACAGCCTGTGCTGTATATAGTGCTAGAAACCTGCTGAAATTTCCACTGTCCCAGCAGAGTTTCTTTTTTCCATTTGTTTGTGTTAATGAGTTTTCTATTGAGGTTAACAAAATTCTAACAAAATTCTTTCATTGCACCCCACAGAACTCAATTTGCATGCAGTGTTAATGGAATTTATAACATGTCACTGAGCAGTTGGAGCACAAAATCTGCAGAGAACAAGATGTCTAGTTGGCCATGACTTATATTATTTCAGTTCAAGGTCCACCAATCATATGAGCAGACCTACACGTATGCTGGAATAACGGGGGTATTTAGGGCTCCACTTAACACTGGGACAGCAAGAGAATCATTTTGTGAGCTTCAAACAAGAACAAATCCGCATACATCTCTTTGTCGGTCTAAAACTTCCAGTTACAGGGCCTCCTCAAGTAAAACCACAAAAATCACGTAAATTAAAGTGCTTCAGTCCCTTAACAGAAAGTCCATTGCAAAATTGCATCTTTCATTTCTCATGATTTTTAACTCCATATCTTACGAAGCAAAAGTATATGCCTATCTGACTGAAGCTTTGCCCACTACAGGGCATAACTGTTAAACCAAGATAGTATGATTGTTTGGTTCCAGTTTTTTGCTCCTGGCTCTACTTTACAAATCAGTTTAGGTGGACCTAGATTAAGCGTGCAATCTGTTGGTCTGTCTGGCATTGTTGCCATGGTTTCAGCTGTTTGATTCTTGAAATTTGTACTGACTGTTGCTGTCAACTGTCAAGAGCAAGACTGATGGTCTTTGTACTTTTCTGCTGCCTTTTCCTTTAACTAATGCACACCATTCATTGACATACAGTGCATCCCAAGAATGTGATGTTGAAATGTTAACTCTTCAGTCCTCCAAACATATTGAAGGTAACACTAATGAGACCGTTTGATGTTTTGGATGAGAAGCTGCAGGTACAGCCTAGCCTGTCAAACCATGATGAGCAATCCAGGATGACTAAAGCAGGTTTGGTAATGAGTATGTTCTGTCACACTACACAAATTGCTTTCAGGTTGGTGCTTCGCCATCACACAAAATGGTTCATACTGTACAAAACAGTAGGAAGTGACTGATCCCATCTAACACATCCGGATTCTACTGAGTCTTTAACTTTTACTTCTTGTTCCTGTTAGCCCGAGAGCAATGTACAAAACATTTAGGCAGACAGCTATCTTAACAGCAAATACGTAATCTAGCTGACACAAGCTGAGCTTTAATTTTCAGAATGCCAATTAGTGCATTGTACTTAAATATCAAGTTATTTACACATTTCTTTCTTTCTTTCATTTTCTACTTCTTTATTCTAAACCTAAATAGATTTGATAAATAATTTCATACACAATTAGGATTTCATATAACTTTAAATGCCACAATGAAATGGAGACAACTTGGAAACTGACTGTGAAAAAGTCATTTTAAAACCACCAAATTCAGTTTTGCACAATGTGTGACAATTTTCTAAACATATGACTGCTGAACTTTGTTAATGTTGTGTATCTGCAGCTTATAAAACAAATGAGCCAACATATACTGTCTCGTGTCTCTTCCCAACTGTAATATATTACATTTGTTTACTAAGGGTCAAGTTAGAAAAAAGTTGGTTTATACAACATGTTGTCTGACCACATCTGAAGGCGTGAGTGTTAGCTGTTCAGAAAGGCCACACTTGAAGGCAGGGTCAGCCATCATAGACAGAGAGGAGACACGATAATCATTAAATATGGTAATAACAGCACACATTTTCACACAGTCTGTGGAAAGCAATCAAATCACTGTGCATGGGTGTATAAACAAAAAGTGACAGAGATTGCTGTGTAATGAATTACTGTAGAGTGCTTGAGCGACAAGTTCAAACCCTGCTTGCATTCTCACCCCCAAAACAAAAGGCTGAGCCGCTCTCAAAACTTAAAGTCACACAATTTGCACTGGAATTTACCTGATGACATCTGACTACAAGTGTTCAGCTATTAGCAATATTAAAGGTTTTAGTAACCATCATGCTAAGCCCGTCTTAAGTCTAAAGAATTTGCACCTAGCATGTAATACATTATAGTTAATACCAGGATGGAGAATAAGCTCAAGTGGGCAAATATTAATTCTACTAAAGCCAATAACACCGCACTGTAAGAGAAATTCAATCAAATCACATCTTGAGAGTTGAAATAGCTATGTAATTTCCTGACAAATAGCTTGCATAAATTTCAGGTTGCAGCTCCACACACTCACACCAATTTTCCCAAAATGGCACAGGAGAGACAGCAGCAATTAACAAATCCAACGGGGTCAGAAAAGCACTTTTATCACTAATACCAGCCCAGGCAGCCAACAGTAGCGACATCCTTTTAGTCATCCAGCAAGACAGAAATTTGAGAGCTCTGTCTGCTTGGAAACAGATGGCAAGGCAGTTAGTGGGAATTTCGGCAATGCTCCCGTACATTCTCGTGCTTGTTCACGTTCCTGTAATGTCGTCATGGAGTTGAAGAGAGGCAGGTTTGAGTGCATCTTCAGAGAATGATCAATTCCACACACTAGCCCATGTTTCATGCAGGATAATGTACACTTGACTGTTCATGTCATAGAGCTGCCATGTGCAAAGCGGACAATTTGACACACATGTTGACATAATTATACAGCTGATTCCAAACAGTGAAGGTGCAGGCAGTATACCTCTCACTGATTGAGAAGGGGGCAGAGGGTTCCCATTGTTGTTAATTGTACTAATTGGGCCTTAATACTCAGCTAAGGGGGATTTAACATTTCTCCACAAGCCACTTTTGAATGAAAATCTATCTTAATTGACTTGTAACTGTGACTATGTCACAACTAACTGCTCCAACACAACTACAAGACTACTAACCTATTGTATCCAATTCTGTAGACAACTGTTTGTTTTGTCCAAAATAGCCACATACACTGCATTATATTTCCCTCTTTATGCAAAAGTTTAGGCTTCAACATTATGCTGTTCTCTGATGCTGACTGTCCACCCAGGCTTGTACTATTACGAGAATTATGATTCCTTCAACAGCTGACAGCATGTAAGCATTGTTCCCATAATATCTAGGCTGTCCTCTCTCTCTCTCAGTGCTCTCCATCTGTACAGTATGTTCCTTCTGTTTACTTCTGCATGGATTAGCCTGCCTAGTCATTGTTTCATGATGTTTTTATAGATTTTTTTTCATCTGTCACAACTGAAATCTGAAGCTTTTTTTAATAATCCACACTGCTTTCATGTGCTATAATCCACTCTTGCAGCCGTAATTAAGAAGTTATTTTGCAGATAAAGCATAGAAAATGGAGATTGAGAAAAGGACCCGATTTTGCTTGTAAGTGCCCTCACCTCAGGTGGAATGGCTAAAATGAACCGTGTCTTCTTTTTATCTTCTTATGCTCTCTCTCTTTCCTTCTCTGGCTGCTATGAAAGGCCCTGACATCATCAACTGAAAGCCTCAACAGGGTTTCCGATTTATTTATCTCCGCAAAAGGCAGTGGATCAAAAGAGATACGCAATTTCACATATCAGACAAAACACCGCAAGGGCTGTTTGTTAAATGAAAACAATGTACTGGCTTGCACTTCAAATGTGTCAGGGTACACAGACCTAGGCTTTTTAAAAAGGCTGTACTCAAGTCTTCAGGGATAGGGTTTATCTGTTTACCATTTCAAATAGTTAAAAATACTCTCTGTATTTTGCTGTCTCAGCAAAAATGGCCAGACGTGCCCAGTTAAGTAGTGAATATCACTAACACAAGTTCCTCTGGCAGTGTCGTCACTTCAGGCAACCATCAGTTTGTTCACAGGAAAGTCAACACTCGAGAGGGACGTGCATTGATCCATAACATTAGTGCCACTGACTACCCCTTCCATCATTCAGATTTTTTCCTCCTGTATTCTGTTTACTGTCAGACAAATTTAGCATATCTTGTTTGCAGTGTGATTCATGCTTATAATGGGCAGTGCTAATTAGTTAGCATCCTAGAGCCATCCTGATGTGATTCTGTTGTCACAATTACATTTGGTGCAATTGGTGGTGTTGTATTTAACCCAACAGTCTTGAAGTAGGTGTTCTGGTAAAAATCTGCACAGCATTTGAGCGGGATGGCCACCTTTAAATTCTTCATGCAGGAAAACTCCTGATTCGCCGGAGCCTCATAGTTTCATTAAATCATTCTGCCCTGCAATGTGATCTATTCACTGTTAAAGAGTATCTCTCTCTTCTGGTGTTTCTCAAGAGACAGCCCACCCCAAGACCTCAAACAGAGGGAACTCACATTCCAATCTCCAGCCTTTCAGGGAGACAGCGAAGAAGGGGAGGGAGACACAGAAACACAGAGAGAAGGAAAAAGGAGAAATGAAGTACAAAGGAGAGGGAGGGAGAATAGGAGAAAGAGAGAGGGAGAGATAAGGTGTGCGATGTGGACAGAGATGATGAGAATGTCAGAGTCCTGGCATGCCTTCCACAACAGGAAGGAAGGAAGACGAGAGGAAAAGGCACTGTCAGAGAAGGGAGGAGGGAATCGTGGGAGGTGGAGAGTAAAGAAGGAGCGACACGAGTGAGACAGAAGGGGAGGACGAGATGCAGAGATGCAAGAAAGTAACCGAGTAAGGAAAGGGGGGTGGCATAGTGAGGCTAGTATGGGAGGTTGTAAACAGGTAAACAGGAATTTTCAGCTTCTGTCAGTGATGTACTGCGAGTAGACACTGAAAGTGCAAGCTGGCCAGCTATGAGATTGAAATGTCCTCTTTTTTCCTGACTTTCCATTTGCCAGATTTCGCTCTGTGTGCACTGCCAAAAATCTTCCTTGTCCCAGATAGGCCTAGGCTACACATTAGAGGCTTTCTGAAGGACTGACCACATCCACAGTGTATCTGATACAGATTTAAACCTAAAGATTTTGCTTGCAAACACTAACTAAGGCTCAGGGAAATTCTTTATTTGAAACTTCCAATATGATTGCCCACTGTGCTGAGGATTGAGAGAGTTGAAGCCCTTTCGAAGACAACTTTTTAGCCAACTCCAGCTGCTTAATCCAGGAACACCTGGAAAGATGTTCCAGCTGCTCTGCACCCCAGAAGCTGTCTGACAATCTTTTAACTGCCCTTCGGCAACCCTGACATTTTTTCTTTTCTCTATCCTTCTTTCGTTTTTACCCACCTCCCCTTTAATTCGACAGCTACATGTGTTACAGAACATGCACGCCTCCACCTACACACTCGATTTCAATAGCCTACTTAATATTGTAAATGCGACACAGCCCCCAGATCTGCTCAGCCTTGGCATTCACAGACACCGATGAGGGAGGGCTGATGGCATGAGATGTTCGACTGCTAATACATGAGAGTTTTTTGGGGGAAGTGGGGGGTTTGACGCAGCGGCTGCAGTACCCAAAGCAAAGCAGACAAAGAAGTTGAAATACCGTCTTGGGGGGGTATATCTCTAATGCTGCTGTTGTGTTTCAAGTTGAGAATATGACCCACCCTGGCCACCCAACGAATAGAGATGAGATCTCTTTGACGTGTCCATTTAGGACTTGTCAAAGGAGGAAGCAGAGTGTTTCTGGGTGTGTATGTAAGCCCCCTGGAGGGTTGAAGCTGGTAGCCTGGGGACAGACTCCACAGGTGGAGATGGTAGCAATAACAGAATACAGAGGAACTACAGGGGGGCCATTACAATAAAAAATCCTCTCAGGGTGTCATTAGGGCAGAGGAGAGCTCAGACACAAGCATGGGTTAATAAACCCACATATAAGCAAACTCTAGTGAGAGTTAGGAGTCTTAATTTATCCAAACCTTTGTTGGGGTTTGCTCGTTCTGTAGTTAAATTGCTTGATGATCAAAGCATCTATGGCACCTTCATCATTTAGATGTAGCAGTGTTACATCACTAGTCAAATCTGACAAGACTACACAGACGGCCATTTTGATTAATGAGACGGGTTTTGACAGAGCATTAGGCAGAAATTCAGGTTTAACTTGACGTATGATTTGCTGCAAATTCCTATGTGTGCATTGCTTTTTTGCAGGAACAAATTAGGTACGATTTTATGACATTTTAATAAACAAGAAGCCTGGCAAGTCCTAAACTTTCTAACACACGGTTGCACCTCTGAATCCACACCTTACAGAGCTTTAGTGAAGTGGGCAGCAAAAAAAGCCCAGACATCCCCTGCAAACGACAGTCCTATGCCACAACAACAAAATGCACTGCAAAAAGACATGACTTTGCAGCATGAGTTTCTAAAAAAAAACAGCTGCTTCCCCCCAGGAATGTGACAGCATTTATCTGCTGTGAATAAATCACAGTCAGTATGACATCTGCATCGTTCACAAGTAAAAAAAAAAAAAAAAGATGGACAGCGTGGTTGTGAGGGACAGGAAACCCACAAGAGCGGCGGCGGCTAGCCATCCCAATTATGCAGCAGCCACGCAGGGACTAAACTAAACAATTACCTTTATCTGATGGTCATCTTGCAAGGTTTCCTGTTTCTCTAAGAGCAACGGTGAATCGCTGTCTACATTTTAAACTGAGGGCTGTGCTGCGGAGAGGCACGGAGAGCGAAATGTTAACTGAGTGGTGGCTAAAAGCTACACAAAAAGAAACGTTTAGCTAACGACGTGATTGCTAAAAACTGCTCGTTAAAACACAGCAAACTAAATCAGAAAATGAACACAGCACAGAGTAACGTTACTAACGCTACCGGACCCTTAGCTAAACTTTTCAGTAGTTTTCTCCCCGAAGCGTTACCTGAAATCCACGAACGTTAACCCAAACACAGAAAATGAAGAGATAATGTATAAATTATCATGAACAACTCGCATGTTGCTCTCCACAACTAACGGTGTTGATAACGTTACTGTCAATGAGAAGACCAGCAGAGGAGGCAGCGCACTCACCTTTATTAATTTCCACCTTGTCGCCGTTTTCAAGAGGAAAAAATAACGCTCTCGCTAGTCAGTCACCGGTATACACAAACCGTCGCGGCCGGAACAGGATAAAAGAAATCGGCTGTAAAGATTTCTTAGCAGAAAAACCTCTGGGGCTCTTCACCTTTGTGTCTGCCGCTGTCCGTGCACTCTACCGACCGCCTCTCGGTTTGTTCAAATCAGAAGTTCATCCAAAAGTTGCAGCGACTCGCTCCGCCTCGCCACGACGATGAGGTCACCGCCTCTCTCAACTCCTCCAGGCTCTACTCACGCGATACGAATGAGCGCCGTGGCGTTTGCCTTCCAAGCCGCGCAAGTCTCGCGATACGAGGGCAGAGTGGAAGGAAAAAGAGCGAACGAGCAGATTGCTGGTGAAAAGGATGGGAGAGAGGGAAAGCGTTGCTGTGGCAACAAAATCTGATGGGCTCGTCTCTGCAAGCAACTGGTGTTTGTGTGGCAGGTTTGAGTGTCGATGATGAACACTGCAAGTGATGAAACCCCGGTGGCTGGTGTTGCATCACCTATTGCGGTTTGCATCAAGGTACAGCAAAATACCTGGACAGCCCATCAGAGCCTACATGCAGTTTTATGCAAAAGTTTGACCACTGCTGGGCAGATTCCATATTTTTGTTGGTTTTTGGAGTGAGAAGGAGTAAATACAACCCTCACATTGACTGGCAGTAAATTTTAACAATGACTGTTTGGCAATACTGAGGGATATCTATGCTCTGAATGTGGTGCACTTGTTATTGTTATACCTCTTGTATACAGGATGATGAACATACATTCAGCTTGTGTTTGTCTGGGGCAAATGCCAAATTGCTCCATAGAAGTCACTAAACAGGGTTACAGTGGTTCAATGCCATTTAAAGCTGTTTTGCTGCAGGGTTGCTTTTATGCTGGGATTTTAACTTGAGTGGCTGAAAGTGTGTCAGACACACTTGATTTATCTTATTTATTTGCAGTGAAAGAAGCATTCGGGACTTTTTTCTCAAGTAAAAGCAATAAATACTCGTACTCATAGAAAAAACGTGGTTGTTTAACTTTGAATGTTTCTTGTTTTTAGGGCTCAGTGCCCTTAGTGACACTACCTTATTAAATAAAGTCTAAAATTCAAAATTTTAGACACAAATAATTGATTTAGTCAGCTGGATTTAGGTATGTTGAAGGTAAAAGTGCTCTTTATGCAGAAAGAATGGCTCCTGTTAGTGTTACTAATTCTCTGAAAAGTAAAAGTAAAGAATAAAGTAGCAGAACATTTAAATACTCTAGTAATGTAAAAGTATCTAAGGATTTTACTATTCCAACATTGTTTATCTGGTGGCCTGATGAAAAGTGCGTCTGAGCATCCTTAAAATCATAACCAGTGAGGTTCTTTTATTAAAATGTGTATAATGTAATCTGCTGTATGTTGTTCATGGCATCCAACCAATTTTCCAAACCAGCTTTTGTATCTGTTATAACATCAAACACAGGTGGCACGGTGGTGCAGTGGTTAGCATGTATCCCACCTCTCACCCAATGTCCATCAAACATATAACATCCTACATGCCTAAAGATACCAGACACAAAGTTTTGAGAACATCAAATATAAAAGTACTTATCAATTAAATATACAGTAACCTGGATCATTAATATGTTATCAATGTATATCAGATGCCAATAGACAGTAACAAAGACATATTTGCTGTATGTATGTGAAGGGGCTGATTATTTTTTAAATACTCTACGCCCAGCTTTGCAAATTCCACCTGCTCGCTTTCCTCACATACATTAATTATTTCAGCATGAAATTTTAATTAGATAAGAGAAGGAACACTGCCCTAATTAAAGCAGCTCAGCAGGTACCAACATCAGGAGTGGGTGAATAGTACAGGAGTCACAGGAATTCATCTCTCTCTCCTACATAATCACCTGTGAATAGTTACAACCTTGTCCTCTGTACTCTCTGTTCTCAAAGTCTGTCTGTCTTTTCTGCTCTGTAATTATTAATTCTTGTTCCGATGACAGTAGTTCATATTCTCATCTTCATTTAGTCATTCTCTCCACATTTACCCTTGCCTTTCTTTTATTTCCACTTTCCATCTATGCATCCATTACTCTGAAATGTCATCCAGGATTACATAACAATCTAATAAAGACAAAGGAAAAGAGATTACCGTCATTAAAACCACTCTATTCCTGCAGCTCTATGGGTCTTAACACTACCCACCCCATTCTGTCATGGGGCGGATATTTGTGTGGGCGGCTTGTATTGTTCTCTGGTGAAAAACTGCTCCCCCAGGATTAGCTCAAGTAGTCTAATTGGGTTAGCCACAGAATGCAATTCAGTATGGATTAAAGCATAGAAAAGATACATCACCAACAATCAATGACAATGAAAATTTCATGTTAGCTACAGCGTTAAAACAGCGATGCATCAGTTACTTTGATGACAGAAAACAGCAGCATCTTCAGAACACTTCGTACATCTATGAGGTTTATACTGCCTGAGAAGTGTCCTGTGTCTTTAATCAGTTTGTTTATGAGAACAGTGTAACAGGATTTTTCCAAACACCCTAAACTACTGTAATGTCATGTAGGATCAAAAGATGGTACATTTACCCAGCATTCTTAGGGAAAAGTCTCTGCGCAGAGCAGAGGCTGTAACCGCAGCTTCTGAAGATACTCATGATTCCTGATGCAGGGGAGCTTGTGTGTGTGTGTGTGTGTGTGTACGTGTGTGTGTATGTGCATGTGCATGTTCTTCCATGTGTGTGATGCAGCAAACACTTTACCAGCTGCTGCCATTTCTTGCTGTCAAAACTCTCTTTCTAGTTCATTTTCATTGAGTGTGCAGCTGAAATGCAAGACTATGAAGGTAAAAACTGGCTTCAACTCTATTCTATAAAGCCTGATACATGTATAACACTGAATTTTTAATTACATTGACAAAAGAAGCTGTTTTTAATGTGGATTAGTCATGTCATTGCCTTCACTAATATGGTGTACACGACAGGTAGACCCCCAGTGAACAGTTTTTTGTCAGGAAATCAGGAAATGATAAAACATGTGCACTGATGGACAGAAACCAAAAAAATTTTTATTATATCCACTGTCATATTCACTGTTTTATTAGGTGCTTTTCTGAGACTGGGAGCTGTCTCATCATCTTACACACTGTATTTTAACTTTTTCCAGCTCCATTTAGACAACAACAATGTTCGTCAAGGGTACGGTCAAAAATCTAGCATGCATACTAACAGAGGGTACAAAAGATTGTGAGTTTTTCTACATTCTCAAAATACAGTTAAAATTTGTAGATTGGTGGCATTAGGACGTAGCTCTCATCGAACAAAAAACTGTGTCCCAATTCCATACTACTACAAATGATTTGCATACAGTATGTACTAATTGTATTGTATACTTGTTGTGCTATTCCACAACCAATTAAACATAAACAAAGGGAAACCTTCCTGGAAATGTTTCACTACTTATTCATTCTTAGTGTTTTGCAGCTATGAGTAGCTCCTCCATTTTTAATGTACTTGACTATAATTACCTCTTTTCCAAAATGGATACATTACATACTCAAAACCTGCTTAGATTTGGTTTACAGTATGACGATGGTGCACTACAAAAGATAATGTTGTAGTTCCTAGTCATTAGAAATGGATGTTACAGATTATGTTAGACTCCTTTAAATTCAGGAGGTATCCTATAGGGAGAGTCAAAGCTTTTGCACTTGTGGCACTTTGGCCCACACCTCCACTATTATCTTTCATGTTCTCCGTTGGTGGTTTGACAGACTGGTCTGTGAGGAAAGAAGGAATCTTAATGAGAGAAGGCTGTTTGAAGCTCAGTCTCTGACCCGCAGTCTATTACAGTATACCCTTTACATCACAGCATCAAGCGAGGTGACACCACAGCAGTCAACTGTTCCATTCTGTCTGAGATATATTAAGATGTCAAGAAGTGAAGTCAGACGCGGGGTGGCCGCCTATTGGATACGTGACCGTGGTAACCCAGAGAGGGAGAGCGGTGGAATTCCTGGCTGTGTTGCCCCTGGAAGCAGAGGAATGAAAAGAATGGGCCCCATTCACAAAGTTCCACTCAAGCGGCGCTCCTACACTAATAGAGATTGACATGAAGAAAGGCGACAAGTTGTTTTCACATACACTGGCTCTTTTGTCCTCTTTACTAAGGGGCGTAATGCAGACAGTGTGCTCTGAAAATAGACAGAATTTGATGCGCTTGTTTTTTTAAGTGGAGAGCACTGTGTCTTGATTGGAGTATGTGTGCAATTAGTGTTTTGTTGCACACTGTTATTGTGAGGATAAACTGGCAGGGTAATCCGCCCGGCTGAGTGAGTGGCAGACGTTTTATAATAGACAGGAGGAGAACAGTGACTGATGATGTTCTGTCTGATTGATATTTCAGAAGAAGCAGCAAATACTAAGAGATGGACAACTTTTTAAAATCTTTTTTCTCAGCCCTCACACCTTGTCAAAGACTGTGAGAGAAACTGGATACTTGCTCCATACAAGCTCATGAATACAATCATCCAATGCACCAACTGCACGTGAAAAAGAAACTCAAGTAACACAAATAACACTGAAACAAGACGAAGAGTCTGCAACTACGCTGCCAGCTTTGTAAGCCTGGACTTGGGCACAGCTGTTCCTTGAGCTAAATGCTAACGTCACCATCTTAATTTGGAGTGTTAATATGCGGACACTGCAGCATACACAATGTACAGCTGAGACTGGTGGGAATGCCATTATTTTTGAAGGTATTTCATGAGACAAGTTAACATTTCGACCTGATGATGACACTTTTTGAAACATTATCACAATTTATCCTGAGGGTGACATAAATGTCTGAGCCAAATTTCATGGAAATCAATCTCATAAATGTCAACTTATTCCACTAAAAGAACAAAAAATTCAACTTCATGATGGTGCAAGAGAAAAAGGAATTGCTGAAGTCATTAGAATTCATTCACTGGGTATCATGAATATTTGGACCAAATTGTAGGTCAAATGTCACCGTCATTGAAACTTTTGTTATTTATTTAAACCTGATAATCTTGATACCATGACCTTGAATGTGATGGGTGATTGGTTGGAGGTGATATATTATCATAACAACTGTGGAAGCTCAAGTCTTACCAGTGCATGAGTCTGTAGCCTGGGGTATATGGTTCACATGTACTCAGACAAATAAACTACTCTGTCACAAGCCGTATGCAATCAGCTTTATTTGAACACACAAATTCCTGTAAGACAAGTTGAATGCCAGTTGCTGAAACAGAAATGGCAAAGACAAGAGTAAGAAGGGGTAAATCATTGATTATTTACCTTGTGTATATTTAATTTGTGTAGCTTCAACCATATGCCAGACACATATTGATTCTATTGAATGAATTTCAGGATAAAAAGCTAAATACAGAAGCAGGCTTTCATCCTTTCTCTGGTCCCCCACTCACTTTCAGTCTGGCAGTGGATGATGAAAAATCAGCTACACGTGCAAAAAAAAAAAGAAAGAAAGAAAGAAAAAGAAAAACTGTTTTGTTATTTGTTTTCTTGTTCACTAAATGTTGCTGATTTTCTTCTATGCAGCTGAAGCAACTTTGTAACCACTGTGAAAAGGTTCTGTCTTTCCTCAACTACTGGGACCTAGATGGGTCCCTCCCATGGGGATTTTGGTTATAACTGTGCATGCTCCATGCAAACTCCATTACCAGGCAGCAGACTTGTTGTCGTTCATACCTGACCACCAGATGACGTGGCCTGCCTGTCGCCCTCACCATTGCCGCTGGCGCAAGACGAACAACATTGCGAGAATTTGTCAGTCATTTCAGGCAACATACGGGAAATACCACAACAGTAACAAACCAAATCGTCGTCACAACACATAACGACCGCCATCCGCGGTCACCAAATACATATCCTCGAACACTTTCGAATAGTTCAACGTCCACGATCAAACCCTTTGAAGCCCGATGCCAGTTGTTCACAGCATCTCGCAACAGCCTTGCGCAGACGTTCCCCAGTAAACACCAGTCAGCGACGGTCAGGCACCACAGTGCCGCAGCTTTGTTCACCACCGCCCAGCGTTAACGCCAGAACCGTCAGCTCTGGGCGAACACAATCCATTTACCGCACGTGAACCGTCATCCGGCCGACAGCGACAGCCCGCATTCATCACAGCCGCGACACGACACGTACAGAATAATACCCAGCCAGGACACACAGGTATGCATACAGCCGGCGACACACATACGTATATATACATATACGGCCGTACGTGTGCGTGTAACCGAAACAGCGGCGTGATCAGCGCCGTTGCCAGGAAGCGCGTCATCGTCGTCATCACGACCGTTCGCCTCATCATCACGCCTGCACCACACCACATTACTCCGACCAGCCGTCTCGATCAGCTGCGTGGCGTGCAGTGTGCGTGCATGAGCAACGAGCACGCCTGAGGCTGGGCGATGTAACCTGGGACCGTGAAGGAAAGCAGCAGCACAGAGGCCCATTGCTGAATACAGTGAGCAGAGTTCTTCATTCACCACAGATGGAGCGAACAGCTGGTGGCCTGATTTGCAGCAGACCGCCGTCACGGGAGGCCCACGATCACGCAATGAACAACCTGCAACGGTCAAACATTACAGATACCAGTGAAACAAACACGAACACCTGTCCACACATGCTGGCCGAGCGACGCACTGAGTCACAGCCAAACGCCCAGTCCACAACACAGTGTGTCTGATAAAGAGCGAAGATAATCAAACATTACGCTCACAGCCATCTCATGGGTACAGTGGCCAGGCGCTTGATTGTGCTGATTGTGTCTTTAAATATACCATGGATACACCACTAATTTGTTATGGTTCATTTTGTTTGGCTGCTGATAATTTTGTGTCATCTGCTCAGCTAACCTCTTATGTAATGGACAAGTGTGTGTGATATTTCTGTTTTGTTTTCCTGTTATCAATTTATAATGTTGTTATTTGGCCATTGCAGGGTTATTCATTTTCATGACCATGGGCCTCATGTTACAGATCTGTACAAATCAAACCCCTGTATGATCTAGCTCCATCTCTTATATGAACATGAATGAACTCTGCTCACTGTATTCTATACCTGTCCTCATCAGAGAGCCTCTATGTTTTCTTCCTTCCCACAGTCCCACGCACAGATACAGTTACATCACCCAACTCCCAAACATTTGCTCATTTACACTATACACACACACACACACACACACACACACACATACACCTATATTGAATGTCAGACAGCCAAGACCTGGAGTAATGGCAGGGACGTTGCGGTGAAAATGATGATGGTGATGATCATGATGACAGTGATGATGGCCTTTGCTCACAACAGCAACACTGAATTCTCCTTGTGTAGAGAAATATACACATACATGTATATATATATATATATACATATACATGTATGTGTGTGTGTGTGTTTGTGTACATGTTCGTGTGTGGTGCTATGTCAGCGCAAGCTGAATTGTTATTCTGTACTGCAGTCCGTGGTGTCACCCAGCCTTGTGATAGATACTGAGCTGTCACATCTGTCAACCAGACAACAGTTCCATGCATATTCATCATGCCAATTTCGCCTAAAAGAGCTTTTAATGAGTTCACAAATATCAATAAATCAGATGAGGTGATGAACAAAAGCCAGCTTTTTTTCCCTGTAATTTTACTTTAGAGAAACCCCTACTCACTGATCACAATTACAATTTTACTAGAATTTGTCTGCGCATTCAAATTAATTTGCAGGAAATGTAGTGTTTTAAACCCATCAGGTTTTAAAAAGGGTTTAGTAATAATGTGGCATTAGACTATTCAAAGTATTCACGTTATGCTTAATTTAAGGACCACCAGATGGTACCTGATTTCTTATATACAACTGGTGATTTGGTTTATTACTGTTGTAAATATTTCCATGCAACACTATAGCGACCACAGATTCCTCACAATGACACATTTTAAATGCTTACACCCAGCAGGCTCTGTGGAGCAGAGGAGGATAACAGAGTGAGCCTGTCATCTAGTGGTACAAATTATGAAACGACAACAAAGTCTGTGTCAAATTGTGTTTAAAGTAGAATAAAGTCTGTCTAGTGTATTGTTGACATGTATAACCAAGAAGACACCTCAGTAGCACCTCTAGTCATATCTTAGTATTTACTCATAAACATCTGACATCTTCTTCTCCAGCAATAACATGTTGCATTTTATGTTGTATGTGATATATTTTCCACAAATACAACAAAAGTAGCTCCAAGAAAGAAAGAAAGTTCTTTAAAACAAATATAGAATGCTGTTTATCCAGAACATCATTCAGTACAACACACTGCCATTTCACAGTGTACATATTAACAGTTGTTTTGAGTAGCATTAGTAATACTATTGCAAAAAAAGCCAAAGTTTATCCCCTATGATGGTCATTCTGTGTAAGTCTCCCACAGGCAACTCTGTCAAATGCTACGCTTGTATTACAGTCGGATGATTTATTAACTTCATTGAAGTTGCAATAAAAGAAAGGAAAGAAGAGTGAATTGCATGCAGAACTCTCTACTTGTCCCTTGTTAAATCTGAGGGGGAGAAAAGAAATCGTGATCTGCATTCGGACAAAACAGTGAGGAGAATACTATTATTAATATATTCACAGAGGGAATATCTCTGACCATCTAGAATATCACTGTGGACTTTTTTTTTTATACAGCCCCCTAATGGTAACACATTAAATCAATGATGTATTCTCATGGTTTCACCAATCTACAATGTTGTGAAAAAACTTGGTATGTACAATGCAGTTAAGGGCAGTTATCAAACCATCCAACCTAGGATATTTTCTGCTATAAACAAAGGCTATAAAATGAAAAATATCTGCCTTTACACAGGGAAATCCGATCATTTGTTTCTTTGTTTTCCTCCTCTCACTTCTTAAACAGGTTCATGTGACCGCTGAGATGAAAGATACGTTGCAGAACCTTATGTAGCCACATTTGCATGGAAACAATCAAAGTAAAACAATAAAATAGCTGCATATATTAAGAATCCTTTTCAATTCTATTTAAGGGAAGCTCTATGTGTAATCACAAAACTAAAAGAAACATAACAGAGAAGAAACAGTGTAATTTACTCCAGTGTGTAGAGCTGTTTGTGGAATGCATGTAGCACCTCTTGTGGTGATTTCTTATACTCACATCTAATGCAATAGAAATTGAAAGGCTATGTAAAGTGCAAGAGTGCTAATACTGCAAAGGAAAACACAAATGGGTGTAGGAAGGCCAAAATGTAATCAATCATAATGTTGATTTGGTAAGGCATATCAAAGACAGTGGTTTGAGAAAAATACAACACCATTGTGGACATTTTCGTCAGTGTTGAACGGTTCCGTCACTTCCACCTCTAACAGACTGCTGTACAAAATTCTGGAGAAAAGATGATAAAACTGTCTGGATGTTTTCATTTAGTCTTTTCAACTGTGTCAATTGCTTAGTTTGTAGACGGTGTTGCATTGTTACATCGAAGACACAATGAACTGAGCAGGAACTAGAGGGTGCTTTAGACAATGAACATTCTGTCCCACTGAGGGAAACCTTTGACATTTGACCTTCATTTGGTTAAATCACTCACACATTTGGTACTTTGCAGCAAATGTTTTAAGACGGTCCTGGGACGTCTCTCAAATGGCTCATTGTTTTTTTGTTGTTGTTTTGGCATTGCTCCATGAATAGAGAGTCCTAGTTGGATCCAAAACTGCAGCTAGGTATTCCTTTTATTTCAGCCCCATACAAAATGAGACATTCTTTCCAAGAGTGTGCAAAGTGTGTGGTGACAACATACTGTAATATTCCAAAAAAAAAAAAAAAAAATCATGCTATCACTTTAACACCAACAGCCTTTATGTCATTACCTCGTGCTGTCACAGAAAGTCCCTCCTCTTCCTCCAGAGCAGCAAGATTAAGTCACACGGGACATTCGGAGAAGATCAGGTCTTTTTATTACGCCAGCACCTGTTCAGCCAATCGTGGGAAAGTTCTAAGGAATGTATAGCCATACAGGATAAGAAAGACGAGATAGTTGCACCGTCATTTATCAAGTCATTTTGCCATTATAATAAAATTCATGACTATGCATTGCTCTGACCGTTACTTGTCTGCACATGGTCATATAAAAATGTCATGAGTTCCTTTCTCTCCAGATTCCCTCACCTCTGTTATATTATAAGGTGAAGGCACTTGGTTCAAGAAGTCCATTCCATAAGCTCAGCCAACTGCAAGACAGATAACAGTGACACATTTACTTCTTCCGACAAAATAATCCTGCTCTTTAACTTTTGATTTAGGAGCACGTAGACAATTGACTAGATATTTCTTTCTTTTGTCTGCTGGTGTTAGATGAAGTGGTAACCAAGTGCAGCTTTTAATGAAAAATATGAGGCAAATGGAGGGAACAGGAGGTGAAGCATTAGTCAGTATGTGTCTGCACCAACGTAGTTCTGAGGTCAGATCGTCTATCAGAGCCCTTAGAGTCTGATTATGGACTAGAGTTCCAAACGTGATGAATCCCAGAACACAAACTGAACAAAATATTACAGGTTTTGGGTGCAATCTTTTCAAGCAGAACCCAATCCAACTCACAGCCTCCCAACTTCAGCTTTTATACATACTGCATTTATTTCATCATTTATTTCATGTCCCATTGCAAACACACACACACAAAACCTGTTCAGAGAGGTCAGAGTATACAAAGTATTTGTATCATCATCATTGGCCTCTGGTTTCAGCCTAAAAATCTACCAGGAGATAGCTTATACCACAGAAGCAGTGATTGACCCACCTTGACACCTTGCTCTGTGGCCACCTGCCTTTTGTCCACCTCATCTGACTTGTTCCCAACGAGGATCTTCTGGACCTTTTCAGGAGCATACTGCAGGGGTTTGTCATGTGGATATGAAGGGATATTTACAGATAACAAGGAGGAACAGAGGGAACAGAAAAACAAAATTAAACAGATAGGAGGAGAGAGAGAGATTTCAAATGTCAAGAGAATGCAGAAGGGAGAAAACACAGGAGTGACAGTGCTCAGGAAATGAGACCTAGATTAAAAGTAAGTGGGAAGCATGCCAAGATCAATAGTGTATATATTTGGATAAACCCACAGAGGAAATTAGGTCCATAATGACTAAATTAATAGAATAAAATCATCTGGGAGATGGCAGGGGGAAGCAGGGCAGATGAAACTGCTTTATGAAGACTCAAAGCCAATAGAAAAAAATGACTGCAAGAGGAAAAAATGTTCTCCCTCCAGCATTTATGACTACACATTTAAAAATATGATGACAGGTATTTGAAAATGAAGATGGAACATAATAAACACAGCATAGCTGTCAGGTCAGTACATTTGGTTTATATCACACCATGTCAGACATCTGTTCTTTGTCAACTTGGAGCCTCTGCACAGTAAGTAGTTTTGACAGTTTTGCCCTTTCTACAACGTGGGAAAAAAACTGCTTGTTGATTTTCCACCCACCTGATTTATCTAATTCTTAAATCCCCAGATCCCGGTGACTCACCTCGTCCACGTCACTGGCCCATTTCATGATGTGTTGGAAGGATCGCTCACTTGTGATATCGTACACCAGGAAGATTCCCTGAACAGAGACGGCCAAAAATTAAAAAAACAGATGAGAGCTGGTGTATTTTAAAGCACTTGAGAGTCATGTTCTCATCTTGAGCCTTAAAAGCAGTATTTTAAAATCAGGACATTTGGACACATTGATATGATTACTATAAACAAACCAGACCACCACTAGGAAAACTGGCAGCCTCCACCAACAATGCATTTTACATTGTAAGCCACCGGCTGGATGAGAACTCTGCTGAATTGTTTTATAGCACAAAACAGGAACAGGACACTTTTGTTCCTATTTCATTGCCAGTTTCTGGGAAATGGACAATTCAATTTCACCCAGTTTAACCTGTTCAACAGCCCAAAGCAAAAGCAGAATTCATATATGACAGTGCCAATGTGGCGGGGGTTTTGTGACCATGGAGAGCTACTTACAACATCCTCCAGGGAAGGAGAGGGACATGTGATCTCTTTTAATAGGAGAAACACTACACTTACAATACCACTGGTGTAAGAGCAAATCCTCTTACAATATTGACGTTTTAAAGCTTCTAGCTGCTGCAACTTTGATCCATGAGCCTTGAAGAGATCCCTTTAAAAGCACCTAAGTGGTTCATCTGAGTACATGAAGTGGTGCCAAGCCTTTGGCACGAGTTATTTTCGTAGCTGTAACAAATCTAATTCCAGAAATTAATTAGATTTAAATTTGTTATGCTGCTCTGTAGTAATAATATTACATTAATGTGTGGCAAATCACTCATAGCGACAGAGTAAATGGAGGAGACTTAAGGTCAACTACCTGTGCTCGTCTGTAGTACTGCTTGGTGATGGTTTGGTACCTCTCCTGGCCCGCAGTGTCCCTGGACACAAAACAAACACATATGAATATGCACACAAGACATTTGTGAAATTAGAATATGACAACATGCAGGACAGCAGCCAGGATTGCAGAGATACTGAGGTCATGAGTTGACATAAGAGTGCATACCCTCAGAAGATTTTTACCAGAAACCAGAAAGCAAGCAGATGTTAGCTTTTAGCTCAGCATTTAGCTTCAGTTTGTGCTTATGTTGACTCTAAATGTACTCTCAGATGTATAAATTGGCTAAGTCCAATACTGTTGACAGACAAAGTTGATAATTGTTGACAAATGTTTTTAATAATGTAATTTTAAAAATATACACTCGTGTTTATTCATTGCTCCTAAATATCAGCAGCTATGCTAAGTTTAGTAGATCATTGCTCCAGTTTATAAAAGCTAACTTGCACTGCAGGTCAATGACAGGACAGAAACTCTAGTCTCCTGTATGAAAGTACTATTATTCATGGTTGAAAAGAGATAAATATTTAATGAATATGCTGCTGGTGGCTGGTAAAAAGTCCAGGCAATTGTTATCATGGGAGAGTTCAACTTTAAATGCATGGATATAAATTACAATGGACAATTACAAAATGGAAAAATTGGACGTAACCAATCAGACAACTATAAGCTATGATAGTTGCACTTTTGCAAATAATAATATCCTCTCTGTGACATCTAATATTTTGCTAATCTCATGTACAAGGCCTTCCAACATTGTGTCCCGCTCCAACATCTTACCATATCTGTGTCCGTACTTTGATACCATCTATTACTAGTGTCTTCATTTTGAAGTCGACTCCTGAAAGAGAGAGAAGATGTGGTACAATATAAGTACAATATTGCATCCACAGATGAGCTCTGGGTTTGTCTCCAAACCTGAGAGTGCTGTGCTCAGGCTAAATGTTGTGAATGTTCTCAGAGGTGTGTGCACTTTCCACCCAGTAAGTGACTGAAATCTATTAACCCGACATGTCTTTCACAGTCAAAGGTTCACCGGTATCTGCCGCAGCTTTGTAACATCACAGAGGGCATTTACACAATGAGAGCCACATCATCCCTGTATAATCAGCCTGTTTGAGGACTAGGCTAATGATCCAGTGAGTGGAGTCCTCGTTTAGTTCTTTGCATCGATCACATGGAGAGGTGGAATAAGGGAGAAGGGCGAAGCGGTGGCTGAAGGCTACACAATACCACAGATGAGAGAAAAGATGCAGAGCCGAGAAGGGGAGGGGTTAAGCTAGAAGCTGCTCATGCTTCAGTGATCTCTGATCCGTTTCAGACGACTCAGTGTGATATTGCTCATAGACAGAAAATCACAGGCAGGACCAATTTCTTATTTCTATAAAGACTGACCCTGTGTTCATTTTTGAAAGCCAAAACTGATATGGATATTCTTGAGGAGAAGTTGCTGATGGTTAATATTTTGTGCTGATGCTAGGTTGTTTTATATTTTTTTTATAACAAAAACTAAATCCAAGTATTGATTACTTCCCCAGAAATATATTTTGGCAGATACTGAGGTCATGAGTCCAAATTCCCTCAGCACAACCCTACTTCTCTAAGAATGTTTTTCCACTAGGGATATCTTAGATTATTTCCAGTGGTGCCATTCTACAAATTTCTTTTCTTTTTTTCTGGTCCAACAATCCAATTACAAGATATTTGCTTGAAAAAATATCAGAACCAGGCTTAAAATCCCCAGCATGTGTAGAGCATATGCAGTATTAGAATGTAAACTCCTCTTTATTCATTAATCATTAATCCACTCTCATGTTCCCAGAAAACATTACAGAGAACAATGGATGAATTACTGGGCACAGGCCTGGGGGCCCTGAAACCACAACCTCTGTTTAAAGTGACTGTTATTCATATCTCCTGCTGAAAGAGCTCAGTCAAAAGCAAATGTGTTACTGGCATTTTTTGTTCTTGATCCCAGTGAGTAATTTAGCATTGACTATGTGTCAATACTTTAGCTTTAGCATTAGTGAGCCTTTACCATAGGTTTCCTTAGATAATTTCCTACAATATTGTGAAGAGTGTGCTATCGTTAGGGTGTAAAATATGACTTTCCTGCTGAGCCAGAAAGCTTTGGAAAGGGTTTAGGCGATATATCTTTATCTACAGCATGAAGAAAATACAGAAGTTCTGGTGACCTCATTGTCCTCAATGGTAGATACCACCCTGGTGCTGCTGTACACTGAACAACTAATACTGACAACAATAAAAACAATAACAATTATAAGTATAGTCTGTTTATCTGTCTTGATGAGATATTATTAAAATGCCTAAATAATAACATCAGATGAACTCTGCTTCTACTACATTCTTTTTTCTTATCTTTTTTTCTCAACGTCTGTCTCCTCACACTAATGCATTCAAGTCAATAAAAAGCAAACCCACAGGCTTCTATAGACCACACTAATCCCTGAGAAATCAATTAACAGTTCATCCCAATTAACCTGACACTCAGCACCCATGTGTCACAGCCGGCATCGCGCTCAGAGAAAGAGCTACCAAGGCCAATCGATTCACATAACTACGAGAAACTGCTGTTTGTGGTTTTTATAGCTGCATTTCTGCAAGGTTTGTACTCCAAACGATTGACATAAAGAAACAGCTGACAGATGTACTATAGCTCTGGCCTGGCTGATTTTTTTTTACATTTTGTGAGCAAAGTCTTGTGCTCACTGACTCGTCAGTGTGAGGCTTCATTTAAGTCGTGCGGCGGCCTTTGCCTTTGACTAGAGAGTATTCAGACCAAGACTGAGTGAAAGGTCAGCATAACAATCAGTGGCTTGCCTTGCCTGAGGCTTGAGAAGAGAGAGGAGACTAATGAAAAAGAAGCTGTCTTTCAGCATCATTGTTCGCCTGCATTAGCACTGCATTAAGCTCCAATCAGAATTCATCCATGCAAAACAGCAGTGGTTCAAATATGAAATGCAGATAGAGGCTAATGGATTCTCCAGTTGTACAGTGGGAGTGTGAAGTAACAGGGTGAGTGAAATCTGAAAACTTAAAAATGAATAAAGACACAGGCAATTCATAATGGAGTGAATGAAAATCAGCAGCAAGTCGCTTAATCGGTTATATTTGGATAAGACTAAACAAAGCTTCAGCCCACACTGTCTGCTTCCAGCTGTTAAACAAATCAACTTCATGGTCACCCATCTGATTGCTTTGTATTATTTTACAACAGCCGAGTAAAATGAGGTCATTTTTATAGAAACAGATGCTCTCCTAAGGTGGAAACCACAGTGCAAACAGTGAAGGCCCTCAACACAATGGGCTGAGGCTGATGTGAAGGTAAAGCACAAAATGTCTCTCTTTCTCTTTGTTCTGGGTGCCTCCATCACTACAGCAGACGTCCCATTTGCTGCACAATTGCTCAATCTGCATGAGAGATTGTCTGGAAGGTCCTGAATGTAACTGTTACAGGATAGATGCACACATGAGCTATGTAGCCAAAAATGTGGCATTCAGGAGCAGCATTCATTATTATGGTGTCTCTGGATTCAGAACTGTGTCTGCAGCTTCTACTCATTTGACTTAACTGTGACTTTTTCTGCATAGGAAACCTTACACTTTACACTGACGGGGACTTTTGCCAACATCCTAAGTGAAGAAGAACAGTTCAACATAAAAAAAATCCATTCTACAGCTTCCTCTCTTCCCTTCAGAGGGAGCTGTGACAATGGGTACAAGCACAATGTGCACAATATGAGACAGAGCAGTTAATTTAACATGGCAGCATTTCACAATCAGCAGTGTGAGAGCCATGTAAAAACTAATGGGTGCACACCCAAAATTGACTTGACTAATTACCAGGATGACTGTGTTCAACTGCGCAAGACAGATTAGGCGGTGACACGTGTCAGCGTGCTGTAGGTAATGGTGACGGACTCACTAATGGATGGACGGATGGATGCTCTGGCACTGACACAAATTCACTGGAGAATGGGTCTGTCATTCATGACTATCACACCGACAGTAAACAGCTGCTGTCTTGTGGCCACAGCAGGACAAAGGACAAACTTCTTTTTTTTTCAATTATAAATTTGTCATCAATCTGTACTGAACAATTAAACTTTCTAATGACCTTCCACATTAAATTAACTATGTATATAACTCAGTGAGTGTTACAAAGCATTTGTTTTATAATTTGGTTTTACAAGAAATCCAGGAAATAAATGTAATTTTGAGGCTACACTTGAGCATGGTAAATATATATATATATATATTGGTATATGCATATATTAGGGACAATAAGTGACAGGAAATTGCAGTACAGAAATGCCACACATACACATGTCCATATACATAAGTAGACATACAAAAGATATATATCTGGTTCTGCTGCATTGATTTGGATCTGTCCACAATGAGTCTGACAACAACTGTTCACCAATTTTAACTGGAATCTATATTTTTTGACCATTTTTATGAACATCAGCCAGAGAAGTGAAAGAAGGAAGAAAATTCCCAGCCAGATGCAAAAACTGGGGACACCATAGTTCATGGTCTGCACTTTAACCTCTAAGACACCAGAGTGCCGCTGTTGAGCAGCTTTTGACATAAGCTGCTACTGTAACTAACAAGCTAACGAACAAACAGCATCACAACTATGCCCGCGTCAGCAGAGATATAAGATCACACCTTCTGTCTTCCTAGAGAGCCAGGGAGAAGTCAAGACTGAGACAACAGCATTCATTTCCTTGAAGACCTCTTTACAACAGGCCGGCCATCTGTGGTGGCTGTGATCCACGCCAGGCCCTTTAGACTAATGAGCTCATCAAACCGCAGCGGGCCGTGTGCACGACCAGGTCGTGACCATGACACCACTGGGATCACCACCACCAGGACGGCCACTTATTGAGCTATGATATAGAGCAGGGCCACGCTCATGCTTCACAGGTACTTTGACAGCCTGAAGCTCTGAGGAGTCCAGTGACGAGACTGCCGGGGTAACAGTGAAGAAGATTAAACTCAGCAGTGTGACTGAATGCCATTACTAAATCATCTCTACAGCTGCTCTTTGCCAGAGAAATGTGCTCTCTCGGGTCCACATGAAAGTCCTTTACGAGGAACAAAGTGGCCTGTTAAAATAAAACAGAATACCTGGATGAGCACGGGTATATTAATAGTTCAGGTGAAATCAGAATCCCTGCTGCACCAATGATTTTGAACAAGTTTGATTTGTAGTGTTTGAGCTTTTATTTTATATATAAGCAGCAATCGGGGAATAAAGTCATATCCTTTGTTGATCCTATCACCAGGTGTGCTACTGACTGTCCTCCTGTCTGAGTATTGTGTTTATTGTCAAAAGAGCCTTGGTAGATCAAAGTTTGGATTTGAATGCAGGTCTTGCTCTGCAGTTTCGACTCTTTTTCCTCTATGCAGGAATTATTTGATGGCGTGAATACAAAGCCAGGCTGCCTTTCAATTTCTTGAGGATTACATAATGTACAAGACGACAAAGCTAAAATACACAGTATGTCTGCTGTACTTCATGTAACCTGTGAAGAATATTTATTCTAGTGCTGTAAAGGTTTCCCATTGACCTGTCAAAGAAAGCAGAGAAAGCCGGGTTAAACATGAATAAGCTAAAAAAAATCTCAAAATGCTCCATTATATTGAACAACAAATGAGAGAAATGGTTTTCTGTGGAGGAATCTAACTGGCCTCAACCTCTTCCAGCACCTTTAGAATGAATCATAAACAGATCTTCTCACCCAGCGTCAGTGCTCAACCTCACTTAAGCTCTTGTGAGTGAATGGGAGCAAATCTCTTTAGCCAGGGTACAAAATCTAAAGGAAAGTTTTCCTAGAAGGGTGGACAACAACAACAACAATCAAGTAATGTATTTGGTGTCCACACGCTCTATCAGCATCTATTCATCATCACACTGTTTGGTGGGAGCTCTCAGTGTTTGAATCCTTTGGGTTTATTCCTCTGCAGAACGGCAGGAGATGCTGCATGAGACGTTCATCTGCTTTTTATCCTCTAATGTTTCTGTAAGAATGCAACCCAGTGTGGGTGAGAGATCCCAGCAGTTTTTGAGATAATTAAGAGCAAAAAGTCAGCGAGTGGACTGTAACAGGAAGTGGTGAATAATGGAGCTACCCATGAGAGGGACGTGGGAGAGAATTTATATCCCTCTGTCACCGTGAAGGTTAGGAAATTATTTATTGATCCACAGCAGGAGAGCACTGATGGTGGTCACTCTTGATCTCTCCCTCTCCCTCTTTTCTCTCTCTGAACTTTGTTGGGGCTTGTTTAGTCTGAGGAGAGTTTTGAATTATTGCAGGCCCATGAAAGAACTCCCAGCATGGCTTATAGACACAGTCTGCTGCCCACAACTATTCAGTCCAGTATAAATATCTGGACTGTTGCAGCCTGATTTCTAAGCATCCAGCTGTGTCTGCAAAGACCGGGCACACTGCAACAAAAGCACAAAAAGATCTCTACCTCCATCTTTCTTGTAAGAGACCTCAGAGAGGTTCGCTACGTACAAAATGAGCATGACTCTACAGGGTGGAAGTTACCTGTAGCTAGCTATAGATACAAAAATAGCACTCTGCAGTCTCTGTAGGCATCTGAGCATATATCATGAGTGACTGGAGCAGATGAAACAACAAAAGTATTTAAGGTTCAGTGTGATGAGGCTTGTGTAATGAGGAGAAGAGTGTAAAACTTTGAGCCTCTTGCTGTGGCTGTTTTGCAGGAGCCCACTGAGCCCTCAAAACCATAACAGCAAAAATCACAATAATAAATGATGACGCAGTTTTATTCTTGTTCTTTCCTTTTAGATCTTTTCAAGTAACACCAGTCTGCAGATCATGACCCCGGCCACCAGTTTCATGATTTATTGTCTTGTCCTTATCTGGACAACACATTCTCTGTCTTTTCAATAAAAACATATTAATCTGTCACAACCAAGAGGAACATCTCCTGACTGTTGCTACACCCTCAAGCTACAGGGATTTCTGTATCTTGTCTCCACATTATGGCCAATTACTGCAAATAATGTCAGAAAGTAGACGCTAGCTAAAGAAACAGAAGCTCCCCGGGGGAAAATATGTCCATTAAGTGAACACACACACCCACACACGCACACACACACTTGGGACAGACCAGGTGCCACAGAAGAAGAGATAAGAGACTCCACTGCAGCATGTGAAATAAACCACTGCTTACTATATGTCCTTATCCCACCTCACCTCAAAGTGAAGTGTGGTAATGTGCCTGTCATGGTCCACACTCTGAATCCAAACTATGCAGATAAATATACTGCACAGCCCTTTAACCATGAGCAATTACTTTGCTGAGTCCGTACCATTTTCAGGGATGCTGCAAAGCTGCGTCTAAGTGTGGAAAAATACTTTTAGTTTGTTCTACAAATAAAGAATGAGCTGAATATGTCAGACTCAGGCCTGATGTGAGAGCACAGAACATCACATTTGTGCTATAATTATCTTCCAGAAACCTCATTTTGTTATCTGAGGTTTAGTCTGATGTTATTCCCCTGAACCAGCACCATGACCCCAAAACTAGCATTTTTATTCTATCTTTTGAGTTAAGATGAGAATTCATACACAAGTCCATAGCTCATTATTAGGATGATACATAGTGGGGTCAGTAAACTAAACAATTCATCTCTTTGATCAGGAGCCCCCTCTGAGCCAACAAGGGATACCTGATAACCCCCAGACTCCAGTTTGGCAGGTGAAAAACAAAGCCCATTCCCATATGTGAAAGTCAGTGCCAAGTGGTGATAGTTATTAAACTCATCTGTAAAGCTGCCAAGTGTTGGATCTTTCATCTTTTCCCCCCAGGGCTTCCTCAACCAATGCAATCACGTTAACTTGATAGTTAACACTCTCTTTATTCCACGTGAATTCACACGTCTAATTAAATCAAGACATAGCCTCCTTTAAAGTCCTGATCTGATCTGTAGGGTGTAAATTGAAAATTCAGTGATCACAAAGAGAAGGTGATGCGCATATGACATCAATAGAAAAACGCTGAAAGGCGATTCAAACGAATGGGAGTGCTAATTTAACACAAGTGCAGTATAATATGGAAGGAATAACTCATGCTGGCAGCGCAGAGTCTTACCGATGGTGGAGATGTGAGACGGGTGAAATTCGTTGTCCGTGAATCTGCATAACAAACATGTTTTCCCAACCCCAGAATCTCCGAGAAGCAGGAGTCGGAAGAGAACATCGTACTGTTTAGCCATAGTGTTGGATGTGGTGTTGAATTAAAAAAGCCCCGGTCAGCTAACTCAGCGATGGATGACCAGTTCTTCCCCACCCGCATCCCATGTCTGCTCAGACGGTCAACATAAGGCTTTGGCTTTGCTTCTTTTTGTTCACTGATGCTGGAGGGTCGGTGTGTAACAAAACAGGGATGCTCCAGCTTCCCAGGCAGCCTCCAGCTTCCAGTGGGTGCGGTGGACCACCGTCAAGTAAAATTCAATGAGGAAAGAGCGCTTCCGGTGGTGCTTTCCAGCATAAAAGCCTCAGCTACTTGAGAACAAGTCTATTTGTGTGATGGAAATAGGATTGGATAAATGTTTTTGTTGTACATTCAGTGGTAAATAGAATGACTGCATGATAAATTTTCCAGAATATAATTAATACACAATTAATACAAAATAAAATAAATTGTTTATAGTTATATTTCACTTCACAGTATTTGTTATATCTGATTATTGTGTATATTCACAAATCTGCTGTCTCTTAACATTCAAAATCTATTCCTAACAGGATCTTTAAATATCAATTATCATTTATATTTGCATCCCCAACTCTCATTTACTACAGATATGAATAATTCTATTGGATTTTGTTATTTGTATTATTGTACCACTTTTCTTCAATGTTTCAACTCAAAAGGGCCAAAATTAGTTATGTATAAGATTGTACTTGGTGACTAGTTTGATGTAGTTTGATTGAGCATTATTTTATTTTGTACAAAGCACCTTGCAAGCACAGTATACACTGAAGTAATAACAGCCATAAAACTAAAATTTTACCAAGGGACCCTCAACATGATTCAGATCATATAGAAATTAAAGTATATATTAATGCAAGACTGGACTACTGGGAAAAGTGAACAACTACCCTCAGGCCCTTGACCTTCAGGGGCTCCAATAGCCCCAGGCTTATTGTGTAACAGTTTTCTGGTAATTGTAGTCTTATAGAAGGGTCATGTCTCAAAGTTTTGCTTTATAACATAAATTGTATACTTTATATATATCATTATATACTTTATATCATACTCACAAGATGCATTTCCCTTGATAAAGGTTGGATTCTTGACACGCAGAAAACTAACAGCCAAGTATTTTTCCATTAGAGACAGCAAGAGAGAAACTTGCTGAAGTGAAGGCTTTTTACCTTTAACGCCTTTTGAGTGTTTATTTTGAAGGCTAAAAGGCACAATGTCCGGTACCTCACCGTTTTTGGGTGACTAACTTGACTTGAAATAATACGCGCGGTTGCATTGTTTTTTTCGACGTCAGTATCAAAACACCAATGAGAGAACACGGATCAAATAAAACTTGGAAATTTAACGTACACACAAACACACACTTGTAAACATAGGTGTTAAAGTAAAACTGACACTTAAACACTTTTACAACAAGCTCCCCGTGCGTCTGCGTGCCGTTTTTCGCACTATAGTGACTTAGAGAGGTTTGTTCCCTTGGAGACGCCGTAGCGGGCACGCGCGCAGTTTCCGCCCACTCCAACCTCAGCAGGAAGTGAGCGGAGTCCGGCGAAAGTGAGCGAACTATCAAAACAGACTACCAGCACCGCTTCAGCTCCAGCTTCACTACAGATAACGGACTCCCAGGGATCACCATGGACGGTGTACCGACTCCGCTCCGGTGCTTCAGTGAGTGCCACTCCGCGGAGATGTTCGTGGATGACGGGGTGGAGACGGTGACTTCAGTGGAGCAGGTGAGCTCCGTTAGCTAATGTGGCTAATGCTAACGCTGCGAGGATTGACTTTTCCACTCTGGATGGAAAAGTGTGACAGAGAATCAACTGTCCCACACTCATTTTTTATTTTTATATTTTACCCATGACTTTATCCGTAGATTAGAAAAATGATCAATCGCAGTCATTTGCTCGCCGAGCTTTAGCCAGCAACCGCGAGCTTTTAGGCAGCTAGCATTGTACCTTAATGGGATTTACTTGAATTAGCTGTTGGTGCGGGTGGACCAGGGTGGGAGATCCTATAAACCAAGTTATACCAGGGCCAGGATCACCTATACTCATATATAATGATAATCGATGCTGCTTATTGGTAAAAATAACTAATGTATTATCACATGAGGAAAAGATGTCATGATTGATGTTATTTTAACTCTCGATCAAGCTGTAGATCATTTTCTCAATTGATTAGTTGTGTTGTGATAAACTGACAAAAAGTGATCATAATAAAAAAAAACTGACTTGCCAAATCTGAAGAAGACGTGTTCAGATGTTTCATTTTGTCAAACAATCCAAAACTGAACGTGAATCTTGATACGAAGATATATGACAAAGAAAAAACACGTTTGAGAAGCTTAAACCAGCAAATATTTACCTGAAACTTAACTGAAGTGATTAAACAGTAATCAAATACAGTTAACGATTAAATTACATGTTCGTTTCAGTGGTGTAACAAATGGACAACTACAGGGATCACATGCACACAATGTCAGCAGAGATGCAGCAGTAATAAGAGAACTAATGCACATGATGTGACTTTACAAAGTGATTGATTCGATCATATTCACACCAGTACAGATACACTAAATAAGTTTAAGTTAAGTTAAGTCTTTGTAGCATTGACACGTTAGTGATCAACCCACCTACTCTGAAATAGCAAATTCTGGATGCACATGTCCTGCAGTCAGATAAGTAAGTGAAACTGAGAAGAGTCTGGCCTCTACAACAGGACAATGATCCAAAGCAGATCTTAAAATTCAACATGAATTACATAAAGAAATACAACCTGGCACTGACCTGAACATCGTTCAGAATCCATCTGTAGAAACATGTTGATGTGGAAGAAGCAAACCTTTGCAATGCGCTCTGTCAGAATCAGCATATATAGGATGTTATTGTTTTGTTTTACATTGCATGTTAAACACTGAAGACATCAACGCAAATGTGCTGCGGTGTGTCCAACGGCTGATTTGCACCTGTCAGCTGATAAACATCTGTGGCACAGAGCAGCCGCCGAGAAGTTCAAAGTCGTTTAGAAACAGTGTCACCATTGTGTAGTTCAGCAGACAGCACTGACAGCTTTATTATTCAGCTGTAAAATGTCATGTACATATGTTGATGGTAATTTGACAATAACCAAATTAAAGAATTCACATCAAAACATTGGTCCAATGTATTATCAGACTTTTTTAAAACTCTCAAATATTGATTATGCCATCAAACATTAAGTATTTGTCAGGTTCTAATCTCAATTTAAAGAACACTGATAGTGCAGGTCATGAAAAGAGGATCTTCCCCTGGCCTTTTATATTCAGTATATATTCAAGTCCTTTCGGGTGCTTCCAGAAAATATATCAGGTTTTTGTGTTTTGGATCTTTTTTGGCAGCAAAAATGTCAACTGTTGTTGTCTGTTGTCTGTACTGTGTTGCAGAAAAATCTGAATCAGAGTCATGCCAAGTCAAAATATAGCTCATCAGGTTCTTACTAAAATTAAAAAGCATTTTAGTTTCTAACTAATGTGTTGCATATGTTTTACTTCGCACAGTGACTATTGATAGAAAATGCTGCAGTCTCTGTATTTTTCAGTCAGTCTCAGTCTGCTCTGCTTTCAGCTCATAATAATGACTGGCTGATGAAAGGCTGGTTTTATAACCATGATCTTCATAATGACTGTTTATACTCTCCTCTTTCCTGCCCTTTCTTTTTTACATCAGAAAAAAGTGGAATGCAGCATTGAAGAAGTCATCAGTGTTTACAAGCAAATACACAGCTTACCACAGTGAGTATCCAGTGTCAACACGCTGCTGTGACTCATGAGCAGTTCGATCAAACAGATGCACAGAAGGTGACAGAGGTTGGAGAGTTTTGTCTTGAGTTTTTAATTGTCTGTGCTTTTTTCCACTGTTCCCCATGGTCTTTACACACAGCATTTTCAGAAATGTATGCTTCATAATATCACAATACTTCCAACTTGAAATGTGTCTAAGCTCTGTGATCACACAGTGGAGACTTTTTAAACTAAAAGTTGTTTTCACATCAGTTGTTACTTCCGCTCCCTGTCTTTTTGTCCCAGCTGTCAATGTAAATTACACCATTGTTATTCTCTAAAGAAATGAAATAAGATAGTTTTATATCCTAAATATTAAGAATAAGTTAATCAAATATTGTATTCATTGAAAATATGGTTTGAAGATATCACCTGCACATCCTCTATTAGCTGGAATGAAACATTATTTTCACTAAATGTTGTTAAGCTTTCCTCTTAAAGGAGGTGGAAACTGCTTTTATTATGTGGGAAATGAAGTTGCTTTGTGACTCTGTTAGGTTAGATATTACTGCAATAATAATGTGCTAAAATGGCCTGACCCCAATTCAGAGCATCATAAAAGCCTTTATGTAGTATGCCATATTAAATTAAGTATAGAAAAACATGTATTTTCAAACTCAGAAGGTGATAAATTAGTCAGATGTTGAAAAGCTATGAAGCATTTCCAGGAACGCTGCTCACTGGCTGTGGCTGTCTTTTTTTTTTTTTTTCCAATCACAAACACCTGCTGTTTGCCAGTAGACATGGCTGCATGGAGAAGTACGATGGTTGTTCTCTAAACGATGCACTGATCAGCCCACGTACTTTGCTCCCGCGATCAGCTGTCACCAGTCCTCTTTTAATGGGGTGACTCATCTCATTTCTATGACAACTGCTTGGACCGGAATGTCACTGGCACAGCAGCCAGTGTTTATTCAATATATGGTATGATAAGGAAATTAATGGTGTTAATCAGTAGAAGCCATGTGTTTAGCTTTCAGCATTTGGATAAAAGATAAAATAAGAGGAGGTTTTTGAAGTTAATTACAGTCATGAAAAGCAGGCGTCTAGGCTTTGGTTATTTTCTGTTCTGCTCATAATTTTAGCAGTTTAATCAGAAATGTACTGATGTGTTGTTTTATTTTCAGTTGCTTCTGATATGTTGTATTTTTCCAGCCATATCAGTAAAGTCAAATATGGATTTTTTGAATGTTACAAAAACAAATTCTTGTGCAAAACAGTTGAGCTTTGCCGACCTAATGATTTTTTTTCCCTTCTTGATTATTTGACAGTGGTGCTAAGTAAGAAAAAGTATTTAATGAAGCTGTTTTTGTAGTTTTTATATTAAATCTCTTGAAGTTCTTTAGAATACCATAGGCTATAAACAAAGATCCATATAGAATTCACAAATATTTTTGGGCCGAGCACTTTTTTTTTACTGCATTTGAATTTAAACAGCAACAGTCCACTTTAACACAGTGACATTTCAAACTCTACATGCCCACATACTGAGGACAGCAGCATTTTCTGTAAATTCTCTGCTGCTATTAATTAAAGAAAAATGTGAGAAGAACATTTCTGCGAATGGGGCCGCAGCCAGGAGTTTAGAGATCCTGAGGTCAGAATTCAGACTTCGCCCACACTCCCATAAGAGATTTTTTTTTTGTTGTTGTTTTTTTTGTGTATAAATATATTTTATTGATTTTCCTACATTACAAGTTTTTATCCCACAGGAATAGGAGATACAAAACACAAGTCACCTACTCATCCCCTAAATACAGAGGCACTATTCATCAGATATGTTGACAACTTGAAATCCACACGCCCATGCATACCACCCTCCCTCCCACCCATAAAATGCATCCAGGTAAGGGAGGGAATTTGCTAAACGTCCTAATATTGATAGTAAAATGGATATGATGTGCAGGATTAATGGAGGTAGAAATGGTGAGGTATCAGTAGCACTTATTGGAGTATTTGCTCTCTTTTCTCTTTCAGATGTTTGTTCTGCTCAGCTTGAGACTGAGATTATAGGTTTAATTTACATGTACACTTGTCTGCAGCCCCGTCTAGCTCCAGCATTTAACCAGCCGAGTTGAATACTCATCTGAAGCGCATAACTGTGGTGGGCGGACCGCCTGTTAGCTGCTTAGCGTCGGTCCTGTGCTCCCTCCGATTGCTGTTGTGTTGCAGAATGTCACGTGAAACCGGAAGACCAGATCAACCCGTGTAGTAGAGGTACCACCACTGCCGGTGAACGCGCGTTGAAAAGGCAGGCAGAGCACAGGACTGGGATACTGTGGCAGAACCAGAGAAAAGAGAGAGAGAGAGGACTGAGGCGGAAACCTGAAGCTCTCTAGATGTACCCAAGCGGTACCGTCTTCCACCATGCAGCTTCCTCCCTCCTGTCTGGAGATCAGGTGGAGAGAGAGAGAGCGATTGTGATGGCGGTGATGAGGTGGTTTGAGGGTCGCAGGTCTCCAGTCGACCCACCCGTGGAGGAGAGAGAGCAGGGGCGACGAGGGAGGCGGGGTGGGTGTTGGCATGAGGGGAGGTTCGGCGGGCTGAGAGCTTTGAAGGCTACATGTTTCCTCACTTTCCTTGTGCTCCCGCCACCTCGACCATGGCCAGGTTTGTAGCTGCTCAGCTCTCTAGCACAGCCTCCGCAGCGCAGCTTCTTCCTGTTGGCGGCTCCTCTGCCTCGGCTTTCGGAGTGGGTGGAAGCCTCCGTCAAGCGCCCGACACCGCACTGCCTTTGGGGTTGGTGTACAGGCTGCTGTCGGAGGATGAGTAGCTGGCCTGGAGCTGGGCGGGCCTTCCCTTCTCCAGAGCGCGGACTCGTGAACAGACACAGGAAACATGAATGGAGGAAGAGGTGGGAAGGGCACAGCAAGTTTCAAAATGAGAGTCAGAGAGAAAAAAAAAAGCAGGCGGGGACACATTATTTGACGGTTGTTACAGAATATGTCAAACCAGACCACGATTACAAACAGTCTAACAGTGCTGACCTTTGAAGAAATGCAGATAACCAGAGAATTTAAAATGGATGGAGCCATGATATTAGCTATGCACCATCGCCTATACAACTCTGCTCAGCTGGGTGGGAAGCAACACAAGTAATTTCTTCTCCTCACCACATATAACAGCAACATTTTCTTCACAAGGAAGTTTATGTCAAAGATTAAACTTGATGAAATACTTGGTCTTAGTATTTTTAATTTGCCTCCAGGGCCATGAAATAAATATTTTCTACCAACATTTACACTGAAGAAAACTCTGCCCACGTGTTCTGTGGCTGAAATTAATTATTAAAACATTTATCAGTGGAAAAAGCAAGTGAAAATCTGTTTATCTGCCGACAAGGTGTTAAATTTTTAAAGGTCTGTTTCAGTAGTACATATCAATTTGGACAGAAAACTTGAGGAACTTGTTTAATGTAGAGTTAGTGACAAAAGAGCACGAACGACAGAGGCGGTGCACCGCAGAGACTAACTGGCAGTGGGGGCTGGGCTCACTCTTTTTTATCTGTTGTTTGATTTAAGATTGGACGTGTTCTCAGACCATTCATCCGCCGTTCTCTGCTACCTATCTATCTACAACGCGCACTCAAAACAAACATAGTGGTGTTGGAACGCGTGCCACCTCTCCTCTTTCAGCTCATTAGCTGCTGCGGGTCAATTTTGATTTGCTACAGAAGAGAGGAAAATAATTCTGCCTCGACTAGCAGTTTCTGATTTTGAATTTAAATTCTGAGAACAAAATGATAGTCATGTAAAGTATCCCCTGTCTGAGGGGAAGGGATGGTCAAACAGCGTGAAGTGCAGCAGTGTTGTTGCTGCTCCAGCAGTCTTACGTTCTGCCTCTTCAGGTCGTCGATGTCCTGCAGATGCGTGTGTGATTTTTTAAACCTCATGTGCTGGATGTACTCACCATGGCTTTATCTAGGTTGAGGCTCAGAGACGCCTGTTTGGTAGACTGCTGTGGTGACACATACAAAGTGAAGCAATGACGCAAGTATACAGGAATTACTTATACATTTAACACACAAAAAATCATACTCGTAACCATTATCCTACACAGACCGACACCTGCAGCCTCAAATGACTGCGGGAGCTACTGGGGAAATCTAGGACAACGCTGCGTTCTACATGCCTCCTCCGCCTCCAGTCTCTAACACTTCAGTCTGACATCCTTGGGCTGGGTCGCGGCTGACACAGTACTGTCAGGTGCTGCAGCCCTCGATTACAGCAAACAGAAGTACTGACATTCAGAGGACTGCAATCAGTTCCATGATGTTCAGGACACACATTGTTAACTAAACACAGTTGCAGCTTTGCTATTATATTGTCTTTAGTGTGTCAATAATCTGACATGGCCAATCACTGTGCACAATCAAGCAGATAAGTTGTGAAGTTTGCACACACTAAGACTTGTTAATTTTCAATATTAGTCAAATTCTTACCAAATTTACATACTGTTTTCAAACTGTGTGTTTGAAGAGGTGTCTCTCCAAATAAAGTGCATAAACACAGCACTATTTTACAAAACAAAACATTAAACATCTTAGAAAAATGTGATGGGCTATCACAGTTTATCTGCCAACTATTCACTTTGGTAACTGGTTTAGTCTTTAAGAGGTCAGAGAGAATAATAATTGAGTGTTTACCTAAACCAGCAGCCAAATCCTGAAGCTATTCCATTTAATATCTTAGAATACTAATAAAATCAGAAAATATTTGCATTTGAGAGGTTGATCTCTTGCAGTTTATGTCATTTCTCTTAAAATATTTAAATAAGTCAATCCTCAACCTTCCTGCAATTAATCACTGACTGACTAGTTTTTCAGCTGATTATTTTATTTAATGAGTTTGACTATTCCTTTGACATCGCTACAAATTAAACTGATCATAAAACAAAGATGAGCAGGACCTGCTCACCATGTCTATAAATAATTTCATTTGATACTTTACTTTGGCTGTATTACTTTACATAACCCTACATTTAATTATCAAAACAAAAACTGGCAAAATTTGGAGTTCAAATCAGACCTGATAATCTAAGAAAAATAAACATGAGCATGAATCTGACCAGACATTCCGTGGCAGGTCTTTTTGGTATCGACAGTCTTTGATTCTTGCACTTCAGTGTACTGGTTTTCATACCCAGCCCTAATGTTCATTGCCTCTGCTTCCTCTCACAAGAAACAATTCAAAACAGAGCTATAACAGCAGTATGATCATGGGAGAGAGGCCGGGGGGTGGGGTAGGGGAGTTCGAGGACTGAGGCAGCTGTAACCTAACACTTGATACAAATTGTCAGCAAACATCTATCACAGCATCTCATAGGCCACCGCCCTTCACGCTGTGTGTGAGTCTTAAAACTGGTCTTTAAGGGGAAAATAAAACACTGTGTGCCCAGTTACTGAACCCACTCCAAATGCTCTCAATGTCATGGATGTCAAAACAGGAAGAGAGCAACAAAATTTCCTCATAATAACTTCCTGATGCTGGTCCAAGTATTTAGACTGCATCACTGTCTTGCTGCTGCCAATCTGCACTCTTCCACCATCTGCCCTCCTCCCAGTCCCTTCAACTATTTCCCTCCACTGACGCACACACACATTAAGCAAGTGAAGACATCTGCATCTCTGACTATTCACAAGAAATCATCAAAGCTACCTCATGGTAGAAATGCTCTCATTTCTTAACATTCATCACAGTAAATTTCACATTAAGCACATTGAAATATTATACTTCAACAAACACATGATAAAATACAAAGTACAAAATGATATTACTGTGATCATTATAAAAGGACTTACACTTTGAGCTTTACCAACCTTTTCTCCCTGCAGGGCGGGCACCGAGTCCCGAAGGCTGTGAAAGCTGTCTTTGATGTGGTCCCTACGCTTGCGCTCCAGCGCATTGTGGTGTGCCCGTTTGTCTGCCTGCAATGAGAAGAGTCACAAGGCCTTCAGCCTGGCAGCAGAGCAGCGTGGGTAGAGGGGACGGTGGGCGTTCCAGCCGTCCGTGGTCAAACCTACACAAACCGCTCTGCTGCCAAGTCCCACTCTGCCTTTAAAACAACAACACTACTGTGCTTTTAATTCTATGTAGTAATTATCATTAAGACCAAAAATATATACAGTCAAATTTATTTCTATCTATTTCTATAGGTGAACAACGGCGACTAGCCAGCATCTGATTTTTAATAAGAGGCCAACATCAACAAGATGACATTATGGCTCCAGCTAAAGATTATTTTCATCATCGACTAATCTGCCGATCTTTTCAATTAATTGCTTTATCTATAATAAAATACAGAAAAATTCCCATCACAACTTCCTACAGCTCAATGTGACAACTTCACATTTCTTGTTCTGTCCAAAAAACACCCCAAAACGCAAAGATTTTCAGTTGGCAAACATGTACAACAGAGAAATGCAAATCCTGATGAAAAAATACTAATTAATTTCCTGTCAATCAATGAATCAACTGATTGTTCCAGCTACACATGACATACTGCTTATAAGCTTATGCTTATTGTTATTATTCATGGTTGCAGAGCATCACAGCAGCTGCAATATCAACTAAACCTCAACAAAAGAAATGTAACTAATGTGCAAAGATAAATCCTGTCTTGAAGTAGACATCAGGTCTTAACATACTATCATCGGTTCCTGTAGCAGTTAAAAACCAGTAACTGACATGCCAGAGCCCAGTTTGGATACAATTATTTGGCACAGACCTGATGAGGTCAGTGAGTCAACTAAACAACCAAGATGGATGAACTATCCCTACATATGAAAGTTATAAGACCAGGCAAATCCTTACATTTGTGAAGCTACAACTACAAAATATTCTGTATATTTACTGAGGAAACTAGAGAGTGCTCAAAGCATGTATCTCTACCAAAACAGCACAATCAGGCTAAATGTAAATTATCACAGAAAACCTCAAAACCTCACATTTTTACAGTACAAATAGTGATAAGACAACCATGGAATAAAAGTGAACTTTTTTCTCATTCAAGTTAAGTGCAATATATAGTTCATATTAGAAAATTATCTGTCAGTTCAGAGCCAGACTAAAAACTAATCACACGTTCTTTGGCATGAATGTCTGAGGGATACCTGCTGAGACTCAAAGAGAACTGAAAATTAACCACCTTGCTGGACATAAAGACAGATAATCAATAATCTCAAGTGACACTGATTAATTTTCTGCCAACTGACTGACTGTCACCACTACAGTCAACCACTGGATAGCCTCCAGGAGTCTCAAGGTAAAAAGGTCAACAAACTGTAAGAAAAACTACTTTCACATTCAATTCTCATCACTGGTAGCTGCTGCATTATGGTGCCATTTGATCGTGACCAGGTCAAAGTCAAGACACTCAGAAGAGATGAGAGGTGGACGGAGGAGAGCAGCAGATCCTGACTGAGGATTACACTGACTGAATTAAACAGCATGATGACCAACAAACGGCCTTGTATTTATGCAAGTATTACAGGATATTTGCTTTTTGTAGCTTAAGAATCAGGGTTTATGAGCAGAAAAATGTGACTCGATGTGTAGAAGTGTTGTTTTCTGTACTGAACATCTGTCTTCTCTAGTATGCCCTGTGCTTTCTACATTACAGAGTTCTAATCATATGATCTCCCCAGCACAGGGCCAGATTCATGGTTAATTTCAGGCTGCTGTACTGAATCAAACTCCATACTTTCCACATCCTCTGTCAAGTTATTAAAATAACTTAATCCTCATTTTCTATATCCGCAATTGACATATAGAGGCTCATGCAACTGCATCCATCTAAAAGGCTGCAAATTTCAACCACACATTTGCATTCTAATTAGACTGTAAAGGCATAAGATGGCTGCCATGATCACATGACCACAGCCAGGCAGGAGATCAGTTTGCTGCCTGTAGTTGGACCTGTTTTTAGGCCAAACCATCGCAGCCTCCAATCACATCTGATTCTGGACTAATCCACGCTGTCCTTAGGCTGAGACATTAAGTCCGACACCCAATCAGATCCAGTGCATCTCGCTTCATACACCTCCAACAATCCAAAGGCCTGATCTAAATATTAGCAACAGAACAGCAGGGTGATGCAAGCCGACACGACGTTGCTTCAAGCCGATGGGAGACAAAAGTAGACGTCAGGTGACCTGGTATCATCTGACTCATTTTGTCCACAGATCAAAAACCAAACTAGCCACAAGTGAGACAGCACACAGGTTAAAACAAGCTTTCGATGTGTCATATGTTCGGTGGGAGGGACAACGTGTGAAGTGTGACTCAAATGCCACTCTTTATAATATCTAGAAGAAAAACATCCTGCCGAGATGACTGATTTAATGCAAGAAACAAAGAAGCGACCAAATCTTGGAATGTTAACTATCACCCAAGATGTCATGCAAATGAAACTCAAACTGTAGTAATAACCACTGTTTACAATTCACTGCATGTTACCAACAATGCCTATGTTGTGATTAGCCTGGCTGGCATGGTGACAGCTGCTCTCGCGGCCTGTTGCACAAAAGCCACAAACCATCCAGGAGACACAAATCCACCAGGACAGACTGATGTATCACACAAACAGCCACAGAGAGGCGTGACTCCACTCCCTACATTAACCCTGGCATAAACAAAACATGTGACTGGTATTGAAGGCATGTGCAATTACAAGTCTGGCAGCCATTTTCATATGCACGGTTTCTGCGGACAGAGAAGATGTTAAGAAATGTACACATGGCTGATTTCCTCACCCAACAGGTGTGGGAGAGACAATTACAGCCTTCAGTACACTTCAGACTTTGTTTCTATTGTGGAGTTAATCAATCTAATTAGATGCATTTAGCATAAAACATCTGCATTTTCAAGGTGTGTGTACAAAAACTGGGAACACGCGGTACTCACAAAACAGAAGTGTGTGAGCATCAGCTTAAAAGTAAGACGCATTTATTTTCATCATTAATCATTGAAAGTTAATTAAGATCCAAGGACAGACTCTCTGGAGCTGTTCCATATACAATTAATAGGAACTTATAGACATTAAGTGCCCTGGGTGATTTAAATAAACACTTGGCTTTTTGCTAATTTGCCATTTCCAACAATCTTGCTACACTCCAGTGAAAATAAGCTTGCTCTTGTTAACATTCTTCTACTTCGTGAAGTAATGTAATTACAGGGTCTGCTGCAGTCGAGGTGGGTCACCTCATCTGAAATAACCACCACCTCCAATAACAAAAGAATGTGTACATTCATGACATAAAATCATAAAATCAAACAGAGATACGTATTTTTTGGGTGTGGCTGTTGCATCAGCTGTCATTTAGAAACTAAACTGGTGGCAAAAACTGTACTGTACTGACTTAAAGGCAGTGTTCAGACTGGTTTCCACTGTCTACCATATTACTTTTTAGATTCTGATTCAACTTAATTGTGCAATTGCAAGATCATTTAGATTTTTTGTTCTTTCTACATATATTAATATGTATCTGATATAGTGGATTTTCTGTAAAAACCAACTGAAAAACTGGTAAATAAACAATAATCATGTAAAAATCAAGTATTGCCATGAGGCTTTCCTTCTGCCACCAATGGTCCAACACACCCTCAGAAATTGAACTCATAAATACAGCAGCATAAATGGTACTGCAAAATCATTGACTGGTCACTCAATATGTTTTAACCTAATGCCCAACGCTACTTTCTAAAATTCTGTACATTTCCAAACTTACCCATTACTAGAAATTTAAGTATTTCACATAAATTCCAGACTGATGTAGCAAAACTGCATTGCTTGTGAACTGTATGAGCATTTCATTTATACTAAGAACAAACTGAATTACGTCGATATAAATCATGAGAGCCAATGACCTGTGATGGTTCACAGATATCAAACTGCCTTTATAAATACTGCATATTGTATGTGGTGGTGCCTTCCTAGTTAAATACTATCTGAGTTGTTACGCACATCAGGCACCACGAAAAACAGGTGTCCAATTACTAAGTGCAACCATTATCAGTTCATCATAAAACTGATACCTATTGCCACTGGCTGCCTAAGAGGGCACGCCAGCTGAGCTGCTCCCTCCATTCTATTCATACCTGACCATGACACATTACATAACTGCTCCAGGTGCTGAGTGGAAGAGCTGGTAGCTGCCACTTCTCGGCCACTGATGGTCGTCTCACATTCTCTGCATGAAAGCCTACACTTCTGTCAGGCTGGTGGAGGACATGGAAAACCTTCTTGCACTAATAACGGTGGAAATACCAATAAACCAGATGCTCCCGCAGGCCAATGAAACCACTGTTGCAAAAATAAAATATAAGGTGTAAAATAAGCAGCATGTCCTTTCCAACTAAGAAGCTATATTCAAAAAGAACTCAAACTCACTACTCACAAACTTTTAGCATTACTTAAACTACCAAGTCTTTCCTTAGATAATTCTTCAAATAGTTAAAAAAAGAGTAGATGGCAACATATTCAGACATCTTGTTTTGTCTGACTAAATATTTACGATGATATAAAACAGAGAGAAACGTAGCAAAGTCTCGCAGTTCAGAATATAAACCTGTGGATTTTCGCCTGCTTTGCTTAAAAAACTAACCAGAGGTTATCAAAATGGTTGCCGATAAAGTGTTTTTGTCAAACGGCTTATGGTTTTATTGCTATATTTAGGCCTAACATAACACAATGCATATTGTATGTTGAGTCCTTGGTGCTCAGTGCCAATTTCACTTTGAGACAAGACAGTCTCTTCTCTTACCAACTCATACATATCTACAGACAACAGACCCACTATCTACGTTTAGAAACCTATTCAATGTCTGGCATGCTGTACTCACCATCAGTGTCAAAAAAAACTAAAATATTTATCCTTATTAGAATGAGAGGTGTGGAACGCCGTGGTTTTTATTCTAACTTACATTATCAACAGTGTCTTAACAAGCTGTAGCCAGTGAAAGTTTAACCTGGCTGCTGCTGATTTCACCAGCTGTAATGACTACTGTTGGTAGTAAATTTACTCAGCTGAAGCTAATTAACGTTAATTCTGTGAGCTGCCAAAACCACATAAGAGAAATCTTGGCTGCTGCCTGGTTTATGGGCTCTCTGTAGCCTCTCTCTGTGGCCAAGGATGGTTTTGTGGAAACAGCACTCATCATTTTTGGTGCACAAATTGACGGGCTGTGACTTTTTGCTATTTCTAAAAAACCAACAGTCTTTTTCTACATAAACAGTCCGAGGTGAGCGAGGGAGTGTAAATGACAGCCAATGAACAGTTGGTAATATGCAGCTGTTTTTCATAAATTCAGTATTTGAGTGATGTCAAATACACAATTAATGTAATATCTTAATTAACTGGGCAAAAGTGGTAATTTTGTCCTATAGAAAACTACATGCGTTAACTCAGAAGTTGACGTTTCCATATCTAACTGGTCTGATTTTATTAAAACAAGTTTGTGACTATCATTGGTGTAATCTCCCTTAATGCAAACCACAAATAAAGAGCTGTAGTTTAATTTACAGAAAGTAAATGCAATTTAAAATACCAATATTAGCCGTACTTTCATATGTGCAGATATTAAAAGCCAAATTCGTTCAGTATAAGATGTGCAGACATGGAAGCAGCTGTCTGACTCTGAGGGGCACAAACAGCTCTCAGAACATATTTATGCTTATAGCTTCTGTGATCAAATTAAATGACGCTTCCTGAACTGAAATCAGGTTTGAGTCTCTCATGTGACCCTGAAATTAAGCTGACGACTGCTTAGAAGCAAAAGGTCTGAGGTCTGTTGGAGGGCACCAGGATTAAAGCTATTTTTTAATCTTCATATCACTAATGTAAATTCTACAACTCTACAATTTAACTCTAGTTCCCTAAACGTTTTTCTGACATTTAATTTCTGAACTGGCGGTAAAACGTCGTGTTGTGCAGGCTGTGCATTAACCAAGTCGCGCAGGGTGTTTTTCTCGCCGGTATGCGATGCAGCTATACGTCATTCATTTAGGCTGCCAGCCCTTTAGTGGCCTGTAGAGAGAAGATGGCTCTAATCACTGGCTGCAACACAGGAAAACATCCCGCAGCACCCCTTCCTGACACGAACGCTTGTCCGAGATGCAGGCGCGGCCACCGCTCCTCTGAACACATGCAACAGCCTCTGTACCGTTTCCTCTGCATCCTCACCGTGGATTCGGTAACATAATGTAAACGGTCCCTCTTTTACTGAGATGACCTAGATGTGTAATTTGCAAATCATGAGCGGAATCCCCGCGGTGTGAAGTGCAACGCGGGGGGGGGGGGGGCGACTCGGGGCGACTAACCGGCTGCCACCTCGCACAAAAAAGCTTTTTATTAATCGGGAAAATTAATAAACATGCAACAAAAAGCGGGATAAAGCTTTGGTCTAAATATAGATGTCGTGTCACCGTCTCCCTATGGCCGCGTACACACAGGATGGGGGATACCCTGCAATGCACTACTAACGTTGATGCCGAGGAACAATCGCTGCACGATTAGAAATGCATGAATAACTAGTTCAATGCTGTAGAAAATGACGGAAAGTTGCCGTGCACTAACATTAATTTGATATATAAATGTAGGCAGAAAGCAGGCACTTTCATTCTCTTTGAAGTAACATCAACCTCCACAGTGCATTCTTACCAATCTATTAAAATATACAAAAAATGATAAAAGCAGATTGTGATGGATAAATTAACTTTGTAAAAACAGTGAGACATTTTTTTCGACACTGGACAAATCCCCCCAGCATTACGCACCACAGAGTGATATCTCGGTGATTCTTCCTGCAAAGAAACAGAACAAAAAGTACAATTGTAGCCATAACTGTTCAGCAAATCTTACTGTTTCGCTGAGGTCACTAGAAAGTAAGATAATTTAGCTGATTAATAATACTCTGAAGCAAGAAAGGCTAGTGTTTCTATTAATCAACTAGAAGCCCGACAAAAATACTTATCACAGAAGAGCAAAGCTAGCCAGCCTACTAGTAGCTAACGCTAGCTGAGCAGCTAGTTCAGCTAAATCGCCAGCTAGCAAAATAACATCCATAAAAAGCGAAAAGTGGCAATACTCACGTCACTGTCGACTTCGATATCATCGTTATCACTCATTCTTCAATAAAATAGTCTAGTTTAAAGGGACGGGAGGCTAAAAAAACAACATGAAGCGGTTTAGCACCGAGCGGCGCTCCAACAGTCAGACTGCTAACAGCTCACGTTCTGTTTGGACAGAACCGAGGTGGACTCTACGGTCTCCACGTGACTACACTCCACACAGAAGCCTACCGCTGCGCAGCGCGCATGCGCGACATTGCCGGGCCATATGGGAATTGTAGTTGCTAAGAAAGCTTTTCTGTGTATTATTTAAGAAACATAAAATTCAAAAGAATTTTAAATAAGACACAGACAAAAAGAGACATTTGCTAAGCGATGACTTGAGCAAACGTTAGCAAGCGGCTTTAATGTTGTTCAAACAGTAAGCATTTGTATTTTTAAACTACAGCATCCATGAGCCGTTGAGCTCACTTATGACGTCATAGCGTCGTTTCTCCTTCAGAAGCATCATGTGAATTGTAGTTTGAGTCGTAGTTGTATGTCAGAGCAGCTAAATAGGGCCATGGCTGAGACACGTGGATTTTAAGAATACACTCAAGAAACACAAACTCAACACACACACACACTCAGGTCCAGTTACACCACTTCACAAATATGCACCAATCAGGAGATTCCCTACTCTAACCACGTAAAATGCAGCCCTATTTATTTGTTTTTATTTTGTTCTTCCCGTCTTTGTTGATTTTTTTTTCTCTTATTCACTCATAGTCTGGAAAATATGACGGTACTGCTGTAATAGCAACTGTAGAGCTGAAATGAGTAGTAAATCAACTGATCAGAAAATTTATCTGCATCTCATTTGATTAATACCTAATTGTTTAGGTCATTTTAAAGCTAAAATAGCAAGAAAATGTGAATATTTTGAGGTTTTCTTAGTCTTTGATTATAGTACCCTGATTATCTTTGAAAGTTTGGTTAGACAAAATGATATTTTAATGGATATTTATCACAATTTTTCAACATTTCATAGACTGAATGACTAGTTGTTCGAAAAAAGAAAATAACTGTACGATTAAAATATAATGTAAATAATCATTAATTGTAGGCATAAGTGTCTGACATATTGCTATTATGATGCAAAACTCAGTAACCAGTTTTCATAACACATACCTATTTGATATCCTAATGTTGGAATAAATAAATAAATAAATAAAACTGTGTTATGTGGTGTGGGGGCTGGTCACAGGACAAATTACGAATAATCTGCCCTGGTGCTTCCCTTTTCACAAAATTGTGCTGTAGATAAGGAGCTTACACTGTGGATTATTTTGTGCTGTGGACAGTGGATCAGTCAGTGTGTAAAAAACAAGCTGGGAGCAGCCTCATCCATTCTCCCAGCAGGTCAAGAGGCCACAGCAGCTGTAGGCGACACCCTGCCCTCCATCACCCTCCCTGCGGAAACAGGGCTCCAGACCTGCACTGACCTTCATCCTAACCATCTCCATATGCACAGCTCTGTACTGTTTCCTCTGCATCCTCACCGTGGGATCTGGTACGATAATGTAAAATGTCCTCTTTACTGGAGAGGATGACCTAGATGTAATTTGTAAATCATGAGCGGAATCCCCGCGGCAGTGAAGTGCAACGCTGGGGAAGACTGAAGGACTAACTGGCTGCCACCTCGCACAAAAAAAGCTTTTTTATTACCCGGGAAAATTAATAAACATGCACAAAAAAGTGGATAAAGCTTTTGGTCTAAATATTATAGATGTCGTGTCAAATGTCTCCCCTAAGGCGGCCGCGTACACACAGGATGCTTGGGGATACCGTACGCACTACTAATGTTGATGTTGAGGAACAATCGCTGCACACGAAAATGCATGAATAACTAGTTCAATGTTGTAGAAATGACGGAAAGTTGCCGTGCAATTAACATTAATTTGATATATAAATGTAGGCAGAAAGCAGGTACTTATTCTCTTGAAGTAATACCAAACTCACAGTGTACCTACCAACTATTAAAATATACAAAAATGATAAAAGTAGACGATGGATAACTAACTTTTCGTAAAACAGTGAGACATTTTTTTCGACATCAATAAATCCCCCCCAGCATTACGCACCACAGAGTGATATCTCAGTGATTCTTCCTGCAAAGAAACAGGAACAAAAAAGTACAACGTAGCTATAACTGTTCAGCAAATCTTTACTGTTTCGCTTATAATAACAGAAAGAAGAGATAACGAATATTAATATTTCAAGAGGCTAGTGTTTCTATTAACCAACTAGAAGCCTGACAAAAATACTTTATCAGAAGAGCAAGCTAGCCAGCTCATTTTAGTAGCTAACGCTAGCTGAGCAGCCAATCACTAAATCAGCCATAAAATAAACATCCATAAAAGCGAAAGGGTAACACTCACGTCACCGTCGACTTCGCCATATCACCGCCATTCTTCAACAAAAGTCTAGCTTCAGCGACGGGAGGCCAAAAACAACATGAAGCGGTTTAGCACCGAGCGGCGCTCCAACAGTCAGATCACAACAGCTCACGCGTCGTCGGTGGACAACCGAGGCACCCTACGGTTCCACGTGACTACACCCACAGAAGCTTCATTACTGCTGGTGCAAAGATGCATGCGCGACATTGTCAGCCATATGGGGAAATCAGTTTAAGAAAGTTTCTTTCTGCATTATTTGTTACAACCAAGAATTTAAATAAGACACAGACAAAAGAGACATTTGCTGCTGGACATGACTTGAGCAAACGTTAGCAAGCGGCTTTACTGTTGTTCAACAGTAAGATTTTAGATTAACTACAGCATCCATGAGCCGTTGAGCCCACTTGCAGGATGTCATAGCGTCGTTTCTCCTCTAGAAGATCGCGGACTAGTTTGAGCCGAAGCATGTCAGAGCAGCCAATAGGGCTTGCATGAGACACGTGGATTTTAAGAATACCCAAGAAACACAACCAAGGCACACACACACACTCAGGTCCAGTTAATCACTTCACAAATATGCACCACCAGGAGATTCCTACTCTAACCACGTAAAATGCAGCCCATTTATTTGTTTTTATTTTGTTCTCCGCCTTTGTTGATTTTTTTTTTCTTATTCACTAAGGTCTGGAAAATACAATGCACTGCTGTAATAGCAACTGTAGAGCTGAAATGAGAAAATCAACTGATCAGAAAATTTATCTGCATCTCATTTGATTAATACCTAATTGTTTAGGTCATTTTAAAGTTAAAACATGAAAATGTGAATATTTTGAGGTTTTCTTAGTCTTTGATTATAGTACCCTGATTATCTGAAAGTTTTACAGACAAAATGATATTTTAATGGATATTTATCATAATTTTTCAACATTTCATAGACTGAATGGATTGAATGCTCAAAAAAAGAAAATACTGTACGATTAAAATATAAATGTAAATAATCATTAGGCATAAGTGTCTGACATATTGCTATTATGATGCAAACTCAGTAACCAGTTTTCAACACACCATTTGATATCCTAATGTTAAATAACAACAAATAACAAACTGTGTTATGTGGTGTGGGCTAATACAGGACAAATTATTACGGTTAAGGTCTTGGTGCTTCCTTTTCATGCAACCAGCTGTAGATATGAGCCAGCACTGGATTATTTTGTGCTGTGACAGTGGATCAGTCAGTGTGTAAAAACAAAGCTTGGGACAGCCCCATCCATTCCTCCTCCAAGAAAATAAGAGGCCACAGCAGCTGTAGCGAGCACTGCCCTCCATCACCTCCCTCATGGAAACAGGGCTCCAGACCCAAATTATCTCAATCCTAACCATCTCTTTCTCTACCTTTAAGCTGGTCTGGATCATCCCCCCATTCTGTCTTAGCCCCTGTTTCCAGTCCTCTCTCCTGATTTTACCCCTCATCTACCATTTTATAGAATTGCGCTGTGTATGTCCTGCAGCGGCAGAGCCAAACAGGGTCACCCAGAAATATGGCTGGTAACTGTATAGCCTATTTAAAGGACGAGAACACAATCAGGCCGTGCTTTAATAATGCATCCAAGAAGGATGACAGCGAGAAAGCATCTAGCTATGTTTGTGCACTACAATCACATTTAAATTAACCCAAGGGATGGGTAGTGTTACAGGAAAAATGTGATCACAGAAACTGAGATTTCTCTCATCTGCCTTCCTGCCACACCCTTAACTGCTAGTCCCCGCAGGCCTGAGCTGAGTTATGAAGTGTTTTAGCATCATTTCAGCCCATAATATTGAGGATGCCTGCAGCTCAAACATTGATTAGCTGTGGCTGGAGGAGGAAAACATAGTAAAATATCCAGGCATGTGAAGCGATGGGCTGTAATTATAGTTACAGAGGCTGATCAGCCCAGGCAAAGACTCCCTCCCCTCCCCCTATGTCCTTACATGGCCAGCCTGTTAAACCATTAAAATGCCCTCCTTTTGTCCCCTTCCAGCATATTGCAGACCACACCGAGGCCCCCAGCATGCATTCACCATAAGAGATTTTTTTTTTCTTCATCGTTGTTATTGCATGACTTATGAAAGGGAGGGGAGGGAGGTGGGTGCACAGTCAGATATACCATCAGATCAAGGGTAGTTTCACTCTGATAGTAAAGTGCCCTGAATGAGCATAGTGTAGTTTCCAAAGCAATTTATAAACTGTTAATATTTCTTGTTGCAAAGTCAATCAAACAAGCTATAGCATAGCTATCAAATTAAGGCATAAGAAACTTTAAAAAGAGAGAGAGTTTTAATTGTTGAAAGGTGCTATAGAAATGAACCAGCCTTATTCATCTTTGTTTTGTTATAACCACAGAGGAAGACAAACCCAGGGTGTATTGTTTCACTATAGAGACTTATTTACATATTTAACTTTCAACCAACTCGTTATGACTCATCATGATTATTCACCAACAGGTCAAACAGAATGCAGTCAGTGCAGTACTTCCACCATGGAGTCCTCTCAGATATTTACAGTGTGGGTAGTGACGTTGCTTAGTTTTTTGTCTGTGTGGGAGGACAAATGTTACCTTGGTCCCCTGCAACAGTTTGGTTACCAATCTTTTTTTCTCTGATGTACCCCCACATGCTGAAGTACCTGTCAAGTTACAATTGTGTTTATTTGAACAGACTTTAAACATACAAGACAGTAACAGTGATCATAGTGATCCTGGTCAGACCCTTACAGATGATCCAGAATGTGGCCTCATGTCTGGTTTTTAACATAAAAGGTCACATGTCTCGCCCCTGTTCACTGACCTTCACTGGCCCAGATCAAATTCCTAACACACAGTTACTGTGAATTTCTATACCTGATCTCCTTGTACTTAATCTTTTTGAACAGATTTAGTACTTATTGCTTACGTCAGGGTCTCCTACTACACTGAAGTTTGAGTGTCCCTCACTTGTAAGTTGCTTTGAATAAAAGCGTCTGCCAAATCAGTAAATGTAAATGTAAGCAGGAGTTTCTCTGTGGCCAACACAGAGCTACATACATGAGGAGCTTCCTCTTTCATTCATTCTCCTCTGCAGATGATTTTGTCAGTTTTGTCGGCGACAGCATGATCGCCCAGCACGTGAGAGCCATCAAGAACCTTGGCGCGAGCTTTGGAGTAACAATCTGTGAACTGTATGAGTTTGTTTCTTGGCAAAAGCTAATCTGCTTTGCTAGCCAGAGTGCTGTCGCCAACAAGCGTGATGATAATATCAAGAGTTTACTAAGCTGTAAAGCAAAGCTGTTTACTCCTAATGAAGGATCATACATTTGTGTTTTTAATGCTCTGCTCTTGATGAATTCTGAGACATTTTTCAGCACCAAATGGTCATTTTAAGTTAACTTCCTATAAACAGTAGCCCACAACCTAGGACGTAAGTGTTTCTATTGGTAAGGCATCAGTAAAAGTAAAACAGCTGCAATGGTTTTCTATTGTGAAACATGCAGCCTGATGGCAATGTTGTGGCTGAATCTTTTTGACCTTTGCCTTACTTCTAAACTTGTAATTTTAAAAAGAGAGTCAGAGTTGTAGCAGATAAGACACAAACAATATGAATTATACTCTCACAGGACTGAGATGACAATTTAGATATTCTTCTCTTCTTCTCTGTGACTCAGTGCAGTTACTATAGTAAACAAGTCAGACAGAAAGCATTCAAAGAGCTTCGGGGAACGTTCGCAGGATCTTCCTCTGAGATTTCCACGGTACAGACGTCCGCTCTTCCAGATACAAATTCAACCCGGAGAGGATTACTGAATGTCAACATTTTTTAAAAAAATAACTCACTTCAAATGTGTCCGATGGATTCTCAGAAACACATGGTGAAATAAATTAAAGACTTGGTGACAAGTTTTTAAAAAATGGTTCCAGGCTTTAGCTACTGAGCAACATTGTGCCCATAATCTGAATGGTTTTGGAAGTTTTATTAAAATGATCAAAACTGGGTCAGCAGTGTAGCACTATAACACAAAGACACTTTCTGATCTTATCAAAAACTGACATATTTGTTGGATATTAGTAAATTTATTCAGTCTTTTCAACTGTTCAGTCAACTGTGCACTAGATGGCACTTCTGCACAACCACTAGCCTTCGTGTGTCATTTATGATTGACAAACAAGACAGTGGCAACACACAAGGACTAGATATTGTCTCAGAGAGAAGAGAAGAGAGGAAAGACAGGGTGGAGGAACCTCTGGCCCAACAGGTGAAACAATGTATGAAATATAGCTTCAAATATATCTGTCAGTTTTACACTTGAAGCAGGTATTAATGTTTGTGTGTGGAAAAATCCATCTTGGGGGTTTTCTAAGAAAAGGTGTGCAATTCTCACCTTCACAAGAATCAAGAAGTCAGTCTGTAGTTGGCAGACACATTTTTGAAACTCTGTTGTATTTTAGCCTTTTTAAAAAATCTGTTTCTTCTTATGGGTGCAAAATAGATATGAGAAATCCTGTGAAAGTAATTTGTCTGCACACAGCATGTGAGCATGCCAGTAGGGAGGATGTGGTTGTCAACTCTGGAGATGCAGGTAAACATGGCACTGAAGCACAAAGGAGTGAGAGTGAGGTCTGAAAAAAAACAAAATGTGGCGTGTTTTTCCTCCCTAACGCACAGACTGAACAGATTTGAGTGACTCTCTGCAGAAATGTGGCATCTTTGCATCATCAGAAGGTTTTAAACAACCTTTTTTTGGATCAATCTCAAGCAATGTAAAATTATATATGCGCGAGGAACAGGTGGACATGACCCAGATCTATTTGGAAACAGCTTATTGTGATCACTTTAAACAGCCTCTAACAGCAGGCTACACACTGTATGTGCAGTACTTAACAGTTGCTGCTAATATGTTTCAAACTGTGAAGCTGCACATGGAATATTAGGTAAAAGGTTCTCTGGATCATATAATGTGTACTATGAACTGAAAGATTATGCTCACTATGATCACTGATCACTGAAAACTGAGCAAGCTTATCAACACAACAGCGACCTTTCTGCCAGGGACAATAAACACGTCACAGAAAACAATATGTTGTACCATCCCATTATATACATAGGCTATAAAAGCATCTGATTTCATGGGCTTGTTATTTCTTTGGAGCATTGTGTGTATGTACTGTCCAGAGCTGCACCGGTGTGTTCTCTCTTTGCTGCTTGTGTGAAGCTTCTGTCAAACTTCTGAGAGGTTTCTTTCAACAAGCTCTATTAAACAAGGTGATTAGAGTTCGTTCTCAGCCTGTCACTGATTTTTGCTTGTCTTTTCCTGGCAGCTTAACTCTTGTCATGCTCTGAATATTTTATCTGATTGGAGAATCACAAGAATCAAGAGCAGCTGAAGAGCTGTGCATGAGTGATGGATGAGGAAGCTTGAGGAAATATTTCATGATGTTAAAATCACTGACTTGTCTCCTGGAACACAATCTATCTTCTTACTTTTCTCTTTGTCTAATACTGTGTGTATCTGTTTGTGTTTTAAGATTACCATTCAGTACCTCGTGTGCGGCTCCAGTATGGAAGACACCATGGACTACATGGACGATTGGTCTTCTGATCCAGATTTGTGGCAACACAACAACAGTTTCTTGTTCAATATGACGGCTTCTAATACCAGCTCTGTTCACATGGGTATCATGTCCCCGGTAATGGACAAAACCATCAACATACTTCTGATAATTGTCTTATTCATCACCATGGTTTCACTGGGATGCACCATGGAGGTGTCCAAGATCAAGGTGACTTCAGAAACACTCTGTTCCTACATAATCATCAGTTTAATGTATGCCATTTCTGTTCATAATGGATACATATAGTCTTTATAGTCATTTTATGCTAAAACATCTTTTCCTTTCTTTCCAGGGTCATATAGTGAAGCCTAAAGGGGTGGCGATAGCAGTGTTGGCCCAGTACGGCGTCATGCCTCTTACAGCCTTCTGCTTAGCTAAGGTTAGTATTACTGTTTAGTTCTGGCATTTAATTGATAACACTTTATTTTGCTATTCAGGAAGCCTGTGAGGCCTCCTGTGGTCTGAAAGAATGTACCCCACTATACTGATTTTAAAAATATGAATGGTTCAGTACATTTTAATATATGTAATGACATTATATATGATTTGTATATTCACAAAATAGTTGTCCAGTTGTGGTGGTTGTGTTTTTTGTTGTATTTTTTAACAGGGGAAATAGCAAAGTAATGTTAAAGGAGCTATTTGTAAGTTTTGCAATTGCTACATAGCTAACATTAGCATTCTTTATTTACCAGCCTAGAAGAAACATTATGCACTCAGCATCAAACTTCATTGCTTTACTTGCCAGGAGCTGTCTCCAGTGGTGGAAAGCAATGCAAATGTTTAGCTTCTAGTTCTATCACTTCTTGTCTGCTACTGAAGTTAGCACGCTAGCCAGCCAGCCAAATATGAGAATTTGCTGATTTTCTGTGTTGTGTATCATTGTAAATTGAATTGATCTTCAGGTTTTTGACTGTTTGTAATGGTATTTTCTCAGTGTTTTTCTGATATTTTATACGCTAAACAAATAATTGATTAATCAAAAATTACCAATAAATTAACCAATGATGGGGATAATTGTTAGTGGCTGCCCTGAACTCAGAAAACGTGGCAGATTTCTCACACTTCCACAAAGTGAGGCCAAAGGAGCAGAGATTTAGACCATGTAAAAACCTGGAATTCATTCAAAAATCTATAAACAATGAAACATTTACAACAAACAACAATAATCTAGCAAAAATTATAAATAGACTATGGTTGTAGGAGAAGAGCTGTCAATGATTATATCTCATGTGAGCTATTAATTATATATATTTGATTTATTTGTTCACATGGTTTGCTCTATCTACCCTCAGACCATCCTGATATCACTATCAGACACCGTTATCAGTAACAGACACTGGTATCAGTGAGATGTTTTTATCATTTGATGCTGTAGGCATTCCAGCTGGCTGAAATGACGGCTGTGGTGGTTTTGATCTGTGGCTGCTGCCCTGGAGGAAGTCTCTCCAACATCCTGGCTCTGGCTCTGCAGGGGGACATGAACCTCAGGTACAGACATGACCTATTTGTTGTGTCAACCACGAAATATGCTCCAAAAATGAAATCTGAAGTGATTAAAGTCCAAGTGAACACCATAACTGAACCTTTTTTGAGCTTAGTAGCAGATTAAGAAAGTATAGGCACATTACATCACAATATTATCATGCGTTTCTGATAAAACTAGTGCACTTGAGTAGCTTATATATGCCGATGACAGTCATCCCAAATTACTTTTTGAATGGCATCCACATTCAGGTGGCAGCGAACACTTTGCATTTTACATTAAATAAATGGGAGCAATTTTGTTGACTGGATAGACTGGCGAATATGTGAGATGACAATGACTGTCAGCAGCCCTGTGCCTCCATATCAGGATGGAAATCGTCTCTCTTGAAGAAGCGTCTCCATAAAATTATGAATTAAGTCGTACCCTGCAGTGTTTGACAGCTGAACGTCCCCTCAGCCTTCAGTTCCCTCAGTGTGGGGACTGATCACAGTATTAAGAAATGCATTCTTAAAGTCTGCACCCATGCAGATATTTCTTGGTTTTATGTGCCAAGGTATTGAGATATCTTACCTCTGAGACTTGCTCTGCCACAACAGAAATGAATACATTTTGTTTCAGTCTGTAAAAGCTCTGAAAAATCAACAGAGACATACAGTATCTTGCCAGAAAAAATGTCACACTTTCTCTATATAATCCACAGACCTCATTGTGAACAGTTTTATTGGAACTTAGCACCCAATAATAGACACATGACTTAAAGTCTCATGGGGTCGCATGGGATAATATGATTAGTGTGATTTTCTTGAACTGCCCCTTTAAGAAAAAGTTCAACAACCTCGGCCCATGTGCTACCTCTTGTTTTCATGCAGGTGCAATCAATGACATTGCACTAATCAGAGAACATCCTGTGGTCTGATTACCAGTGGCATAATTCCTGTCATTATTAGAGTTGAATGACCTGCCGGGCATCACCACTCTGTCACATTATGATCATAATAACATGATACCGAACCCCTTTACTTTCAACCGCTGGGTCCTTCACCTCATCAGGTCTCTCCTCCACACAGGTGTGTACATTATTGTGGCGTGTTGCTCAGGACATTCCTGCTCTATCTGATTTCTGAGGACCTTATCTGGCCTACAGCTGTGAAGCATAAACTGACAGCGTGACTGGTGGCATTAATGAAGGCACTGACTAAAACAGATGAAAACAGGTTATTTCAGCCATAATACACAATTCATGCTGTAATTTTGCACCATTTGACAAAATTGAAAATTGAAAAAGAGAGAATAATTTGATGTTAACAACCCTTCAATATCATAGATAACCTCACCTATTTTTGTTTCAACACTAGAAAATGAACAAGTCACAGCATGTTTGCATTCCCAAATGCCTAGGCACAATCAGCTTTAACCGCAACAACCTCTTACAGAATGAATTACTAGAATATAAAAAGGTGACTGTAGCATGTAGTTTAACAGCTACTGCTATATAACAGGGCAGCATGAGGGTCATAAACCTTATATAAAATGGCTGGCAGAAAATATTTAACCTGCAATTAATAAGTCCAAAGCCTCACCAGCGGCCCCTGGAGGCTTCAGTATTCATCACACCTATGAGAGTCGGTCAGAAGATATTTCATGAACACCCACTGTAAATTTCATGAATATTTTGCCATCTGTTTCGACCATATAGGTCAAGGGGAAGTTTTGAGCATTGTGGTTCTACAAGAAGAGTCAGGGGGTTGCCAAAATAAGGACAAATCTGGGTAACATTAATTGTCTGGGAGCCACAAATAATAGGTTGTGCTTTGCATTAAAATGCAATTGAAATTTTGTGAATTTCTGGTGGAAAAATCAATTTTGGTCCCAGATTCCACCCTGTAAGTTTGCACAAGACTGGACGTCACATTTCATAGCATCAGCTAACGAACCCTTTCATCCCTCTTTTCCCCTCAGTATTGTGATGACTTCCTGCTCCACTGTGCTGGCTCTGGGCATGATGCCCCTGCTGCTCTACCTCTACTGTCAGGGTTTCACTAACCTGCAGAACACCGTGCCCTACATCGACATCGTTATATCGTTGTTCATGATCCTCATACCCTGCGGAATCGGCATCCTCATCAACTACTACAGGCCGCAGTACGCCAAGACCATCACAAAGGTAATAGATAGTAAAATGAGAATGAGTTGAAAATGTAATTACTGGTCAGAACATTATGACCATGTTCTCATAATGTCCTTAGTTCAAGATTAGATAGGGTTCCTATATGCTACTCCCCATCTGTTTCTTACTTCTTTTGCTCTCAGACATGAAATGAATCTACAATTTTGGTAATTTGCTAATTGTTTAGGTAATTTATCAAGCAACATCTTCTCAAATGTAAGGATTTGCTAATTTTCACAGTTTTATATCAGTGTAAGTTGAAGATTTTTGGCTTTTGGACCATTTGTGATCAAACTAAACAAGACAATTTCAAGACTAGACTTTGTGTAATTTTTAAATGATGAGCAACCAAAATCAGCTTAAGTGCCCTGACTGTGGCACTCAGACACAGGTCTAAAAACAAAAACGGGTCACAAATGTATAGTTTCACTTTTTAAAAAGGCTCAGTAAACAGCTGGGCACTGTGGTTTCTGGAAAACGTCACTCAAACGGGGTTAAATGTTGCTTTTGTTGTTTTGTTCTAATAAAGTCTGATTTGCTTCCTGTCCTGCTGTTTCCAGGTCGGTCTGTCGATACTGATGATTGCTGTCGTGGTGATCGGCATCCTCTCAAGCATTGGGATCGGAGGCTCCATCCTGGCGGTGCTGTCTCCTCCTCTGATGGCCGTCGGGGCTCTCATGCCTCTCATTGGCTACTCCTTTGGATACATCATCTCCTCAATCTTCAGACTCAACCAGTCGTAAGTCAGGCGGGTCGGGGGTTATTTGGGTACCACTTTCCGATAAGGAACCATTTAAAAGCTGTAATTAATGGTTCTATCACTGGTTAATCTAATATATTTGGCATCTGGAACCCCCCCCAAAAAGCCTTATAATAAAATGGTACCATTACTTGGTTAAATTCAAGCTCTAATGGATAGTGTGACCTGTGGTATTAGTCATGTCAGGGAATAAAGAGTCATGAGTCTTTCTTTATGTATCCATGACTTATGAATAAATCTGTCGCCCACCCCCCCACTAGGGAGAGGAGGACTGTCGCTATGGAAACAGGCTGTCAGAACATCCAGCTGTGCTCCACCATACTGAAGATAGCCTTTCCCCCTACAATGATTGGCTCTCTGTTTCTGTTCCCCTTCGTCTACGCGTCCTTCCAGCTGATAGAGGCGTCCGTGCTCATCGTGGTGTTCAGGTGTCACCAGTGGTTCACGCGAAAACAGAAAGGTAAGACCAGCACCAGGGTTTTTATTGAAGGGTCAACTGGTGTGAAAAGGTTGCCCTCTTCCCCTACATTATCATTATGTTGGGTCTTTACCATAAGTATTTCACTCAAGTGTTTCTATTAATTTGTCAGGGTTGAATACACTGGTTGTGACATTATGAGTGACATTTATGAGAGTCAGCCCAACCTGTGTGCCCTCAGTTGGTCTGTTTTGGTTGTTGGGGGCAGAGCAGCTGCTCAATCAGAGAGAGAGGAAACAGGTTTGCATCATTAGGTCCTTTCAGCAGCGAAGGACTGGACATTGTTAGGGTGTGGAAAAACAGTTGGAACTGTTTGGTGGTAAATTATGTTTTGTTTTGGATATAAACTTTTAATTCCCAATATTAGGATGTTGGGTACAATTATTCTCACCATTAATACAACCCTGTTCACTTGTAATCTGCTTCCTACTTCAACCCACTTTGCTGTCATAACCTGCAGACACATACCAGCCAGCAACCACCGAAGACAAGCCGAAAGAGCCGTGTGAGGGGACAGTATGATGGACAGGCCTCAAACGTCTCCTGAATTTCTTCCAGTACTGTGAACTCCTGTTGACGAAAGCCCAATGGAGACGAGACAAAGGCCCTGATGGCTCCTGCTCTACTTGAAACAAACTGCAAAGATGTATATCTGCAGGGTAGCCATTTTGTGCCAAGTAATTTCTGAGTATTAAAGTATATTCTGAACTGCGAAGCACTGATGAAGACAAAAATCATTATTTAGTTAAAATGCTTTTATTGAGTTCATTGTCTTCCTACAGCATATAAACGTCCATCATATTTTTCACTGAAAATAAAATCCTTATGTAAAAAAATGTTGTATTTTCCAAACTCTTGTCTACATGTTAATTTGAACCACAGTAACACCAGTCACAGTACCAACAAAAGTTCTCTTGGAATTACATTTGTACACTTAATGCAAAACAAAATTCTCAAATGCTGTACACAAAACCCTTAAACCAGAAAGATCAAATAACATTCAGTACAATGCTTGAAGAGTTGAAATCAAAGAGTTATTCTCATCTCCCGACAAAATAAGTTTAACAGTCACTGCAAGAAACTGTAATCCATGAAATTAAGTGAATTTATTGTACAGTTGTTTAACTGGTGGAACAATGTGCTTAATTGTACACAAGTGTTCTTGATACTGAAGCTGCCGATGTCAGTCGTAATTATGGTTTGTATTTGAGTTTTAAGAACAAATTAAGCATTAATATAATAATAAGATTCTTAATTTTGATCAAACAGAAGCACATGCAAGCATCCAAAGTTATACAGATCACACACAGCAGCTGTGGTAGGTACACTAGGTCGGGGGGAAAAAAGGGGGCTTGGAAAACATGAGTGATAAGGACAAAAAATGTGGAGAGTGATTAAAAATTCTCCCACCTACAAGCAAAAGTATCACAAGAAGTAAAGAAAGTGGTCACGTGACTTATCAAAAGCATCCCATTAACTGCTGAAAAATACAGATTCCCACTTGAAAAGTTTAGAGTGTAGAGATTAATGACTCTCGAGCCCGATGCCAGTGAAATCTAGACACTGGTTCACTCGGGCATTTCGGTGTTTTAGTGAGAAGAGGTGATGGCACAGCAGCGCTGGACCCGCAGCCTTTTTGGATGAATAAACGCAGAGGTGAGGAGTCACGGGGGGTGGACATACATATGGGTCCATACTTTAGGGGAACGACACAAACAGCAACACTGTGAATCTGCTGTCTTCAATTAATATTATTTAATTTAAATGTCCAATAATGACAATATCACTATTTCCTGTCTGATGATGTATCTACGTGTTTAATGTGGAAAACTTGAGGATAGTGATGAGAAAAGTCCAGACAGGGAAAACTAAACTTGAGGAAACTCTCCTCTTGGCTTTCAGAGGGGTTCATGGGAGCTCCAGTGTGCCAACTCCTCCAAGCTGATTCTACTGCTGAAACAAGTTGTTTCTACTGTTGATTCCCATCAGACTTAACACACAGCTCTTAGCGCTGGCTGTCGGTAGAGGGGGAACGAGAGCGGGAGCGTGAACGAGAGCGGGAGCGCGAGACAGAAGCTCTCTGAGCGGGCAGAGGGGAGGGCGGGGTGGCCGACTTGCTCGTCTTGGAGGAGCGTTTGGTTGGCTCTTTTGATTTGGGGGTCGGGGATGAAGCGCCGCCAGGAGAGCCGCTGCGGGAGCGGGAACGGTTGTGGGCCTTGGTGGGGCTGCGGGAGCGTCTAGGGGAGCGTGACGGAGAGCGACCACGGGAACGAGACCGTGAGCGAGAAGAGCTTTCAGACCGGGAACGACTTCTTGACCTGGGAAAGAAAAAAAAGGGAGAAACATTAGGATAAGACACACATATCTATTTTTATATTTAGCACAGCAACACACACCATGGCTGCCAGAGTTTTAAGGTATAGTAATGTATGAATTTTTAGAGAACTGTATATATAAATAAAATAACTAAAAATAACCAAGATTAACAGTCTGACTGTGGACAGGTAATTCAAACAATCAAAGTCAACCCTGCTGGACACTGGTATGAAGAGGACTTCCTGTGTCTGTGACCTGACCCTTAAGGGGTAAGAATAACTGTTAAGTGCTTTTCTCTATAAAGTGCCTAAGTGGCACAGTAATCAAAAATCTATACATGTGTTGGTGCTGGATGAAGTTATCTTGGTAACAGTTTGCTGTTATTGTGAATAAAAAGGCAACGAGAGCTGCAAGTGGAAACCATTGTCTGCACATTACTAATCGTGGGTAAAAAGGAATGCATCAGCTACATCAGCTGACTTCTCTAATATGTATTGATTTCTTTCTTTTTTTTATTGTCAATGGAGGCTCCAGCAGACAACTCACCTCTTCTTGGCTGCCTCTATGAGCTTGATTTTCCTGCCATTGATTTCCTTTCCAGACAGTTTCTCAAGGGCGTTTTTCAAGTCGCTGTAAGAGGCAAACTCAACAACCCTGAAAAAACAACACAAGACACGGTTATCTGGAATCTTAGTCACAGTTTTTTGATATGATACACACAGGATATGATACACACAGGATTCACTGTCTGGCATTCATTAGTCAGATAAGACTGACAGAGATAATGTACTTACCCTTCGTTGAGCTTGGGGCGATGTGCGTCTGCGAATGTCACCTCTCCAGCTTGTCTCATGAAATCTTTCAGGTCCTACACATATAGACATCAGTCAACTTACGGAGGGGCTCAGGACACAAGCACAGGCTGAGACATAAAACAGGACTGATTTACCCAAAAAGAGAGATGGTTAGATTCTCTGAGAGGACTACACAGGCTACTGCAGATAAGGAGGATGAGTCCAAGAACCTCAAAGACCATGTTCTATCAGCCCATCCTCGACAACATGCGTTTTATAAAAATAAAAAGAAAGAAATAAAAAGCATAAAAAGGTATGTGTGCCAATTTAGATAAACAAAATTCTGATGAGTGCCATTACTGGACAGGCTGAGTATTTGCAACAGCTTTGAGATTCTTGGACCCACTGCTCATTACAACTACAGAGAGATGAACACCATCTGCATGAACTGAACTGCAGTGGCGCCGCCTGGGCAGCATTTGGCACAAAGAGCCCCATTTTCCCTGGCAAGGAGGGCACAGGGCTCCGCGCCGGGACCGCCCCCGTCTCGGCACCCCGCCTCAGTAAAGAGAGTGAACAGGGTGGAAGAGAGGAAACTACTACCTGAGAGCGAAACCCTTTGGGGTGGGCCGCAGGCTCTCCGAGCCCACCATAACCTCGGGATAACAGCAGATTATATCCATGGGCACCTGGGAGGAATTCACACTCTCTCTCTCGCTCGCGATGTGCGGGAACACCACAGGGGGGAAGGGAGGGGGGGATATCGATCGATCGAAGCCCCTCAAATTAACGAACCATCGATCAATACGCCACCACCATCACCATCGACTCTCGCTCTTTCCTCTCCTTTCTCTCTGCCAACTCTCTGTTTCCTCTCTCTCGCTCTCAACCACACACCAGGCGTTGCGAGTGAGTGAAGGGGCCGCCAGCGCCTCTAGTGTGGAGCGAGCGCTCACATGACCAGCAGGCGTCAACTAGGAGTAGGACAGACTGGCTGACACCACAGGCTCAACCCAGACAGAAGGACCCAGAAGGGGTTAACTCCACCATAAGCGAGCTCTTCCTTATGACACAACAGTCAGGCTGGCAAATAAAGGGGTGAAGAATTGGTTAAAATTTGAAAACAGGAACAGATTTAAGTGTTTTGTTGTTGTTACTGCTCTTTGATCTATAACTAAACTGCATGAAATGCAGATTGATAAGAGCGATGATTCTGATAGAACAATTTGGGTTTATATAGATTATTGATAAGTACTAGCGTGTCTCTTAAATCTATTATTATTGATTTAATTTCAGAAACAGAGTCTCTATGTTGTTTTTTAGCATCACTTCTAACATTGTATGTGTATATTGTTGGAGGCAGACTGTTGGAGGTGACAACATTTGTGGTGCTGCAGCTGTTAGAGGCTGTGTGTGTCATGTGTCGAGACTAACCTGCCAGCTGACGCGAGAGGACAAATTCTCCACGATCAGGCGGTTCTCAGTGCGCATCGGAGGAGGGTTTCGACTGAAACAAAGAAAAACCAACTCAATCAATTGAAGGGTAACATTGTATAGCTGAGTCACAGACTTTAGCACAGAGCCTAAGAGCGCTCATTAGCTACATGCCAATACCAGTGCTAATTAATATCAAGGATCTTTAAAATGCAATGAGCACATGTATTGCATTTTAAGTAAGGTGTTGAACATTTCCACCTTGTAGGTCGTTTATCACATCCTAATTAAGCTAGTTCACATCATTTGAAAAGAGAAACATCAATGCCCACTACGTTATAAACATGGATTGCAATAATCTGACTATTGACTTTCACCAGTGTTTAAACTGAGCTATTCACACAGTGCACTTATACGGCTACTAATTTACATGTTCCTTTCTCATTTGAATGAAAGCAAATACAACTTATCTACCATCATTAGAGGAAGTAACCTTTTATTTCCAGAACTGAGGGTGGTGTAGAAATCTTACCTCCGACTGTTTTGGGAGCCTCGGCCATAGCGATCAGAGAAACGCCCTCCTCCACTGCCGCCACCTCTGCCGCGGCCACCTCGCAGACGAACACGGGCGTGCTCAATGGTCACCCTAAAATTACAAGAAAGATTTTGACAGAACTTAGCATGGAAAAGTACAGTTTATTCACATTTTATGTTTACCACAGGAGAAATTCCTACCTTTCATTGCACAGCTCTTTGCCATCAAGCTCATACACTGCATCTTCAGCGTCTCTGGGGTCATCAAACTCCTACAGTTAACAGAACATAACATTTTCAACTTTAATTTAAAACATCCGGACCTTTTTAACACCTACTACATGCCATACTTAAATATGTGAGGAGAACAGTGCCAAACTATTTTAAAATATGCAAGCACAACCTTCCTATCCTTAGCTTCAAAAAGCACAGACCAAGCAGAAAACTGCCATGTCCCCAATACATACTGTTCCTAGAGCTGCTTCACCATCCACTACAAATTTAACTTCATACATTTCCTTTGTGCATTGCACTGCAGCACAACAGTGTCCATCAACAGCAGTTTACATGCATCAGTAGTTCTACAGATATCTCAAGGATAGGATGCAACCAAACTCAAGTGTATGGCACCACAGCAAAGGGTCTGAACATGATGTGTGTGAATGAGATGTTTTTTGTGAAACCTTCTAAAAGCACATCCTTGCTTTGACGTTATAGGTTATAGAGTATAGATTAAGAGCCAAAAAGTACATTTTATTCATTTTAACTAAAACAACTACATTTAAGGAGAGGTAAAATAAAGTTTGCCAACAAGAAAAGCATCTAGGGCTGCAATTATCATATACCTTAACATTATTTACTTTAGCAACTAACCTGCCAACTATATTCGTGAATAAATGACTGACAGTTTTGCCTATAAAACGCCAAAACTGACATCTTCAAATGTTTTGTTAAGTTATAGATTTTTTTAGTTTACTATCATGACGGTAAATAAAATGCATTTTTTACATTTGAAAGGTTTTTGGTATCAAACATTTGTCACTTTTCCTTAAGAAAAAATGACTGAAGTAATTATTCAGTTGTCAAAATGGATACCAATTACTTCTCTGCCGATTGACTAATTACTTGACTCAACACTGCAACTCTAAAAGGGTCAGAATACTTTATGAGTGTATGATTAAGGCTCACAGACTGGTAAATATGTCTTGCAGAAACCCCACCAAGCAAGACTTCATTCAAAAAATTACAGATTTTGAGCTGGATCACAGACATTCTGCTGACTGTTTTACTGAGCGGGTGTGTCAGCAAAGATGATGATGAACAAAGGGCCGATCTTAAATTAATAATAACTTGATATCCACTGTGCATATACGCCAAGATGACTCATTAAGACATACAGGATTCTGATGCTGTAAAGATTAGTGTAAATTGACGGATCTTTAAATGTAGTTTTGGGACATTCTCTGCATATAGATAAGAGCTGTCGTGACCTGTTTATTTGTAGCGTTACGTGACTTACCACAAACCCAAAGCCCCTCTTGAGGTCGATATCTCGGATGCGGCCGTAGCCTTTGAAGAACCTCTCCACGTCCTTCTCTCTAGCCGAGGGGCTCAGTCGGCCGATGAAAATACGACACCCACTCATGTTAATGCTGGAGGTGTTTCTGCAAACGGGCGATATACACATTAACTTGTGTTTTAAGATTTGGCTAATATAGCATATCTAGGCTAAATAACGACATGACCTAATTATGTTACCAGGCCGGTGTGATTTTGGTAGCAAGCTAGGCTAACCAGAAATCCGTAAGGCCTTGCTACCAAAATTAACCAGTCCTTGTTGGTAGCTAATTTAAACCCAACGACACCTGCACACGACAGTAAACGGTAATTCTAACAAAAAAGAATTGCAACGTTGATATTATAAGGAATTACAGATGTCTGTAAACATACCTTCGGGTAGTCTTGGTGGTAACTGTTTTAGCTAGCTGTCGACCAGTGACCGCAAAATGCAGAATCAAACAAAATGGAGCCTCCGCTGTTCGGGGAGGGGAAAGGAAAGCGCGGACCCAGGTGACGCACGACGGAGGAGGTTGACACTGCGGAACACGAAAAAAACCGAAGTGTGGCGAATGGGTTTCCGGACATGGCGTCACTGAACCGCCGAAGAGTGCAGTTTTAAAATCTGACCACTAGGTGTCAGTCAAACACAATAATACTTACTTACTACTTACAAAGAGTCATAACTGTATTTTGTACAGCAGCAGGACAAAGGGCATAATAATAAACCACATTTTCAGCCTGAAAACATAATTTTTCATACAGTTTAAACATACCTTTTAGGGGGTACTATTGAAGATACTGCAGCTTTACAGGGAGCTTAAGTCCGCATGGAGGTCATTCTGACTAATCAAACACAGCAGCATAATCCAAAAAGCAGTTATGAATCAGTTATAAATGATACGACACAAAGGCTACCTTTGCCCAGAACTACACTAACTTCCACTTTAGATTGGTAAATGATTGACTTGATTTTGAAGTGATGGTACTACTTTATTGTGGGGTTTTATAGTAATCTCAGAAGAGTATCCCAAGTTAATATAATGTGACTAATGTACTACCATATACAGTACCTTAGGTACACTAGAATTAGCTAAAAAAATATTTTTATCACTGGCTACATAGTGCTGGGACGTCAGCTAGGAGAGGGATTTCCGTGGTTCAGATCTTCCAGGATCTAATCCAAAGGAAAATGGATCACAGGTTTTTTACTAATAAAAGTGGATACACACTGTCATGGTTGATAGATGCTGGAAATGTCTTTGACACTGGATGTAGACCTGACTTTCAGTCTGAAAATGTGTACTTTATGTTAGAGTAAGAATTACACAGTAACACAGGGGACGTGGGCTTAAATAAATGACACATCGTCTTCCACATTCAAAAGAAAGCTTTAATTAGAAAGTTATATACACACTGTAAAATTAAATTAAACTTTATACAAATATTAAATTACTATCTTCACACCCACTGCCATGTACAGAGGAAAAACCAAAGCTGAAAGCGTTGAAACTAAGAATCAGGATGTGTACTTCTTTTTTAAACCTGTTATTTTTCATGGGAAGCGACACCGTACAACAGTGCTTCTGAACGCAAAGTTAATGTCAGTTTTTTTTCTTTTCAATCCCATAATATTTTAATGCCTTGTAGCAAAAGAGAAGCAAAGGAATAGTGAAATATAGGTGCTTATAGGTTCATCATCATCATCATCATCATCATCATCATCACAGTAGCCGAAAAAGCTAAGGGGAGGACAGAGAAGGATGGACATTCGTTCAGTCGTGCCCACAACACAACAAAAGTAAACTCATTGATAAATACACAAAGACAGTTTTATGCATAGAATAGAAAAGAACAGAGTAAGGCCATTAGGAAAACAGAACATGTTGCAATACTGTAAAGCAACCAACGCAGAGGCTTAAGATTATACATTTAAAAAAAAGGAAAGAAAATGTACAAGTCTAAGGCAACATTCTGTTTGCATTAATAATGTAGCCGTTGACAATGACAGACAGCCACAAATGCCAAATAAAACAGAGAATAGAAATTCGGACAGGTCTTTGTGTTTTGTCTTGTTTTTTGTTTTTTTCTAAGCTCAAAAAGTAATTCTCAGAATCCATCTGAGTCATGCTGTTTCCACGGTGACCAGCTCAACCGCCAAAAGCTTTTCAAGTGGCAATGAAAACAGGATGGATGACTTCTAACAAAATAACATGATTCTCTCTTAAATTTGCACTTGGCATTAGAAAGGGAGGGTGAGTGAGTGTATTTGGCGGGGGTGGGGTGCTATAGAACAAAATACTTTTATTATTATTATTATTATTATTATTATTCCACTGCAACCAGTTGCAGTTGTGTCGATAATGCACAAGAGTGGAGAGAGTCTTCAGTTCGGTGTAGAGGCGGGCGAGAGCCAGTTCCTCTTAAGGAGACTTGTGTTTTCCAGCCATTCAGCAGAAAATGATAAATATTCTAGCTTGAGAGTGCATGAATAATACACACATTGTGTAGTGGACTCATTGCCTGAAGTGACGCTGGTTTGTTCATGTGACTTATTCAACGCTGGGAGGGATTTTTTCCTATGGTGAAAGACAGGGACATTGTGAAGCTAGCCTCTAATCTGAAGAGAGGCGAATCAGGAAATGGCTGTATCGAAGGCCTATCCATATGAGGACATGTCCTCTCCTGCCTAGCTGACACACGCACACACACACACCCGCGCACTCAGATTCAACAATTCATGAGCCACACACACACACACCAAACAATAAATATAGTGGGAAGAGAATTAAACACAAACAACCTTAAAGTTAAGACATGTGCCCAGTCACCATGTTCAAAGACGACCCCTCTCCTAAGCTTACAGACAAAATGTGACATCATGTCTCCCTCTCCTTATACAACTAAGATGTGCAGCTCAGTCCTGGAACCAAGACACCAATCAATCCCACTCATGCGACAGAAGCAGCACCTTCCAGATACTGGGTGCAGCTGGCAACAGAAAAGAAAGGAGCAGTTTTTTTTTAATAGTTGTGATATGGTGCTTCGTAAAATGCTGCACCCTGCTTTTAGCTCTCGTGAAGTGGTTCGCAATCCCACTAATCCATATGCTAGACGCCGACCGGATACACAGATAGCTAGACAGCTGAGAGAGAGAGAGAGAGAGAGAAAGAAAGAGAGAGACAGAGAGAGGAGGCTTCATGCTTCATTCAGAGTGGGCCACTGTGCTGTGACAGCAATAACTAAAAACAACATGCAGCATTCACAAAGAGGGCCGCGAAAACCCAGCCCGTCACTCACAACTTTTTCAAGTACAGCGGGAAGACGATTCTGATTCTGAGCGCCGCAGCGTCAGGAGCGAACATCACAAGTTATTTTCTTTTCTTTCTTTTTTTTTTTTTATCCACAGCAATCCCAGACAGAGTCGACGTGTCTCGATTGCGAGCAATGTTAAGATAGAGAACTACACCTGGGAGGAGGCAAGTGTCTGGTGATACATAGCCTATGGTACACAACCTTGACTCAGTATGCATGATTTACTCTTATACATAGGATCTACAGGATTTATGTTGAGCTGGCACCACTCTGTTTGTCTGACTGAGTTTGATCCAGTAGTTGGGTCCAGTGGTGCTCCATCACTGCTGATGGTGCAGTGAGTATTGGCTGTTGGCTTTGCTCTGCATGGGTAGCAATGGTAGAAGAAGAGGTTCCAATGGGGGAATGGGGCATAGTTCCAGTCTTTTTCTCTGCTGGCTGCTGAGGGTGGGTAGGTTGGTGGGGGGGGGGGGGAGTCGGGGGAAGTAGGTTGACAGTCACAGTCAGTCCTGGTCAGCAGTGAGAGATAGAGAAAGAGGGGCTCTGCTGCTGATGCTGATAGCGGGCTGGCAGGCTTCATGCTTCCTTCAACAGGGGAATATCTGCAGGGAAACAGAGCAGACATATTAGAATAGAGCAGAGGCTATAGAGTTGTGTTTGGTGCAGCGCTCTAGCCACCACACAGTCACAGTATTAGTACCTCAAAGTAGCAATCCATTCCATCACCAGAAACATTTCAGTGTCAACTGATTTAAATGTAGTTGTTTGCAGTATGTGGTTTTGTCTACTCTAAACGTATGTGCCAATAAAAAAAATCCACAGATCTGTATTAGACCGGCTCCTCTGTGACTACATGTAATGTAATTAATTATTATTATTATTAATTATTTTAATGCAGTGAGTACGTTTATGCTTAATTACAAACTTTATCCAATACAGAGAGTTAAAGTTTTGAGTTAAACCTGCTCTTGTGTCTTTACTGAATGTCTCCAGCGGTACCTGAGTCCATACAATAAATAACATTGGAAATGGGGTGACATTTCTATTAAAAAGTATTGATTGTGTTTTTTGTTTTTTGTCTTCACTAGTCCTTGGCAACTGAGGAAAACGTCTGAATGACTTTGTGTGTCTTGTTATTTGAGCTACACTGATAAACTGGCTGATATCTGCTCATAGCATGTAGCTGGGTAAGGTAAGTGACATGACATTGCAGTGCACATTATTTGTCCACCAAAGTTTATTTTTCAGCTGTTAACTGTTCTGCTTAGTACATCCCTTGGTTATAATTCTTTAAAATAACAAACTTAAGGGAGCTGCTTTATCACTAAAGTATTTGAGTATTTGCACCTAACACATCCTTCTATGTATGTATAATTACACAGACTTTTCCCTCTTACCATCAGAAAATTCATCCGTAGAGGTGACAGAGAGCAGACTGTTCTGGTCGCTGCTCTCAGAGTCTCTACGGAGAGGTAGGGGGCCTGCGCATGCACCCCCAGGGTGCTCTCTAGCCCATGATGATGAAGAAGAGGAAGAGGAGGAGGAAGAGGGGGCCTGATGAACCAGCACCGTCTCTGCGTGACGGCGGGAGGAGAAGGATGATGAGGAAGAGGTGGATGGGAGACAGAAGTCTAAGTCTCTGTGGTGGCGGGTTCTGCTGGGGCCTTGGCCTCCTGTGGCCCCCTGAGGAAGCCCCTCAGAGAGCACAATGGGGACTCGTGACTCCGGAGCTGGTGGAGGAGGTGGAGAAGGAGGAGGACCGGAAGCACCGCAGGGTCCGCCGCTTCCATATACAGCCTCCTCATAGGAGGGAAGTGTCACCTGGACGCCCTCCACCATGATGGAACTGGCCTGGCCTGAGACTCCCTGCTCCCTCCTGATGGATGGAGAGGGGGGGAAATGACAAAGACAGAGTGAGTCAGACAGAAAGACAAGTGTGGGCAAGGTGGATTGTGACACCAGGCTAAGGTTGAAAGGCGTGATACAGTCATGTGTGTTGCGTGCCACAGCAGAACCTCTGAGTGGAGGTGATTAGTGTTGACTGTACAATCCCTTTATAGCAGGCTGCACTAAGCCCTCAGGCCCACTACACAATCAACAAGAGTGCCAATGAGCATTAGATCAAATCGTTCTGGCCTTTTTATCACAGAGCCACAGCAGACACGGTCAGTGACTGTGATGGGATTAACTTATTTTTTCATACTTTTACTTTCATTTCTCAGGTATTTAAAAAATGCCAACTTGTAAAACTGGTTGCCACTTTATGCGAGCAACTTTATGCAACTGGTTTCAACCAAAACGTCTGAACAGTAGGTGTGTCCTTCGAAAGAATGAGGGGCACAATCGTGTGTTAATTTGTGACAAAGTGGGAGGTAGTTTTACAGCACTAAAAATAAAAAGGCCAGTGTTCCTCAAGAGTAAACAAAAGAGTTCCTGGCAACGGCAGGTTGCTTAAGAAGTGGAAGGCTGACAAGAAAAAATTCCTTTCAACATTTTCAAGCTCTTTAGTCCAGCGCCAAGCACTGTTCTCACTGGTCAACAGTTATTGTCATCAGTTAATTTGACAATATTCATGAAATTTAGTCTGACAACGCAATCCAGATATGGTGAAGTTAAAGGTTTGGCATATATATGGTGTGAGAATATAGTAATGTGTATGTGTCTTACCTGCTGTGATGGAAGGACTTGAGTTTTGGCTGTACAAGAACAAACAACACCACTAAAAGCAGGATGAGTGCCACAGAACTAGCTGTGGATGCCACAATAGAAAGAGCCGGTATACCCAGCGGAGAACTTGGCTCTTTGTCTGAGGGGCACAAGCAAAGAGAAAGAGAAAAAGAGAGGAAGTGAGAATGTGGTTCAGTGATTCTGCATTTCCTGCATGAGATTGTGTTTGATTACAAACAAAGACGCATTGCATGGAAGCTGAGGTGAAAGACCTTGTGTTAGTCGGCAGCTGATCTGCATGGGGCCGTCCCACTCCCCGTTTTGGCAGGTGAGGAACTTGTAGTCTCCCTTCAGAGCGTAGCCCTCGTCGCAGAAGTACTCGATGACGGTCTTCTGGGTGAGGCGGTGGCAGGGAGATGGGTGACAGCGGTAGCCCCCGTTCTCTGGTTCAGTGGGGGGCGAACACACTGAGAAGAAGAAGAAAAAGAGGCGATAGATTTTTTAACGATCATGGTTGTTGTTGTGTACAGAAGATGTGTTTGGCCGTAATTTCTACCTGTGGTTGGAGTTTCATTCCTGTGGTTTCCCTGTTATGTTTCCCTGCTGTCTCTCGGTTTGTGTTATATCATATGCTACTGAACCAATGTGATATTTCAGTTTTGATGCAGTCATGTGTGTTAAAAGCAGAAGTTGATAAAGCTGTCTTTGGGAAGTGAGAAAAAAAAAAGGACATGACCTGTTATAATGTGTGTGCTTGTGCTTGTCACATGTATGTATTTGTGAATCCTGCTCACCGTTGTTTCTGATGCAGCGTGGCGGTTGATGGGACCAGGCTCCAGAACTCGTACAAATGATGGTGGTGGGTCCATCTGCTGTGTAGCCGGGCTCACAGCCATAGGTCAGCAGGGTGCCCGGAGGAAAAGATCCTCGGTTAGCTTCGGTCTGGTTCAGCAGGTCTCCGTGCTGCACGCCGGGCGGCCGCGCACAACCTGAGGACACAGAAACGAGAGAGGAGAATGAGAATTACTTGGTTTGCTTAAAGGGACAGGGACAAAACTAAGATACAAGGCTCCTTCCTCTGGCTCTAGGCTGGACTCATGATCTTTTTTTTTTACTGCTTATGTAAGGAACTACCAGCTGCAGGCAAACAGGGATTCTGAACCATATTTTAATAATGTAAGGTAACAAGGTAATTATAAGGTGTGTAAGTAACCTTAGAGGAGCTGAGACTGCCTCTAGACAGGATATGCAGCATCTTAATTTTCAATTTATGTATGTATTAGAGGCCTGCTGGGGAAACAAGGACAATTTGTCTCAAATGTGGCCTGGTTCTGAGAATTATTATGTACCAATATTATGTCAAATAAACCTAATGTTTACAGTCACTAATAGTGTGTTTGTTATGGCTGGCTCCATCAACGTCTAATGGAGGACCTGATAATAGTGACTGTAAAATTTCAGTTTTACATTAATGTAGGGCTTTTGGAATACTGTGCTGTTCTGTCATTACACTGACATGAACTGTCTGCTGGTCTCCTCCACAGGCAGCTGCCACTGGGTCAAACAACTTTTCACAGGCAAACTGTCAGGTTGACAGGCTGAGCTGATAATTAAAGCTCAGAGGTATTGTTACTTGAAACTAGGCTGCAGTTTACACAGGCATGGGAGAAGCACTGTGTCAACATGACAAGTTAGGTAGAGAAAGCCACGCTGCGCAGTACAGAGAATATCTACAGTGGATTAAAATGTCACAAGGAGCTCCATATAGATCTAATTTCTCTTGATTATCTCCCGCTTATTAAACTGTCTTCATCCCACGCCAGGACCGGTCTATCTCTCAGGCAGTGAGACGGGATCTTCAGTGAGGCTGGTTTACTTGGCTCTAATGACAGACTTGAAGCTCTAAGCCAGCCAATAAAGACAGGATGAGGCAGAAGACCTAAAGTTAATTGTGCTTTGATCCACCTTCCCATGCTCCGGCTATGATGTTGCAATGTCACGCCAGCTTCTTGTCTGTGTGTGTGTGAATTTAGCTTCTTATCTTCAGACGTTAATGATCTGTAAAGGTTTAACTTAGCTTAAGATTAAACAGTAATAGCAAAGGCAAATGTTTAAGCACCCTGTTAAAAAATAGGATAGAAAAATTATTATTATAAAAGGAAGGATGAATGCCACTAAATATTAGCAAATTCTTGATGCAAATGTCCTGCAGTGAGTCAAAAAAGCTATATAGTAGAAAAGAGGATGACTTGGCCTGCGACAGCCTCTGACTGGAATATCATTACAGAAATCTGTGACTAGATCTTAAACATGCTGGTTTTACCATGTCTACTTCCTGAAAAACAGCAATTACTTCTCATATAATCAGAATTTTCATAAATATTTCCCTATTGTCAGATGTTGGAACAACACCAGGGACAAAGATAAAATTTGGGTCTTAATCTCTCTATCTTCTCTAACAGTTGGCGCTGAGGTCAGACTGTTGCCTTTGCAAAGGAGTGTTTCATTGATCATTTTGATATGTTTTCTCTTTGGCTGTATTGCAGCATCACTACAGTGTGCATAGCCATTGATCTACATAAGTGCTTGTGGAAACCCCAAAATTGGCCATTTAAAACACACATTATCGATGTACCATTATATATAATATACAGTATAGTACTGTATTTACACAGTGCAAGTAAAGACAGACGAGAACGAGTGGGCGGAAAGCTTACTTCATTGACTCAGAGGAGAAGAAGTGAAATCTCATCATACTAACCACACTTCTCTGCACAGTAAACACCAGAGATAATGCGTCACCGCGAAGAAACATCAAAACAGGCAGTCACCTGTTTTTCAAATCTCTACCACTTCTGCCTGAGAGAGTTCATAAAGAATGCAAACATCTCTGTCATAAAACAGGAGGCCAGACAGCATTTAATCTATCATGCCATCCAGGAATATGAGAGCAGTTTCTCTATGAAAACAAATGGTTATTGATTTTTCTCCATGAAATTATAGAGGGCAATAGCAAAATAAGGTTTATTGTTGAAAAATGTGACTAGGAGATATAAACCAGATTTGGCTTTAATGTGAGGATAATTTAATCCTTATCCATACAGTAATCGTCCTTTATCCTCAGTGGCTAGTGCACCTGTATTCCTCATACTTTTTTTTGAATATTTCTTGTATTTGTCCTTCAATTGTTAGTCTAAATAATCAGTCTCTGTATGATGTTATTGCCCTTAGCAAACAGTGCAAGGTCCTCTCCAGTCATATATGAATCATTTTGTGCAATAACTGAGGAGGTGGCTCTCTCTGTCTGTGGCCACAATGCCTCAATGTCAGAACAGATCATATTTAATTAAAACCGCATTTCATTCATGATCAAACACTATGATCAGATGTTTACAGGTTTGTTGATACCATGTGGTTATTAAATCCACTTTCACTTTCCTTTTGTCTTCCAGTTAAATTTGGCTGCCTCTTATCTCTTCTCACACCCCTGCCCTGTCTTAATTTCCCCTCTCTGTCTATGAAAGATTCTTTCCTTCTCTCTCCTCTTTGTAGTAGAAGGGTTTTGAAGTCCCAGCCTTTGGCCAACGAGTGAATAATAGGATAAAACTCAACAACACCTTGACATGCCACCAGGCCCTGTAAGACCTCAAGCGAGACACCCCACAGGTACACTTTGGAAATATGCAAAAGAGCGCTTGGTGTCTCCAAGTGTCCTATCAATATGCTCTTTGATATGAAATGCGAGGTGGTCCATTACTTTATCAGATCATCTTCCCATAGAGGAAACACATGTCGTGCAAATGATTCTCCTACCATATACTGCTCTTGATTTACTGTGTTCACAACAATAAGACCAGGGCATTCTCCAAAAAACATATGCTGAATTAGAATTTAGATTAAGTAAATTAAATAATAGTTTTGTACAAGGTGGGCCTCAGTGTTTATTCTGTGCCAATGCTGACATCTAGTGGATGCTTCGCCTCCTTACCATGGTTCCTGAGTCGCTCACATTTGTTGGCAATTACTAATTATTAAGATATGTAATATTATTTTATCTAATTTAAATTAACATTATAAGGCTATTTTTTAGTTGTATTAAAATGTAAAGAGACAAGTGAACAGGGCAGCTGATACAAAACCTGTGTACCCCCTTCTTTGGCAAAAGTGGTTTAACCCAGTCCTTAACTTCCTGGTCGATAACTGCACCATTTCTATAATCATCAGTACCTCATTGTTTTAGTACAGGTATAGTTTTTTAGTCTCTTTCTGGCTGGTGGGCGATAATGCTAACAGGTATTAACGGTGTGTCCCTGTTTATTATTCGCGGTTGTAGTTCGTTCATTAGTTTGGCCAAAACAAGGCGCTGCACAAAACAAAAACATAACCAAGCTGAAACCGGCAAACTTGCTTTCTTGCTAACTAGCTTTAATTAGTCCACATCTCTAGGAGAGAAGTTCATGCACTAAATGTAAAGTTTGCTCTGTGTTTTGGCTTTTTTTTTTCATCAGGAACTGAGCTGTGTTACCTTGACCTTTCACCCAGTTAAATATAACTCTGTCCTTGAATGCACCCTGCTCCATCAGCTGAAGACCCCCTAAAGCATTTCTCAGTTAGCAACGGAAACGTGTTTTGTAACAGACCATATCATGGCAAATGTTGTTTACCTAATGTGTTTCAAATTGAATGCCTTAGTGTTGCCCATGTGATTTTCTTCCACTGATTTGTGACTTTCTAGGTGAAAGGTGGTAAGTCAGTTAATGCAGTTTTACGTTTCAGGTCCCTATGCAGAATATTCACTCAAGGAGCTCTTTATTAGGAACACCTTTACACCTGCTTATCCATGCAATTATCCAATCAACCAATCACGTGGCAGCAGTACAGTGTGTGTGTAAAATCATGCAGATACAGGTCAGGAGTTTCAATTAATGTTGATGGGGAGGTGTGATCTCCGTGACTTTGACAGAGCCTGAACTGCTTTGTGTCAACAGTCCAGGCTGGTAGTGGTGGTGTAATGGTGTGGAAAGTGTTGTCTGTAGGCCCAAAGAAATAATACCAAGTATGGTGTTCCTAATAAAGTGCTCAGTGACTGTGTAAAAATAAATAAATGAATAAAGGGGTATATATTCTATACATTTTTAAAAAAACTTTAATTTTGTTTTGTTCAGAATATGTTTTAATGACTATGATGATATTTAATAGTGCTAAGGCACATAGAGGGGATTCTTTTGGAAAGCTATGATATTCATTAAGTTCTCGGTTGTCTTGACAGATGCAGTGGCAGTAGAGCTGTACCAACAGGACTAAAATAAAGGCCCTAATAAAGGGAAAGGACAGTCAGGCCATTACTGTGAGTCACTGTTCCCATCTTGAAGAACTGCAATGGCTTACTCACAGATCCGGCTGAAAATCCTCCCCAGCGTTCGTTGTCTGTTTGATAAACTGGTGCAGGTAAAAGTAGAGGGACTTGCTCCTTTCAAACCTGTAGAATTAAGATCCAAATTGGTTGATGACAGAGGAGTGACTTTCAAGGCCTCCGCCCTGTACAAAGCAGATGAAACCGGCCAGGTGGATGTTAGCCGCGCACCTTCTCTAGGAGGAAGTTACACCGGAGTGGAGCCCATGGGTTTGTTTTGGGCCATGGCTCCAGACACTCTGCACAGTAAGCTCCTGAAGAAGAATGTGCTCAGCCCGACGCAGGTGGAGATCGCAGCAGTGAGCGGGGAGACCGGTGAGCTGTTAACCTCTGAAACTAACGAGAGGGGATTCATGACAGAGGGGATGAAGAGAATACCTGTGAAAGAGGGCAGGATACGAGGAGTCCTCTTCATACCACCAGGTTAGTTATACTTAATTTTATGGAGATTTGAGAAATGTACATAAAAATTTGAACAGTGTTTGTATTAAACCCAACATTCCTTTCCATTTCCTTCAGGAGAGGGGCCGTTCCCTGGAATTGTGGATTTGTACACTTTAGGTGGAGGTCTGACCGAACCCAGAGCCAGCCTCTTGGCAAGTAAAGGTTTCGTTGTTCTGGCACTGGCCTATTACGGCTACCAGGATTTACCGAAAAATCCTAAAAACCTGGACTTGGAGTACTTTGAGGAGGCTGTAACATATCTCAGGAGTCAGCCAGAGGTTAGTACAATAAAAATAACCATACTCATAATCTCTGAATCTTCAGTTTATCCCCCTAGTTTGATTTTTACTTTGTTTTTTTGTCTTACTGTGGAAATAGTGTCCAATTAATTCATTACAAATAAGTTGACAACATATCAGAGACACACTGTTTTATGCTTGTGTTTGCTGTGTCAGTGTTGCCATCTAGTGGCTTCTGATGACACAAACCTATGGCTGTTACAGAGACAAAACATTTTTTAGATGAAACAATTAATTGAGAAAATAAATGGTTGATTACTAGTTAATGCAGCTCTAGTTTGTATAAACTCTGGTTTCAGATCAAATTGAGGCAAAGTTCTTATTTATTCAGTAGCAGGAGAATATGTGCTTATTAATACAATACCTCTCTGTACAGGTCAAAGGTCCCGGGGTCGGCATCATATCAATCTCTCATAGCGGTGCACTGGCTTTGTCAATGTCATCTTTCTTCTCAGGGATCTCAGCAACTGTCTGTATTAACAGCTGCAGTGCAAACACTGTGATCCCTCTCCACTACAAAGACATTGTAATTCCTCCGCTCTCCCCTGTCGTGAAGAATGTTAAAATCACAGATTCTGGGCTCGTAGATATACGCGATGCCTTACCAGACCCCACCTTGGAAAAGAACAGGGCGTCTTTGATTCCAATTGAACGTGCCAGCTGCCAGTTCCTGTTTGCCGTTTCTGAAGACGACCACAACTGGAACAGTGCTTTCTTTGCAAAACAGGCTGCTGCAATGCTGAGAAATAATGGCAAAGAATCGTTTCAGGTGGTTACTTATCCTAAAGCTGGACACTTTCTGGAGGTCCCTCACATGCCTTATTGTCCATCTGGGTTTCATGCAGCAGTGGGGAGAGCCGTGGTGTTTGGTGGGGAGCCAAAAGCCCACTCTGAGGCTCAGCTGGACCTGTGGACAAGAGTCCAGGAGTTCTTCAAGAGCCACTTGGACAACAAGAGCACTTGTTAGCAAGCCATGCTGCATCAAGTGCATCAAGCATCCCAGAATGGCTGTCCTTAGCTATGCTTAGCTTTGCCTTGAGTTTCTAATGAATGAATTTGTAAAAGAGGCATTAATGATTATGTATTAGCATCCCTATGTTGGAGTTTTTGTGTTTTTGACTTTACTAGACTTGAAACAAACACTTGAAAATGGGGTGCCAGCTTTTTATGACTCCATGCTGGCGTATTAGCATATGCTAATTACGTCAACTTCACTATGATATCATAATGTTTTGCAAAAACACTTTCTGGCCATTATTCAACCCCGTACCTCAGCAACAGAAGGGGAGATTGTGACCATCTTTCACTTCTCGTCAGATACTGAGTCGGTGGTGACGCTAATCTTTGGTTCCCGTCTTGAAACTGGTGATTGTATAGATCCTCTGTGCTTAAATATTCCACTAAGACAACCTGATGATAAATCTAAATGGATTGCAGCAACCACTGTTTGTATTAATTACCGTTTTGCTCTTCCTAAAATGACATGACAAAATGTCTGCTTTGAAAACAACCTGTATGTGATGGGCCATGAATTGTCTCAGAGTGAGTATCACACTGTGTTTGGATACCATCACTAATCATCCAGAATACCTTAACCTCTCTGTCTCAAATGCAGTATTATCATAATGAATTCTTAGTATTGATGATAGAAGTTTAATCATTTACTTTGTGACTGGATAATAATTTTATATTTTAATGAAATTGTGTTTTACAAAATTAGCGTAGAAATAAATAATTCCAATTAAAAACTAATACAATGAGGCATCATCTTGTGTTCAGTGTAACAGTGGAGCACAGTTTGCTGTGTTTTTACACTGATTCATGACTCAGATACTGAATACTCTTATTAATAGAGGTAGTTTGATTTCATCCACATTGCCCAGCTCTAGGTATGAAAGCCTTAAATTATGAAACCCTCTCTTACATCAATCAGTGTAATGCAAATACAGTCAAGTACAACAGTGAGAGTCTCCTGGGATCAACTCAGTGAATGTGAATTATTTGTGCAAATGATGGCATCTAGTGGCAGCGCAGCCTCCCTACGATCATCTCTGATGTTTCCTCTGTATACTGACAGATATGTGTTGTCTCGTTCAGTACAATGTGAAACCAAACAGGAGAAGAACGTTCATGATGAAAGATTTTGAAATAGGCCTATATTTTAAATAGCAATAATCCCACTGTTGCGGTTTTATTGAAGTTGAAGTTAAGAAACGTCTCATTACTTAACATGAAGGGATTTTGTCTGTTTTCAGAGGATTGTGAATTTACTTTGATGATGCAAAGCTCTTCTCTTAGGGATTTTATTAACAAGTGTAACCTGCCTCAAAGACCAGAGTGTGATTGTGAAGTTTGGAGACAAAAACCCTGACACCTCTGCCTCCACATCCATCTTTAATGAACACAGCCTTTACAGAATCTGGTGCGGACGTGCATGACATATTTGTAGATCACCTGAGGGAGGAAAAGACTTTAAATTTTTTGAGTCAGTTGCTCTCTTTGTCTAAAGAAAATGTCACATATCTCTGACTAAACTGAACAAAAATTCTGATGCTGATTCTTAAGCTTTTAATCATTCATCTTGTGAATGAAACAAGGGGGTTCCCTGGACCTTCACGGAGGACGCTAGAGTGGATTCAGTGTTTTGAATGAAAACATGAGGTAAATGATGAAATGTTGTTTTGTATTATTGAGGTATGCCCTCTTCTATTTTTGGTATTTCCAGCAAAGGAAAGAGGAATGTCACGAGCTCCTGTGAGAGTACAGGCAGAGCAAGACAACAGCAGCAGTATTGTGAAAGGAGACCACCAGGTAAAGTCAAGTTATATCTTTTTTCCCCCAAAGAATTTAACCATGTTTTTTTGACCCACGTGAAGATTGGGTTACAAATGTCTTATTTTTAGGCTGATTTTAAAAAGAAAACTTTCTTTAACTATATTAGATTTCCCTCTTTTTTGGTACTGATGACAGACTACATGATTGTTATATTCAGGTGTGTGACTTTGGCCTCACTCCTTCCTCCACACTGCTTGTCATTCATAAGATTCAGTGGAGTTTCTCGGTTCTCTAAAGAAGAGGAGGTGCTCCCTCTCTCCTCTCACAGTCTTGCACCTCACGCTGTGAAATATTCACTTGCATGCTCCCCTCACCAGCCGGTCTACCAATAACCAGCCTCTGACAGTGCGATTGGCAGCGGCGGCAGGAGTAACAGCCTGTCAGACACAATATTTTCCTTTTTTTTCTTCTTTCTTTTTTTTTCTTCTGGACGACGAGAGGTAATGCTATAGTGTTGTTCTCGGTGCTGCAAGCCTCGTTCCCGGAAAGGACACTTCGCAACCCGCTGCTGTTTTGGGTGCACCGGGTGTCAGAGAGTATAGCATCCAGCCAACCTCTCACTGCAGCGCACGGATTTCAGCGGTGATTCCTACCCTGCATCCGCATTAAGAAATGACGGGGCATCCAGCCTAGGGCTCATCATTCCCCCTCGTGCTATTTTGTGTGATTGATACACCATGTTTTTTCCTAATTTATCAGACACGTTTAGAGGCAACACATCATCTCATTGCAGGCAGCTGGGCGCATTGCCTACCTGTGTCCGTCTTACATCTTCATTGACATCTCCTCTGCACATAATCTGACATCTGTAGATTTTTTCCTCTAGATCTTTTTTTTTTGTTGCAAGGAATCATCATCAATCAGCACACAACAGTTGAGAAATGCCTCTCCAGCGCTGGCTGCTGACATCCCGCCAGCCTTCTTTAAAAAAATAAACCGTCAGGATCGCGGGGGTGAACCGACATGGCTAGTGGGAGCCGGGCTGCGACGGTCGGGGACGGCGCAGCCAATTTCACAGCAGCCCACCTCTGGCTGGATCTCCTGAACGCCTCGAGCCCGCCGACCCGGTGGGACAGCAGCCCGCCTGCGGAGGGGACCGGGCTGGACGAGCAGCAGCGCCTCATCCGAGAGCAAGCCTACCGGGACTTCACCACCACCGTTCAGGTTTTCATCCTCATAGGTTCGCTGCTCGGTAAGTCACATAAACATACACTGCACGATTCACACGCAGGCCCCAAAATCATGCATATACATTAATTAGTATGAATGTATTGCACGCTTCGATGGGATTGCTTAATTAAGACATCCACACTCTTCATCAACTGTTTGTTTCCCCAAATCTGGGTCAGTGGGAACTTAGGGGGGAACATCCTTTGTGCCAAAAATATCTGAGGAAATTTGCAGCATCAAACAAATCTTCCAGAAGCAGCCAAATCTTCAATGCCTAAAAAACTTTGGGTGATGCTTGGGTTAATTGACTCAGTGCTGTAATAATAATAATTTTACAATTTTTAGGTCGTCTTCTTGTCTTCTTCTGCACTTGACTTCCTTCTGTCATGATCATTGAAATTATAGAGAAGATACACAGCAGTTCTTTGGGTTAAAACTCTCCTGTTAGCAGCCCCGTTACTACAGCTCTGCGGCTGTCCAATACAGATTTTGCGGTGCTCTGGTGTGCTCCTAGTACACCACATACTCACATGGACCATTTTCACTAGGTTCTGCACTTTAATTAATCCATCCTAATCCAAAACAGCTGCTATCAGTCATTCATTGTGTGCAATTCCATTTCAAAATCTCTTAGTTCATGTTTTGTCTCTATGTATAGAGTCCTGTGTATATTGCTCTTCTGTTAATATTTTTTATTACATTGTCATGTTTATACTGTTCTTATGTGTATATATATATGTATATATATATATATACATATATATATTTAGCATTGTCTTTTACTCGTATTTATGTCTTTTTCTATCTTTTCAATCACTTATGCTGCTGCAACAATGTAAATTTCCCCATTGTGGGACTAATAAAGGATTATCTTATCTTATCTTATCTTATCTTAAACCTTTAGGCTGGTTTAGGATACTGGTCTACTACACCATTCAAAGACAAGACATACATATGTGATGTACATGCAGGATACAGTTAAAGACTCTATGAACTCTACGTTACTTTTAAAGTTAAGCTTGGTTTGTTTAGTATATTTCCAAGCTCTTGGTGCTAAACCAGACTAGTCAGTTTACCACCACACTGATCACAAGCTGGTCTGAATCAAGTCTAAGTGCGTGTGATTTCGTTCAGACTTGTGCACCTGTGTGGCATCTGTCTGCATCTGTGTGCAGTTTTGTGTGCATAGTTTAGTTAGTTTGAAGTTAAGGATTTGAAACAGCAGCACATTAATGAGTAATGTTTCCCCAAATCACTAACCAATCATCGACTTGTAAAACGTATGTGTATTTGGTGCCTTCTCCCATTAATGACAATTTTTTTATGTCAGAAAACTGATGAGAGTCGGTTATGTTGGTACAGGCTGTGGTGCTGAACTTGACATGTGTTAGCTAATATTACCTGTTCCCCCACGAAATTGGCAAATATCAGTGGCACACTCTTACCGCACACATTTTAAGCTTCTTTCAACCTGAGTCTGTGCTGGCTCTGTGACAAATATTCCTGCTGCTGCCAGAGGAAGGCTGCTGCTGATAATGATGAGAGCGAGGAAGGAGCCATGTCACACAGTCCTGGCTTTGACATCCCCTCCATCATATCAGCAGCCAGAAACATAATCCCCCTGCCTAAAATGAGAGCCGCATATGAATGTGTTATTTGTCATATATGTGGCTGTAATATGCTGCCTCCTCACCGCACAAAACACACTCAGCCATGATTGGTAGTGCTGTTTAGGAAAGTATGGACTCACTGAGAGGCCAGACTTTGTGCCCGCGAGTAAACATATTTCGCCATGATGAAATATGGTGAAACTGACACCAAAACTGCCAAAAAAATTGTTTCTCTGACTCAATACCACCTCCTGCTGTGCAGTGCAGTGTGGCAGGGTTGGGGAAGGATGACATGAATGGCTGCCTGTTGGGCACATGGATTTTCTCTCTACATGTTTAATACATGGCTTGTAAAACATCTATTTTCAAGCAACCCTTTTTATATGAACCCAAAAAATGTAAAATAAATGATAAATCCTGCACTTGTCAACAGGAAAGAGTGAAGAATACATTTCCAGTGACACAGAGTGCATGATTATTTGTTATGGAATGCAAGAATATTGCCACTTCAAAATAAAATGCATCAATCTGAATTAATTCTAGGATCAGTCACTATTAGAACAACCATTTCAAGGCTGATTGGAGGCTGCAGTCATTTCACTCCATCTATACAGCGATAAAAGCTATTTTATCAGCAGGCAGCTCTCGACCTGACTTTGAAACCCGGAGAATAAAACAGTGAATAATAAAAAATGGTGGTCTTTGAGGTTTAGACTTTCAAAAATGTGTGTCCTCCATTCTCAACCCACTTTTTAGGATATGAAAAAGGTTGCCACTTTTTTTGATAGTCAGACAGCACAGATGATCAGGAATGCATGAGATACCGATGTTGGTTCCATCATGTAGGCACTTTTGTTGTCCTGATGGGATCGTGATTGAATTTCTCTCCATCTCCAAAGGGAAATCAGTGTGAGTTGCTGAAAAAAATGGCACCAGTTATCATGTGGAAATACAGTCAGTGCATCTGAGGTGTCTGCATCTGTGATACACCTTTGACAGATGCAGTCACATGTGTTAAATATCTCCACAGATCAGCTATGACACCTGATGCACAGACATGAGCATGTACTTATATGTTTTGTTTATCTTCTTTTCACTTCCCTCCCTTTTCCATGATGCACAGCACCACGCAGAGGTGAAGAGAAACTGTGACCTCAAGTAATTCACTATACACATTCACATTAAAGGTCTCACTCTGGCAACAGTCATTGTATGTGGTTGTTATGGTGTTTAACTCTTTTACACCAGATTAGTTCTGGTTCTTGAGGTGGTTCTGTTCAGAGACTCATTACTATCCAGTGAACCACCTCACATTTCCCCTAGTTTTGAGTGGATGCACCCAAAGGATAATTACGGATTTTCTCATTCTCATCTCTTTCCAACCCGTAGAATACGACACTAAAAACACTGAATGGTTGAAAATTAGATGCGCAAACTTGAATGGGACCCATTTCAGGCTAGTGCAAAGGGGGTATGAGTGAAATATGCAAACCCATGATTTCTTTCTTTTTTCTTTTTTTTTAATGGCTACACCATTCAAGCAAACTGAAAGTGCATTATTATATACAGATTTCCCCAGATTCAGCCAAATGTATCTGGCAACTTTGGAAACTTAAAGTTCCTCCCACAGTCCAAAGACATGCAGGTTAGGTTAACTGGTGGTTGTACCCAACCTCTTGCCACATGTCAGCTGGGATTGGCTACAGCCCCCCACCCCAAAGCCCCTCAAAGGATAAGCGGTGTAGGAAATGGAATAAAATAAGCAATATGATTCATTAGTGAGCTTTAGGTGTTGACAGGGGGATTTTTCAGCTTTTGAGAGAGCCAGGATAGATGTTCCCCTGCCTCCAGTCTTTATGCTGAGCTACAGTTTCCTCCACATTGAACGCACTATTCACCTTCTTAACTAATTCTCTGGAAGAATGGAAATACATGGATTTCTGAAAATGTTGAACTACTCCTTTAAGCTTGTAACATTCCTAGTCATGAGGAGAGACTATTATCCATTTATTCAGATGAAGCACAGATCAAAGTTTGACTGTAAATCTGATTAATGTGCCACAGTGTGCATGGCACTAGCCAATGTTGCCAACGTCTGTAATCAGGTCTGTGAGGAATTATGTGAACTATTCGGACCTGTGGCTCTCTGTTCCTCTGTGGGTTACCATTCATGAAGAAGTCTCTCATTGAAATGAAAAATGATTATAACACCACAGGGATGCAACTACGAAGGTGTTAAGTGCGTTAATGATGTTTCACACTTTGAATGTTAACAGCACACCCTACTATGTTTAGACACCCGGATGAGTCTTGTTCACCTCACTGATAACAGCAGCTTATTAACACCAATCCTGAGATGACACAGCTTACTTTCATGTACATGAAACAGACAGCAGAAGCTTTTTTTTTTATTTTTAAGTATTGTTTTTTTTCATGTCACTATCTATACTGGGACTGCTATTTGTTAAGTGGAAAAAGCAATCATGTTTAGTGTTTGCTCTTTCTCCTCATTGGCTCCTGTCAGCGTGGTTGCCAAGGTGTTGCTCAAGTGCCAGGTGAGTATTCCAGGCACAAAAGGACAAAGTGATGTTACAGACAATGCAAGCTCTGGATATAAAAAATTTGAGGCCCCAATGTTGTCTGCATGAAAACACTTACAAGGACATGCATTTATTAGTCTCAGCTATGCCTTTGTTTGTAGAAGCACTTTGTCTTGAAAATTGCTGCACAAATAAACTTTTGTTTTTATAGATGTTCTTAAAAAAACATTCACATTCTCAGTTATGTAATGTTTGTCTAGACTTTTATCTTTTATCAGCCATAAAGCTTATATAGTATATGATAAAATGTCTCAGAGCATATTCCTAAATTGTTCATTAGCATCTGGAAGACATTCGCCAGCTTCCTTTTTCATCCTGTTTCCCTGTTTAGGTGGGAAATCCTTTAAAGTGTGTGTAACACAGCATGTTTTCCTGTTATTAAATATTGTGTTGAAACTCACATACGTCACTTCTATTGCAACCGCTGCGAAGGTGTGACATCACACCATTGCTGCTGTACTGTAGTTAAACTCACATAACTCCACTCATGCACTTGACTTAAAACTTACAGTGATTTGTAAACAAATGGAAACTATCAGTGATTGAATCCAACATGATTTTGCCATGTGGTTAAGACCTTTGTTCTTCTTATCTGTCTCTCTCTTCTTTATCCTCTTCTTTTCATTTTCTTGCTTCATCTTTTCTCTCTCCTCTTCTTGCCCCCTCACATCAAGACTGTCCTCAGAGGAAAAACAGCACTGGTTATTTGTTCAAATGCCTAAAGTGGGGTTTAGTTCGACCTCGTCACAGACCTGCAGTAGCTTTTTAGACATGGCAAAGCAGCCAGGCTCCAGTTACCAGTAGGTTAGTCCACCACTTTGATCCAGACTGAAATATCTCAACAACTTTTGGTTGGATTTAAATTTTGTAACAAACATTTAAATTGATGACTCCTGATTTTCATCTAGAAGCAGCGACAGGTCAATGTTTTCATGCATCCTTTGAAATATCTCAACAACTATTGGATGGACTGACATGAAATTTAGCAGAGCACAGGCATTCATATCCTCCCAGGATGAGTTGTAATAACTTTGGGGATCCCTGGACGTTACCACTCATGTCATTTTCAGCTCAGGATTTCATTTTGTACCACACTGGTTTTCTGACCACATACCTTTAGTGCCAATCAGCAAATGTTAACATGCTAACATGCTAAACTTAGACGATAAACTTAGTGAATATTGTAGGCTACCTGGTTAACATTTGCATGTTAGCATTGTCATTGTGACCATGTTGGCATGCTGTAGTTAGCATTGTAGCTCCGAAGTGCCGAAGTACAGACTCACTCAACCACTAGCATGGCTGTAGACTCTTTCCCTAACCTTAACTACTGTGAGTGCTTTAGTTGCCTTTAGGGTCCAAATGACTGATGTTTACATTTTTCCATTGATGTGAATTAGAGCTTTTGTTGCTCAGAAGCAAAGACAGAAGTAGCATCACTTTGTTATAGTGCCGGAACAGTATATGATACTTTTCTTCTTCGTGACACAGAGGAGGTGTTGGCTTGTCAGTGCCTTAATCAATAGGCACAATAAGAAGTCAAAATATCAATATAGTCAAGTCTGTACATGTAGGGCTCATGCATATTTTATGTAATGCTGTTAACAGTGAGTATTTGTGCTATTTTCATAATCCCATGTGATTCAGGTTCACTGAAAGCAGAGTGTACCTCATCAGTAATTACCCCTACATTAGGGTTTCCCTGAAATACTACATCAAATAATGCGTTGTGTTCTGTCGCACATTGCGTTACCGAAATCCTGCACAGTAAGAAACTAGCAGTAAAGCACACCATGTTCCCATAAAAGCAGTGTCTGCCAGCTCCATCTAAAACCTCTCAGGACAAATCTCAACAACCTAATCCACAACAACTGATTGTTATATCTAGCCATGCCCAGAGTTTCATTGCATTTTTTTTTCTTGTACACCATTTGATGATGAGTGATGTTTCTCTCAGACTGACTGTGGTTTCTCTTCTTCTTCTTCTTCTTCTTCTTCTTTTTTTTGGAACATTTGCAGACATAAAGAATCGATCTCAGGCAAAATAAAATAAAATAAAACCCTTTTCCTCCCCAGAGAATATCTTGCTCTGTTTCTCACAACAAGAGCACAGCTAACACTCTGTGGGTAATTACATCTGGAGAGGCTGGTATCACACGTCGTCTCTGTGTGACCTGACATCAGTCAGTGCGGCGCACAGAGTACAAAGTTCACCTTTTTTAAACCTAATTAGCGATCATTATCGTGTTGTCATTCCAAATTATGGAGGGATTTTAACATCAAAATGCCACAGTTCCCCTGCTTGCACCTGATCCTGTGCTGCCTCGCTCAGTTTGAGTTTAATTGATTTCTCCTCCCTGCAAAGAGCTCCATGTGATTTTTATTTTCAGTAGCTTATAGTTAAGGCTATAGTTAAGATTACCAGTGCTGATTACGTGTATGCAACTATGCAGGCATAATTAAACATTTCTTACAGCGGATGTTTAAATTGTGACAATTCACACTGACTTTTGATTCTATATCAACATGGGTCTGAAACTTGTAGTGTTTTCTGCTGTAAGAGGACGTTGATCACCAGAGTTCACAATATAAATGAGCTTTTATTGCAACAAATCGAGTGTTTGCACCTGCGAATGATCATTTCCAAGTGTGATTTCCCCTTGAAGTTTTCTTTCATTGATTGCACCTGTTACATTTGAATATTATACCGCACTGAACATGCATTACCTTGGCTGTCAACGGCTAAAAGCACCAGTTCATAGTCCCTTTCCCCATGCAATCCTTTTATTCCTTAATTTATTCAGTCGCAGTCTCTGTGCTAGATGGAAGTCAGGAAGACGTGATGGATAAATCATCTATCCATCTGCTCTGATTAGACACACGGTCACCCTTCTCTCATACCAATGGACAGTTTAGAGTCTCCAGGCGACCCAGCTATTTTCCCTCTGGAGTGTAGGAGGGAATTGGAGTGCCTGGCAGAAACCTAAACAAGCATGAGGATAGGATGCAGAAATATCTGGGGGGGCTCAACCTCCATAAATATCTATAATCTATTATTATCTCCAACTTTGAAGGATTTCTTTGTTTAGTTATGTTCATTTGGCAAAAATAATTGCAGTAATATTCCTGAAAATGTAGATTTGTCTTTTTATATATTTGTTTACAAGTGAAAAATTAAGAATAAACCCCAAATGCTAACTTTTAACTTTTAATGATATATATTAACATCTAAGGCAGCAGCTCCTCATTCTTGGAAAGCCTCAAAATAAACCAAGGGCAAACAGCAGTCTGGACTGCTCTGCCAAGAAATCTTTTTGGGCATGTGCCATCCTACCAGGATACTTAAACTCTGTCCAGTAAATGTTTTAGTTTATGTTGCAAGTCACAAATCAAGTAAACAGGTCATAAAAACTTAAAACACAAACACAAAGATGCAACCAACTGAACGTTTCCTCTAAAGTTTAGAAACCAGGAAACAAACTGTATGTCCGATCTTATCCTAAAGCTCTTCATCTTTCTCTCCACAGGAAATGCCACAGTGTTGTGGTGCACCTGCTGCACCAACGTCTTTAAATCCGTGACCAATCGCTTCATCAAGAACCTGGCATGCTCGGGCATCTGCGCCGGCCTGGTGTGCGTCCCCTTCGACGTGGCGCTGGGAGCCAGCCCTCGCTGCTGCTGGTGGCTCCACACTCTGCTGCTCTGCAAGGTCATCAAGTTCCTCCACAAACTCTTCTGCTCCGTCACCGTGCTCAGCTTCAGCGCCATCGCACTCGACAGGTCAGTTCAGAAAACATGGTTGACACAAAATCCTAAACATCGGTAAAGTAGGCAGAGGAAATTCATTTTTTAGTCAGGGATAATTGCGGTTTTCACTTGAAATTAAAATGCAAGCATCTTACAAAACAGGTAAAAAACCAAAACAGCACTCTGTCCCTGAGTAGGATGAGTGATGTTTTGTTGTTCTACTCACTTCAGCTCCACAGCCAGAACCACTGACTTTGAAATATCTGTTTGAAAAAGGCCAGTGGGCACATCCCACTCACTACACTGGATTTGGAAGTACCACTTGAGAGAGGTGGATGGTTTAAACTGATTCTCTGATCGGTTTATCAATACATGGCCTGGCTGAGTCAGCTGAAACCATCCTTTTCCTGAAAATGGACACTTGTGGAGGCACAAATATCTGGGCAGCACAAACATCGAACAAGGGAATAAACTCTGGAAGATTCTATTTGTCTTTTTCAGTCTCCATCTGCACCCTGTGGCGTGGATGAAAGGGGGTAAGAGGTTGCTGGTTGATGGAGCATGTATACGCCATGCTGAGAGGCCGTGTCCCAGGCCTCCCTGCAGAGCTAAAAGCTGCAGCCAAAAGTAGCCTGAGATGACTACTGCTGCTGCTGATACAAGTCTCACACTTATAAAGTAATGCCAGGGATGCCAGTTTTACCTCACCTAAACATTTTTCACTGTATTTGTCCTGACCTGTTCCTTTAGCAGTAATTTTGTATTGCTACCATTGAACAATATTGTTAAAGTGTTCAATTAAATGTCCTTTAATTTGTCTTTCTAGATTATGGCTAGTTAAAACCTGGAGAATCCCCTTTTATTTAAATTTATTTTTGTAAAATGTAATCTACAAAATATAAGAATCTGTCTTAAAAAATCCCAACACGTGTAGCTGTAAAATATAAACTTATGTGATAAAACCCCTGGAATTCACAGAAATATTACCATGACCTTTGTGTCCTTACTGGTATCTGTAGCTAGATGGCCTGTCTGCTCCTCCTTCTACATAAGGTACCACCATGTACCAAGCACCATGTCAATCCATGTGTTAGTCTGTATGATTCAAAATTTCTCGAAAAATATTAACCTTCTTTAGCTACCAACAATGAAGAAAGTTACACTAAAGAGACCAGAATCACTTTACGTTATTGTAGAAACCAGGTCACATTTAATTTGAAAATCCTCCTGAAATTCCTCAAAATATACCAGACACTAGATACAACAGTATCAAAAAGATGACTGACATTTCTATACTATAGGCCACATTATGAAAAATTAAAAAACCATGCAGGACTTCATCAAATCAGTATAACCGCACTGACATATTTCATGGGTGTTTTATGGTGATTGCAGTCAGATCCTGTGTTGTTGTAGCCTCGTCTCAGCCTTGGTTTCACTGCTACACAAGATTATATCAACTCCATAGCAACTAATACAAGCAGAATGCTATCAAACCAATGAATTATTTATTCTCAAGGAGGGCAATCGAGGCTGTGGATATACAGGCAGGCTTAGACTGCAGCACAGTTATGGGTTCCTGTATGCGCACACACACACACACACACACACATGCACACACTCATACGGTCGCATGTGCTGATGAAGAGACAATCCAGGGAAATAAGCAAGTCCTTTATGCGATTTGTTTTGCTTACGACTGGGACAACAGTAGGATGAGAGACAATCTACATATTATTATCTGTAATACAGAAATGAGGAGATCTAGTTATGCTGTTGTGGGTGTGCATTAAAAACACACCCACATGATTTCAACTTCTGCATAGGGTATTGCGCCACAGATAAAAGGAGAGAACACCCTTTCATCCCATTCCAATAAAATTATTGTAGCATTAAATATGCACACCTTTCCTGTCCCCTCCTAGTTGCAGGGCATTATGTTGCAGTCATTTTTTTTAGGTTATAGCATTATTTCAGAAGCTGAATTCAGTCCGCAAAAACATTCGTATTATTAAAGATACCTTTGTTATTATTTGAGTCTGAGTTGGGCTGCTATTAGCACATTTGAATTAGTTGCTATTTGATAAAAATGTCATGTATCTTTTAGCTGTTTTACAGAGGCATTTATCGAACATTTTCATACTTCAGAGAAAATTATCTGCTGGATAAATTTGGTGCCTAGAGAATCTACTAAAAAATAACTGTACCTCCTTCAACTTCTGTCAGAATTGCAGCTAATATAAAAGGTGCATGAATTTTAAACTAGCAAAAACACTTAAGGCTTTACTTCAGTGACACAAGGTCACAGTTTCACTTATACTTTACTTACTTGATTGACTATACGACCACAAAAATTAGTGGATGTGTATTTTCAGATCATAATAGGCATCTTAATAGGCATTATTAGCGTGACTGCTTTCAGGCAACGCTCTAGTCAGATAATAAACCTTTTTCACATCAGACGTTTTGACTTGTTCTATTCAAGTGTCCCAGTAAGCTATGATAGTGTGGCAGTCAGCATACACAATAAATCCAGTTTGATCTTCCCCATATGCTTCATGCTAAAATAAATTCTGTTTTGTCTGTAGGTACTACTCTGTGCTGTATCCACTGGAGAGGAAGATCTCAGATGCAAGATCCAGAGATCTGGTCATCTATATCTGGGTCCACGCGGTGGTAGTGAGCCTCCCCGTGTTCGCTGTGACCAACGTGACAGACGTCTATGTCACCTCATCCTGCTCAGACGACCACGCCCGCTCCCTGGGCCACATGGTGTATGTGTTGATCTACAACGTCACCACGGTGATCCTCCCGCTGGCCCTGGTCTTCCTCTTCATGCTGCTGATCCGCAGAGCGCTCAGTGCCAGCCAGAAGAAGAAGGTGATCATCGCAGCACTGAGGACTCCGCAGAACAGCATCTCTATCCCGTACGTGTCCCAGCGAGAGGCCGAGCTGCACGCCACCCTGCTGGCTGTGGTACTGGCTTTCTCTGCCTGCAGCGCCCCTTATGGGGCCTTGGTGGTTTATCGCACCATTTTGGCAGACATCAAGGAACTGCCCATCTCGCTGTACCTCACAGCCCTCTGGCTCCCCAAGGTGTCTCTGCTCACCAACCCACTCTTGTTTCTGACTGTTAACCGCTCGGCGCGTCACAGCTGGCTGGACCTGCTGGCCAGGATTCACAGACGTTACAGCCGGCGCAATGTGGTCAGCACCGGGGGTCTGGCCTCTTTAGGAGCAGAGGGCGTGATTGGGGAGCCGGTGGGACTGGAGACAGCTGGCCGCTCCGGGAGCCAGCTTCTGGAGATGTTCAACATTGGCCAGCAGCAGATCTTCAGACCCTCTGAGGAGGAGGAGGAAGAGGAAGATGTGGAGAATGAGATCCCCTCTCAGGGATCAGGAACCTGCTCCGGACCAAAAGAGGACCTCAAGGGCAGGTCGAGACTAGGGAGCCTCAGAGGGGAGGTGATCACCAAGAAGGACCCTCTGCAGGGCACAGGGGGAGGGCTGGTCATCACCAAAGAGGGCCCTCCTGCAATCATAGCGCCCCGGGCCTCTCCCGTCCACACATGTGCATACGCCTCCTCATCACAGGTGGCACCAGCTACACCTACAGAAGCTGAGGACTCTACGCAGTTTGGTTTTGGACCATTTGAGCTGCCGCCTCAGTGGTTACCCGAGACCAGGAACAGCAAGAAGAGGCTGCTGCCTCCACTTGGTAACACACCGGAGGAGCTGATCCAGACCAAATTGCCCAGACCACGGCCTGAACGGAGAATCAGCAGAAACAATAAAGTCAGCACCATTCCCACTGTGAACCAGTGAAGCATTCCTGCCCAGCCTCAGATCTGCAACACCGGACACAGCTCATTACAAGTTAGGCCTCATGGGTCAACCAGGCCTTGGCAGGATATTGACGTGTCAAGCTGCTCGGTGAGATGCTCGGTTTCTTTCGGGGTAATTTAAACCTTTTGACTTCATTCTTCTCAGATGCAGTAGCAGCCATTATAGAAGTCCAGGTTTTCCACTTTACTGCACAAAAGCTAGACGCCTGAAGCACAGCAGCTTTCTTATTGGACGAAAATCAATTTCATATCAAATATTCACCACACTGTGAGTCTGCTCAGTCCAACTTCACCACCACTGGAACAGAACCAATTCCATAATTAAGGACTTCTACAATGACTACATGATTGAGAGGGCAGATACTATTGAATCTCCCGTCTTTGATTAGAGCTGGCTTCAGTAGTTAAATGAACACACTGTACAAACCCAATTATCCTGAGAGATGCACTGATACTGGAAGATATATTTCCATAGCAAATAATCAAGTGAGGATATTGAACCTCCTAAGAAAACATTTTGTAAAATGGTTATGCTGTAATTGCACTCTGTAAATGAACACATCTCAGTGTCCAAGTTTTACTTGCCCTTTGCTGGCCTTTGTTTTTCTCAAGTCTCACTTTTAGAATATTTCTTTAAATGTGGTAGATGTTGTCGTCCTTTGTATTTTAAATGTAAGTGGATTTGATAAGATGAAAAATGCAGATGTACAAGACAGTATGCAAATACATGTTATAAAAATGTGACATTTTCAGAGTTTAAATGTGTGTGTTAACTTGTTTTCTAGAACCCAAATTGCAACAAAGAGACAGAAAAATGGAAGAATATTACTGGTATGAGAAGAAAATCATCCAGGTCGGGGATCTTTTAGTCCCTTTTGATCAATTTTATTGATTTCTCCCGGGTTTCCTGAAAATCAATTTGCTGGTTCAATCTCTAAAATAAAGCAAATAAGAGCAGAAATGCAAGTGCACATTTTATATGGTCATGAGCTCTGTGAAATGATTTTCAGTTTCAGATTTCTATGACACTATCGGCTTTGTATTCTTTTGTGATGCATTATTCAATCGAAGCAGCCTCAACCTGAAGCTCTGGCTGAGGTAAACAGAGCTGGGCTGCACTTCAAATATTTGTCAAGCCGTAACTCCCTTCGGGGCTACCCACAATCCCTTGCTATGTCCACAAAGAACCTGAATCTATGCCGCGTTACCAGGGGAAATTGTTCAGTCACGCCTGGCTGGAAACAATATCCATTGCTACTACACGTAAGCAGGAAAGAGATGAGTAATATGTTTACTCTCACACCTCTCTCCCAGTTATAACTGTATTAGTGATCGTGTTAGATGGTTCTCATAGTTTACAGTTGCTGTTTTGGTGGATATACAGCACAGAAGGAATACTGAGCCCAAAATGCTGTTGGAAATACAAAGCGTCACATGAAACAGGAAGATCATTGATTTTTCACATATTTCCCGCCTGACTTGATTCAAGGTTTATTCAAACAGCCTTTAACTCCTGCGACCATTAAGAGCTTGACAACAGAGATACAGCGCAGCTATATAACACAGACATGATTCACGTAAAATGTGTGAGTTTAAAAATCTTGAGAGTCAAAAGGTTGGTCCAGGAAAAAGAGATACATTTTCATAGCTGAGATGCCTCAAATTTAAAAGTGTTGGGACAGTTTTGGTTATTTCACTTGAGAGATTTTTATATTTCTGTGTTTGTTGTTGCTGTTCTCACTACTTTGAAGTGGGCTGGACTCTGTTGGAAAAAGCATCAATCAGAGTTTAGCAGCATTTGTGTTAAAACCCAATGAAAGTTGGTGGGTTGTTTGTGCAGGCTGCCAGGTCACTGTGAATCAGAACCACACCCACACAGTGTTTGAGTGTTTAACTCAAAAATAATAACTAAGTGTTTGTTTTGACCACCAAACATTAACGTTCTTTTTTATTTGTTGTGAATACTAATGTTACAGAGAGAGGAACCTGTGGTTAATTGAATTATTATAAGATGTTGAACCAAAACAACAAAACAATGACATTATCGAAACAGTAAAAAACTATTCTACTAGATTTTATTGCAATAATCAAATATTGCTCAAAACAGGAGATGGATGATTACGTTTATCACCCAGATGCTGGATCAGAGTTTTTCACTGATATCATCATATGCAAAGTTATTACTATGTGCAACACTGATGCTCAAAACGTGCTGGAGTGGGAAATCACAGTGGTGGCCAACTATCGGAGATCAACTACTCAGCAAATACTAACTATGTTTTAGGGAAATAGAAGCAAATAGGATCTTGTGGAGATTGTAATTTTTCAGTTCAGTTCAAGGGAGTCCAGTGCTCAGAAATGACAGTTACATTATATGAGGTGAGTAAACTGTTTGCAGCTTCTTTCTTTATTTGCACCATGAAGTTGAAGAAGACTCCTGGCTTTTGTCTGGCATGAAATTATAAGCTCAAATGCACAGAAATAATACATATCAGCCAATCATAACGTGTGTTTTCGAAGAGACAGTGAGGAATTTGAATGTTCAGCCCTTGATGTTAAAATGGGACAATCTGAGACCTACAGTCAGCCAGAACAGAGGCTTTGACTAGCTCTTCTCTGAGTGACAGAGCTACCAACTAAGCTCTGTGGGAGGGTTAGGGTTAGGGTTAGGGTTAGGCAGGGTTTTGGGCAGGGTGTCTGGGTTAGAATAGTGGGTGGGTAAACAATCAGAAACACTCATCTGTCAGTCTTTCTGTCTGTCATGTCCTTTGATTTTCTCAACAATGACGTGTCGAAACAGTAAAAAACTATTCTACTAGATTTTGTTGCAATAATCAAATATTGCTCAAAACAGGGAGATGGATGATTGCGTTTTATCGCAGATGCTGGATCAGAGTTTTTCACTGATATCATCATATGCAAAGTTATTACTATATTACCTTTTGATGCTCAAAACGTGCTGGGTGGAAATCACAGTGGTGGCCAACTATCGAATCAACTACTCCTTAAATACTAACTGTTTTAGGAAATAGAAGCAAATAGGATCTTGTGGAATTGTAATTTTCAGTTCAGTTCAAAAGAGTCAGTGCTCAGAAATGACAGTTACATTATATGAGTGAGTAAACTGTTTGCAGCTTCTTTCTTTATTTGCACCATGAAGTTGAAAGAAAGACTTCCTGGCTTTTGTCTGGCAAATTATAAGCTCAAATGCAGAAATAATACATATCAATAATCCTGCGTGTTTTTTTGAAGAGACAGTGAGGAATTTGAATGTTCAGCCCTTGATGTTAAAATGGGACAATCTGAGATGTCTGGTCCACAGCATCAAGTGTGTGTATGACTTTCATGTCAGCAGCATTTTCAGGAAGCTCTGTTTCATGAGGGGAGGTTTAAATCAGCACAGATCATAACATAGCGTCAGTTACCATGGAAACTCAATGACTGTGACAACACAATTCTGCTCTGATGACATCACAGATGTCACAGAAACACTTGGCTCATAGCTTGTAAATAGAACGCCTCGTCTGACCTCTCTTCCACAGAGAGTTGGACAGGTCTGAAGTTCGGAGCTGAGCCAGTTGGAGCTTCTGTTCCAGGGTGGTGGAGGGCAACTGCCAGGGGGAGCTGAGGTTTATGAGGGCCCTCAGTCCCCCCTGGTAGGGGGATTCATCCCTGAAGCAGCTGACCTACAGTCAGCCAGAACAGAGGCTTTGACTAGCTCTTCTCTGAGCGACAGAGCTACCAACTAAGCTCTGTGGGAGGGTTAGGAGTTAGAGGTTAGGGTTAGGCAGGGTTTTGGGCAGGGTGTCTGGGTTAGAATAGTGGGTGGGTAAACAAGCAGAAACACTCATCTGTCAGTCTTTTTGTTTGTCTGTCCATTGATTTTTCAACAATCACTCATACATTCAAGGTCAAACTTGAAGTTTTTTGCATGAGGGATTCTTGAGAAAATCAAAAGTATAGACCCTAGCCCAACTGACAGAGGGTTATGTGACATCATAACCATAACATTATTGGTGAGCATTACCTCAGTGACTGACACCACGTGTTTTCAACAGCTTTCCTTGAGTCATCTTGATATCACTGTGAAATAACTGTGACATCACAGTTCTCAGTGGCCAATCATAACGTGTTTTTTTGAAGAGACAGTGAGGAATTTGAATGTTCAGCCCTTGATGTTAAAATGGGACAATCTAATGTCTGGTCCACAGCATCCGTGTATGTATGACTTTCATCGCTGGGAAGCTCTGTTGTTTCATAGGGAGGTTTAAATCTTAACTTTGAATCATAACATGTCAATTCCTTGGAAACTCAATCGCTGTGACAACGGTTCTGCTCTGATGACATCACAGTGATGTCACAGAAACACTTGGCTCATAGCTTGTAGATAGAACGCCTCGTCTGACCTCTCTTCCACAGAGAGTTGGACAGGTCTGAAGTTCGGAGCTGAGCCAGTTGGAGCTTCTGTTCAGGGTGGTGGAGGCAACTGCCAGGGGGAGCTGAGGTTTATGAGGGCCCTCAGTCCCCCCTGGTAGGGGGATTCATCCCTGAAGCAGCTGACCTACAGTCAGCCAGAACAGAGGCTTTGACTAGCTCTTCTCTGAGCGACAGGAGCTGCCAACTAGCTCTGTGGGAGGGTTAGGAGTTAGGGTTAGGGTTAGGCAGGGTTTTGGGCAGGGTGTCACAGTTAGAATAGTGGGTGGGTAAACAAGCAGAAACACTCATCTGTCAGTCTTTTTGTTTGTCTGTCCATTGATTTTCAGCAATCACTCACATACATTCAAGGTCAAACTTGAAGTTTTTTGCATGAGGGATTCTTGAGAAAATCAAAAGTATAGACCCTAGCCCAACTGACAGAGGGTTATGTGACATCACAACCATAACATTATTGGTGAGCATTACCTCAGTGACTGACACCACGTGACAACAGCTTTCATGAGTCATGATATCACTGTGAAATAACTGTGACAAGTTCTCAGTATTGATCATAACGTGTTTTTTGAAGAGACAGTGAGGAATTTGAATGTTCAGCCCTTGATGTTAAAACGGGACAATCTGAGATGTCTGGTCCACAGCATCAAGTGTGTGTATGACTTTCATGATGTCAGCAGCATTTTCAGGAAGCTCTGTTTCATAGGGGAGGTTTAAATCATAACTTTGAATCATAACATAACGTCAGTTACCATGGAAACTCAATCGCTGTGACAACACAATTCTGCTCTGATGACATCACTGTGATGTCACAGAAACACTTGGCTCATAGCTTGTAAATAGAACGCCTCGTCTGACCTCTCTTCCACAGAGAGTTGGACAGGTCTGAAGTTCGGAGCTGAGCCAGTTGGAGCTTCTGTTCCAGGGTGGTGGAGGGCAACTGCCAGGGGGAGCTGAGGTTTATGAGGGCCCTCAGTCCCCCCTGGTAGGGGGATTCATCCCTGAAGCAGCTGACCTACAGTCAGCCAGAACAGAGGCTTTGACTAGCTCTTCTCTGAGCGACAGAGCTACCAACTAAGCTCTGTGGGAGGGTTAGGGTTAGGAGTTAGGGTTAGGCAGGGTTTTGGAGCAGGGTGTCTGGAGGTTAGAATAGTGGGTGGGTAAACAAGCAAGAAACACTCATCTGTCCAGTCTTTTGTTTGTCTGTCCATTGATTTTCAATCACTCATACATTCAGGGTCAAACTTGAAGTTTTTATGAGGATTCTTGAGAAAATCAAAGTATAGACCCTAGCCCAATGACAGAGGTTATGCTTGTTTATCATAACCATAACATTGTTAGTGAGCATTACCTCGGTGACTGACGACACCACATTTTCAACAGCTTTCCGTGAGTCATGATATCACTGTGAAATAACTGTGACATCACAGTTCTCAGTGGCCAATCATAGAACGTGTTTTTTTGAAGAGACAGTGAGGAATTTGAATGTTCAGCCCTTGATGTTAAAATGGGACAATCTGAGATGTCTGGTCCACAGCATCAAGTGTGTGTATGCTTTCATGTCAGCAGCATTTTTCAAGGAAGCTCTGTTTCATAGGGAGGTTTAAATCATAACTTTGAATCATAACATAACGTCAGTTACCATGGAAACTCAATCGCTGTGACAACACAATTCTGCTCTGATGACATCACAGTGATGTCACAGAAACACTTGGCTCATAGCTTGTAAATAGAACGCCTCGTCTGACCTCTCTTCCACAGAGAGTTGGACAGGTCTGAAGTTCGGAGCTGAGCCAGTTGGAGCTTCTGTTCCAGGGTGGTGGAGGGCAACTGCCAGGGGGGCTGAGGTTTATGAGGGGCCTCAGTCCCCCTGGTGAGAGGATTCATCCTAGGCAGCTGACCTACAGTCAGCCAGACAGAGCTTGATAGCTCTCTCTGGTGACAGGCACCAACTAGAAAGCTCTGGGAGGAGTTGAGGTTAGGAGTTAGGGTTAGGCAGGGTTTGGGCAGGGTGTCTGGGTTAGAATAGTGGGTGGGTAAACAATCAGAAACACTCATCTGTCAGTCTTTCTGTCTGTCATGTCCTTTGATTTTCTTCAACAACCACTCATACAATCAATGTCAAACTTGGCGGGTGCTGAAGACCTGAGTAAGTGCAGTGTCAGCTGTGAAGTTTTTTGCATGAGGGGTTCTTGAGAAAATCAAAGTGTTTTCAACAAGTCTCCTTCAGTCATGATATCTGTGAAATAACTGTAACATCAGAGTGACATCACAGTTTTCAGTGGTTGGCTGGTTGGCTAAATCAGTCAGACTTTGGTTACCATGGAAACTCAATCGCTGTGACATCACAATTCTGCTCTGATGACATCACAGTGATGTCACAGAAACACCTGGCTGATAGTTTGTAAATAGAACCTGTCTGACCCTTTAGGTTCACCTCTCTCTCCACAGAGAGTTGGACAGCTCTGAACCTCAGAGCTGAGCCGGTTGGAGCTTCTGTTCCACGATGGTGGAGGGCAGTTGCCCTGGCAGGGACCAGGAAGCACATGAAGTGAGCATAAGCCCTCGGTGACTTTCCTTCGCTGCCTTGGTTATGGGGAACTGCCTGAGGCAGCTGACCTCCAGTCAGCCAGAACAGAGGCTTCAACCAGCTCCTCTCTGAGCGACAGAGCTGCCAACCATGCTCTGTGGGGGTTAGGAAGGGTTTTAGGGAGGGTTTTAGGGGAGAGGATTTAGGGAGGGTTTTAGTAAACTCTCCCTAAAACTCTCCTTAAAACTCTCCCTAAAACCATTTTGGGAGGTTTTAGGGAGGTTTTAGGGGAAGGGTTTTGGGGGTTTTAGGGAGGGTTTAGTAAACTCTCCTTAAAACTCTTAAAACTCTCCCTAAAACCATTTTCAGGAGGGTTTAAGGGTGGTTTTTAGGGATGGTTTGCAGGGAAGGGTTTTAGGGAGGGTTTTAGGGAGGGTTTTAGTAAACTCTCCCTAAAACTCTCCCTAAGACCATAGTTGAGGGGTTTTAGGAGGTTTAGGAGAAGGAGGTTTTTAGGGAGGGTTTGGGGAGGGTTTTAGTAAACTCTCCTAAAACTCTCAAAACTCCTAAACTCATTTTTAGGAAGGTTTTGGGTTTTAGGGAGGGTTTTAGGGAGGGTTTAGTAAACTCTCCCTAAAACTCTCCTTAAAACTCTCCCTAAAACCATTTTAGGAGGGTTTTAGGGAGGGTTTTAGGGAGGGTTTTAGGGAGGTTTTAGTAAACTCTCCTTAAAACTCTCCCTAAAACATTTTCAGGAGGGTTTAAGGGTGGTTTTAGGGGATGGTTTGTAGGGAAGGTTTTAGGGAGGGTTTTAGGGAGGGTTTTAGTAAACTCTCCCTAAAACTCTCCTTCAAACTCTCCCTAAAACCATTTTGGGGGGGTTTAGGGAGGTTTTGGGAGGGTTTTAGGGAGGGTTTTAGGGGAAGGGTTTTACGGAGGGTTTTAGTAAATTCTCCCTAAAACCATTTTTGGGAGGGTTTTAGGGAGGTTTTTAGGGAAGGGTTTTAGGGGAAGGGTTTTAGTAAACTCTCCCTAAAACCATTTTTGGGAGGGTTTTAGGGAGGGTTTTAGGGAGGGTTTTGGTGGGTGGCTGTACGTGCTGCTCAACTCAGTCCAAGGTGACTTTTCAGAGAAAGCAATGGTTTCTGCCATATTTTCAAGGATTTTGTTGTTGTGACTGATTGGGGTAGTGAATGTCTAGACGTGTTAATAGGAGATCAGAGGCTTACTGCCTGCGCAAAAGCTCTAATGTATTCTGTCAGCAGCACAACCACTGGGTTTGGACATCCAGCAGCATGTTAACAATATAACTCTCAATTCAGGTTGTCAGTGTGCCTTCTACCCATCCTTTGTCAGCTCGAAACCAGCTCTCCTCAACTGATTTTGTTCACAGAAATAGCAGAAGAAATCCTGGTTGCAACATTTAAAATTGAAGCAAATTAAAGCAGCTACAATCCAGACTATAAAAGCACAGTTTAATCTTCTTTGCAGTTTGTGTAAGAGGGAGCACATGAGGAGCCTTTGAGAAACAGAGGCAGGAGAACAAAGTCTCTTTTTGTTATCAGCTTTGGTTTATTGTAATCTAAGCAGGAATTGCCGTCACTGGTGTCGTCATTGTTCTCCTCTGCCTTCAGTCTTCATCTTCACGGAAAGTCCACTATGGAAAATGGCATTGTGTGTTATCGTCCAAATCATGGGACACGGTCAATTCAGTGGTGTTATCAAGGAGTAAAACCAGTCACCTCACTACACAGAATAGGTGAGAGGTGGAAATTCACAGGGATTTTTATGTGCTTTTATGTTATTTAGTTTTACATTAAATGTTCATACATTCTCATGTGAACATTTCATTAAAACTATAGTGTGAACTTCTATTTTTGAGCTGTTAAACTGAGAGGTATTGCATATTCAAATATCCCCTTTTTTCCAGGCAGGTTCACAGTACCTTCTGGAAATGCATCACACCAGACTTGGCTTTTATGTTAAAGCATTATGCAAAACCACCCAGTATGTTGATGTTTCTCATTTAAATTAGAGGTGATGATACTCTTGGCTGTATAAGCCCTGCTCATATTTATTCATTTTACAATAACTAATGAATTTTAATTCCTAAAAGGTGGGCAAAAGGCTTATCTTTAACAGCATTTAAAAAATCCATTGTCCCATCAGTGAAATCAGTTTAGAATGTGTCAGATCCATGTAATTGCAGGCATCCTCTCCAACATAATGGAGAACGAGTAGACTTTATTGATTATAGTTATAGTTATACAGATAATTGCCTTCCTGCTTGAACCTATCCAAAAAAATGGACTCCACCTTTTGGTTCTCTGTTTTTTTTTTTTTTTTTGTCCATATTCAATGAAATGAACTTGTGTTGCTCTCTGCTGCAGCACAGACTCACAGAAAACAGCAGTGCAGCATTAAATGTGACTGCTTCATTCAAATGCACAACAATAATGACAATTTAATATGCTCCCTCTCATTATGCAGTAGTCAAAGCTTATTTTCATTAGAGAAAATCAATCACCAAACAGTTGACAGAGCCATTATCAACACCATGGATACATTCACTAACAACAAATCCACTTATTGGACTTACAATACATGCAGCATGAAAGAGTTTTTAACAACTTCTTTTTTTTCTTGTAGCCATTACTGGTAGCAACTGATTTAATTAGCATGGTTGCTAGGCAACAGGTAACCCAGATGCTGTACAGCAGCTACAGTGTTTCCCTCGCTACTGACTTCAAACACAGGGTTAAGGGGCCATACAAGTGCGAGGCTAAGGACGTAATATGGCATGATGGTGTTAATGTAGAGTGACTCTGTAAGCGATGGCCGCGGGAGATGGAAGCAGAGTCCTTTCAATTAATTTCAAGCACCTCAGAGGAGAAAAAAAGAATCTTCCTTTCCGAGCCACTTTCTCCTTGACTCAAATGAGCGTCTTTTATAATCAGTGTGACATTTTGTCTGTTTTCTCAAACTGAGAAACAATCTCACCTTGATTTTTAGGTAAGCATTCAGAGTGATTTTTTTTCCCCTTGCACTGCCAACCAAATTGTTCCAAAATAGATAGAAACACATGAAAATAGAAATTAAAATCGCTATAAGCAACAATACAATATCTAAAGTAAACAAAGCCATTGGTTTAATTTTTTGACTTTTTGACCTTTGTATATACATAAAGGTGTGATACATCTGCCTGATATCTGCACTCTTGTTGTTGTTGTGTCCTTAAATGCAGCCTTGTTTGTCAGATGGAGGGCTGTTGTTTGAGAGCTGGAGGGTAGAGAAACCCAACTTTTTCCTCCTCGGCTGAGCTCAGGTTGTCTGACAGCCAAACCTGTGAGTCACAGCCGTGTGCTTCAGCAGAGTTTTTGTATTTCTCGCCTTGAGTTCGAATGAGTCAAACAATTACCTCGACCTGAAACTCATCAGCAGGATGTCGCGTACCTCTGTTATTAAGACAGAAAGGAAAGTGTTTTGAATCACGGCTAAATGGTTGTTTGACCGTACATAGGAAATGGAGGTAAAAAGAGAATTTAAAAAATGTTTGTTTCTCAGCACTGTATCTGAACAGAATTACTGAAATCATCAAAAGGAAAAATAAACTGGCTTGCACAGTAATATTCACCAAATTGAAGAGTTGGTTCTGTGTGTGTGTGTGTGTGTGTGTGTGTGTGTGTGTGTGTGTGTGTGTGTGTGTGTGTGTGTGTGTGCTTTCTGTGTAGATGTGAATATGTGCGTGACAGGTGTTGTCACTGTTGGTGTCAGGTCACCTCGACTCAGGTACTCGACCACATCTGTGAAAGCTTGACATTCATGCAGTGGTGTTTAAAAATGTGTGCTGTTCTCCATCCACAGAGAGCTTTGCTTTCAATATGTGGATGAAACCCACCAAACACTGAGAGAAAGATAATATCATTTTTTGGCCACAGTGCCATGTGTGTTTCGTGTTGTTTTTGTCCTGTGCTCCTCCAGGTATCACCCTCCTGCAGCAGGTGGCTTCCAGGCTGTGCGCTGGTGTCAGCTCCAATTGTGGTGAACCTAGATTAGTCCTACTCCCTATTTGGAAGGACTTTTTGCTTTTGATTTCATTTGTTATTCTAATTATTTGCTTTCTTTCCCCCTGTCTTTATTTTTACTGTTACTCCCCTCATCCCCTGGACTTTCCCTGGATGTATATATCCATATCCAGATTCATACTTGTTTTGGTGTGGACGTGGCCTCAGAGCTCAGCTGGCACCTCTGCTCGTAGACCTCACCCCCTCCTCTGCCGGTCGCCTTTCATCAGTAATGTATTTTCATGGAGACATAAAAGCCTGTCATGACAGATCTCTCGAGACTTTTTGCAGAGCTGATGCTGGTGCTGCTGTAGAACCATCTAGACTCCTGTCTCCTCCTCACACAGACCATGTTACTCCCCTGAGGGATCAGAGTCACCACTTTGTTCACATTTTCAGCAAATACATTGTACTACACGTGTGCAACTGTGCACTCAACACATCTCTGGTTTTAATTTTATATATTTTTATTTTTAGCTTTTTGAGCATGTAAATTAGCCTGCAGCAAAGATAGTGTGAACTTGTTTCACCTCATTTTTTTGCTGGTATGCAGTGAAGAAGTCACAGACTAGCTGTGCAATATGAACACAACTTAGTATTAACTGAAATAATAAAGTAAGATGCAGACCACCGGACATAGCAAATGCACAGTTTTTAGGGTTTAATCACTCCAATATAAATGAATCTAAATGTATATTTTATAGAAAACAATAGATTTTAGTTTTGAGTTATGCTCTGATTTTGCCAACAGGAGGTACTTCCGGTTCTTCCCATTTTGCCAATGTGAACATGAATGCAGGATAACTTCAGTAATGGTGTCTCAGGTGAGTAAAGTGTGTCACCCTGTAATCACACAGTTGGTAGTTTGATTCCAAAGTCTGCTTGAGCAAGACACTGAACTGCAAACGCCTCCACTGAGCAGCTATGTGGCAGCTCTGCCACCAACAGTGTGTATGTGTGTGTGTGGGTAGGCAGGTGAATAGGACTTTTGTGCTCTGTATAAAGGTACTATATAAACGCAGTCCATTTCCCATTAAATGCAGTCCATGTGCGGAGGCTTTACATCAGCTTTAAAAGGCCAGTCCATGACAGTGAACATCTGCAGCTGTGGTCACTTTTCATTTCTGTCAGGGTCACAGTATGTTATTGTTATTAATGGTTATGTGAGCAGGGACCTGTTAGGTAAAAATATTACCTGCTGGTGCATTTAAGTGCTTTGGGGAAACTCTTAAAAACTGGCTGCCAAAAAGCAACCTTTGTAGTATCACAGGATTTTTATTACAACACAAATATATATTGCATCTTTTTTTGCTTTCAACTCCAGAAGAAAAAACTCTACAAATATCACAAAAAACAACAACAGTGCTTTTTTTCCCCCCGATTAGTTAATACTGCTTAAAACATCCTTGACAGTCAGAGAAGTGGTGAATGAGTGTGAGGAAGAGGAAGAGGAAGAGAGAGAGAGAGAGAGAGAGAGAGAGAGAGAGAGAGGGAGGAGGACAATTACCTGTGTTAGTGAATGGTGACCAGCAAATATCCCCATGGCAACCTGTCCCCCAGTTCTCAAAATGGTGATGATGGTGAAAGCACAAATAGACTGACCTGTTATATAATTTGAACAGTAAGATTGCACTGGGAAAATAACATGCTAGACTCCTCTTTTCTCATAAAGTTCAACAGCCTCTGTCTATTTTTGTCTTCTTTTGTCTTTCACCGTCTGCACCAAGTCTCAGCAAACCAGTTTTCGATTTACAAGAGGAGTAAAGACCTCAGGCATCATCATTTAGGTTTGCAGGATGGCATATTCGCAGCTAAAGCGTCCACCGATATTTGAGTGTCAGAGAAGCAGAGCGCAGGGCAGGACCTAACCTCAGCTTCTCCTCGCCCTGTCAGAGATGTTTAGGCGACAGAGCATCATCCCTCTGGGAGGTCCAGTGTTCGCCCGGGGCGTCTCCCGCTCTCTGGGACTCATGTTGGGTTTGTGTGTCAGATGGTGATTCAAGAAATGAAGTCAACAAAACACATCCTGAAGTCTACAGGAGGTCCGGGGGGTCTCACTGCTAGACGACCCTGCAGGCTTCAGGTGATGAATTCATAAATTAGAGGGTAACTAGAATCAATAATCAATACTGTCAGCAGACTAATGTCAGGTGCTGCTGACCTTTGGTCTGAATTAATTACAGAAAGGTTTGGTTGTTTTTCCTGAACTGTAGCTTCTGTAGAGATCAGAGACAATCAGAGGACGACACCTCTTATTTTCACTTCCATCCTCCACCACCTCAACTGTGGATGTCTTTCATGAGGAAGTCCCAACCTATGTCCCTCCATTCCTCATCATCACCACCACCACCACCACCAGTGGCTAGGCTCTGGGGCTTTGTCCTTCATATTGGAAGCGTCTAATTCATGGAGTTTAAGCACCAGTCTGTTCTTCCTGTTCACAGTGCATTTAACCTCGCTTTGTATTTTCTCATTCTCTGTCATTGCTTTTATAAGTCTCTCCTGATTGAAATATTTCAAGCTGAATCTTGGAGAAATGTGTCTAAAATGCAGTAGAATATGTCACTTTAATAGAATATAAGCAGGTAGTTTGATTTTAACAACCCTGAAGCTACTTAAAGGAAAGTGGGTGTTCAGGGGTTGATTTCCCAAAGTACGTCCACATTTTATGATCACAAAGTCGACAGAAATACACGTTGTTGACGACACCTGTATGGGGTTAACAGCTATACTGACATTTAAGATGAGATGGTTAGAAGTAACGGAGTCTCTACACAGTGAAACCAGGCCAGCATTTCCAAATCCCGCTGTTTTATGCATGGTCAGACTCCCAGCGTGGATGGAGATCTTTACAAAAGCCACCTGAAGCGGATGGACATTCACAAACCCCTTCAGTTTGTTTGATACACCTCTGATGACCATTAATCGTGAGTGCTGCTCTCACGACCAAGGAGCCCGATTATCTGACCTGTTCACACCATCCTGCCACTGCCTGTAGTGAAGTGATGAAATGAGCTCAAAACAAGCCAACACACCGTGCTCTCCGGTTATATTCACTGCATTTCACTCTCCACTTTTCATACAGTTTCATCTGAATGTGACTCAGAAGGCTTAACATTTTTACCCTCTCATTACTGGCCAATCCAGACAGCTGACATTCCCCCACCCCCAGAACATGACTGCAAATCCTAATTCTGCTGAGAGCCCGCTCCTCAGACACTCAGTGCTGATGTAGGGTGACATTTCGTTTTCTAAATTTGTCGACTTGAGCCGAACCATTAGGGTGACATGATTGGGTGGTTTATTTTATTTTTTTTTAACTCAATTTACCTGACCTTTATCTAAACAGGTTCCCCGTCACAAGGTACTGAGTAGACTTTATTATCCCTGCAGGGGGGAAAAACAGGACATAGAGATGATAAAAACAGTCAAGTATCAAGTCCATACCTTTGATTTTGGCAGAGCAGTGACCCTTGGTATTTTCTGATTATGACTTATTGATCACAAAGCAAAGAACAGGTGTAACTGCTCTGTTTTCTCAGTTTTATGACATGTCCTTGGATCCAAAGAGCACCTGGATTTATGAAGCAGCACTCCTGTGCTTTCTATAAACTTTTTTTTTGTTAGAGAAATCTTATTAGAGGAAGCTGCATGTAGTTGAAGGCAAAAACAAATGAAAACACCAATAGGGGGCAGTAGTGCCCCATAGGAGGCACTTTTTGACCTTTGGGTGCTTTCCTTATACTGACAGTAACACCTTTAGGCACAGACATGTCCTACATACTCAACACTGAAAGAAAAGAGACTGATTTACTTTAGATTTCTTAGTAAGAGGTCTCAAGTCATGGTAACAAAACTGTCACGTGTAGAGGAATGTAATCTGGGTCAGATGAAATATTCCTGGGTCATGTCGTTGGAGTGAGAGACGTCTGGCTGTGATGATTAGTCATGATAACAGGCTGTCCCATCCCTCAGGCGCTTGCCTCATTCCTGACAATTAAACACACATTACAGAACAGCTTTCACACACGAGACTGGCGTGTTTTTTCGTGGTTACCTGACAGCAGCCATCAAAGCATCGATGTTATGGAGGATTTAGAGCAGATTTGCATGAGTGAGGAATGTGAGCAGCAGCAGCAGCATGACAGAGAGGCAGTGCTGACAGATGCCCATCGATCTCTTTTAACAGTCAGGTGATCACTGGCAAACACGGGCAAACAGGCGTTTGATGGATGGCTGTGTGCAGGCGGCGGCTGAGTTCATGTATGTTAACATGACAGGTGGGGTCAACATCAACTCAGCAGAGCGTAAAAATATTCACAGTATCACACTGAGCATGGTAATGTGGCAACATCAGCCTGAGCTGAACAGAGCTTGAAACATCAGTTCATACAGGTGTGGTTTAAAGATGTAGAAAAGTACAACATACACAATTAAAACAGAATATTTGTGTTTGCAATAATAGATGGAAAAGCCGGCTTCTGTGATGACAACAATGTGGGAGACGAGTATCACATTTTGTTGGAATGTAAGAGCCTCATTTCAATGAAACGCAAATAGAAGTTATGACTTTTCCCAACAGTAGCATTAACAGCCTGCATCAGGACTCCCTGCTCAGTCATGTCAAAGGGGGGGCTAATTAGC